>CM026386.1:70705495-70814191 GCA_014843695.1 Archivesica marissinica
ATTTAATTGTATCAAATGGTTATGCATATCTATGGAACTTATTTGCTAATGTAAATGCCAAGTGGTTAACATTGGCTTTTAAACAGAAAATTAAAGACCAATATATGCGAAATTGGAGTGATGCTATTTCACAAATGTCTAGTGCAAATTGTTATAAGCTTGTCAAGGAAACTTTTGCACAAAGTAAATATATAAAATTGTTGCCTAAGAAATATTGTAAACAAATGGTAGCCTTTTTATGTAGGAACCATAGGTTACCAATAGAGGTAAGAAGGTGGCATAGTATTCCTTTATCAGACAGAAAATGTCAGTTATGTAATCAAAATATTGGAGATGAGTTCCATTATGTCTTAGAATGCAAACACTTTGTAGATGATAGGAGATTTATTAAAAGATACTATTTTAGAAATCCAAACGTACTGAAATATAATCAGTTGTTCAATAGTGATAATAAGTTTGAAATAATTAAACTTTGTCAGTTCCTTGGTATTATAAAGAGAAATGTAAAAGCTAATTACAATTAGCTAAATACATTAAATGTAAAAAACAATGTATATATATGTATGTAAATGTGTACAAATCAAAGCTCATGGTGCAATTGTATAAGAAATGCAAATGATATTATATGATATAATTAAATGTAAATAATATGTATATACAGTATAGGCATGCATGAAAAAGTCTTCTTACATTTCGTTTCGGTAAGACCACTTGTGAGACTACATTGACTTGTCCTATCCATTACCACAAAACCATTTAACTCCAATATATTTGACTTGCAATCTAAACCTGCAAGGCATTTCAGCATGTAAGAAGAAACCAAGTCCTACAAGTATAAATTATCTCACATATAGAGAATTCATAACTCCAATTCAACCCTCCATTAAATCTAAGTACCCCCCTATCCTAATCTTCAACTGTGAATACATGCAAATGTATACATTTTGAAAGTTGGTATCCATCTAGTGTACTATTGTTTAATAGCACATGCTAGCCATATTACTGTATATAGCCATATAGGTATGTTAACCAATTTGCTTGAATGAGGAAAAATATTAAATATATTTTATACACTGACCATAGACAGAAGCAGGTATCAATCCAACAGTTTGAAATATCTTAATTTCAAAACAATAAATACATTAAACTACTTACCAGCTTACACAATGCAACCGCAAATCCATTATTTCATCTGTCAAATAGCCGCACCTGTCAAATAAAATATCCAAACACACTTATTAGAATACACAGTTAAACAACACAAGAACAAACTTCTCTCAATATATATAGCATCACATCACAATTAGAACAATATATAGATGACACTAACCTCACAACGCTTATAATCCAATCACGAACAGAATATAACAACATCCTTCACATCCCCTCCATAATATTCGAACTGAAGTTACACACCTTCATAATATCACGCAGAAACGGCAAGTCCAAGCTTGTGTATTATCTTAACTTAAACTACAAAAAAACATGAAATGCATGCAGCACGCACAATTAGCCACAAAATTCAAATATACACATTATATCAATATCCCTTTCATAGAAAATTCAAATAGAGTTGCAATTAAATTTTAATCTTCTCTCCAAAACCATTATTTGAATGAACCGCCCAACGCTATTATTCATGGACAAAAGATAGACGGTCAGTGTTTTAACAAGAGATGTCACTTTTTTGACGGTCTGAAATTTCTTGACCTTTCTGCTGATTTTGATTGACAGCTGGCGTTAGCCAATCGCATCGCACCATTCGCGCACACCCCCGGCAACGGTTTATCGCCGCCATCTTGTTAGACAAACAATGCATATTAGACAAACTAGTAACGAGTAGACAAATTTGAAAAGGCGTGAATTTGATCGAAAATACGGGTTTTAAATTGTTTTAATGATGTTGAAAATGTGTAGCGTTGGTGTGTGGGTTAGTTATAGTACAAAATATCCTGGTGATCGACGTTAAATTCAACCCATTTCAAAATCCTTGGACAAATCTAAGTGTGTATATGAACCACAAAATACCAGACAACTGCTTTAAAAACAATGCATCTATAAAAACACCGACTGACCCCATATAGTCATTCTTTTATCGCAAACACAGCAATCAAATTTAAGCGTGTCACTCTGTTTATTGGGAGTAATCAACAACTTACCGGTACATCACAGAGACCGCGAAAACATAATATCCCGTTAGGGGCCTACTGTCAAGATCAAAGTGTTGCACATCGGAATTTAGCACTGATTGTGCTAATAATTGGTCAATTATAAAATGTGTGCACACAATTATAGTATTGATTACTACACCGAGTCATTGTTTTATCGTTCTGTCAGATAATAGAGTTATTTAGTAAAATTTTAATCAAATCTGATAACGAGTGATCGTGATCTGAAATTATTTTTTGAAAAATAATTACAATTTAATTAATGCTGTCTGTCATTGACAATGGTGAAAGGTGTAGTTACGGGCTGTTTTATTAATATATGCTGTGTGACAGTGATAGTAGATATCCAGATCGATTAATAGGTGACGTTTAATTCGTGTCATTTCCAAAACCTAAGACAAATCTTGAAAAATGTCTAAGGTGGATTAAGTTGTGTGGAGGACCAGCTGAATACATCCAAAATTAATGCAAACATATATATTTGCACACAAGTAAGTTGAAATTAATTTATTTATGCATAATAAAATATTTCGTAAAAATATATTCTGCATTTATAGATCTACTGTTCACAAGAGATATGTGAGTATAATGGTGATTAAAATTATACATGTGGTTCATACATATTGTCGTGGATGGTGGACTAGGGATCAGATAGAAGTAATAGTACCCATGCATGTGCAGAGCTGTGGGATTCCCATATTAGCTCCGTGAACGTAATGGTGTTCAGTTTTTGGGCCTAATGTTCGAGTCTTCTAGGAGGCATAGGGTCGAGTCTCTCAAGACGGTGGCATATTTCATTTCTTTTAATGTCAAGGTTGACACGATGTGGTTGTTCACTCAGAATTCAGGTGGTTTCGTATAATCTCTTGTTCGTCTAATTGTAGTTTCGTACACTAGTGCATTCGTATAATCACAGGTTCGTATAATTGATTTAATAGTACTGCATTATAATAATGCTATTATTAGCTATTTAGGTAATTAGACACAATTATGAATGGGACTATGTAGCCGTATGCGACAGAATGCGAACACAATAAACGTAATAAACAGTCAGACATTTAGTTTCTTTTTCCATTTACACTTGAATAACTCTTCTGTAAAATTGCATGTATTTACTATGTATGTAAGTATGCATAATTATGCTTTGCTCTTAGCATGTATATGCTTTATGCAATAAACAAGTTGAATTGAATTGAATTGAATTGTTGTTTAAAGAACCTAAACACTTGTTGACTTGCTGTCAACAAGATATTAATATCTGGGTAAAATAAAACTGAGAAATTCCACGGAATTTTATCTAGATTAACTCGATGCAGGTCTGCGTTAGACGCCATTTTGTTAGATAGCTTGTCTCGCGTAGTTACAGCGAGCACCTGTAACTATGGGGGGCGTGCCTAAGTAGCGTTTGCAGAAAGGTCAATTACCAGAAAAAAAAGAGTCTGATTATGATCTGCACTGTTCGCACTGGAAAAAAATCAAACCAATCTGTAATACGACAAAACAAATATATCTAGTCAAATTATTTAAATAAAGTGTAAACAATAGATGGTTACGTTTTACGAAACATATTCTGTTTGCTCTCTGTAAATTATATTTGCTATGTACCGCTGTTTAAAACCGTATTACTATATATATACCTCATGTTTGTATATCATGTATGATGCACTGAGTGAATACATTTGATTTGATTTGATTTGTTTGTATCCGCGTCTATATATCTATATTATTATATTATATTTTATTCTTTATTTCAGTCTCATCAATGTACAGCATATAACAAACATAGAATATAGTTTACATATTAAAAAGTACATTGCCACTCAATTCAGAGTTACAAGAGACTATGCATATATACATCATTCATCTATCTATGTATACCTAGTGGTATCCGCGTCACCTGTGTCCCAATGTGTGCGAATGTATTAGCACTTATTCAATATTAGTATCCATTGTTCCGTCAAGTGAGAAACGAAGTTGTGAACATATAATATAAATATAACTTTAATTAAGTTAGTAATACTGCTAAAATTGCCAAGGCTATATATATATATATATATATATATATTTGAGCCGTGTTCTGCTTTCATCAAGTTATGTAAGTATGATTTACAAGTTGTGTAAGTATGATTTACAAGTTATGTAAGTATGATTTACAAGTTGTGTAAGTATGATTTACAAGTTATGTAAGTATGATTTACAAGTTATGTAAGTATGATTTACAAGTTGGGTAAGTATGATTTACAAGTTGTGTAAGTATGATTTACAAGTTGTGTAAGTATGATTTACAAGTTATGTAAGTATATATACAAGTTATGTAAGTATGATATAATTATAAGTTATATACGTATATATACAAGTTATGTAAGTGTGATATACAAGTTATGTAAGTATATATACAAGTTATGTAGGTATGATATAATTATAAGTTATATACGTATTATATACAAGTTATGTAAGTATGATATACAAGTTATGTAAGTATATATACAAGTTATGTAAGTATGATATAATTATAAGTTATATACGTATATATACAAGTTATGTAAGTATGATATATAAGTTATGTAAGTATATATACAAGTTATGTAGGTATGATATATAAGTTATGTAAGTATGATATACAAGTTATGTAAGTATATATACAAGTTATGTAAGTATGATATATAAGTTATATAAGAATATATACTAGTTATGTAAGTATGATATATAAGTTATATAAGTATATAATTATACTAGTTATGTAAGTATATATACAAGTTATGTAAGTATATATACAAGTTTTGTAAGTATACTTTTATGCAAGTTATGTAAGTATATAATTATACAAGTTATGTACTTTGATATTCATGGTTACAATTAACCAGACAGACAGATTCTTTTATTTCACTCAGGTACATTTAGTGTACAACATGAGGATATATAACGTAATACATTTAAACAGATACATAATGGTCCCGATACACGAGATGGTAAACACAATTGTGATGTAGTATTCCAACGTGGGGGAAAGATAGCGCTTCAACTAGAAATGTGTCTCAAGCTACGTTCCTGCAATGAAAATATGTAGCCGAATATCACAATATTTCTTCACCATAAAAATAGTTCCATTTTGTAATTTATTATAGCATATGAATGTTGTCTAAAAACGGGAGTTGTATGTTCCCTGTTCAGAGAGTGCCGCAGAATTATTTTTCTGTGCTTCTGCAATAGCAACTATTTTATCTTGGGGATGATATTTGGACATAACTTAATTTGGATTAATAGATAGACCTGGACTAGGTCATGCTGTTAGATTACACGGGCACATTAAAATCACGTGGTCAAGGCAAATATGTGTGAAAACATGAATGGGAATAATTGTGATATCGGATACAAACAGGTATGTATAAATGAATGAAATTGAGTCATTATTATTCAATTCAATTCAACATTTTATTACATAAAGCACAATAACATTGCTTATAGTAAGCATATATATATACATACAATTGGAAACATGGTTTACAGAGAAGCATGTATTACATATGATATACACGTGTATACTTACAACATGTACAATAATGAAAAATAGTAGAAATTATCAGAATGAACGTCCATGGTAGCAAAACGTGCGCATTTCTTGAGTGTATAATACCATGAATGTTCATTATGACTAGACGTTAAGCATGTTTACAATACAGTTCAGTTATATATTCAATGGGTTGAAGACATAATGTGGTCATACTCTTGATAAATTTGCAAAATATATATATACTGAACGGCAAAAGAAAGTTTACATGTGATATATATTGTATTTTTTAATGTTTCAATAATAAAATTATAACAAAACATATAACAAATAAAATAATATTCACTTACGCCTAAATCTTTCAAATTTCACTGGAATTCATTAGATATTAACGTCACTGTGACCGTTTAAAAATACCAACCGTCAAACTAAAAATCCATAAATCTCGCACTTACGAATTTACCACATAAACGTCCTATCAATACACCGAGGCCTTCATGCATTTACACAAACAACATTAAATTTAGCAGTTTAAATATCAATAGATTAATCAATGTATAAAATTAGTGTTGCCTAATGTTTCGAACAAAACCTGTTATTTACATGAAAACGTATTCTCAACTTATTGATGGTAACTCGGCTGCAACCAAATATTCTTGATATAGCCTCAACGCTTATGTTACATTGCAACATGCAAACTGCGCTTTCGCGCTGGATTTGATTCAGTCGTGCCATCAAACTGACACTATTTTCAAATTCTTAAACTGTTTTTCTAGTGCGTTTATCGTCAGTGCTTCAAATGAGAAGAAAATTCTAATAAAAAAAATCGTTGATTACAAGCGCACGTGCATGTCGTGCAAAACAGCTACTATGGGCCTATTGACTTAACGGTTGATCGGTTTTAAAATTGTGCACGTGCATTTTGTTAAGTGCAATGCAGGTATGTAGAAAACAAGTCACATGTATATATGTTTGTATTCTATTGAGAAATACACCCTATATTTGGAAATATTTAGAATGGTGGTTTTCGATTTTTCACAGAATACATTTTTCATTTTGTGCATAATAGGCCAATGGCAATACTACTGTTTCAGATGCTTATTTCTAAGGTCTCTGAATTTTGAGCAAACTATTAGAAAATGGTATTCATTTTCCAAGGTATTCGAATTACAATTTTGGCAAGTTCGGTCATTTCTATATAAATTAATATATCTACCTCTTTCTATTTCGAGGGTATGTGATGACAACCGTAATTTAGTGAGAGCTATGCGGTATTTCTTCTCTTTTATAAAATCTAAATATTTTTCAAATTGAAAAGCATGTTTTATTTTTGCATAAGTATCTAAACGAGTAGAATTATTTATTCTTGCAGTCCATTCTTGGTAATATATATCATGTAAACGAGTTTTCAATATTTTAAATTCCGCTGTTGTGATCATCTGCTGTTCCCAATAATTTGATAGTCCACAATTATCAAGAATTTGCTTAATCTGAAAGGCCCAATTGCTTCCTCTATATGCTTCATTAATATTTACATCGCTATAAAGCATGCTATAGGTTTTGTATAAAAGTGAGTTTCTGTCACATGAACATAGTTTAGACCAGTATTTTAACATATGTATTTGTCGCCTGACTTTCATGGGTGTCCTTCCGAGTTCGCCATAGATTGCATCCAGATTTGTAGATTTTCTAACATATAATATTTTTCTGCAAATTTTAAGTGTACAGCTTCAATGTCTTTAGCTTCAATATTTCCCCAAATTTCACTCGAATAATTTAGTATACACATTTAGTGGCACACAAGCGAGTCAAACAATTTAATCTTTTGCGATGTAGGTAAATCAAGTTGATTATATACAGTAAAAAGGTTATGCATGGCGCGTGATGCCTGGGAGGCCAGATGTTATTGAGACCGTAGCCAGTTATTATTTTTGAAAATATGCAAACCTAGGTACTTGAAGGATTCTACTTCATCGATTTTTGTGCCATTAAAATAGAAATAATAATGCGTTGGTCGTCCTAGTTAAAAAATCATAATCTTTGTTTTCTTTATATTTATTCTTAATCCCCACTCGATACAATACTTAGATATATCGTTCAATAGTGATTGTAAGGATTGGGGGTTTTGGGCAAGCAAGATTGCATCATCAGCAAATAGCATCAGATATAATTTTACATCTTCAATGGACATAATGGCATCTAGATCCGTATTAACATTAATTAAGATATCGTTTAAGAAAAACAAACATAGTAAGCTACTACATGGATCGCCCTGTTTCAGACCAATATGGGACTGTATACAATCTGTTGTTTTCGATTTAAAACGAACACGTTGCTTTATAATACAATACATTGATTTTATCGCTTCGGTAAGTTTCGAACTGACGTTTTCGGTCATGAGTGTTTGCCAGAGAAGGGCCCGGTTTATGTTATCAAACATGCGCTCCCAGTCTAAGAAAGCTACATATAATTTTTGTTTCTGTGATAAGGATTTTGCTATAATGTAAGATAAATAAACAATCAGCAGTGGACTTCCCTTTTTGAAAGCCAAATTGATTATCAATAATAACTTCTTTGTTGGCTGACCATTTTGTTAGGCGATTTGAGATAAGCTGAGAATAAATTTTGGCTAAAATATTTACAAGCGTTATGCCTCTATAATTTTGTGGTGCACATGGGTCACCGCCTTTATGAATGGGTATAATAATTCCTTCCGCCCAGGATTCAGGGTACACGCCAGAGTCAAATATTTTGTTGTACAAACTTAGCAATAACGGACAGATATTTTCAAAGGAATGTTTAAAAACTTCTGCGATTAAATTGTCGGTTCCTGCGCTTTTATTATTGTTCTGTGACATGACTGCTCGGTTTAGTTCATCCATAGTAAATACCGTATCGAGATATTCGTCAGAGATATTATTGTGTGTATTTGTGTCTAAGTTTGTTACTTGCGGCTGATTGCCAAACATTGCTTCAAAATGACGGTGCAGATCGCTAATGTTTATTTCATTTTTGTTTTGTTTATTTTTTTTGTATTGTTTTTTAATGTTAGCCCAAAAACGTTTTGGATCACTTGATGCCATTTTGGCAAGTTTAACTCCCTCGTTATAACGAACCCGAGACTTTTTTAAACGTTTAATCTTTGTGTATTTATTATTTTTGGTGAAAAATGTCGATTTGGTTTGTCTGTTATTATGGCGGAGGATTGCATTTCTTGCTTTATTGTAGTCTCGCCGGGCGTTAATACACTCGCCGTCAAACCAGGGTTGTTTACGTTTGATAATTGCGGGATTACGTGTACTCGAGCCACGTGGTTTGCTAAATATACTAAAAGCGTTTTTCTGCATGAAAGTAGTAAATTGATTTACCGTTTCATCGCCGGTGCAGTTATTTATATTTCGTAACATATTATCGAGCACATTCTGTCTCCATGAGGAATGACTGTAATTTCGTACTATCCCATTCAATGTATTGGCTAGTGTTTGTAAGTACAGTGTCACGTGATATAATTGTCGGGGGTGGTTTACATTGTATTGAATACGATATACCCACGTGATCTGATACTACGCTAGGTTGTGATATAGTAAATTGTGAGATGTATTTAAAATCATCATTGTCTAGAAGTAAATAATCCACAGTACTTGAACCTTGTTTGCCATGAAAAGTAAAATCGCCAATATCTTTATCGGAATGTAGCCTGCCATTAGCTATTAAAAAATTGCAGTTATTATAAATTGTATAATCCTAGTGTTATAGTATACTGTTATAGCTGGTTTCAGGGATAATGAATACTGTACTACCCTGTGTGTATATATATATATATATATATATATATATATATATATATATGTACGCATATAATAATTATTTTATATTATTATTTAAATAGTAGCATGATGCTTTTGGTGGTATTGGGATTAATTTGCAAAATGTTTCATAATTATATTAACAAATTTACAAACATTTCTCAGGACTAATATAGAATCGGATGCCAAGAGATAGTTCATTGTTATATCGCGTCTTCGTGTTATTGCGGCTTTTTGGTAGAAATGTTCCCTTTGTTCACGAAAGTACTGGCAATCTAACAAATAATGACTTTCAGTACCTATTTGGTCAAAATTACACAGTGTACAATTCCTTTCATTAAATGGTATTCCGTCATAGCATTTAATCTGTATATAAATGACTTAGCTTTGTATCTGAAATCTCTTGGAGTAGGTGTCACCTACGGTGATGATACCATTTGTTTATTATTATATGCAGATGACATTGTACTTTTGGCTGAAAACCCATATGACCTGCAAGTATTATTAAGTGCTTTGAAAGACTGGTGCAATTTAAATGACATGTGTATTAATAGTGACAAAAGTAAAATAGTTCATTTTCGCCAGGAATCTACTCCGGTAACAAATATTTCGTTTACATGTGGAACTGTCGAGCTACACACAGTTGATAGATATTTATATCTTGGTATTGTGTTGCATGAACATCTAGATTATAATATAACTGCTAAAATGGTTGCTCAGAGTGCTAGTCGCGCGCTCGGTCTTCTTATAGCTAAATGTAAATCCGCTGGTGGCATTCCATATAATGTAGTTACCAAACTATACGACTCCATTGTTTGGCCCGTTATTGATTACGGTGCAGCAATTTGGGGATACAAGCACTACTCTTGCATCAATGCTGTTCAAAATCGTGCCATGCGGTTCTTTCTAGGAGTTGGCAAATACACTCCAAACGCAGCCGTTGCCGGTGAAATGGATTGGTTACCGCCATATGTTCGTCAGTTACAATCTATTGCCCGTCTTTGGTCGCGTATATCTCATGTGAATTCGGACAGAATCAATCGAGGAACGGCAGTCTGGGCAAACTCCTTAGCAAACATGAAATGTCGCAATTGGTTTTATAATGTTCGAAAAACACTTACCGAAGTTGAATTATATCAATATTGTAGTCTGGATAATGTCATACCTAAACATACTATTGCTTCGAAGGTTGAAAATGTATTTATGTTTAAATATAAACTGGAATGGCTTCAGTCGATCAGTAGACCAGATAGTACTTCAGGGAGAGGTAAGAATAAGCTAAGGACTTACTGTACATTTAAACAACACTATTTAACTGAAAACTATTGTAAAATTATTATGTCTAGATCGCACCGGGCTGCATTTAGTAAATTTAGATGTGGCGTAGCACCTATAAGGCTTGAAACTGGCAGATACGAAAACTTACCAGTAGAAGACAGAACATGTACATTATGTAACACAATTGAAGATGAGTCACATGTTATCCTTGAATGTAACCTTTATGATGATTTAAGAAACATATTATTTGATAGAGCTCAACTTATACAACCTGGTTTTGTTAATATGTCTGGTCAAGAGCAACTTAAGTTCATATTCACAAATGCACCCATTATTAGATTAGCTGCCAAAACCTGTTTTAGTATTTTACAACGACGTACCTCTTATCTCTGTAAATAATGTCTATTGAGTGTTTTATATGTCGTCTTCATATTTTATTACAACTGAAAAGCATTTGCTAATTAGGCTAATCCCAATCTGATTGGAATTGGTATTTGATCTTTTAAAACATTTTTTAGTTTGCGCAGTAGTGCTTATTTTGCGTTCAGTATTTTTCATCCCATTACATCTTAATAAGATTTTAAATTTCAATTAGCGACTGCTTTTCAGCTTTATCTCACGCATGTAGTTATCACATGTACATGTATATACTATAGTAGTGCAATATGTTATAGATGAATGATGTATATGTTTCTTAAAATAATTTTCAAAAATATGCGTTTCTTTAAAGCTGTTATATGTAATACCTTTGTTAGATTGACGAAGCTGTGCTTGCCATGTTTGCTTGTACTGATCCATTAGTAACCAGTAAATTAGATTTCAAAAGTGGATTATTTTATTATAAATAATGTCGTGTTATATTCGTTTCAAATATAGTTTGCACAAACACGGACTTATCAAGTAAACTGGCTGGCAACACTCTGTACATACATAGGTTCATTATCTTAATATTAGTAATAAACAATACTGAAATGGTTCTCCCAGTAAACATGTTTTCTTTGAACATGTATATTGTTCGTTAATGAAAGTGACCTTTTCCGAATAATGACTGCCTAATATTAATAAAACCAATATGTGGGGGCCACAACTTTGATTCCTTAATAGGCCGTTGTAGGTGCGTTACGTGTTAACCTGTCATGAGTGACCAACAATCGACTATGACCACTTTTTGCCATTCCCACGGGTTGTCGTTTAAGACAGAATTGACCTCGATACACATGTACATTATACGATTATAGTATCTAAACGATACGTCATGTGGTCAATGGAGTAGCTGTGTATTTTTGTGCTCGTGAAAAATCGATTAGAAATTAGATATTAAATTGTGAAATGGATTTAGTTATGGAATAAAGCGTATAGAAACAGTTGTAGTGTGAACTAATTTAAGATATACGAGGATATATGGGAGGAAACAGCAAGAAAAAGAGGAACAAGAGCGATGATAGTCTGAACAATGGAAATATTAGAAAGGCGGGGACATTGTATTGTTCTCCGGAGTCACCTGAAGGAGTAGATGTGAGTCAAATTTTAAACGAAACAAACTCTATATTATTTGATACCGAAGAGAGAATTAACCTAGTGAATATATTTGAACTGTTGGTAGATTCAGATTCAGACTCTCCATCACAGTCAGGGACAGTCATTTGTGAACTTCCGGAAATGAGTCGGGTCACCGAGAGGATTGATGTTGGTGCTGGAGCCACTCCGACCAACGCAGATATCATGAAGTGTTTGATAAGTATAGATTCTAAGCTGAGTAATGTGGACAGTCGATTTAAATAGCTAGAATCATTGGAGCAAAAAGTAGGTCATTTTGAGGATGAAATGAAGAAGTTATGGACACATGTGCATGATAACGGTAAACGGACGGACGAACGGTTGTAAGGGTGCAGGAGAGTTGAGAGTGGGGATTTTGCTATTGGACTAGTCACTGATAAGGTGGGGACCATGGAGAAGCAGAGGAATTCTTTGAAATAGTCTAGTCTATCTCCAATCGCAATCTATGCGGAACAATCTATTATTCTGCAACATTGAAGAGGCCCCATCAGAAACTCCAAATATCACGGAAAATAAGTTACGAGAGAACTATAAGTTCAGAAGATGAAACTGGCACAGAACATTGTAGATGATATAAAATTCGAAAGGGTTCACCGAATAGGCACTAACACGGATCGAAACCGCTGTCGCAATATTGTGGCTAAATTTTCATTGTTTAAGGAAAGAGAACTAGTACGTAAACAGTGGAAACCGTTACAGGGCAGTGACTATTATGTACGTGAACAATTTCCTAAAGAGGTTAATGATAAGCGGCGACAACTTTTACCTGAACTGACCTGAATCTTTATTTCCTCCTCTCGGGAGATTCACATATATATTGACATTACATTAACAATTACATTTACAACACATTACATATAAAACAATTATTATAAATTATGAATAACATAAATAGCATACATATAAGTGTAATGCACAGACGTTATATATCTATATCACTTTCAATTGTATAGTAACGAATTCCCCCTCCGTGTAGTCAACATGACTCTTCAAAGTAAATAAGACTTCTCATATCTGTGTCAAATAACGGTTATGTGTGACTTATCTCAATGTGATTCGTTCATTCTGGATCAATATGAATTTGAAGTGCGATCGACCGTAACTGTACATTACATAGACAATTGCGGAACCGCTTGAATGACATTGTTACTTGACCTACGGAACGGGTAAATTGCTCTTGGTGTATATTTGCTGTATACTACACATATATGAACTTATATAGAGCCTGTGGTGTTGTGCGACAGTGTGTACCTGGCATTCATGAACATTTGGTATAACCCAGTATCTACTAATGTTCAATGTCCGAGCATCCCTGTGAATATTAGTGGGTGACATGTTAATATTGTCGGTCTAAATACTAAATATTGTTGCTATATATAGATTATATGCATACTTATACATTAGCGATATTCCTAATAGATGGCAACAATAGTTACGTCAATTTACAGATTATTTTCTTGCAAAGCACTTTGTTCTTTCATAACACAAGTCAATGTAATGAGTGTTAGTCTCGGTAGTAAGACAGTTTCATTAATTAAATGGGTCCATTAAATTAATGTTAGCTATATAAATCAGCCAGAACAAAGAACCGTTATAAAATACAAGAAGAATGATTTCAAATCCAGCTATGCCCCAATAACCGTGCTCTTAATAATAATCCGCCGTAACCATATTCATTTAGCTGAACTTATTTTCCTAGCAACGAACTACATGTACATCATTGTTGCCATAATCAAAAACATAATTGTTGCTACTGTTCTATTTGTTTTTGTAAAAACTTTTGTACAAAATGTGTCTCAGTAGTAAAGATTCCGTATAGTGTTATGAATATAGTCTTGCCCGTGAAAACCTTGTATCAAATTGTAACAAATACGTATACAACCAATCAGTTTCTACCAGTTTCTGTTTCAAAATTTGAAATGTTTGAAACACCTACATGTAATTGGCATATTACTCCTACTTTAACTGTTATGAAAGTTTTCATCACATTTCTTACTATTATACCGACTTTGCAAAATTGTATTTTGTTGAATACTTGTTCATGCATGCGTATTAATTCAGGCTGTCCTTTCATAATATTTTATCTTATTTAGAAATGTGTTGCTAACTTTAAAGCATCCCAGTTACTTCCCATTTGTAGAGTATGTTTTCCCTTACGAAGCCTTGAAGTGTTATTCATCTTTGCTAAGGGGAATAACTAGTCACGCAACTATTAATTGAATTGAATATTCTAGTTAAAGTTAAATGTCGCGGTATGTCTATTTATCTCCTGCAACACTTCTCTTTAGTTATCCATCATGTTTTTTCATATCTTCTCTACCCCTTTGTCTACTTTTTCTTTCTTTCCTATACCTAGGGAATGCGAAGCTGGTAAGTCTTTCAGCTATCGACTTATGCTAGTTACAATGCGCTTTGTTAGGTTGCTGGGTATGACATCGGTCTACATGTTCTTGCTCTCATTACTTGGTATTTCGTAGTTTCAAGCAGATCTTCTAGAACCTATGTCATCCCCACCTATCGAACTCAGTGCCATTTCCCCATGTTGCTACATACATTATTCCTACTTACATTGCAACGCAACCCATTGGACATGCACTCACTCAACACGCACTTACTTGTATCATGCAATTGTGCTCTACATATTACGTTTCCTCACAGATTGTACTTGGTGAATGCTAGACTCTTCCTCAACTCACTGTTCGTAACACGTGTGTGTGTAAATCTCACAGTCGCTGTATTAATATCCTGGCTTATTGTGCTCCTTACATCTTCTGGAGATATTCATCCCAATCCCGGACCAAATCCACTAAACATTTCGTCAACTTCAAGTATGTCCAATGACTCACGGCTAAGTATATCAAATTTTCTTAATGTGCCTAATCACTTGTCTATCGTTCATTACAATGTCCAAAGTCTATTTCCAAAGATTGATTCTTTGATTACAGAATTGAGCTCTTTTGATATTGTCTCATTTTCGGAAACTTGGTTAAGTGAATCTATTTCTTCTAACGACATCTTATTTCCGGGCTTTCACAAACCAATAAGGAAGGACCGAGATGGTGACAACCACGGAGGAGTCATAGCTTATGTCAGAGACACTGTTAACTTTATCAGAAGACCAGATCTAGAGGTTAACAATATTGAGTGTATCTGGGTGAAATTACAGCTGTGTAAAAATAAAAAAGTATTGTTTGGCCTATTCTATCGCCCACCAAATTCAGGTGCCAATTACCAAATGTGTATTGAAGATTCAATCGGTCTTGCTACTGACACTGGAATTCTGGATATAATCATTACGGGCGACTTCAATCAAAACACACTTATGGACAACTCACGCCGGAAAATTGATTCAATATGCCAGCAGAATGCTCTAAGGCAATGCATAGTAGATCCAACTAACTTCACTGAGCACTCGTCTTCTATTATTGACCTTCTCTTTGTGCCCAATGAATCTTTGTTAGCCCTCTCTGGTGTTGGAGAACCTTTCTTGCTGCAGAATATACGATATCACTGCCCGATATATGGTTTGTTTAAATATTGTAAACCAGTTTTCAAGCACTTTAAAAGGCGGATATGGCGTTACAACGATGCTGATTTTGATAGCTTTCGCGAGAGGTTAGCAGCTGTCGACTGGAACCTCCTCAAGAATGAAGATGTCAATGTCTACACCACAAATATAACAACAATTATATCTGATTTTTCTAAACAGTGTATCCCTAATAAAGATGTATCAATCAACCCTCGAGAACCGCCTTGGATGAGATCGGAAATTAAACGGAAAATTAGACAGAGAAAGAGGGCATACAGGAAAGCAAAGTCATCCTATTATCCGCTCCTATGGACTAAATGTCGCCAATTGCGTAACGATGTTGTCGCCGTCATCCGTCAACATAAAACTGCATACTATGACCATCTGGCTTCAAAATTGAAATCAAGTGATCTGTCCTCGAAAGATTGGTGGCGTCTCCTCAAATCGTTCATTACACCCTCTATTTCATCAACAATCCCATCTATCCTCGATTCATCAACCGGCAAGCTTGTTTCGGATGATGTTTCTAAAGCTACTGTTATGAATGACTTCTTTGTACAGCAAACTTTCATTGATGATTCAAACTATATCTTACCCCCTGTTGTTGTTGATGAAGGAAAACCAACACTTGAGTCAATCATAATTAGTCCTACTGAGATATCTGATGCAATTAAATGCCTAGCTGTTGGGAAAGCTTCTGGACCAGATGGAATTAGCAATCGGGTATTAATTGAAAATTTAAGTCAACTATCTACACCTTTGTGCGACCTCTTTCAATCTTCTCTTCGTTCCTGCGAAATGCCATTGGCATGGAAGTCTTCAAATGTATCTGCTATCCTTAAAAAGGGAGACCCTTCTCTCCCATCTAACTATCGTCCTATTTCGCTTCTGAACACAATGGAGAAAGTCTTCGAGAGAATAATATTCAAACATATCTTTAACTTCTTTCGTGATACCAATTTCTTTACCTGTTACCAATCAGGTTTTATGCCAGGAGATTCAACTGTTAATCAACTTACATATCTCTATAATACGTTCTGTCGTGCTCTTGATAATGGTCTAGAGGTAAGGGTTATTTTCTTTGACATTAGCAAAGCTTTCGATAAGGTATGGCATCGTGGTCTCCTTCACAAGCTTGAACAAGCCGGTATTCGAGGCAATCTATTATCCTGGTTCGCTAATTACCTTACAAACAGATGCCAACAAGTAGTTGTCCCTGGTGCATCATCTAGTTTTTCAGAAATAAAAGCCGGCGTTCCCCAAGGGTCAATACTCGGTCCATTGCTATTTCTAATATATATAAATGATATTGTTGCCGATATTGGGTCAAATATTAATCTATTTGCTGATGATACAAGTCTGTTTATTATTGTTGATACACCAACTGTTGCATCTATTCAACTCCAATCGGACATTGACAGAATTTCCTCATGGGCTGAAAAATGGCTTGTCACTTTCAATCCGGCTAAAACAGAATCTCTCGTCATCTCTCGGAAACGGTCAAAACCACTGCACTAAGCTCTTCATATGTCAAATTCCATTATTCCCTCTGTTGATTTCCATAAACACCTTGGTGTAATGATCTCTGACGACTGTAGTTGGCACCATCAGATACATCATATGAAAACCAAAGCCTGGGCTAGAATAAACATCATGAGACGCCTGAAATTTAAACTGGACAGGAAGTCGCTGGAAGTAATCTACTTTTCCTTTGTAAGGCCTATTATTGAATACGCTGATGTTATCTGTGATAATTGCACTCAATATGAAAAAGATGAATTGGATAAAATTCAGAACGAGGCTGCTCGTATCGTTACAGGCTGTACACAACTTGTTTCAATCCGTCAACTCTATCTTGAGTGTGGATGGGAATCTCTAGGTAATCGGCGTCGCAAGCACACATTAGTATTATTCTACAAGATGATAAATGGACTAGTGCCAGATTACTTATCCGCTCTGGTTCCAGTTTCAGTTGGTCAGGCAACTTCTCGATCGTTGAGAAATAGTGCAAATCTACTTAATGTCCGTGGCAGAACGTCTCAGTATGTAAATTCCTTTCTTCCATCTGTTGTTAACGCTTGGAATGCTCTGCCACAGGAAGCTAAGGATATTGGTACTGTTGACTCTTTCAAATACTACTTGAACTCAAACAAACCTAAACCTAATCCACTTTTCTATCATGGCGTCCGCCGTGCTCAGGTCCTCCATACCCGCATTCGAACCGATTGCAGTGCTTTAAATCAACATTTATTTTCGAGAAACATTATTAACTCTCCATTCTGTAAATGCGGCGCTGTTGAATCCAGCTACCACTATTTGTTCCAATGTATTATTACTCAGACTTTAGAGTAACCCTTTTCAATACCATTAGCGCGCACATAAACATTTCTCTCATAATTCTCTTGTATGGAGATGATAACCTGAGCGAAGAGATAAACAATGCGATAATTGATGCAGTTCAACAGTTTATTACCGCAACAAAGAGATTTGATAACGACTAGTGCAAATTGTGTGCTTTTGTTCTTCCAGCTTCGTCAAATCCATTCCCATTCTAAAATCAGTCTTTTCCTTTATTTCTCTTCTATTCTGAACCTTATTTTGATCTCTGTTCTTATTATCTAATCTAATCTTCGTTTTATCTAGGTTAAATCTTATCGAATCTAACTTAGCTATCATAAAATAACAACTTACATATCACTGTTCTTCCACACTTAAGACAAAGTGGAGTGATTTTCTTACTATTATCTATGACTATTACTTTTCTTATACATTTAGTTGTCAATGATAGTTATATATTCGCCAACTTGTGCACAGTTGTATACCATTGGAGAGGATTTTTAATAAGTTTTTAACTTTCAATCCAATCCACCTAAATACTTTGTATGTTACACTATGTCGAATGTTTGATTCTTGAAATAAAATATGTTTAAACTAAAGTAAATAATATGTGTAATTATTTAGCGACTATGATTAAGCATACGAAATTTCTAAGAACTTTGAGTTACTTTCAATACTGTAGTTTGGGTCATTATCTGACATCCCGCCTAACAATTTAATATTATATTTGTTTTTTCACTCAGTAGTCTTAAACTTGTTGTAAAATCAATATCAAAATTCGATGACAAAGCTGCATGTCATACGACACTCTGTACATCGATGGAAAACTCGTGAAAGATGACACCAGTAGCTAGGAGTTCACAGAGGGTGAACTGAAGATTTCATCGTGGAATGTCAATGGCTTAACGATTGGCAAAATGGAATCCTATAACTTTCTTAAACTTATTACCGATAATGATGTAGTATTTTAATATGAATCCTGGACACATAGTGACGGTGACGTGGATATGCCTGGGTATATTGCCCATAACTATTATAGAAAGTTCCAGCACCGTAACGCACGTCGTCACAGTGGCGGAATAGTATTATACTACAAAGAGCATCTTAAACCCGGAATAATGGTAATCCGGACTCACCTTGACACTATCATTTGGCTGAAACTTGATAAACAATTCTTTAATCTTAAGAGCGATGTTTATGTATTTGGTTTATATATATGGGGCGAGGATTCACCAGCATACGCTATCTCAGCAGTTGATTTATTTGAATTGGTTCAAAATGTTCAAAATGATATTTATGACTTTGAAGACTTGGGGGTTTTGTATATTGTTGGGGATTGGAATGGGCGTGTTTGTAAACGCCATGATTATATTGTATGTGGTGCATTTATTTGTCTTACTGGTGAAAATTATTATGTACCAGATACGCCACTGCAGCGAGCGACACAACATATTGTATGTAATAATTTTGGAGTAAAAATACTTGACCTGTGTAAATCTTCAGGTATGCGTATTTGTAATGGTCGAATTGGTAATGATTATGACTGTGGTATGTTGACGTATGCCAGTACACTTGGGGCATCAGTGATTGACCTACTGTTGGCCCGAGAACTTGATTTTAACTTAGTATCTACCTTTTGTATTGATTCATTTAACGAATATAGTGATCATGCACCGGTGCTCTTTTCATTGCAATGTAATTTGGTGATTGCTAATCCCCAGTGTAATAACGAGATAAAGTATAGATGGAACAGTAATTGTAAAACACGTTTTCGTAGTGGTATTATTGGGAAATTACCTGTATTTAATTTGCTTACAGAAAACATTGATATTAATTGTAGAGATTCTATAAATAATGTTGTAAATAATTTTACTGATGTTATACGTGAAGTTGCTGATCCATATTTTTCTAAGATACATGTAAATAATAATACCCGGTCGTCGTGCTCAAGTAAATCATATATTAAGCAAGCCGATTGGTTTGACAGTGAATGCATAACAGCTAGAACACGCTACATAGAAGCGTTTGGTGTTTTTAACCGATTAAAGTCCGATTACACTAGGGGGCAATTTTGTAGTCTGAAAAAGACGTATAAAGATTTGTGTCGTAAAAAACGGAATGTATTTGAATCCAAGAAAATAAAAGAAATTGAACATTTACGGCACACTAAACCCAAGCAGTTTTGGACATATTTTAAGAGGAAGAGTACGAATAGTAGCAGTTCTATATCTATAAATGATTTTAAACAGTATTTTGCTGCCTTGGGTTCCGATTTGTTGCATATTTTAACGATTTAAATTGTTCTTTTGATGAATTAGACATGCATATTACTGTTAGTGATAATACGGATGCAATCGTACAGTTGAAACGAGATAAGGCGTCTGGGCGTGATAATATTTTAAATGAATATTTGATAGAGAGTGTGGATATTTTAGCTTCGCACATATGTGATATATTTAATGCAATTATCGATTCGGGTTATTTCCCGGACAAGTGGACTGAAGGCACGATTATTCCGCTATATAAAAAAGGTAATACCGCAAATGTAAATAATTATCGTGGTATTACTTTAGTCAGTTGTATGTCTAAACTGCTTACAACCATTTCAAATAAACGGATTACAACCTTTTGTGAAAATAATAATATTTTATCAGATGCACAATTTGGATTTAGAAAAGGGCGCTCTACAATCGATGCATTGGTCATACTGAATAATTGTGTTCAAAAGTATCTCAATGAAAATAAAAGATTATAGTGTGGTTATATTGACATGAAGCGCTGTTTTGATTCTATTTATAGAAATGCACTATGGCATAAATTATATAAAACAGGTATTCAGGGTAAGCTACTACGCATTATTAAAGACATGTATCAAAAAGTTACGTCATGTGTACGACATTGCGGAAGCTATTCGGAATATTTCCAATATGCTGTCGGTCTAACACAAGGGGATATAATGTCGCCTATTGTATTCTCTTTATTCGTGGAAGATCTTGAACTATATTTACAAGAAGATATTAATTCTGGCATTGTCATAGATGACATTGTTCTTATTTTGCTACTTTTTGCAGATGATATGGTCATTTTAGCCAAGTCCCCAGAAGAGATTCAATATAATTTTAATTTATTATATGACTATTGTACTACATGGGGTTTGGAGGTTAATACTGCTAAAACAAAAGTAATGGTTTTTAGAAAACGAGGTAATGTATATCTAAACGAAAAATGGACTTATAATAATGAAAATATTGAAGTGGTTAATGATTTCAATTACCTTAGAACAATCCTAAATTATACTGGACATTTGTCATTAAACCAGGAATATATTACTGGGAAAGCATTAAAGGCTCTCAATTTCTTGTTATATAATTGTAAACGGTATAGACTAAAATTAAAGATACTTTGTCAACTTTTTGATGCTTCTGTTGGATCAATATAAATTATTCATCTGAAATTTGGGGATACACTAAGTCCAAAGAAATTGAAAGAATCCATTTAAAGTTTTGTAAACAAATTTTAAATGTTAGATCTTCCACATGCACTGCAGCTGTATACGGAGAACTGGGTAGATATCCCATGTATATATCTCGTTACATACGTATGATTAAGTACTGGTTTAAATTGTTATACTCGGATAATATAATACTTAAGCGCGTATATGCACAATCTTTGATTGACTGTAATAAGGATATCAAAAATTGGCTTTATAATGTTAAAAAATTATTGTGTGAAAATGGATTTGCAGATATCTGGAGTAATCCTCATGTTGTAAATAGAAACAGCTTGTTATGTATATTGAAACAACGTCTGATTGATTGTTTCATACAGGGTTGGTTTACTAGTAAGGCGTCTAGTAGTGTACTTGAACTGTATAATGATTGTAAATATGATTTTGGATATGAAACCTACTTGGACATTTTACCATATACATTGCGACTATATATAACCAGAATAAGAATATCTGCACATTCGCTTAGAATACCAACTGATCGATATGCATCAAATAGAATACAGAAAAACGAAAGATACTGTCAATGCTGTAATACTCTGGATGTGGAAGATGAGTTTCATTTTATCTTAACATGTTGATGCTATATAGATTTGAGGAAACGTTACATTATTAAAAGATTTTATACAAGACCAAGTATGTATACATTTTTGAAATTGTTAAGCTCTGATAACAGAAGTGACTTGTATAATTTGGCTATTTACATTAAACATGCTTTAAGCAAACGAAATAATATATTAAATACCTTGACTTCTTAGATTTAAATATGATATTAGAGTTTAACCTCCGTGCTACATGACATAATTCGTAGCACTTGTATATAATGGCTATTACATTGATTGATTGTGATATATAATTTTGTTTTTATGTGTGGATATATATATCTATATGCATGTATGTATATTTCTATTAATGACAATGTACACGTCAAAATAAACTTATGTTCTGTTCCAAAAAAAAAATATTAATCATGAAAACCAGTATGTGGGGGCCACAACTTTGATTCCTTAATAGGCCGTTGTAGGTGCGTTACGTGTTAACCTGTCATGAGTGACCAACAATCGACTATGACCACTTTTTGCCATTCCCACGGGTTGTCGTTTCAGACATAATTGACCTCGATACACATGACATTATACGATTATATTATTGTGTGTGCTTTCTGTGTTGCCTTCATGGCTACTTTTGTTTCATTACTAGTACTTTTCGTAGTTTAGTTTTATTGCCGTTACTTATGAATCTTTACGCACGCGACATCCTGCATGTCCACGAGACAAACAAAATGAAAGTCTAGTCTTTTTAGCCCCGCACAGTGTAAGTTACATATCATATACTGAGTCAAAAAAGAAACGATACCAAACTAAAAATGACGTAAAACCATAGAAAGGTTTAATATATTATTACGTATCAGTACCGGGTATCTTATTGCAACGTCAGCCAACCATAAACACAGGTAAATAAACACCCGATAATCCTGGAACGCCGAATTTCCGATTTGCACGTGCTCCTCAACAAAGACAACTTCCTACACATGTACAAATCTGAAAACCGGTTTATTGTTCTGGTATTGCATTATTATCGAGGAAAAGCACCTTACATACCCATTGTTACCTCTAACAAAATGCCTAGGCTAAACCGCAATCAGAGAATGCGTGCCATTGGCATGATTGACGGCGGTTTACGTCAATGTGACGTCGCAAATCGACTCGGGGTTATGCGGATCACGGTAACACGTCTACTTCGACGTTATCGAACACATGGATCGGTGGACGACCGTCCAAGATCTGGTCGACCACGTGTGACGACGCGTGAACAGGACCGTCACATTCGGACGTCACATTTACGTGACCGGTTCCTACCTGCTACGCACACAGCTGCCGTTACTCCTGGGATGACCAACAATCGCATCAGTGCACAAACAGTCAGGAACCGGCTCGGTGAACGTGGCATTCGTGCCTATCGGCCATACGTTGGACCATCCTGACACGACGTCACCGTGACGTACGGTGAGAATGGACGACGGAACGTGCTCGCTGGACTCGGTTACAGTGGAATTCGGTGATGTTTAGCGATGAATCGCGGTTTTGTTTGCGTCGAGCGGATGGCAGAGAGCGGGTATATCGCAGACGCGGTGAACGTTACGCCGACGCATGTGTACGTCAGGTCGATCTGTTCGGGGGCGGAAGCGTTATGGCGTGGGGCGGTATCACCTTCGGCAGTCGCACTGAACTGTTAGTGGTGGACGGGAACCTAAACGCCCAGCGGTACTGTGATGAGATCCTTGCGCCAGTTGTTGTGCCGTTCTTTAACGCCAACAGAAACGTCACACTGTTCCAACAGGACAACGCCAGGTGTCATACTGCTCGGATTTCCACCACATTATTGGAGCAGAACAATATTGAAACCCTGCCGTGGCCTGCTTTGTCACCAGACTTGTCACCCATAGAACATTTGTGGGATACGTTAGACCGCCGCGTCAGCCGGTAACGTTAAACCAACTGAGGGATGTTTTGCGTCAGGAGTGGACAAATATTGACCAGCAAGAGATTCAGACACTCTTCCGTTCGATGCGACGGCGGTGCATTGCAGTGAGAGACGCAAATGGTGCCCATACTCGGTATTGACGTCTGTGTGAAAACTCCATTAGACCCCTGTCCGACGAATTACGTCATCACGCAGCAGACAGTTTCGGAGGCTCATTATGCTTTATGTGCTCCTCTTTCAAACATGTTGGACTATCATCTTATGAATTTTCAAAGAATTTTCTTAATAAATGTTGAAATTATAGACACATAAACACCAGGTATCGTTTCTTTTTTGACTCAGTATATACACACACTGTTGGATGTTGGTCAGACGGATATGTAATCCAGTGGTAACACGCTGAACTGGTAATCCAGGGATCGCAGGTTCGATCCCCCGTCTGACCCTAATACAATTAACAGTCTTTCAGATGGGACGTTAAACCGATGTCTCGTGTCGGTGCTTTACACCGTGCACGTAAAAGAACCAGATGAGGCTCTGGAATGGGTCTCTGTCTGTATCATGCACTATCCTCCAAAATCTAAAATAACATATCTCTTCAGGAGGCGTTGCTCATATGGGCAACCGGTAGCGACGATAAATAAACGTAAAAGACAACAACAAAAAACACACACTGTTGGATGTCGGTCTATACCACAGCCAAAACCACAGCTTACAAGTTGGCTTTAGATTAAATTTAATTGAAGCAGGAATTATAAACATAATTATGCGATTGGTGTTAGAGCGGTAAGGAGATTATAGATATTATGCCAGGAAATACAGACATTTATTTGGCATGCAGAGAGGTTTTTAAATGAATAATTTGCGTTTGAACCCCCAAGTGAATTCTGGTTATTATTTAAATCCAAAAGTTCCGAGAAAAATGATGTCGTATCTTTGATGACATTTCAAATGATTAGCATCACAGGCAGACGCCTTTACGAAGTTCACTGAATATGCCGCCAACAGTGTCGTGTAAACAATTCGATGTAGACAGTGGTAGAAATGTCGGGATATTCGACGGGTTGGATTATACCAATCAATTCAATTATTCTTTATTAACTCAGATCAATCAATCAGTCAGTCAGTCAATCAGTCAATATATTTTATTCGGCATAAACCGTTACCAAGTAAAACAGAGTACTTACAGTTTCACATTTAACTATATTGCATGCTATGCATTGTATGCAAATATGTGGAGATCTTAACCGCATGTCGTTGCCTGATAGCACATTTAAAGTGACATTACATCGCAAAAGGCAATACAATGCATTGTTTTCACTTATGCATGCATTGTTACTACAAATTCTTCCGAATCCATCGAGCACTAACATTGAATCAATAAACAGTGTTTTTGCGGATTAAAAGTATGATTTCATATAACGACCATACATGCTCCTGAATTGACATTTTTTGTCATCGGAGTCAATACTAAACGCGAGATAATGTCGTTTAGAGATAATTTAACTAAGAATAGTCAACGAATAAATAGGCACAAATATGAGATAATTATAACGGTAAATCTGTAACATAAATCGTGTTATTCGGGATGCACTAAGTTGTATTATGCATGGCTGTTTACATTATTTTGTTATGTCAACAAACCGCGTATACGACGTTTGTTTATTAGTTGAACTACTCAGCATTTGAGGTAAATATTTGAAAAAACATTATACCATATAATAGGAAAATACATTCTGTAGACATGTGTGATTTCACTGAACAGATGTAGTGTCGCTTCGAATAGTAACCTTAGATGAGAATTGTAATTGCTCCATTAGATCAAATCAAATCAAATAAGTGATGACAAATGACAATATACCAATGAGTACATACAATTACATGAGACATATTATAATATAATACAGTCAATGGTGTCTCATTTATATGTAAACGATGGCAGTTTCTTACGGAAGTTGGTGCACCCAAGTAATGGTTAACCGCTGGAGTCTGCCAAGGAAAGGTGTTGTTAGGTAAACTGCCCGCCGGCGATATAGCCCGAAGTGGTGCTGATGCAGGCGTAAAACTGCACCCAAGTACTGGTTAACCGCTGGAGCCTGCCCAGGAAAGGTGTTGTTAGGTAAACTGCCCGCAGGCGATATAGCCCAAAGTGGTGCTGATGCAGGCGTAAAACCCGAAATATAACATAACATGGTTAACCGCTGGAGCCTGCCAAGGAAAGGTGTTGTTAGGTAAACTGCCCGCAGGCGATATAGCCCGAAGTGGTGCTGATGCAGGCGTAAAACCCGAAATATAACATAACATAACAATAAATATATAAATACATAGTGTTAAACATTTTGGAATATTTTTAGTGGATCAGTTTGTGTTTTGTAATAAAGATGTGAAATATCTTTGATGTAATATGCAAATGAGTAAACATGAGGTGCATGTATATAAGTACAGCAAGCACATAGCCGTACATGGGACGTTAAACCGAGGTATCGTGTCGGTGCTTTACACCGTGCACGTAATAGAACCAGAGGAGACTCTGGAATTGGTCTCTCTCTGTATCATTGCACTATCCTCCAAATATCTAAAATTACTAATCTCTTCAGGAGGCGTCGCTCATATGGGCAACCGGTAGCGACGATAAATAAACGTAAAACACACGGGTTTGTTGATGGATATGTAGTCCAGTGGTAACACGCTGGACTGGTAATCTAGGGATCGCAGGTTCGAACCCCCGTCTGACCATAATAAAATTAACAGTCTTTCAGGTGGGACTTTAAACCGAGGTCTCGTGTCGGTGCTGTACACCGTACACGTAAAAAAACCAGTGGATACTCTGGAATGGGTCTCTGTCTGTATCATTGCACTATCCGTTAATAATCGAAAATGACTAATTTCTTCAGTAGTGGCTCATATGGGCAACCGGTAGCGACGATAAATAAACGTAAAACACACAATGCCAGCCAGCTATGCAGGATTTGAGCCACTGAAAACAGTTGGCAGTTTCTTACGTATGTGGTAGCTGGAATATGGATACAGCTTCTAATAGCTGGAATAGGGATACAGCTATGAACAGCTGGAATAGGGATACAGCTTCTAATAGCTGGAATAGGGATACAGCTTCGAACAGCTGGAATAGGGATACAGCTTCTAATATCTGGAATAGGGATACAGCTTCGAACAGCTGGAATAGGAATACAGCTTCGAATAGCTGGAATAGGGATACAGCTTCGAATAGCTGGAATAGGGATACAGCTTCGAATAGCTGGAATAGGAATACAGCTTCGAATAGCTGGAATAGGGATACAGCTTCGAATAGCTGGAATAGGGATACAGCTTCGAACAGCTGGAATAGGGATACAGCTTCGAACAGCTGGAATAGGGATACATCTTCGAACAGCTAGAATAGGGATACAGCTTCGAATAGCTGGAATAAGGATACAGCTTCGAATATACTTAGAATAGTGTTGTTTGTATGTTATATTTATCAAGCTGAATGCAATAAAATAATTATGATTAAGCTAAACTTAATAGCCATGTAAAGTTGCAAAGGTCAAATAAACAGTTTAACCTCTCACTTCACAAACATACATGAAATAATGAGGCTTACGTTAACATATATTGTCCGAAGCTTGAATAATTCTAGTGGCCGTCTGATGAATGATGTGTACTGCTTTCAAGGTTCGTCTGCCAGGCGTTGAAGTGTCGGCTCTTCTGGCGGCGAACTGGAATCTGGACCGCTTGTCCAACCACCGCTAACCGCCGACAGGTCCCAGTCTATGGCAATCCTACAAGCTCACGCCGGCAGACTCATATAGTCGGTACGTGCAACAGACTTATCCTCTCGAATTATTGTTACGACAGAACCGGGTAAATGGTACTGTGATATCCTTCCCAAGGCCCCTAGTTCGTGCTCGAAGCGAATACAATATTAAGGAATATAATACCATATGGCTACTCAACTCTAACTAAGCCTGTGTCTCTCTGTCTGTCCGACCTATGCAAGTTTATCAAACCATTGTCGTACATCAAACATTACACAATCTACTTGGATATGAGATACACGTTCACTGTTTCGATGCACACAGAAACGGTACCTACATTTGCATATCAATAATATTCAAGTGTGTGGTAGCTAACGTCGCACAAACAGCTTTCACTGTTTCAATGCACACAGAATCGGTACCAATATTTGCATATCAATAATATTCATGTGTTTGGTAGCTAACGTCGCACAAACAGCTTTCACTGTTTCAATGCACACAGAATCGGTACCAATAGTTGCATATCAATAATATTCAATTGTGTGGTGGCTAACGTCGCACAAAGAGCCTAGGTCATATGGCGACTCTCCAGCTATTATTGGTGGAGGAAGACCCGGATACACTCACAATATGCATGACTGTTTTTCTGTTTTTTTAAACTTTATTTATTTCACAACGATTGCGAAGCAAGCTTTAAAAACTTATATTAATTACTCTCGTTGGCGCGGATGGAAGCGTAAAAATGAATGTGGTTATTCGTGTGGGAGGAAACCAGCGTACCCGTAGAAAACCCACCTGTCTGATATGGTACGATGGTCGCCAGATCGGACAGGTGGATTTTTCTCCGGGTACTCCATGACTTTGTTGTGGACTGAAATAATCATGAGAACGTGATGCACCCAGAAACGAAGACGCAATAAGCGCCGCTATAAAGGTAAACACTTTGCAATACCATGATGGTCATATAGGCTTTAGACAGACAGCAAAAAGTACATTTGTAGAAGAAAAATATCACGACATTAATAGTTTCATCCTTTTTCCATATAAAGGCACACCCTGTCTGGCATTATCCCATATTGGACATTGACGGGTGCCGTTACAAATAGGATGCCAACTTGAGGCGATATATTGTGAGAACGGTAACTAATAATAAAACTTGATACTTGATACGTTTTGCTACTCCTAATGTGTTAATATGAAGCAATAAAATGTATTAAATATGCTATAGTGTAGAGTTATCAGACAAATAACATATGTGACAATCAAGTCTAGTCTCCTGTTTCCATACCTCATTAGTCTTAGAACCTCTCATTGACTTCATAATGTTAATTACTTCGGGTACATGAATGATGTCACGATGTAAGCTTAATATTAACCAAATATAACAATTAAGAGAGAACTGTTGCGATCATTCATGCAGGTCTAAGCCGCATCGACGCATAGACGTAGCCACACACAATTGCAGACGTGCACAGTGCAAAGCACCGACGAGAGACATCGCTTTAACGTCCCAGGTCTCATCAATCATACCTTGTTGTTTGTTCGGATTTAAGTCTGAAGAGATTAGTCATTTTAGATTTTGGAGGATAGTGCAATGATACAGACAGAGACACATTCCAGAGTCTCCTCTGGTTCTTTTACTTACACGGTGTAAAGCACCGACACGAACCTGCGATCCCTGGATTACCAGTCCAACGTGTCAACAACTAGACTACAGATCTGTCTGTCACGCGAACTATATTTATATTAAACGTTATATACCCTGCCTAGATCGGAATAATCACAATTTATTAACGTCACCGTTATCCAATCATAATACTGTTTATCATGAAACAAATTATATCAAAGACATTTTAAGTGTATTCGCCAATAATACAATCTGTTTTGACTAACCGATTATTTTATAGAATAATATTATCACGAACTGGGACATACATCGTTCGGCCTTTTCCGCAACAACTGACATTCTCGTGATTGTTATTGGGAATATGTTCTAACAATAACGCACCGTGTGCACATTCATACCAATGATCGTGTCCTGGTGACTTGGCAATGGTGGGAGACTCGAAAGTTAAAATTATTTCATCCAGTTCAACGAGAAGTTAACCTTTAAATATCAACTAACTCGACAATGGAGGTCCCTGTACATAATAATGTTATATCCGAGAATATTATTAGAAACGGCTCAAATAGCCAATGTCAATATGTATGTAGTCCTGGGCCTGAGGTTATAAAACTGTTCTCAGATCTCAAACTCGAGCTCAAGAAATTTGATTTGTTATTTGTCCTTGACTGAACCAATCAGAAGCTCGAGACTGAGTGTTATAACTCCAGGCCAGGTCATTTAAAATGCTATAAAAACAAACATAGCGAAACGTGAAACATTAGAGTCTATAAATAATTCAAAGCACGGATTAAGTCAATGTAATATTGAAGATTATGAAGATAGTTGTATAACGGATATGCCTAGCATTATTCTTGAAATGTGTTTGTCTTTGTTCAAGTGAAATGTGATCAGTAATATTAATGAATATGTTATACAAGAAAATTAAAGCTGGTATAATGATTAGTGGGTAGAAGGTAAATATGTATTGTGTGACGATAAACTAAATACATTTGTATGTACATACAAGATTTAATGACATAATCAGATCAGTTAGGCAATGCGATATGCCAGAGCATTGTACAAAATGACAATGCTAAATTTGAGCATAGACAATAATCAAACAAATAAACTAGTCTTTTAAATTCCTTTTTCAAAAAAAAATGGAAACACCTAATGGAATATGTTGTCGGGTATTTATGGTTTAAGATTTGGAGATATTCCACCACTGTCAACTATACGGTTGATATAATTGTCTTATAAGACGATTATATTTCGTATTCAATGATAAATATGTTAAAAATGAATCAGAAATGTTATCTGAAGTTGATAATGGACTGGAAATTAATTAGAAGAAGCAATTAGGAGATATCAAGTGTGGGGTCCTGCACCTTATATTAATGAAATGTTCATATATGGTTTACGACAACTTGATCCTGTATTTATGTGTTTGTTTAACAGTGTTATAGATCAGGTTACGGTCATCATAGTAGCTTATACATTTACAGGTAATAAGCGTGAGATAGAATATAGGTATTACTGTTTTGAGAAAGCTGGGCAATTATTGACACTAATTTGATATCAAAGTGTTTTGTTTACTTTGATAATGTATTAAGATGTATGCATATTAATACATATCTCTATCACGACAATAAATCACAAGAGAAGTTGAGGCATACGATCAGTAATGAGTGAACATGATTGTTATATGAACCATGGGGGTGAATGTATAGCCCAATTGTTATTCACATTGAATCAGAATCAGAATTCATAGACAATGGTGCACATGGAATTGATGTTGCTAATACGAAATTATGTTGACGCCTCTGTACAGACGATAGTGATATGTTTTCAAACGCTGCTGATGATCTTCAGAGTGGATTTGATATGTTTTATGATTATTGTAAGAGATGAATATTTATAGATGTAAATTCTGAATTAGTTCGGAACATTTTTAATCAAACAAATGACAAAATTGAAAATGTCGATGAGGTAACAGATCAGTATATTGATGCTTTGAAAGCACTTACCTACACACAGATTGACCACGAAGCACTTTCATGTAGAAACAATCTGATTTTATATTCGCTGTTTGACAACGGACACGCATATTGTTTAGGTCTGATTTCTTAGTTAATTGGTAAACAAGTGTTGTTGGAATACTACACATATTCACATTCAACCAACGAGCACATTTGTTAGGTGCAACTAGTTGTAATAACAACAACAGATGATCGATCATTGCTTGCTTCACTAAATATAACGCCGTAGTACTCATTGTGAACAATGTAGTCAGGTGTCGAAATTCATCGCATGTTATTCATCGCGATTATTCCGCTGAAATCCTGGAAACCAGGAAGCGAATTTGGCCTAGATGCAGGGATACCCTCAGCAAGTCTCACACTAAAGCATCCATCGTATAAGCTGCCAGACTGGTGATCAGTGGTCGTGTCACAGAAGATGTATTTCCTCAATGGAATGAAATTATTGGAATGATACGTAACTCATCTTTAATTACGTCCCGCCTAGCAGAAGTGCTACGTGTCGTGGCGCTTCCAGTCCGTGTAGTTGTGCTTCCTGTACATATGAACGCCGAGTAAACCCACTCCCCAAACCGCCACAGTGTTCGAATAACGATCCAACACACATATTGTTCAGTGAAGCTGTTCAGGTATACCCGTCGATATTTCCCGTTCTGTAAATCTTTCACAGTCTACAGAAACTATTCGTTTGGAAAACACAAGTCCCACAATTTGACAGCTAAACAACCGTCTAGTAACACAATTACTGCTGCTGACAATTTACCATTTACGCAATAGTCAATTTATGCTTCAGATGCACAAGCTAATTCCCCTGTGTAAACCATAACAATAACAGTGTGTGTCTGTCAACACGGTCTACCGGTCAGTGAGTAAAATGGAACATTTGCACGCGAACACAAATTTCACAGGAGGTCGTGATAGCGCATTGGATGCGTGTTCGCTTCAGGTGCAAAAGGTCCGGAGTTCGATCCCGGCTGAAGATGGTACGATTGCGCCCGTAGGCGAGGCATTTAATTTCCACGTTGCCTCTTCTCTCTCCCTCGTGGCGATGGATTCCATCAGAAATGAGGTATCGAGAGTGATTAATATAAGTTATGAGAACTTGTTGCGCAATCGAGCTAAACTATATTTGCATAAACTAAATGACACAGGCATCACTTTTAGCACAATCCTTGCGTATGTTCATACTTTCCTTTCCTATTACAGTTGGCCACAGCGTCTATTGTATTTATATATATCAGATTAATATCTGAGTAACTTGAAATCGCTATTAACATTACAATGTTTCTATCTCGTAAGAGTCATATCCTGACTGAAGGATTATTATTCAACAAACAATGCATGTAATTATGTCCATTCATATACATATAACCGACACAGCGATTGGACATTATACAAATCAACTCTAACTTTAATATGATATGTATTCACGGACAATTTGCTAGAAATTGCATATGTGTAACATCTGCTAGGTCCATCGTTGACGTTCATTTCCGAATGTCTCCTATACAAATACTTGAGCTAGAACATATAATTATATCAACCGGATTAATGAGGTAAACACGAGCGTAACCAATGTTTGACGCATGCGCGACGCTGACACGTGTGTTTGTCTAAGACATATTAAGAACTTTAAGAACTATATATTAATTATAAAGCTGTGACCCAAAACAAAGCGTGATAAACCTAGTAGCACACAACCGCCACCGAAGAAGACGCAACTAACTACACATGGACATGCAGATGGAAGAAGACGCAACTAACTACACATGGACATGCAGATGGATAGGAAGGCGGGAAGGTGTTTTTGAATGTGTCATTACTTAATATACACTTGAATCAAATGAACTGAAAACTATTTTCAAACATTCTGATATTACATGATAATATTGAATGCGAATACGTAAATCGTACAGAGAAAAGCGGAATACCAAACGTGATTCAGATAGACTAGATCTTTATATTGAGCAAATTTGTTTTGACTAAAATACATTTGTCTCTAGATCTAATAACTTAATTTGGATACAATTAATGGCACATTCCTAAATTTGAACGATGACTTATTTGTTGGGTTTTACTGTGTATTACAAGAAGGTACAAATGGGCAGAACATTGTTGCAATTAACACTTTTGATAGACTTATTGAGTGTAGTGTTGCTTTTGATAATGATTTTCATACTAAAAATAACATATGTCCATATGTTAAATCTATAGAAGTATTTTGAGTTATCCAACAAGTTGGCCTTTTCCTTTCAATACAGGTTAACTAACTAGTGTTGGAACTAGATTTTGGAGTAATATTTCTATTATTTTATTTTATTCATTACAACATTGTAAATGTGCATGAAATTGATTTCAATGTACAAAGGTAAAGGGTAAAAATAAATTAATTATTTGAAAATAATATTTATGTCATACCATGTATGCATGTTTTCTCAAAGTCCGTAATATTTAGATTCATATTGCACGAATTTATACTCAGTGTAATTTGAAACATTTCAAAATAATGCTGTAACCTTCTCCATTTAGTTAAATCAGTTATTAACATGCATGCATTGTTTACTATATTTATTTGTTAATTCACTGTCTGTTCATTTATATCATGCATACATTATCCTCATGGGCTTTTAAGCCTAATGGAATTGAAAATAAACTATCTTATCTAGACACTAGGAGAAATATAATTGTGTGTGCATATTTTAATACAAGAACTATTTATCATTAATTGAATTTTTTTTTAAAAATTTAATTTTAATTTTGATACTTGAACACTAAAGTTTAGTAAAATTTAATAGGTAATTCATAAAAACGAAACTCGCAGCGTAAAATGTCGAGGTGTACTGCGGCGTAAGACGAGACCAATGGTCGAGTTATCTATGGTACGGGTTGACCGCGTACGGGTTCTACCGAGAGGCAACCAGACAAAGATTTGACTTACAAGGATAAATGCACCATAATCAAATCTGCATCAAAGCCAACAGTCAAGAAGGATGACTACCACCTTCTCACCAGACAGGAGCAAGTCACGATAGTCCGGCTTAGAACAGGGCATAACCGCCTGAACTTCCATATGTGTCGGAAGCTTGGACTAGCTCCATCAACTGCATGCAGCTGCAAAATAGGGGACCAGACCGCAGAACACATCCTCCAGGAGTGTCCCAATCTTCATGGGCTGAGGAAAACAACCTGGGCAACAGATACTTCTCTCCAGACGAAGCTACATGGCTGCCGGGAGGATCTGAGGAGGACGGCCCATTTCGTGTTTGCTGCCGGCTTGTCCATATGATTCGCGAACGACAAGAAGAAAAGAAGAAGACCGCGTGCATGTATATAATTCTGTCAGAGGTGCGTGGGGCGTATTTGTGCAATCGGCTGCCTATGATTAAGATTCTGGTAAAATACTGTATCTTGCTTATATTGATTTTTGGAAAGTATTTGATTATGTAGTACGAAATAGGTTTTGGTATAAGCTTATAAAATATTTTTAATATTTTGATGTATCACTACATAAAACATCAAGTGGAACTGAGCACGATCGATAATGAGTGTACACGAGAAAACATGCTTAGTTAGGTGTACGGCAGGGTGAATGTGCATCCTCATTTTTATTTTCTATCAATTAAATGACATCGACTCTGAATTTAGATCTTTGATTATTATTTGTGCTAAAACCTGTTTTAATATTTTACGAATAAGTACCCTTTTTATGTGTAAATTTGTTTGTATTAAGAATTTTCTTATATCATGTCCATGTTTTATTTATTCTGAGAAGCAGCTGCTAATTAGGTCACCCTCAATCTGATTGAGAATGATAATTGTTTTCGAAAACCATTTCTTAATTTCCCATTAGTGCCCATATTTCCTTCAGTTTCTTAGCACTATGTATTGTAATTCATCTTTAGCTTTCAATTAGCGACTCCTCCTCAGTTTTACCATGTATGTAATGCTGTGATTGCATGTAATGATGTCGGACAGTCGGATCTGTAAGTCCAGTGGTAACACGCTGGACTGGTAATCCAGGGATCGCAGGTTCGATCCCCCGTCTGACCCTAATAAAATGAACAGTCATTCAGATGGGACGTTAAACCGAGGTCTCGTGTCGGTGCTTTACACCGTGCACGTAAAAGAACCAGAGGAGATTCTGGAATTGGTCTCTGTCTGTATCATGCACTATCCTCCAAAATCTAAAAATAACTAATCTCTTCAGGAGGCGTCGCTCATATGGACAACCGGTAGCGACGATAAATAAATGTAAACACACACACACATAATGATGTCGGTACTGTGATCAAAAGTGTCTTATAATTCTATTTATTGAATGGCTATGAACTTTGTTAATTTGATATGTGTTTATATTTACTGCAATATACATAGCACAGACAGACAGACAGACAGACAGACAGACAGGAGACAGACAGACAGACAGACAGACAGACAGACACAGACGACAGACAGACAGACAGACAGACAGACAGACAGACAGACAGACAGACAGACAGACAGACAGACAGACAGACAGACAGACAGACAGACAGACAGACAGACAGACAGACAGACAGACAGACAGACAGACAGACAGACAGACAGACAGACAGACAGACAGACAGACAGACAGACAGACAGACAGACAGACAGACAGACAGACAGACAGACAGACAGACAGACAGACAGACAGACAGACAGACAGACAGACAGACAGACAGACAGACAACAGACAGACAGACAGACAGACAGACAGACAGACAGACAGACAGACAGACAGACAGACAGACAGACAGACAGACAGACAGTAAGTAAGAGGCTTAAATAAGACTTAAGACAGATGATACATTACACAATGTTGACAAGAAAACTTTTAAGTAGATGAAAAACAATATTGGATTCAATTATGCATATCTTTAAATCATATCTTTATTTCTGTCTTATCTATGAACTATGCATATCTTTAAATCATATCTTTATTTCTGTCTTATCTATGAACAGTATAGTACATTTCAATTAATATAAACACATATATTGTACATAGCCACTGTACACTCATTTCGAGTTATGTAGTAGGGAAGAGAGCGCATGCACTATGTCATGTTTTCTTAAAAGACCGTGCGTCGTAGACATAATCCGGATGGTAATTCGTTAAGCTGACACTACTATCACTGGATTATAATGTATCAATACATACATAATTGTTTAAGTAAATAAATAGTTGGTGTTGTCAATTGTTTCATCCAAAGTAAAACACGATCGCAACGAGGGTGCGGAACACTATATATTTCGTTGTATATTTTATGTAAATCAAAGGTGCTTACTATTCATAAGCACACGTACACATCACCATGTAAGCACAAGAAAACAACTGTTTGGTTTCGAAAGTTTAACGCACGAAGAAAATGAGTATATTTTCAAACAAGTTCAAACTTATATTAAATCAACAAGGCGCTTTGAGCACAGACATACCTAACTATATTATAAAGTTATGCTGTTCTCTTGATACGATTTTTGACTGGGTGTGGCTGCGGGTTTGGCGGGCTGAGGGTATTGTACGGTGTGGCACTGGGAAGGTGTAGTAGTTGCGAATTGCATTTCTTAATGCTTTTCTTTCTTTCTTTTTGGTATTTTTTATCATATCCATTATTATCCCCTTAATTGTAATCAAACATTTGTATCCTATTTGCAATGCTCTTATACTATATTCAGTCTCTTTGTTAATTACAAACTAGTATGTTGGGGCGGGCCGAAACTAATGTTGTTAAAACTTGTGGCCCAACCCTTTTGCTTCTCCATATATATACATACTGATAATGTTTGTACCATATATCTTATTTATTTCATCTGTAAATTTGAGTTGTATTGTACATTGAATATAAAGAATGTAATAAAATATGATTAAACTAAAAAACGGATCGCAACGATGATATGCGGTGGACACCGAATTTACGATGTCCACGTCACACTCTACGCACATTTGGCGGGGAAATGGCTGACGTCGCAACGGTCAGTTTTGTGACGTAACAAGAACTTGATAATGGCGGACAAATGACTACGTCATGAAGTGTTTTCTAATTAATAAATAATGGTGAAACGAAACAAAACAGTACCAATACACCAAAGTAATCAACAAAATGAACAATAATAAACAAAGTACAGCTATGATGTCTCACTGAGCCTACGCATAAGTACGTACTCGTATGGCTGTTTTGCATTGGAAATACTTTCCATCACTTATATTGGTCCATTTCCCTCATTTGTAGGTATTCTTATATATCAGTAGAATTGTATATTGAAACCACAGGAAGAGGATGTATCACCTTACAGACTTTGTTAATACGAGCAGTGGACAATATGAAATACCCTATCCTATATCCGATGCACGCATTCACCGCCTTAACTTTGTATTGTGTTCCGTTCTTAATTTCCTTAACCAGGCGATATCTCTATCAATCAATGAAACGATCAATCAGTCAAATCATATACGTTTCGATTAACTGACGAAGTGTCGCAGTCGGTTCTGTGAAGCCATTTTTCATATGACGATTGGCTATGTGCATCGTAAAGCCACGCCCCTAATATTTCAGTGGTATTATCTGTTCATGACAATGTATTCAAATCAAATAATATTGGGAAGCTTGCCCACGCTCTCACGCGGCGTATATAGATGAACGTACAGCGGATACTGGCGGAGTACTTAATATTTCCATAAAACAGAGAATAATAGAATTTAGTTGACAGTCAAAAAGGGGTACTTTTAAAATTAAATATATTGAATTTATTTTGCAAAAAGGGCAAACTAGAACACAACATACTAAGCTTAAAACGGAGAACTAATATTTACATCGGAACTGAGACTTCGATATTAAATATCTACACACAATTGCTCCATGAATATACGAACAATCGCTTATTCAGTGTGATTTCTATTAATGATTAGCTGTGTTTGGTGCGCTATACATTTTGTTTCCGCAATACAATTTTGAATTGGGTATCTGTCCTTCGTTCGACTGGGTTTCTCTGAAGCGATTATACCAAGAGATTTAGCATGGTAGCGTCTACTAGAATGTTTTTGCATCACTTAAGGAACACTATGACTCGGTCATCGTTGCAGATTCTCATTATATGTCTATGCTTGTCGACAGTTTTCGGAATGCCATACTTAGATGCTTCAAATGAATATGAAAAGGTAAGTTAGATATGACTTATTAACTATTTCAAAGTTGCATGTTGTATTTTGTATCTGTTCCCATTATTGAATTGTTCTTTATCAATTAATGTACATGTTGTTTAATGTTATGCCATGTTTTCTTAGAATTATCTCAGCCGGTTCATTGTATAAGCATTTTACAACAGATTAATTATTACGTAATGGATTTAGTTCTCCACTGAATAGTTTATGGAGAATTAGCAACAGACTAAACTTGGATCACAGCGAAATAAAACAATATGTATAGCTCAACTTTTTATTTGTTTATAACCAATCCATGCAAAGAATTGGAGATCTGAGATCTACAAGATGTGACACATGCTTTAGTTTTCTATTCCGTAATAATAATTTATTCAGTACATTTTAAGACATACAGTAAGTAAGTAAGTAAGTAAGTTTTTATTAAAGTGACATGTGCCCATTTCAACAAATATATATATCAAATATTAAACAACAAGAAGACGCACTCGGCCCCGTGGGCCTATAAGTCACCTAATAATATGCATTCAATAATAATTATATAGTGTGAACTGAAGTGATTTGATCATTAGATTAATAAATTGAAAATTGAAAAATATGGCGCTGTTCACAAGTCACGTGGGTTATCAATGTACAAAGTAATTAAGAACATGTCCATAAGACACATGTGTCCCAGCTTCTTCTTTTGTCTACAATGACAAGGTCCAATACCGTGACCTAGTAGTACAAACAACGTTTACATGTTTGAACTTCCGTCTGGTAACGAATTGACGGATACACGATTAAAAAAGATGACCATGCTGATGATGATGATGATGATGATGATGATGATGATGATCATGATGATGATGATGATGATGATGATGATGATGATGATGATGATGATGATTGAGCTTATTTAACCTCGCTTGAAAGCGTTAATAAACAATGCATATGTCAATTATAGCGGGTTGTGGAGTTTTATGCTAACACTGTATAGTACATGTGCGTATGCACCAACCGTCCATGCATATAATATCTTATTGTTGCAGTAGCACTAGAAACAGTGCCTTGCAAGTTTTGGAATAGAGATAGATTGTGTTGTTTTATACAAATTTATTTTAGCTCGATTGCGAAACAAGTTATTACAACTTATATTAATCATCCCCGAGACCTCATTCCTGATGGAATCCATCGCCACGAGGGAGAGAGAAGAGGCAACGTGGAATTTAAATGCCTTGCCTAAGGGCACAATCGTAACGGCTCCAGCGGGGCTGTTACGATTGTGTTAGTTCAGCATGTTGGAGCATCAACTAACACCATCCAACTTGGATTTTAAGAGGGCCGGTACTTATACACCGGTGTGTAAAACTAACTGCCTAAATGCTCCATGGTCTTTGGTTAGTAACATCAATAGCATATCGAAGATGCATGTCCATCTCTTCAAATAAGTAATTATGTATCCGCTGCATAGGTCTTAAAGGGTTTGAAATGTTACTGGGACACGATTGCTTAACTGACTTAGGGTTTCCGCTGTTGGTTGCCAATGGCGCCAATTGCGACAGAAAACAAATACGGGCGCTAAATGTTATGAATTAGCGAACATATTCGGCTCAACCTCTTTTTATCTTCTTTTTTTTTTGACGCAAGATGTTTTGTAAAAATATTTATCTGTGAACTCTAAATCAGAGTTTGGGAACCCTGCAGTGACTCGAAATGTTGAGCCTCCTATAACTCGTTGGGCAGATCAGTTATTACCAGGTTAGATTAGTCGCTCCCTGTGCCTCTTTCCTGATGGAATCAATCGCGAGAAGAGGTAATGTGGATTTAAGTATATGGCTTAAGGAATCAACCACCGACGGGGCTTGAACTCACAGCCGTTGGGTTACAATTCGGACACCGTATCCATTATAGCAGACACGAACACTCCACAAAGTTCTAATAAACTGATATTGGCCGTAAACATAAATGTGGAAACTATTGACTTAAGCAGTCAATTAGATATGGTTGATGTGGGTTCCATAAATAATTTTAATATTATAGTGTTATAGAAAGTCATTGCTTAACCATACGTGTTCAAGCTTATCTATCCTTCACACCATATTTAATGAAAATGAAGTGTGGTGGCAATGCATTGGATATATTGATTTTCAAAATATGTGTATAGTGTCAATATCTGGCACACCTTAAGATGTTATTCACCCTTAAATATGTTACCATAGTTACCGATATTATTGATGCTGACAACACATGACAACCAGTAATATTTGTACTAATAAAAACAGCTATGCAAGGTAATATATGGACCTAGTAGTAAGGAGTAACACTTTCGATTACATGCTACTGCTGGAAACATTTGTACGGAATAATAATGTGTCAGGTGAGGGTCAAAAACAGCGATTTAACTGTTGTTGTAAGCTTTGTTTCACAATCGAGCTAATATAAAGCTGTATCAACTAACGATATTCCTAATGTAGTGTGAATGTACATAATAGCTACGTTGTCTTCGTGCAGCCGGCACGTGATCCTCGTACGATTAGGTCAGACAGAGACAATACATTAGGCGAAGCTTGTTAGTGCGAGGTCATCATACTGGGCTATTGTTTGGCAATATTAAACTGAGACATTTGCATATTCCGTGAACTTACTTCGTTAATAATCGGATTTCCGAAGTAAAATATGAGCTTTAGATTATTGTGCATTTACTGACTTGATTCAAATATTAACGGTAAAAACCTAACGTATGTCCTGGTCGTAGTTCACGGAAACTCACGAAGACTTTGGCGGAGATTAATTAGTCTCAGTTTAATGTTGGCAGGCAATATCACTAACCAAACGCTCAAATGTAAAAACAAACAATCTGCAGGAAATGCATTTGGAATCAATTCTCATTTGATGCCTTGATCACCATTATCTTAAGATTAAAAAAACAGACACCATGTCATGTCATGAATTAACCCAAAACGATTTAGTTAGAGACATACAAATAACGAGAATTAGTTTAAACATATTTTATTCAGTTCATTCAATATATATACGGTATACAAATATACAGGGTATCTGAAATGGATTGGAAAACTAGAATTATATGTATCTGAAATGGAACTGTTTTAAACATTGAACAAAATAGGTATTATTTTTATAATAATAATGACTTTATTTAATGAGAGAACTCATTTAACAAACTTTAATTTACCATGAGGCCCTCAACATACACCGACACCAAAAAGAAACGGTGCACTTGCCTTAAGGGTAAACTTTATATCCGTTTATAAAACTGATAAAACAAATTTGGTATCAAAATGTGTAACGTATTGGTTAAATTAGTGGAATGTGGATTATATTCTCCACTCATGATAGTAAATCCATAATTCTAAATTTCTAAAAGCGAAAAAGTGACGCTCAATATAAAAGTGCACAGTTTGTGTTTTACATTTATTTATCGTCGCTACCGGTTGCCCATATGAGCGACGCCTCCTGAAGAGATTAGTCATTTTAGATTTTGGAGGATAGTGCATGATACAGACAGAGACCTATTCCAAAGTCTCATCTGGTTCTTTTACGTGCACGGTGTAAAGCACCGACACGAAACCTCGGTGTTACGTCCCATCTGCAAGACTGTTAATTGTATTAGGGTCAGATGGGGGATCGAACCTACGATTCCTGGATTACCAGTCCAGCGTGTTACCACTGGACTACAGATCCGTCTGTAGTGCACAGTTGTTCATGGTGTCAGTATATATACAAATCAAATGTTATCAAAAGATAGGAGAACTGCACATTGGAATTATATAGTCATGCAAATGCTGCACGTAGACAAAGCACTACACGCTGCTAAGTGTCAGGTACACCCTAAGTCGTTCAGTTCTATAAATGACTACAGAATACGAAATTGAGATGCTTTCATTAAAACGCCAGACAGTGTCAATTACGCTTCAATTTACGAATCATGGCAAACCATGAACAATGCTGTTGCCATTGAGAGACGGATAGAAGACAATGCTAGTAATTCAAGCCTTAAATCCAAACCTCACGATTTCCCACTTACAGACAGAAATAATGCAATCATACTATCGCACTTTCCTAACAAAGCAATTGTAAAACATTTTACATTTCAGTGCAGGTATGCTCCTTTATAGTCTCTATTCTCTATTAGTTATTATACAAATTTATTTTAGCTCGATTGCGAAACAAGTTCTTATAACTTATATTAATCACTCTCGAGACCTCATTCCTGATGGAATCCATCGCCACGGGGGAGAGAGAAGAGGCAACGTGGACATTAAATGCCTTGCCTAAGGACACAATCGTAACGGCTCCAGCGGGGCTCGAACTCCGGACCTTTCGCACCTGAAGCGAACGCGCATCCACTGCGCTATCACGACTTCCACTATCTATTCTCTCGTGTAAGACAACCTTCCATTACATAGCTTACACGTACATAACTCTGACTCTGATTGCAAATACATGGATCCAGGTGAACACAAATGTCAGTTTCATTGCTTAAAGAAATTCACATGTCAGATGCGAAAAGGAACGAATAAATAAATTATTCTAATGTCTAATATGATTGGTTTAAACAGTATGTATTACAAGACATAAATCACATAATTTATAACATACAAGGACATATATAATACATAATGCAAAGGATCAAGTAGGAAGCTAAAACTAGCTTATATAAAAGCTTGTTCCATTTCTACTATGAGTGTTCCCTTAAACTGATAATAATAAGGCGTCAGTGTTTATACAAATTTATTTTAGCTCGATTGCGCAATAAGTTCTTACAACTTATATTAATCACTCTCGAGACCTCATTCCTGATGGAATCCATCGCCACGAGGGAGAGAGAAGAGGCAACGTGGAAATTAAATGCCTTGCCTAAGGACACAATCGTAACGGCTCCAGTGTTCTAGTGTGCCCTTAGGCAAGGCATTTAAATCCCACGTGACCTCTTCTCTCCCCCTCGTGGCGATGAATACGGCGTCATAGTACTGACATTGACAACACATATCTTACTTACAATAAGCTGTGGAAACACAATAATTCGCATTGACCCAAATAGCGGGCCGTTGTCTAAGGTCGTTATGTTATGTTATATTTCGGGTTTAACGCCTGCATCAGCACCATTTCGGGCTATATCTCCGGTGGGCAGTTTACTTAACAGCACCTTTTCTGGGCAGGCTCCAGCGGTTAACCAGTACTTGGGTGCACCAACCTCCGTAAGAAACTGCCAACTTTTTTCATATAAATGAGACGCGGCCTGAGCTGTGCTCGAACCCGTGACCATCAGTGATGATAGGTTACAATGGTATACAAGTCAGCGACCTTAACCACTCGACCACTGTGGTGGACTCTCTAAGGTTGTACAAACCTGTGGCCCAAACCATTTGCCAACCCAAAGAGCATAGTGTTTAAAATCTAATTCAAATGGTACCGCAAATGAACTTTTGCAGAAGTGCATTCAATTGGTCTCGAGTGTTATTGTATATTATGGTAGATTCTGGTAGTATTCTAAAACCAAAATGCATTACAAATTTAGTGAAGATCTCTCCACGAGAGCCTCACAAATGGAATATTTCCAGCAGAAATCTTCTTAGATCGTGTCTAACTCAAATTGACAAGAACACATGCAGAATGAACATTATCTTTAAACTTATTTTGTATAATTGGATAAACAGTTCATTTATATTTTCACCAGATTCTTTGGTTATATGTTTCTACAATTACATAACAAATGAAACAATCATCGAAAACGATTTGTTTTTATTTTCACCAGGAGCAACCATTCTCCTTTTAACTGAATAATTAATTATAGAACAATTCGGAGCGAATGTGGATATTGTATAATCTCATGATATGTTGTAAGCATGTAAGTATATAACGTTAGCATTGACTTTGTTTGAGACGTCAATGTTGCGTAATCCGTTATGCTGCGCTGTTTAAAAAACTTTATTTATTTTACAACGATTGCGAAGCAAGTTTAAACAACTTATATTAATCACTCTCGTTGGCGCTGATGACAGCGTAACATTTAATAGTGTCATTCGTGTGGGAGGAAACCGGAGTACCCGGAGAAAACCTACATGTCCGATCTGGCGATCACCGTACCATCTCACATACGTCACAGTCCGAGGATCGAACCCGGGTTGCATTGGCGAGAAGCGTTGCCCTGTGATGTTGCCGGACGTGCGGCTGTGAGGTTCTCATATATGTAGTCCAAGAAACATGGTATCAAGTAACGTTACTAGTGTCCATTGTATACCTTAGTCGTGGTCATATTTAACATGGGATTAAATTATCGAGAAACAAGAAATATCGCCAGAGCCGAATAAGTAACAGTCCTGACTGGAAATATTAACTCGGACGGATGGACACACGGATAGTGTCTGCCTCCACACGTTTATTATAATTATTAATACAAACTTCATCCATTACTTTATTCGAAAGACATTACTGTTACTGCAGCCGATTATTGACGTAACCCCATAGGGTCTGGGTCTAGGACGCAGGGTACTGTTAAGACATTACATCTCTACCATATACCTTACAGACGGATCTGTAGTCCAGTGGTTAACACGCTGGACTGGTAATCCAGGGATCGCAGGTTCGATCCCTCGTCTGACCCTAATAAAATTAACAGTCTTTCAGATGGGACGTTAATCCGAGTCTTGTGTCGATGCTGTACACCGTGCACGTAAACGAAGAAGAGGAGACTATGGAATAGGTATATATTTGTAACATTGCACTATCCTCCAAAAATCTAAAATGACTAATCTCTTCAGGAGGCGTCGCTCATATGGGCAACCGGTAGCCACGATAAATAAACGTAAAACATACACATCATATACCTTTAATATATCCCAGCCTAGTGTGGAAAGTGATGTACCGTTTCATCAAGCTCAATGCTTCACGTAATACAGCTTTAATAGCATGCGATTGATACAGAGTAATATGAATACTATATACGGTGGTACTTCCAATTAAAGTATATGCTTTGGTTACTAGTCGCCTTACTTTTGTTATTCAATGTAAAACCGATATTCTTTCAACGTCAGTCCAATACTTGTAGTAATTATGCATCACACAAACTCAGCACAACTAATGACGATAGTCATCAATAACTAAATATATAAATTATGTATTATTTAAGTTTATTTAACATTGTTACCGGGTTGCACATTTGAGCGACGGACAGTTAACCTAACAACACCTTTCATGTGCACGCTCCAGCGGTTAACCAGTACTTGGTGTACCAACCTACGTAAGAAACTGCAACCTTTTCATTAAAAGAGACACGGTCTGAACCCGCGACCATCAGTGATGATAGGTTACAGTGGTAAACAAGTCAGAGACCGTAACCACTCGACCATGTAGACGGACACTAAATATATGATATACATGTACACACATATATCGTTTATATATGTCTCACCAGTGTATGCCTACAAACAGCATAAAACATAAACTACAATGGGCACCATACAGTACCACTCTATATAGAGTTACAAGAGACAAGTATTTATATCGCATGCATTAATATTTAACATCATAATACTTAACCCTTTCAACACCACATACCTCTAAATAGGCTTACAAAAAGTGTAGATCCAGATGAACCGGCTCGTAACGAGCCGTCTCATCAGGATCTGCACTTTTTGCCAGTGATATGACTATTTTTAGACATAATTACCCATTTTGATAAATGAACTTGTCCAAATGTGATTTTCTGATTCATTTATTGGTTTATGAATATCATGGACCCGTCCATGTGAGTTACTTGGTGTTGAATGGGTTAAGCAATGTAAAACAGAGAATATAAACTATAAAGCACCTCTATTAATCGGTTTCAAAAACTGCCATAAACAACAATTTAAGAAACTGGAAATGCAGTATGTATGTTATGTGTGATCGATGTATCTTCTTGGGGAAGGCAGAGTACTATTGAATGTCCCAGTGGGAAGTGTGGTGTTTTACGTTTATTCATCGTCGCTACCGGTTGCCCATATGAGCGACGCCTCCTGAAGAGATTAGTCATTTTAGATTTTTAGAGGATAGTGCAATGATACAGACAGAGACCCATTCCAGAGTCTCCTCTGGTTCTTTTACGTACACGGTGTACAGCACCGACACGAGACCTCGGTTTAACGTCCCATCTGAAAGACTGTTAATTGTATTAGGGTCAGACGGGTGATCGAACCTGCGATCCCTGGATTACCAGTCCAGCGTGTTACCACTGAGTGTATGTTGTTGCAGAAGCATAACATGTATTGCACCTTTCACTAAATTTTAGGCATTTCATTGGTCAAAGGCGGTCACGTGGTAACATTACGTTGGACTGTGGAGACAGTAAATATCTTACGTTGGGTCAGTAGACAACATGGCTGATTTCTAAAACTCTCGATGCAGAATTTTAAAGAATGTTTAATTTGTTTTCCTGACATATTTTAGTCAAATACATCAGCGTCAAAATGTAGAGATTAGAATGAAGTGCTAGCCACCTAGCTACGACAAAATAACATCAACGTCAAAGTCGACGAACAACAGATGCAAACCTAAGGAAGATTAAATACCAAAACGATCCTGACAGGTTTCTTTTTGCCGACAGTCATGTTCTAACTTTACATTTTAACGCCGATTTATTTGACCAACATCAGTTCAGAACACAATAAAACTCTTCTAAAATTCTGAATTTATGTAACAATTCCAACAGATTAAAGGTTGTCGATGCAATAAATTCGATGTTATGTTTGCTACTGACGCTGTATATAGGGGATTCGGTGACCCCACATAAGTCCGCTGTATATAGGGGATTCGGTGGCCCCATATAAGTCCGCTGTATGTAGGGGATTCGGTGACCCCACATAAGTCCGCTGTATGTAGGGGATTCGGTGACCCCACATAAGTCCGCTGTATGTAGGGGATTCGGTGGCCCCACATAAGTCCGCTGTATATAGGGGATTCGGTGAACCCACATAAGTCCGCTGTATGTAGGGGATTCGGTGACCCCACATATGTCCATGGATGGTCATTAGCAAACCCAATAACTAATAATGTTATACTAGTTATGAGTTGTTATACTAGTTACTAGTTGATATACTAGTTACGAGTTGCTATACTAGTTACGAGTTGCTATACTAGTTACGAGTTGTTATACTAGTTACGAGTTGCTATACTAGTTACGAGTTGCTATACTAGTTACGAGTTGTTATGCTAGTTACGAGTTGTTATACTAGTTACGAGTTGCTATACTAGTTATGAGTTGTTATTATACTAGTTATGAGTTGCTATATTAGTTACGAGTTGTTATACTAGTTACGAGTTGCTATACTAGTTACGAGTTGCTATACTAGTTACGAGTTGTTATACTAGTTACGAGTTGCTATACTAGTTACGAGTTGCTATACTAGTTACGAGTTGTTATACTAGTTACGAGTTGCTATACTAGTTACGAGTTGCTATACTAGTTACGAGTTGCTATACTAGTTACGAGTTGCTATACTAGTTACGAGTTGTTGTACTAGTTATGAGTTGTTATTCTATACTAGAGGCCACAGAAAATGCACACTTCGGATAAGTGTGTTTTACATGAAAAACAATAACTATATAAATACATAGTTTCAAACATTTTGGAATATTTTTAGTTGTTCAGTTTGTGTTTTGTAATAAAGCTGTGATATATCTTTGACGGACTCCTTCGTATTTTGTATTCATGTAATAAGAATCATATAATGTAGGTGTGCGTTTTCTATGTCATCTAGTATATAATGTAGGTGTGCGTTTTCTATGTCATCTAGTATATAATGTAGGTGTGTGTTTTCTATGTCCTCTAGTATATAATGTAGTTGCTTTGCTGTGTCCTCTAGTATATAATGTAGGTGTGCGTTATCTATGTCCTCTAGTATATAATGTAGGTGTGCCTTTTCTATGTCCTCTAGTATATAATGTAGGTGTGCGTTTGCTATGTCCTCTAGTATATAATGTAGGTGTGCGTTTTCTATGTCCTCTAGTATATAATGTAGGTGTGCGTTTTCTATGTCCTCTAGTATATAATGTAGGTGTGCGTTTTCTATGTCCTCTAGTATATAATGTAGGTGTGCCTTTTCTATGTCCTCTAGTATATAATGTAGGTGTGCGTTTTCTATGTCCTCTAGTATATAATGTAGGTGTGCGTTTTCTATGTCCTCTAGTATATAATGTAGGTGTGCGTTTTCTATGTCCTCTAGTATATAATGTAGGTGTGCGTTTTCTATGTCCTCTAGTATATAATGTAGGTGTGCGTTTTCTATGTCCTCTAGTATATAATGTAGGTGTGCGTTTTCTATGTCCTCTAGTATATAATGTAGGTGTGCGTTTTCTATGTCCTCTAGTATATAATGTAGGTGTGCGTTTTCTATGTCCTCTAGTATATAATGTAGGTGTGCGTTTTCTATGTCCTCTAGTATATAATGTAGGTGTGCGTTTTCTATGTCCTCTAGTATATAATGTAGGTGTGCGTTTTCTATGTCCTCTAGTATATAATGTAGGTGTACGTTTTCTATGTCCTCTAGTATATAATGTAGGTGTACGTTTTCTATGTCCTCTAGTATATAATGTTGGTGTGCGTTATATATGTCCTCTAGTATATAATGTACGTGTGCGTTTTCTATGTCCTCTAGTATGCAATGTAGGTGTGCGTTTTCTATGTCCTCTAGTATATAATGTAGGTGTGCGTTTTCTATGTCCTCTAGTATATAATGTAGGTGTGCGTTTTCTATGTCATCTAGTATATAATATTGGTGTGCGTTTTCTATGTCCTCTAGTATATAATGTAGGTGTGCGTTTTCTATGTCCTCTAGTATATAATGTAGGTGTGCGTTTTCTATGTCCTCTAGTATATAATGTAGGTGTACGTTTTCTATGTCCTCTAGTATATAATGTAGGTGTGCGTTTTCTATGTCCTCTAGTATATAATGTAGGTGTACGTTTTCTATGTCCTCTAGTATATAATGTAGGTGTCCGTTTTCTATGTCCTCTAGTATATAATGTAGGTGTGCGTTTTCTATGTCCTCTAGTATATAATGTAGGTGTGCGTTTTCTATGTCCTCTAGTATAGTTATGAGTTTGTCTATTGTTTTGCTCATGCTATAAGAATCCATCTTTATTTGGCCTAACATGGTGACTTGTGACTTTATGTGGCTCTGTTTGTGGTGTGTTCAATGTGAATCAATTAGTGAAGCTTGACAATTGGAATCGAAGAAATGAGCTATCGATTGACAGATATGGAATGTATGCTTGATGAGGTTACACAAAGAAAGTCGTAGAGGAGGCTTGGCGACTAGCTATTCTAGTGTTACAGACGGATCTGTAGTCCAGTGGGCTGGTAATCCAGGGATCGCAGGTTCGATCCCCCGTCTGACCCTAATAAAATTAACAGTCTTTCAGATGGGACGTTAAACCAAGGTCTCGTGTCGGTGCTGTACACCGTGCACGTAAAATAACCAGAGGATACTCTATAATGGGTCTCTTTCTGTATCATTGCACTATCCTCCAAAATCTAAAATGACTAATCTCTTCAGGAGGCGTCGCTCATATGGGTAACCGGTAGCGACGATAAATAAACGTAAAACACACACACACTATTCTAGTGATTTTTGCAATTGTGAAATGATTCTCTAACAAATAGGGTAAGCGTTTTAAATTGATAAATTGGAATTGGCTGTGGACAACACAACTCTTGATTTCATATAGTGCACCGAAGGATTCATGGTGTACGTATACACGCTACACTAACAACATCTTCCCCATCATGTTTATTGATCAGTTAAGCACGTGTCCCTCTGTAAACAGCCATTTGTTTATAAAAGAAAAGTATATTATAATTCCATCCAACAACAGTAAACACGTTCACTACACGTAACTGTAATCCGTGATAGCGCAGTGGAAGTCGTGCTAGTGCGGTGGTAGTCGTGGTAGCGCAGTGGAAGTCGTGGTAGCGCAGTGGAAGTCGTGATAGTGCGGTGGAAGTCGTGATAGTGCGGTGGAAGTCGTGATAGCGCCGTGGAAGTCGTGGTAGCGCAGTGTAATCCGTGATAGCGCAGTGGAAGTCGTGGTAGTGCGGTGGTAGTCGTGGTAGCGCAGTGTAAGTCGTGATAGCGCGGTGGTAGTCGTGGTAGCGCAGTGGAAGTCGTGGTAGCGCAGTGGAAGTCGTGATAGCGCAGTGGAAGTCGTGATAGCGCAGTGGAAGTCGTGATAGCGCAGTGGAAGTCGTGGTAGCGCAGTGGAAGTCGTGGTAGCGCAGCGGAAGTCGTGGTAGCGCAGCAGAAGTCGTGGTAGCGCAGTGGAAGTCGTGGTAGCGCAGTGGAAGTCGTGATAGCGCAGTGGAAGTCGTGGTAGCGCATTCGCCTCAGATGCGAAAGGCCCGGGGTTCGAGCCCCGCTGGAGCCGATACGAGTGTGCCCTTCTTTGGCAAGGCATTTAAATTCCACAATTGCGTTTTCTCTCACCCTCGTGTCGATGGATTCCATTAGGAATTAGGTATCAAGAGTGATTAATACTAAGTTGTTTGAACTTGTTTCGCAATCGAGCTAAAATAAATTTGTATAAACAACTGTAATCCAGAACAAGAATTACAATTAGTCCAATTCGCTGAATCGATATGAACTACAATAGTGTTTCCTGTGTCTTCTTCTATCACCTAAATTAGAGTAATTCAATAGATAGCAACCATCTGATTGTGATACCGCGATGTCCCGTTTGTTAACAAACTTGATCTATGTTTACGGAAAAACGGATACCACTGTTGCTAATTTCGGCAAGTAACTTAGTATTGGAGGCATTGCTGTTTAATGAATACGGTGTCCTATATATAACAGAGCGATTGTGAGTTAAAACAAACCTTTATTTATTTTACGATTGCGAAACAAGTTTTAACAACTTGTATTAATCGCTCTCATTTGGCGCATATGAACGCGTAAATGTGGTCATTCGTATTGGAGGAAACCAGGGGGAAACCCATCTGTCCGATCTGGCAACCACAGTACCGCCTCACATACTTCCCGGTTCGATGATCGAACCCGGGTTGCATTTGTGAAAAGCGAGCGGAATATTTCCCCAGACCGGCACTATGTACCCGTATACCCTGTAAACCAATTAGCAAACAGTAATTGACATTAAATGTATCCATAGTTCTGTAAATACAGTCAAACCTGTGTTGGTGGTCACCTCTATTAAGCAGCCACCTGTATTAAGCAGCCAGGTTCCAGATTCCCAATATGATGTTTTATTATACATTTGACCTCTATTAAGCAGCCACCTGTATTAAACAGCCACTTTATGTGATTCCCTTGGCTGGCTGCTTAAGACAGGTGTGACTATACAATATACTGTATTCAAATCAAATTTGAAATAAATAGTGTGCAATGTTCTATTCGTTTTATTATTTAATACTATGGTATTATATTTCGCTACATATACTAGATTAGTCTCTTATAATTCTTTTATAATGAATGGTGTTGTACTTTGCCACGATAATTTGTTGTGTATATTTTATGTATTGTACAACGATGAGACTGATATAAAGAATAATTCTATATTACCTTACAATCATTTCATTGAAACACCCGGAAACCTATTTAAAAATATAGTGTTTAGGAAAGAGGTAACCATATAAGCAAGTTGCTTTCTTATCAATCCTACATGTATGTACATAGGAAATAGGAAACCATACAAGCTGGTTGCTTTCTCCTCAATCCTACATGTATGTACATAGGAAAGAGGTAACCATACACGCTGGTTGCTTTCTCCTCAATCCTACATGTATGTACATAGGAAATAGGAAACCATACAAGCTGGTTGCTTTCTCCTCAATCCTACATGTATGTACATAGGAAAGACGTAACCATACACGCTGGTTGCTGTCTCCTTAATCCTACATGTATGTACATAGGAAAGAGGTAACCTTACAAGCAGGTTGCTTTCTCCTCAATCCTACATGTATGTACATAGGAAAGAGGTAACCATACAAGCAGGTTGCTTTCTTCTCAATCCTACATGTATGTACATAGGAAAGAGGTAACCATACAAGCAGGTTGCTTTCTCCTCAATCCTACATGTATGTACATAGGAAAGAGGTAACCATACAAGCAGATTGCTTTCTCCTCAATACTACATGTATGTACATAGGAAAGAGGTAACCATACAAGCAGGTTGCTTTCTCCTCAATCCTACATGTATGTACATAGGAAAGAGGTAACCATACAAGCAGGTTGCTTTCTCCTCAATCCTACATGTATGTACATAGAAAAGAGGTAACCATATAATAAAGTTGCTTTCTTCTCAATCCTACATGTATGTACATAGTATGTATACTAGACTATGTATATTCAAAGAAATAAATATTGTTTAAAATTGTTTATATACATTGTTTAGATTAGATACAATTGCAGTATACGGTGTAATGGAAACAAGGCAAACTGGTCGGGCTACAGGTTTTGATAACATTATTTACAACGCTTGTCATGTGTATCGTTTCGTTCTGGCAATACACTATGTGTCATTATTATTGAAGTATATTAATTCATTTTATCTGGCAGTAAGCCTCACTCTCCCAATCGAATAAATAATTCAATTTTAGATCTCACAGGATGTAAATCCTGTTTCCCACAAAGACAGTATTTTGTAATGACATGAAATATAGATAGATAGTGATAATATTAATTTCACGTCGTAGCAAAACATAAGATCCCATGGTGCACTATATTCTGATCGCCATTGAAGCAACACCTTTGCTGTACCTAAGGGATTGAATCCGTCTAGCATTAACGGAATTGTTAATATTTCATATTCAATAATGAGAATATTGCTACAAATAATGATATTAGACATTTAGTTCTTTTGAACATTCGGGATTTAGACCCTAGGTATATCTAGAAAATATTTCCATTAAACAATCAATGATTAATATTTATTAGCACATAAAAATAATGAATTAAAGACAAAATAATACTAGAATTTTCAAACGTCCTTTATATTGCATACACAAAGCATTGATGGGTGACATAGACAACCTTGCTAATGATACAGACGGATCTGTAGTTCAGTGATAACACGCTGGACTGGTAATCCAGGGATCGCAGGTTCGATCCCCCGTCTGACCCTAATAGAATTAACAGTCTTTCAGATGGGACGTTAAACCGAGTCTCGTGTCGGTGTTTTACACCGTGCACACAAGAGAACCAAAGGATACTCTGGAATGGGTCTCTGTCTGAATCATTGCACTATCCTCCAAAGATCTAAAATGATTAATCTCTTCATGAGGCGTCGCTCATATGGGCAAATATGCTAATGATGCAATGAAACTAACATTCAAGTTATATTTGCAAAACACCTCTCGGCATCCCATCGGTGGAAGAAGACGACGGATGTTCCTGCACGCAGTATTGCAGGCATGGACGGGTACTCTATTTGAACCATCGACTTCTCCATAAGCATGCCAGGATAGCTTCCTCAGATGAAATCATTCGACTCCCCCCACCAGCATGGGATTCGAACCTATAATATATACTGTACTTGATGACGTCAGTCGAGTGTTCACTTTTTTGGCAAATACAGTTTTAAGCGATGGTCGATTTATGCTGACCAATGATTACAGAGGATCAATTCGTTTAGATTTTAGCATAAAGTATTGCATGACATGATGTTGTATATTGTATTAGTTATGTCTTCAATGGAATTTGGATTTCCAATATTACTACTATACAGTGGATTTCCAATATTACTACTATACAGTGGATTTCCAATATTACTACTATACAGTGGATTTCCAATATTACTACTATACAGTGGATTTCCAATATTACTACTATACAGTGGATTTCCAATATTACTACTATACAGTGGATTTCCAATATTACTACTATACAGTGGATTTCCAATATTACTACTATACAGTGGATTTCCAATATTACTACTATACAGTGGATTTCCAATATTACTACTATACAGTGGATTTCCAATATTACTACTATACAGTGGATTTCCAATATTACTACTATACAGTGGATTTCCAATATTACTACTATACAGTGGATTTCCAATATTACTACTGTACAGTGGATTTCCAATATTACTACTATACAGTGGATTTCCAATATTACTACTGTACAGTGGATTTCCAATATTACTACTATACAGTGGATTTCCAATATTACTACTGTACAGTGGATTTCCAATATTACTACTATACAGTGGATTTCCAATATTACTACTGTACAGTGGATTTCCAATATTACTACTGTACAGTGGATTTCCAATATTACTACTATACAGTGGATTTCCAATATTACTACTGTACAGTGGATTTCCAATATTACTACTGTACAGTGGATTTCCAATATTACTACTGTACAGTGGATTTCCAATATTACTACTGTACAGTGGATTTCCAATATTACTACTATACAGTGGATTTCCAATATTACTACTATACAGTGGATTTCCAATATTACTACTATACAGTGGATTTCCAATATTACTACTATACAGTGGATTTCCAATATTACTACTATACAGTGGATTTTGAGAATATGCATTCAAATGTGCCTTTGGTTTGTAAAATAGGGACATATGAAAAGGAAGTGATTGACAGCTTTGACTGGGCAGGCTATCAATACTATTCTTAGAAATCAAGTGTTCTTTTATGGAACTACAATGGGTTAGTTTAAACAATATTTTATTCAAGAATGGTACATAGCATAGGAATAGTTGCAACAGCACAGTTAGGATTGGGGGGGGGAGTTACATACTAGTAACTTATTCGAATCCCTTCGAGTTCGGAGTCTTGTGCATGGAATATTGGTTAGTTGTGTATATAAGCAAGAACTGTCTATACTTTCTTCTTAAATATTCCAAATATAGTATCCGCTACTTGCTTCACCAATTAGCTGGCTGTCCAATTAGCGCAATGATTAGCGCGCCAGCTTCTCACCAATGCAACTCTGGTTCGATCCTCCGACCGGGAAGTATATGAGATGGTACGGTGGTCGCCATATCGGACAGGTGGGTTTTCTACGTGTACTCCTGTTTCCTCCCACACGAATGACCACATATACGCGTTCATCCGCGCCAACGAGAGCGATTAATATAAGTTGTTAAAACTTGCTTCGCAATCGTTGTAAAATAATAATGTTTAAACTGTGTATATATTTTGAACTGTAGGTAATGTGTTATATTTGATGTACACATATTATAAATAGAGACAAAAATGCGTTTGTAATTGTGTTTCTATATATAAGTTTGTAAATGAGGCTTGATTTTAGTGCCATGTATTTTTCACGCGGCTTCAAACTTAATGTTCCGTAGTGAGTGTATGCATTCAAGAGTAAAATGCATAGCATGCACGACGAGAAAACATAGAACATTACATATGGTTTATTAGACTTACACAGTAAATAGTTCAGCAACATACTTATACAAATTTATTTTAGCTCGATTGCGAAACAAGTTCTTAAAACTTATATTAATCACTCTCGAGACATCATTCCTGGTGGAATCCATCGCCACGAGGGAGAGAGAAGAGGCAACGTGGAATTTAAATGCCTTGCCTAAGGGTACAATCGTAACGGCTCCAGCGGGACTCGAACTCCGCATCCATTGCGCTATCACGACTTCCGCAACATACTACTACATATATACAAGTGCATGCAATGAACATAATGAAGTCATTAACTCTTTCCCTCATAGAAGAAGCACATATTGACGTCATTACCAATACCACATACATTAACAGTGCAGTAGCCAAACCAATGTTCATAATAAATGCCAGACACTCACGTAGTCATAGTAATAGTTATGGTGGTGGGATAGGTACGGTGACTACTTATCCACTGCATGATAGCTAAATGGCTGTCGTTTGTATGTAGATATAATAGTATATTAACCTAAATCTCTATGTAGTCCCAGTAATATATATGGAGGTGGGATAGATATGGTGACTACTTATCCACTGCATGATAGCTAAATGGCTGTCGTTTGTATGTAGATATAATAGTACATTAACCTAAATCTCTATGTAGTCCCAGTAATATCTATGGAGGTGGGATAGATATGGTGACTACTTATCCACTGCATGATAGCTAAATGGCTGTCGTTTGTAGTAGATATAATAGTACATTAACCTAAATCTCTATGTAGTCCCAGTAATATCTATGGAGGTGGGATAGATATGGTGACTACTTATCCACTGCATGATAGCTAAATGGCTGTCGTTTGTATGGAGATATAATAGTACATGAACCTAAATCTCTATGTAGTCCCAGTAATATCTATGGAGGTGGGATAGATATGGCGACTACTTATCCACTGCATGATAGCTAAATGGCCGTCGTTTGTATGGAGATATAATAGTACATTAACCTAAATCTCTATGAAGGAAAGGGTTAATATACGAAGAGTGTTAGACTGATGTTAGATATACATATTGATTAGCATGTTTCCAATGTGAGAGTTTTTATTATATGAACTAGATAGGAATTATCTCAACATCTCTATTCTATATCAACTGTATGTAGAACAGATTCAATTGAAATTAATCTATATAATAGTGTACATATATATATATGTTGTACATAGCTTGTTGCGTCATTACACTATTGTAAATTACGTTTATATGTTGTACATAGCTTGTTGCGTCCGCCACCGTGGTCGAGGAGTGGTTACGGTTAATGATTTGTATACCACTGTAACCTGCAACCACGATCTATTTAGATATATTTAAAAACAAAAAGGAAACACGCATATTTTATGTCTGTATCGAGCATCTGATGCTGTATATAATACTCTGTATCAGTGATATTGATGGCCACGGGTTCGAGCCCCGCTCAGACCGTGTATCTTTATATAATAAAGTTGGCAGTCAGTTTCTTACGGTGGTTGATGCACCAAGTACTGGTTAACCGCTGGAGCTTTTCCAGGAAAGGTAAACTGCCCGTCGCTCAAATGGGCCACCGGAAGCGACGTTAAATAAACGTAAACAATTTTTTTTACAAAATAGTTTGTTGCCAGTTAATCGCAAGTAACCATGACGTCTGATACAGGTATTAATATGAGTAACAATGATACGCTCATAGTTTTAACTGTTTAAATCGTGAACATGTGTGACTGGTCAATAGCTACATGTCTACTCGTGGCGTCCGTGGTCTAGTGGTGGAGCGTCGGATTTGGAGTCGAACGGTCCATGGTTCGATACTCGGTCAGGCCCCGTATGTAGTTTAATTGAGCAAGGTGCCTAACACACATTGCTTAGTACTGGTTAACCGCTTAGATCGACTAAGCATGTCCAGGAAAACATGTATACGTCCCCGCAAGGGGTTTGACATTAATGGAACATACGCACATGTCTTGTGGGGATTTATCTTCCCATATTACCTTCTCCAGTATGAATCGTGAGATATACGAAATATATAGCTATTGTCATAATCCTAGTATGTCATTACAGACGGATATGCAGTCCAGTGGTAGCACGCTGGACTGGTAATCCAGGGATCGCAGGTTCGACCCACCGTTGGACACTAATAAAATTAACAGTCTTTCAGATGGGACTTTAAACCGAGGTCTCGTGTCGGTGCTGTACACCGTGTACGTAAAAGAACCAGAGGAGACTCTGGAATGGGTCTCTGTCTGTATCATTGCACTGTCCTCCAACAAACTAAAATGACTAATCTCTCCAGGAGGCGACGCTCATATGGGCAACCGGTAGCGACGAAAAATAAACGTAAAACACATATAGTATGACATCAGCGTAAATACTGAACATCAGGAATCCGTGTAATGATTATTCAGCAATATGGGTTACTGTAGGGTATTCTCTAATCATATGTGGATGTAATCAAACTAGAATACAGGATATCACAGGTTAACCCAGCGTTATGTGTCTACCGGCAAAGATGGAGCTGCAAATCGCTATATGATCACCACGATATATATAAAAAAGACAAGAAACAAGCACATTTTATTTCTATATCGAGTCTATGATGCTGTGTCTAATGATCTCTTTCAGGGATATTGACAAGTCCGACCTGTGACTTCTCCTTGGCTGTTGCCCGAATGTTGTACAGGAATTAAAATATATCAATATAATTATTTATTTAATTAACGAATGAAGCAGTTGGTTGCAGACCACATGGTGTTCTGTAACAGTCAATTCTAACAACTATCTTAATACTGTTTTATCGAGAGAAACGTATATGATGTGAATGCATCGTTTTACCGTTATGCTATAAAACAAAAAGAATGCTTTGATTTCACAATAACATAATTTTATATCCGTACTCAAAAAGGTCAGTACACTAAAGCACACACAAGTCCGTGTATTAATATACATTTTTACAAGGTCACGCTGATTAAATGTTGCACCATTACAGTCAATGGTGTTTGATTAGACAGTACCCCGGCAAGGTTGTGATGGTGCCAAATAAGTAATTTTAATCTCAATCGAGATCTATTTCTAGAGAGAGAGAGATTGTATGGATATAAGTGCCTTGCCTACGGACATTACCATTACTATTCTGAATCTGTTCGAACTCAAGTTAGCCGGTTAAAAGCGGGCATCATTCTATAGCACCATGGAAGCTCACACGTTAAGTTAATTGTATGTAGAAGTCGTGATCGCGCAGTGGATGCGCGTTCGCTTCAGGTGCGAAAGGTCCGGAGTTCAAGCCCCGCTGGAAAAGTTACGATTGTGCCATTAGGCAAGGCATTTAATGTCCACGTTGTCTCTTCTCTCTCTATCTCGTGGCGATGGATTCCATCAGGAATGAGGTATCGAGGGTGATTAATATAAGTTGTAAGAACTTGTTCCGCAAATTAGCTAAAAAATAAATGTGTATACACTAATTATTAATAAGAGTATCATCCTAAACTGAAACAAACATCTATCAATTATGTCGACTTTTATTACATTTACAATTTGTATGGGAATTTAATATTTAGGCCAAGTCTCTTGTGTCCCATATTTGTGTGCTACTTTCCACTGGAGGTCTTCACCGGATTCAAATGTGTGGAACGAGTTTGTTGTTACTGCCCTCTCTAGCAGGTCATTCCAGGAATGCACACGATTCTAATGTTAGAATAGTGGTGACGTCACAGTTGTCCTTTTTGGAGTTGGTTTATACACTTTCATGGAGATATTTGATCTTTTGAAATAGCTATCAAGGGTTTATTTGATACTTTGTTCCTAGTAGAAGTTTGAATGTTCCAATTAAGTCCCATCTTAAGCGTCGCTGTTTCGAGCGATACATGTTTAACCCATTCAACACCAAGTCACTGACATGGACTGGTGTATTCATTACCAAGTAACTGACATTGACTGGTGTATTCAACACCAAGTAACTGACATGGACTGGTGCATTCAACACCAAGTAACTGACATGGACTGGTGCATTCAACACCAAGTAACTGACATGGACTGGTGCATTCAACACCCAAGTAACTGACATAGACTGGTGCATTCAACACCAAGTAACTGGTATGGACTGGTGCATTCAACACCAAGTAACTGACATGGACTGGTGCATTCAACACCAAGTAACTGACATTGACTGGTGCATTCAACACCAATTAACTGAGACATGGACTGGTACATTCATCACCAAGTAACTGACATTGACTGGTGCATTCAACACCAAGTAACTGACATGGACTGGTGCATTCAACACCAAGAAACTGACATGGACTGGTGCATTCAATACCAAGTAACTGACATGGACTGGTGCATTACATTTTCAGACCAATAAATTAATAAGAAAATTCCATTTGGACGAATTCATTTATCACAATAGGTAATTTTTGTCTAAAAATTAAAAATAGTAATATTACTGGCAAAAAGTGCAGATCCTGATGAGACGGCTCCTCACGAGCCGGCTCATCTGGATCTCCACTTTTTGTAAGCATATTGAGAGGTATGTTGTATTGAAAGAATTAAACTAGTTAATAGTTCTTCATACGTGTGGTTCTTAATTCTGAGCAAGACTTTATGATACATATTTCTTGAATAACATGTTTCATATTCTAATTTGTATGTTAGCGTGCAATGTACTCATCAATGTTTAAAATGCCGTGATATTGAGTGTGCCAGTAATCGACGAAACCATAGAACTATGGTTTATGCATTCAGTCTGTATGTTTGTTGTTTGCTCTGGTGTGTTTAAAGTCACATATGCAGTTTATGTCATCGAGTGGTTAAGATCGCTGACTTGCATACCACTGTAGCATATCATCACCTGATGGTCACGGGTTCGAGCCCCATTCAGACCGTGTATTGTTATATTAAACAGTTGACAGTTAGTTTCGTACGGAGGTTGGTGCACTAAGTACTTGTTAACGCTGGAGCCTGTCCAGGAAAGGTGTTGTTAGGTAAACTGTCCGTCGCTCAAATGGGCAACCGGTAGCGAGGTTGAATAAACTGAAATAAGGCAAATGTAATATATTACTCGGAGGGCAATCCTCGGTCTTCCACCACCAATAATCGCCTGTGATTATATATACATTTAGTCTGTATTGTTGGTGCTTGTTCTGGTGTGGTCAACATGCTGCTTATTTTACAGGAATTATTTCCAGTAGTAGTTTTCTTTATAGTCGCCTCCGCCGAGGCACATGGGCGACAGGTTTCTCTAAGAAGTGTATGTAGACATCTAAGTTGTTTATGTCGACATCTAAGTTGTTTATGTCGACATCTAAGTTGTTTATGTCGACATCTAAGTTGTTTATGTAGACATCTAAGTTGTTTATGTAGACATCTAAGTTGTTTATGTAGACATCTAAGAAGTTTATGTAGACATCTAAGTTGTTTATGTAGACATCTAAGTTGTTTATGTAGACATCTAAGTTGTTTATGTAGACATCTAAGTTGTTTATGTAGACATCTAAGTTGTTTATGAAGACAACTGGGAAGGCATCTTCGTTCTTCGCAGAGTGACAAGTCCTGTATCCTCTTTCCTCTTTCGCCAAGTAGGTAAGTTAGTCGAATGGTACTCTGTATGTAAATGTACAGAATCACGCGATTCCGATGGCGCGGCTTCCGTCAGCGAAGTCCTTGAACCATATTCCTGTTGTGAGCTGTGCCTAGGTCAGGACGTGCACGTAGTAGAGGAAAGACCTGGGTTATTTCCAGTTGTAAACTATCCATATTATGTATATCATATGTCGCATGTGTATTGCAAGCTGTCAATGGCATGCCTCGACCAATCAGAATCATTCCCGGTTGTATTACAAGTGTGTACATATAAGAACATATATGATGGCTGTATTATACTGAATACAAGCAATGTTCTGTGATCAATCTATTTATTTAACACCCAACCCGTTGGCCGCGTTGTTGTAAGTTGTGTCTGATCATATCAACTGTCATTTTGCCAGAAATAAAAATGTGAAAACATCGACAGACTGGAGCCAAGGCGAAGCCACGCCCACAAAATGACAATATATACAGACGTGCAGACATTATTGTAATAATTATAATAGTACCGAACTGAAATAATCTACAATGCCTACCTCTATATCATTGTGTGTGTGTTTAACGTTTATTTATCGTCGCTACCGGTTGCCCATATGAGCGACGCCTCCTGAAGAGATTAGTCATTTTAGATTGTTGGAGGAAAGTGCAATGATACAGACAGAGACCAATTCCAGCTTCTTATCTGGTTCTTTTACGTGCACGGTGTAAAGCACCAACACGATACCTCGGCTTAGAGTCCCATCTGAAAGACTGTTAATTGTATTAGGGCCAGGCGGGGGATCGAACCTGCGATCCCTGGATTATCAGTCCAGCGTGTTACTACCAACCATACATGTATAGTCCATCCTGTCTCTAGTGACAACTCGATGAAATGTCGCCGCACAATATATACATAGGTATCCAAGTTGCCAGACGCAAGTTGGTTCGACCCCCCGTCTGACCCTAATAAAATTAACAGTCTTTCAGATTGGACGTTAAACCGAGATCTCGTGTCGTTGCTTTACACCGTGCACGAAAAAGAACCAGAGGAGACTCTGGAATGGGTCTTTATCTGTATCATTGCACTATCCTCTAAAATGACTAATCTCTTCAGGAGGCGTCGCTCATATGGGCAACCGGTAGCGACGATAAATAAACGTAAAACACACACACGACGCGTCCATCAATGGTAACAACAGTGAATAATAAACATACATGGGAACTTGTCCAGAAATATGTTCCAAAAAGAATAACACGTCATGTTATCAGTTAATTTCAACTCTGAAAACCTCTATGATATGCACCCCTGCATTGTAGGACATTATTTAAGATGCAACAAAAGACACAGCAAGTGAAAGTAAAACAACACATAAGTCAACGGTTTATCCGCCACGTAGTAGACGATAGCTGACACTATACAACCAGTACCCGCTCACCGCTGTTGGCTCGAATCCCAATATGTGTGTTGACTTAACCCATTCAACACCAAGTAACTGACATGGACTGGTCCATGATATTTTTAGACCAATAAATTAATAACAAAATTACATTTGGATCAGATCCTTTATCAAAATAGGTATTTTATTTTCTAAAAATAGTTATATTACTTGAAAAAAGTGCAGATCCTGATGAGACGGCTCGTCACGAGCCGGCTCATCTGGATCTACACTTTTTTGTAAGCCAATTTAGAGGTATGTGGTGTTGAAAGGGTTAATTCATTTGAGGACGCCATCCAGCCGTAGAGTCGCTATATGGCTAGAGCTGGTGCTTGGACTTTAAGCATCAATAAAGAATGAAGCAAAGCCATGTTCCCAGTAACGCCTACACAGTAGTTAATCAACATATGTCTTGCAACTAGGTTGTACAGAACTGGTTGCAAATTCAACCCGACATTTTCTTTAATTCAGTATTAGCTTTGTATAACTGAAGATATATATTTCCATTGCATGCTAAGTAAGACTCAATTAGCCTACATAATTAATTCCTGCCATACTATACCGCCTGTTGACTGACAGTGTTCTTCCGCATACATGTCTAAACATGACACATGTCTCTTCCTGCGGTTTTTTTCTTCAGTTAGAAAAATAATACTATAATTCATATTTTGTTTTCTTAAGTTTATTTAACGTCGCTATCGGTTTCCCATTTGAACGACGGGTAGTTTACCTGACAACACCTTTCCTGGGCAGGCTCCAGCGGTTAACCAGTACTAGGTTCACAAACCTCCGTAAGAAACTGCCAACTTTTTCATATAAATGAGACTATGTCTGAGTGTAACTCGAACCCGTGACCACAAGTGATGGTACATTGGCACACAAGTCAGCTACCTTAACCACTCGACCACGGAGACGAACTCATTATGTAAAAATTATGTATCCTAGTTTCAAATTTAGTAGACCCGCATTTACAACGTTCATGCTGACTTTGTTAAAAAATATCCATAAAGGGAGGTAATTTATAAATGGTAATTTCACAAAAGCAAGTATGTGGTCATGCTTTCCAAATTTTACTCATTACCGTAATAATTTATTATTGAAAAATGAAATTCAAATTTAGTAGACCCGCATTTACAACGTTAATGGTGACTTTGTTAAATAATACCCATAAAGGGAGGTAATTTACAAATGGTAATTTCACAAAAGCAGGTATGTGGCCATGCTTTCCAAATTTTACTCATTACCGTAATAATGACAATAATGACAATATCTAATCATCCGCCCCTTATAATATATCGGTGTGCAGCACATTCTAAGTACGCGCATTGGGGGGCGGGGTCAGGGGGGTTAATGAATGAATCGCAGATTAATTTAATTTCCATCAGATCAGGGTATGCACTACATTGGGCGTGCTTAAAGTGTGTGAAGGGTTAATGGCGCCCATGCTAACTTTAAACACATCAGATGTAGTTCATACCCCAATGGAAATTATTAACCTGTGACTCATTACTTATATTTACATTAATTATTCGTTTCAATGATACAAAGGAAAATATAGCACACTTTACATTTAAACATGTTTTAGTCAAGATTTGAGGCTTGCCGTGTGCCGGAACAGGTAAATAGATCATCCTTGGAACAGCGTAAACTGTAAGACACGCCTTTTCTAGCGAGTAACACTGCCTAATACTGCGAATACGCATGCCCGTAACGTACAGTGCGCATGTCAGTTGCATATCATTAGTGAGTAAATTCATCATGTATGAAAATGAATACAATCACATATATTATACCTACATCGAAGGAAATGCAATAGTGATGTAAATATTGTTGGATAGATTAGTTTGCTTGATGGTATAAGGTAGCACTAACAGCTACTGTCATATAGCGACTATACATCGATTATTGCTCGATGACGATCCGGAAACACACTCCGAGCTGTAATTCAGACACGGCCGGGCACCCGGGTAGAACCACCGACCGTTCGTATTCTAGCTGGATAGCTGCCTTACATGATCGTTGAAGGGCATGTGATATGAAGTCAATGTCCGTAACCACTCGGTCACGGATAACCCAGACCTTTGTTAAGTAAATCTCAACAGGTATCAGATCGAAAATGCATTTTTGTTTAATCAATAATATGTTAGTTTATACAAATTTTAGCTCGATTGCGAAACAAGTTCTTACAAGATATATTAATCACTCTCCACACCTCATTCCTGATGGAATCCATCGCCAATACTATATTAAATCATGTAATCATTGATATGTCGGTGCGTCCGTAGAGTTGTTATTGTGCATATAACTCACACAAGGAACATAGCAAAAAGGATAGTTGCCATTAATTCTGTGCACACTGAGTAAATAAAATCACTTTTACAAACAAACAACATACATCCAGATCAGCCGCAGATTGCTATTCAGCCAAGAGTTTTAGCTTCACTATCCGAATATCTGATCAGACGCACCTTAAACAGAAACCAAACCCGAAAATAGAAATCGTATGTGTAGGTCAGACAACGATAAATAAAACTTCATCGTGTTTCCTCAAAATTGAATTTGGTAGTCACTGATGAGGGAGTCACATATTATTCTCCTTGGAATTGATACAATTATGTCAGAGAATATTCACACAGCGAACAGTGGTTTTATAACCGGTAATGTATGCAACCCGATGGATAATGCTGAACATGTAGGCGTCTAGTACCCTGAAAATATCAAATATCAAAAGTATCAATCATCAATGTGTTAAGTATATGTATATACCGGTAGGTTCAGATTGACGTAGGGGCACATGTTCCGCGTGGCCGTGAACTAATTCTACAAATACAAAACAGTGGTCATACCATACTGTCTGACCCATCCATTGATAAAGTATGTTCCACATTTTGATAAAGTATGTCCCATCCATTGATAAAGTGTGTCCCATCCATTGATAAAGTATGTCCCATCCATTGATAAAGTGTGTCCCATCCATTGATAAAGTGTGTCCCACCCATTGATAAAGTATGTCCCATCCATTGATATAGTATGTCCCATCCATTGATAAAGTATGTCCCACCCATTGATAAAGTGTGTCCCATCCATTGATATAGTATGACCCACCCATTGATAAAGTGTGTCCCATCCATTGATATAGTATGTCCCACCCATTGATAAAGTGTGTCCCATCCATTGATATAGTATGTCCCACCCATTGATATAGTATGTCCCACCCATTGATAAAGTATGACCCATCCATTGATATAGTATGTCCCATCCATTGATATAGTATGTCCCATCCATTGATATAGTATGTCCCATCCATTGATATAGTATGTCCCACCCATTGATATAGTATGTCCCACCCATTGATATAGTATGTCCCACCCATTGATAAAGTATGTCCCACCCATTGATAATGTATGTCCCACCCATTGATAAAGTATGTCCCACCCATTGATAAAGTATGTCCCACCCATTGATAAAGTATGTCTCACCCATTGATAAAGTATGTCCCATCCATTGATAAAGTCTGACCCATCCATTGATATAGTATGTCCCATCCATTGATAAAGTATGTCCCATCCATTGATAAAGTATGTCCCATCCATTGATATAGTATGTCCCATCCATTGATATAGTATGACCCACCCATTGATAAAGTATGTCCCACCCATTGATAAAGTATATCCCATCCATTGATAAAGTATGACCCACCCATTGATAAAGTATATCCCATCCATTAATATTGTATGTCCCATCCATTGATATAGTATGTCCCATCCATTGATATAGTATGACCCACCCATTGATAAAGTATGACCCACCCATTGATAAAGTATGTCCCACCCATTGATATAGTATGTCCCACCCATTGATAAAGTATGTCCCATCCATTGATATAGTATGTCCCATCCATTAATAAAGTATGACCCACCCATTGATATAGTATGTCCCATCCATTGATAAAGTATGACCCACCCATTGATATAGTATGACCCACCCATTGATATAGTATGTCCCACCCATTGATATAGTATGTCCCACCCATTGATAAAGTATGACCCACCCATTGATATAGTATGTCCCACCCATTGATATAGTATGTCCCACCCATTGATAAAGTATGACCCACCCATTGATATAGTATGTCCCATCCATTGATATAGTATGACCCACCCATTGATATAGTATGTCCCACCCATTGATATAGTATGTCCCACCCATTGATAAAGTGTGACCCACCCATTGATATAGTATGTCCCACCCATTGATATAGTATGTCCCATCCATTGATCATGTCTGACCCATACATTGATAAAGTATGACCCACCCATTGATAAAGTATGACCCACCCATTGATAAAGTATGTCCCACCCATTGATAAAGTATGTCCCACCCATTGATAAAGTATGTCCCATCCATTGATAAAGTCTGACCCACCCATTGATAAAGTATGACCCATCCATTGATATAGTATGTCCCATCCATTGATAAAGTATGTCCCACCCATTGATAAAGTATGTCCCACCCATTGATAAAGTATGTCCCATCCATTGATAAAGTATGACCCATCCATTGATAAAGTATGACCCACCCATTGATATAGTATGTCCCACCCATTGATATAGTATGTCCCACCCATTGATAAAGTATGTCCCACATTTTGATAAAGTATGACCCACCCATTGATAAAGTATGTCCCACCCATTGATAAAGTATGACCCACCCATTGATAAAGTATGTCCCATCCATTGATATAGTATGACCCACCCATTGATAAAGTATGTCCCACCCATTGATAAAGTATGACCCACCCATTGATTATATGTCCCACCCATTGATATAGTATGTCCCACCCATTGATAAAGTATGACCCACCCATTGATATAGTATGTCCCACCCATTGATATAGTATGTCCCACCCATTGATAAAGTATGACCCACCCATTGATATAGTATGTCCCATCCATTGATATAGTATGACCCACCCATTGATATAGTATGTCCCACCCATTGATATAGTATGTCCCACCCATTGATAAAGTGTGACCCACCCATTGATATAGTATGTCCCACCCATTGATATAGTATGTCCCACCCATTGATAAAGTATGTCCCACCCATTGATAAAGTATGTCCCATCCATTGATAAAGTCTGACCCACCCATTGATAAAGTATGACCCATCCATTGATATAGTATGTCCCATCCATTGATAAAGTATGTCCCACCCATTGATAAAGTATGTCCCACCCATTGATAAAGTATGTCCCATCCATTGATAAAGTCTGACCCATCCATTGATAAAGTATGACCCACCCATTGATATAGTATGTCCCACCCATTGATATAGTATGTCCCATCCATTGATAAAGTATGACCCACCCATTGATAAAGTATGACCCACCCATTGATAAAGTATGTCTCACCCATTGATAAAGTATGACCCACCCATTGATAAAGTATGTCCCATCCATTGATAAAGTATGACCCACCCATTGATAAAGTATGACCCACCCATTGATAAAGTATGACCCACCCATTGATAAAGTATGTCCCATCCATTGATATAGTATGACCCATCCATTGATATAGTATGTCCCATCCATTGATCATGTCTGACCCACCCAGTGATACAGAATGACCCACTCATTGTGAGACAAACTATTTGAAGTCCACATAATTGTTATGAGCAATTATGTTTAAAATTACATCCTCACAAACAGGAACGGAAGAAAGAAATATGTTTCATTTTTCAAAGTTATCTAAATTGGGTGTCATAAGTGTCGGGATTTGTTATCATTAATGTTTCCCATAGGATATATATGCAAATTACCGTGTCTTTGCTTTGAATTACAGTTTGTTGTATCTCAACAACGTAGCAACTGATTTTGATATTCACCATTGTTGAGCTCCAATAATTGTTTTTGGAGAAACCAACAAAACCTGGTTGTGACGTCACGTCAGTTTGAATTACGAGTAATATGAGGACAACTACACATTGAAATAGTTTAGAAATTTAGCTTCCTTCCGAATTTAATATTGTTAAGGAAGTTGTTCATGCACGTTCTATCTATATTAACGGACTTTCTAATTTAAGTAGAGATCACATAATTATGGTTTCTTCAAGCATGTTTTTTAATGTCTGTCCCTTCTAGTCTAGTGTTTTATATCGTCCATGTAATCTATTTCTGCTATTAATGTAGCTTTTAGTTTATACAACTTTATTTTAGCTCGATTATCACGACTTCCACTCAATGTAGCTTTTAATGTTGGTTAGCAACTAGTATTAGGCGTACTTGTCAAGTTTATGTATGTAAGTATGTATCTTATATAAATATTGCATTCCAGGGGTGACAATATGAAAAATAGTACCGAGAATATGAATATTAACCGAGGCGTCGACGGTTATACGCCAAAATGGTTCGCCGGAGGCGATGGTAAATAAGCTCAATCATCACCATCGAAGGTTATGCGTGTACGCGGGTTCTATATTGCTTGTTATTCAGACACGTGCTTCAGCTCCAATATCCGAATAGCAAACAGATCAGGCTCTATGCTGTTTGCAAAGGCGACGTTGGTCGTGACTGCCATGTTATGGGTTATTTTGTATACTACATTTTTGAGATGCGGAGTCATCTGAGTGGTTAATCTCTAGTGTCTTACTATTCTATGTATAGCGGTTATTTTCTGTTATTAATGTAATTTTAATTTTTTTTATATTATGCATTGTATATGAATGTCAGATTAGCGCAGTGGTTAGCGCGCTCGCTTCTCACCAATGCGACCCGGGTTCGGTCCTCGGACCGGGAAGTATGTGAGATGGTACGGTAATCGCCAGATCGGACAGGTGGGTTTTCTCCGGTCCGGTTTTCTCCCACACGAATGACCACATTTACGCTTGAATAATATAAGTTGTTAGAACTTGCTTCGCAATCGTTGTAAAATAAATAAACTTTAAAATTATGGATGAGACATAAATAATAATTGAATATAAATACATAACATGTTATTGCACAGTTTCGATATTCGGTATGAGACTTATACTTATAATTATTAAGCGTGCATCATAAGGTAACTTTGTATCTAGTGTGCAATGCCTATTACATATCAGTATACAGCAGTGTATTGACAATCCAGTTTAATCATATTTTATTGCATTCTTTATATTCAATGTACAATACAACTCAAATGCACAAACATGTTACGGATGAATTAAATAAGATATAAGGTACAAACATTATCAGTATGTGTAAACCATGTTTTCATGTTTTCACAATACATGTATATGTATTTTATCTGTATATGCTACAAGCATCAGCTGATGTCTCGAAAAAGTTTTTAAAAATGTAGATATATGGAGAAGCAAAAGGGTTGGGCTACAAGTTGTATGTGTTTTTACGTTTATTTATCGTCGCTACCGGTTGCCCATATGAGCGACGCCTCCTGAAGAGATTAGTTATTTTATATTTTGGAGGATAGTGCATGATACAGACAGATACCCATTACAGAATCTCCTCTGGTTCTTTTACTTGCACGGTGTACAACACCGACACGAGACCTCGGTTTCACGTCCCATCTGAAAGACTGTTAATTTTATTAGGGTCAGACGGGGGATCGAACCTGCGAACCCTGGAGTACCAGTCCAGCATGTTACCACTGGACTACAGATCCGTCTGTAACAACATTAGTTTCGGCCCGCCCCAACATACTAGATTGTAATTAACATACTAGAGCGTGATTGACAATCAAGTCCCGAAATAGCACCGGGTGACATACAGGTAACTTTATCAAATGAAACAAAGAACGACGACGAATTGGTCATAATTAACATCTATTGAGAAGACGGACAATGACATTAGGCAAATTTGTTCTAAGGACCATATCCGAATAACGACAACCAGTCTCTCTAAAGACAACCATTCATATATCCAGTCAAGCTAATATTAATGCATTTTACCTGTAAATAAAGACCACCGTCTCTCTAAATATTACCATTGATATTGTTTGGCAACATTAAACTGATACATTTGCATATTCCGTGAACTTACTTCGTTAATACTCGATTTCCGAAGTAAAATATGAGCTTTAGATTATTGTATACTTACTTGATTCAAAAATTAACAGTAACACCCTAACGTATGTCCTGGTCGTAGTTCACGAACACTCACGAAGACTTTGGCGGAGATTAATTAGTCTCAGTTTAATGTTGCCAAACAATATAGCATGCCAATATATTATCGATGCATTTTAAAATATTCAGTCACTCTATTATCAATACATTTCAACTCTTTCACCGCCAATGTCGCATAAAGGCGCCTTTGTAACAAGCCGATACCCCGATCAGACAGAACAGAACGTGCCGTCTGATAATACTATATGCTGATTGCTCTTCAGACAGTGGAGCTGAGGCACCTGTCCGAATAGAGAAAACAACATAAATCCAGACGTAACGCCGCGGCTGATCTGGATCTCTGTTGTTTGCACATTGCTTTGACTTGTTTAGACCTGAAAGAGATAACATGCAAACAAGGCCCACTTGTTAATACAGATGCTGTTCTGACATGTCATCGAGTTGTCACTAAAGACAGGATGACCCTGATAAAATTAACAGTCTTTCAGATGGGACTTTAAACCCAGGTCTCGTGTCGGTGCTGTACACCGTGCACGTAAAGGAACCAGAGGAGACTCTCTTCGTAACAGCATTATTAGAAGAATTTCTGCGAATCGTTAGGGAATTACATGCAAGTCGCAATGGTCTTATATTTTCCGGTGTTTTATGAATTATGACTGACACTTTCCTTTGTTAGACAGAATTATTATATTAATGTAAAACGGATCAGAGAGGCGGCTATTAAGAGCAGAACTCATCACTCACTTGGGAGTTTTCGGAATGTGCATTAAAAATGTGCATTAAAGTAACACAATGTAATGACATTAGAAATTCAAATTGATACTTATGTGTACAACATCCTTATAAGTGGATGTTTCTTCGCTAATCCGGCTTAATACTGTGTTGAAGCTTGTTTCGCAATCGTTGTAAAATAAAAAAAGGTTTAAGCTTTTAATCCGGCTTATAAACATTTGAAATCCTTTCAGGATATTTGAAGGTGATTTATTGTTTGAATACTACAATAAAACTGTCAGGCTTAGGAATGGATCCATAAGGTCGTTTGTGTTTGTTGTTAGGGTTTTTTTTAAACTTTATTTATTTTATAATGATTGCGAAGCAAGGTTTAACAACTTATATTAATCACTCTCGGTGGCACGGATGAAAGCGTATATGTGGTCATTCGTGTGGGAGGGAAACCGGAGTACCCGGAGAAAACCCACCTGTCCGATCTGGCAACCAACGTACCATCTCACATTCTTCCCGGACCGAGGATCGAACCCGGGTTGCATTGGTGAGAAGCGAGCGCTCTAACCACTGCGCTAATCACCCCAAAGGGTTGAAAGTCGAATCAAAAGCTTAAGTCATACGGCGACTATCCAGCTACTATTGGAGGAAGAAGTCCCCTGTACACCCCCGAGCAATGTTTCAGACACCGGACACCGGGGTAGAACCATCGATCTATCACACTCAATCTGGATATATTTATCACTTAGAGAATATTAGTCTAAAGACGCTTCCTTACATCAATATGTACTTCAAATACTAGTATTATGGTCCAGAATGGAGGACATTAATACATTAAATCTCCAAATATGCCAGTATCTAAACTGAGCCAAAGCCACTATTTTAATTCTCAGCAGTATTCATTTGTTTATCAAACGACGGTGGTCTGGACGTCTACCGTCGCCTGTTTACACTAAATATTAAAAAATATTAACCAATTTCCTGCGATTTCTCCACCTTAGCCAGGCTACTATAGAATGGATACCAGCGCCACTTTGCGTAATCTATTCGTTTGTGCAGAGCCGGGAAATAATTTACCTTCGCGCCAAAATTTAAAAAAGCACCCTTAAATACTCGTTCTCAGCTAAAGGTAACAATTTGCATTATAAAAATGGATTTTATACGTTCAGTATTGATTCGTATTTTAGAACTGTTCGATAAAGATAATGTCAGTACAAGTAGTGCCATGTGTGTGTGTGTTTTACGTTTATTTATCGTCGCTACCGGTTGCCCATATGAGCGACGCCTCCTGAAGAGATTAGTTATTTTAGATTTTGGAGGATAGTGCATGATACAGACAGAGACCAATTCCAGAATCTCCTCTGGTTCTTTTACGTGCACGGTGTAAACACCGACACGAGACCTCGGTTTAACGTCCCATCTGAAAGACTGTTCATTTTATTAGGGTCAGACGGGGGATCGAACCTGCGATCCCTGGATTACCAGTCCAGCGTGTTACCACTGGACTACAGATCCGTCTGCATTGCCATTTTTGATTCATTACCGTGGTTGTAATTATGAAAAATAAATTGGTTAAATATGTAGTCAATGGATGATATTTTCATTGCTGCTCAAATCCATCACTATCACGTGATTGGATGCTTACGTATTTTGGACAGAGAATGTACTATTTTGAGTAGTAATGAATCATAAAATATCGTATATGTAACGTTTTTTTAATTAACCCTTTCCCCCATAGAAACACCTCTTAAGGCCATTACCAATATGACATACATGACAATGTAGTAGTCAATCCAATGTTCATAATAAAGGCCATTATCTCAAGTAGTCCCGGTAATATATATGGAGGTTGGTTAGATATGGCGACTACTTATCCACTGCATGATAGCTACAATGCTGTCATTTGTATGGAGATATAATAGTATATTAACCTTAATCTCTATGAAGTAATGGGTTAAATTGTGTCAGGAGTCAAAGAACTTGACGGCAGCTGTAGTCCAGCTTTACGTAAATTAACCAGAGGAGTCTCTGTAATGGTTCTGTCTGTATCATTGCACTATACTCCAAAATCTAAAATGACTAATATCTTCAGGAGGCGTCGCTCATATGGACAACCGGTGCGCCGATAAATAAACGTAAAACACACATTGTTTGCTATATGTATGAATAAAAGGGGTATAGCAGCCCGTTAAAGTGTAAGGACATTGGAATGGATTCACAGGCAAACAGTAGTAATGTAGTAGTAATCTTTATTTACATCTCATCATTGTACGTACAATATTTACAATAATATTACATGTATAGTTTACAAAAAGTACAATGTTACTCCAACATGGAGCTATAAGAGATGAACAACAGTATGTTAGGTATGTTAGGGGTAAAGCTGCATGTCACATGTACACTGGACCACTGACGCGTCATAGTCTGTGGGATACATACATGCTGTTACCGAGTATTAAAACGTTAACACCTCGATCTCTAATCTGCCACTGTCGTTCTAATATGTCACTGCCGTTACGGACCTCACACACTCAGTATTTAGATAAAAACAAAATTATTCATTAAACAGCCATCATATCACACTATACGGAATAAATGCAATCATTGCGGTGGCTAATTAAATATATATAAATAGTTGATGGAAATAAAAACGCACCAATCAGTATTCGTTAAGCTTCAGTTCAAAGCGATCAAACGAATTGAATAGTCTTTTGAAAGCCGACATGGCTAATAGTGGGGGTTTATACATCAGTGTTGTTGGTGAGGAATGGAATCGAGTTCAGTTAGCGACTAGCGTAATTGCTCTTAATTCTGAGAATGATTGTAATTCAGTGCACACAATTCCTATGAGTACTGTTAACAATCCAATGTACGTACACTTATTTCGTTCAATATGTTTTAGTGTGAGTGCTTTGTATTTAGGTGACGTAGCTCCTGGTTACATGAGCGACGACCCCTGAACCTATCAGTCATGTTTAGGTATGCGTGTGTGCGCGCGCGCGTGTGCGTGTCGTGCGCGCGCTCGTGCGTGCGTGCGTGCGTGCGTGTGTGTGTACGTGATAGTGTAATATTACAAGACACAACAGCATTCGCTACCGGTTTCCCATTTGAGCGACGGGCAGTTTACCTAACAACACCTTTCCTGGGCAGGCTCCAGCGGTTAACCAGTACTTGGTGCACCAACCTCCGTAAGAAACTGCCAACTTTTTCATATAAATGATACACGGTCTGAGCGGGGCTCGAACCCGTGACTATCAGAGATGATAGGTTACAGTGGTATACAAGTCAGCGACCTTAACCACTCGACCACGAAGGCGGTACTCTGTTTAAAGAAAAGAACAGAACAGATATATAGCTGTTTACACTTAAAAACTATATACATAGCTCATCATGATGATAATACATATACCATTGATTGCATACAATGGAACAAAACAGAGTCATAAATATATGTAGAGTGATAGAACGATGGTAGATATACATGTAGATTAAAATGTTTACAATGTGGGAGTGCTATTAGAGATACTAGATAGGAATTATCTCAGCTTCTCTATCTTAGGATAATTTAATGTAGAGCAGATTAAATTTTAATTAATCTATCAAATTGTGTTATACATCTTAAAGTCTCATCCTAAAGACGACCATTTTTATTAAAGTTACTTTGTATACGGGGTAGATTGAGACATCCGTCCACTGATCTACTGTTATGTTCTGTTATTTCGGGTTTTACGCCTGCATCAGCACCATATTGGGCTATATCGCCGGCGGGCAGTTTACCTAACAACACCTTTCCTGGGCAGGCTCCAGCGGTTAATCAGTACTTGAGTGCACCAACCTCCGTAAGAAACTGCCAACTGTTTCATATAAATGAGACACGGTCTGAGCGGGGCTCGAACCCGTGACCATCAGTGATGATAGGTTACAGTGGTGTACAAGTCAGCGACCTTAACCATCCACTGATCTACTGATCGGGAGTATTTCTACTGGGGTTTTTATTTATCCGCTACCGATATTCTTAATTGGGGTCGTTTACTTCATTGTTACCACTAATATGCACGAATAGGACCGTCGCACGGCTTTGCATAGGCAGAATAGAGATCTAACACAGCACAATACCTCGCGGAATCCCATGTCTGTTTGGCAATTATCTTCGTTTCTAATTAGCACACAACTATATGGATATATTTCCGAATCATTTTCCGAACAAATTGAGATCTATTTTGAAGAGTATTTATTATTATCTTTATTTCTGTCTCATCCATGTACAATACAATACCTAATACAAATAACATTACCCATACAATTGCACACAGCCATTCTAAATAGAATTACATGAGACTATACAATTCATATAAAGCCACATAAATTACATACAGAAATAGTGTATTGATCGCGAAGGGAGGGTATTAAGAAGACAGCTATTCCAATTGTTTGCTCAAAATATCAAAAATGCTTTAAAGACCACTGCTTTCTTAAGCATAAAATCAATGGAAAAATTACTATAAAAGCTACAAGTTGGCATTGACGAAACGGTACAGACGGATCTGTAGTCCAGTGGTTAACACGCTGGACTGGTAATCCAGGGATCGCAGATTCGATCCGCCGTCTGACCCTAATAACATTAACAGTCTTTCAGATGGGACGTTAAACCGAAGTCTCGTCTCGGTGCTTTACACTGCACGTAAAAGAACCAGAGGAGGCTCTGGAATGAGTCTCTGTCTGTATCATTGCACTATTCTCCAAAAATCTAAAATGACTAATCTCTTCAGGAAGCGTCGCCCATATGGGTAACCGGTAGCGACGATAAATAAACGTAATAAGAAATGACGAAACGGTGAATTGTCGGATTGATTGTGCTTGCTAATGTTCTATCATGTATAATTTACCGGCAGCGATATTTTTTTTAATTAAAGGTGGTCGATGCAATAACGCCTCGCCCCCATCCCATATAGTTTACTGACACTGTACCTCCGTGAGTGGTCAGTATCAAGGTTCTATTACGTACACGGTGTACAGCACTGACAAGAGACCTCGGTTTAATGTCCCATCTGAAAGACTGTTAATTTTATTAGGGTCAGACGGGGGATTGAACCTGCGATCCCTGGATTACCAGTACAGTGTGTTACCACACAGCGTATCGACCTGAGTGCTAGACAGTATTGTGGTAGCCAAATAACGACAAAAATAGGCTAATATTAATATCTAAGTATTAAGTATGCGTAAATTGTTCCGTCTGAATCAGTGTCATTCTTAGTAAACAACTAAGCAAAACATATTGTATTTAAGATAAAACCCGAGTTTGTAGTTCTTATGCGTAGAAATATATCACGAAGGCCGAAGGCCTGAGTGATATATTTCTACGCATAAGAACTTCAAACGAGGTTTATTCTGCGATATACCACGGTTGATACTTATTATTTCGATTCTAGCACGACTTACTTCTAATAATTTTAAAGGAGTATTTTCTTCAAACGCCGCTGCATTTGGCTTTCGAAATTTCATCCCGCGTAAGGGGTGATGACGTTATTGTTTATGGAAAATATCAATCTAGTGCATAAATGAACAAAAGTTGTAACTGATCAATAATTTTATTTATTTTGTCAAATAAAACTGTACAGAATAGTAACTGAAACGGTACTTAACAGAAAAACAAGACGGACAAGAGATTATCTGATTCTAAAAATAGCTCACTTCCGTGAATTCCCACGGTAGTATTTACAAACATCACGTGACTTTACACGCATTGTATAAATGGAATAGCCAAAACACGTTGCGCGTGAAGCATAGTTCAAGGTAGGTATATCGCAGAATAACCCGACGTGGATTTTACTCTAGAAGTATGTATGTTATTAGCTGGGTCGTGTTAGAATCTTAGATAAACACCATTAACGTTCCTCATACACAAGAACACTGACCTTACTACTATGCTCACAATATACACGCAAATATCCAGGATAAACACATATAATACCTACAAACAACGCAAATAATAATGAATATGGTGTGTACCTGCGTTTGATATTGGAGACGTGGGTTGTCTCCCTTGCGCTGTACATGAGTTGTTTGTGCAGATTTGTTCCAATTTAAAAAATAAATGATTCTGACTTGGACGGTATGGGTGGACATGGTGGGCGAGTCGTCTGAGTTTTGTAGTATCGAACAGTCTTCTTAGGCGAGTAAAGTCTATTGAGAGTTATGGTACCGTTATTGTCTCGTATAACTCCGCTAGGGAGCGCTAGTGTACTTTTATATTAACATGGTATGCATTATGTGTGCTTGTGTACATTGAAGAGACTAAATTAAAATATAAACATTTATTTGAGAGCAGCTCACTACTGAACATGTAAGATGCTTTGTATTTAGTGTCTCATTATTATGAAAAAGTTGGCAGTTTCTTACGGAGGTTGGTGCACCCAAGTACTGGTTAACCGCTGGAACCTGCCCAGGAAAGGTGTTGTTAGGTAAACTGCCCGCTGGCGATATAGCCCAAAATGGTGCTCATGCAGGCGTAAAACCCGAAATATAAATATATATATTGTATTTAGTGGTCTAACGCCTGGAGGCAGAACACTATCAACAGGGTATTAAAACGTCAGTCACCGTTTCCTCTCGGACAAATAGTCTTGCAAACATTTTTTTTGGAATACTTATTTTGTAATTTTTTTGAAAACAACAAACTTTAAGTTTAAACTTAGTAGATTGCTGCACAGAATTTTGGTTTCTTTATTACATATATACGTTTCCCACACAATAACTCACGCGGATGCTAATCTGACGCAATTAAAAATCTGTGAATGTGTGGATTTTGCATCGCGGAAACAATTATGAAAATAGAGCCGTGGTTGTTGATTTGTAGATAATGAATTATATTCATTAATTCGCGACGTTGAAGCATTTTAATAATGTGGCTACACGTTGTTGAAATCGATCATCCAATTTGACTGATTCGAGAGTGTGATGTTCATGTTGCCGTCAGTCAGTCACCGAGTCATGGAAAGTAGGGGACAATATGTACTACAGTGCTGGCTATCCATGCCATCAAACTGTATGTCTAGATCCCCACAATGTTTTTGTCATTACATAAAATATTGCATAATTTGCAACGTGGGCCTGTCGTATTCGTATCAATCGTCTCATTTTCTATGTTATCACAAAGTAGCATCTTGACTAGAGGTTTGCTACAACAGACACGGAAAAGAAAGTATAATGCCGTGCGGCCCCTCCTAGTCATACACATAACATTAACCGTGATATGAAATGCACGTGCACGTGCAAATATCCATATGGATAAAAACATACACAACTATTGACTAAGATCCAATTATAAAATCATTGAATTTAAATTCAAACTTAGTTAAAATAGGTTTTAACAACTTATATTAATCACTCTCGTTGGCGCGGATGAAAACGTATATGTGGTCATTTGTGTGGAGGAAACCGGAGTACCCGGAGAAAACCCACCTGTCCGATCTGGCGACCATCGTACCATCTCACATACTTCCCGGCCCGAGGATCGAACCTGGGCTGCATTGGTGAGAATCATTTGATGTGTATATATGTTGAGGGCCTCATTGTTGATTAACTTTTGTTAAATGAGTTCTCTCGTGTAATAATAAAGTATTTATTATTGTTATTATTAAAATAACAAATCTAAATTATCAATACTGTTCACATTATGATGATGCCAATCAAAGGGTAGTTCGCAGCTTCTGTATATGAGCATTAACCTAGTACCTATTCAGTATATATACACGTTAACCTAGTACCTATTCAGTATCTATACACATTAACCTAGTACCTATTCAGTATATATACACGTTAACCTAGTACCTATTCAGTATCTATACACATTAACCTAGTACCTATTCAGTATCTATACACATTAACCTAGTACCTATTCAGTGTATATACACGTTAACCTAGTACCTATTCAGTATATATACACATTAACCTAGTACCTATTCAGTATATATACACATTAACCTAGTACCTATTCAGTATATATACACGTTAACCTAGTACCTATTCAGTATATATACACATTAACCTAGTACCTATTCAGTATATATGCACATTAACCTAGTACCTATTCAGTATCTATACACATTAACCTAGTACCTATTCAGTATCTATACACTAACCTAGTACCTATTCAGTATCTATACACATTAACCTAGTACCTATTCAGTATCTATACACATTAGCCTAGTACCTATTCAGTATATATACACATTAACCTAGTACCTATTCAGTATATATACACGTTAACCTAGTACCTATTCAGTATTTATACACATTAACCTAGTACCTATTCAGTATATATACACATTAACCTAGTACCTATTCAGTATATATACACATTAACCTAGTACCTATTCAGTATATATACACATAAACCTAGTACCTATTCAGTATATATACACATTAACCTAGTACCTATTCAGTATATATACACATTAACCTAGTACCTATTCAGTATATATACACATTAACCTAGTACCTATTCAGTATATATACACATTAACCTAGTACCTATTCAGTATATATACACATTAACCTAGTACCTATTCAGTATATATACACATTAACCTAGTACCTATTCAGTATATATACACATTAACCTAGTACCTATTCAGTATATATACACATTAACCTAGTACCTATTCAGTATATATACACATTAACCTAGTACCTATTCAGTATATATACACATTAACCTAGTACCTATTCAGTATATATACACATTAACCTAGTACCTATTCAGTATATATACACATAAACCTAGTACCTATTCAGTATATATACACATTAACCTAGTACCTATTCAGTATATATACACATTAACCTAGTACCTATTCAGTATATATACACATTAACCTAGTACCTATTCAGTATATATACACATTAACCTAGTACCTATTCAGTATATATACACATTAACCTAGTACCTATTCAGTATATATACACATTAACCTAGTACCTATTCAGTATATATACACATTAACCTAGTACCTATTCAGTATATATACACATTAACCTAGTACCTATTCAGTATATATACACATTAACCTAGTACCTATTCAGTATATATACACATTAACCTAGTACCTATTCAGTATATATATACATTAACCTAGTACCTATTCAGTATATATACACATTAACCTAGTACCTATTCAGTATATATACACGTTAACCTAGTACCTATTTAGTATATATACACGTAACTAGTTATTGTACACATATCTTAGGTCCATTTGTTTAGGGGTATAGCGTCGCACCAACAGCATATATCACATGGCGCTATTATATGGTGCCCTTTGACCATTATTTCAGGCGCAGGCGGTAGAACATGGGTAGAACAACCGACCTTCCGCAGGTCAGTTTGATAGCTTCCACACTCGAACAAGCAGCGGTGAGTGGCAAACGATCTACCGACGTTAACCACTCAGCCCCGTTGGCCTCTTAATTCACCTCAAGGATACGAAAGATCGTTTGTGACATTTACTACTTCAGAATTTCTTCAAAACACATTCCCCATTTCAGCTTCACCACTTCACGAAGTATTGCGTGCAAAGGACATTATTACCATTCGTATGATGCAAACTGTATGTTGATGTAATTAGTCCAAATAAGAGTAACAACGTCTCGATTTTCTGCGTCTCGAGGTAGTTCGCTGTATTACCGTATAATTGTACTGTAAGAGCTATTTACTTTACTTGCCCACTTCTAACTACCGGTTCTTGAGCAAATCAGCCCAATTTATTCACAATGCGTTGCACGTTATCATCGAGTAATTCAATAAACGTCCAATTGTATTAAAATCCGATTAAGAAAAGATCAATAAAGTCATAATTTTATAATATGCGTCGTTGATTACAAGGAAGTGATGGCGTATTGATTCTCGATTTAACACAAGACATGGTAAATACAAACTCATTAAATTAATTATAGCTATCAGGTCTGATTGATCAGCTATACGCCATACACAAACCAACTTTATAGAAACCAAGTATCACAGCATCTATTCTTGAGCAGTATTTCTAATTGCTCGAGATATTCAACAGATCTAGACATATAGCTATGCATCAGGCATGTACACGTGGTGGTTACGGTATATGACTTGTATGCTACTGTAACCTATCATCACTGATGGTCATGGGTTCAACAGATCTAGTACATATAGCTATGCACCAGGCATGTACACTAAGTGGTTACGGTATATGACTTGTATACCACTGTATCCTATCATCACTGATGGTCATGGGTTCAACAGATCTAGTACATATAGCTATGCATCAGGCATGTACACGTAGTGGTTACGGTGTATGACTTGTATGTCACTGTAACCTATCATCACTGATGGGCATGGGTTCGAGCCCCGCTTAGACCGTGTCTCTTTATATGAAAAAGTTTACAGTTTCTTACGGAGGTTGGTGCCGCAAAAACTAGTTACCCGCTTGAGCCTGCCAGGATATGTGTTACTAGGTAAACTGCCCGTCGCTGAAATGGGCAACCGGTAGCGACATTATATAAATCTTTAAGAAAACAAAAACAAATAAAAACGGTATGAAGTAGACACTAATGCATTGCTCCCACTGCTGTAAGATATTGAGTAGTTATAACAGCAGCACGTGGCTGTCGAGATTGTACGGTGTGAGTGTTGTTTGTGATACAGAGATAGACGATATGTGCGCTTATCAGTGTAAGATAGGATTTTAGTTCATCCAGTGATCACCGAGATTTGTATTTGTGGGCGCGAACCCCGTGCCTCTTGCACCTGAAGCTAATGCGTTACCACTACGTTATCATGACTGTTTGTTCAGAAAATGATGATATAAAATTCCTTATTTTAGTAATAGTATTGCGAATTAATACAAATGTTAATGGTTCCTATGTAGGTTAATACAATCAGTTAGATAGTGTTTCGGTTTATCTTATGTTTCTCTTAAAGCGACACTACATCAGTGAAAACACACATTTCTACAGAATGTATTTTCCTATTATATGGTATAATTTGTTTCCAAATATTTGCCTCACATATTGAGTATTTCAACTAATAAACAAACGTCGTATACGCGGTTTGTTTACATAACAAAATAATGTAATCATACATGCGTAATATTGTTTGGCAATATTAAACTGAGACATTTGCATATTCCATGAACTTACTTAGTTAATAATCGGATTTCCGAAGTACAATATCAGATTTAGATTATGGTACACTTACTTACTGACTTGATTCAAATATTAACGGTAACAACCTAACGTATGTCCTGGTCGTAGTTCACGGAAACTTACGAAGGCTTTGGTGGAGATTAATGAGTCTCAGTTTAATGTTGCCAAGTAATACATCTAGTGTATGCTGAATAACACGATTTATGGTACAGATTTACCGTTATATCTCACGTGTGTGCCTATTTATTTGTAGACGATTCTTAGTTAAATTATCTCTGTACGATATTATCTCGTATTTAGTATTGACTCCTATGACAAACAAAAGTCAATTCAGGAGCACGGATGACAGTTATATGAAATCATGCTTTCAATTCACAAAAACACCGTTTATTGATTCAATGTTAGTGTTCGAATGTATTAGGAAGAATTTGTAGTAGCAATGCATTTATACGGTGCTTTTTAAGATGTAATGTCGCTTTAAGCTGTGTCTATGCAAATAGATGATGTTGAATATTCTATAGCTATTTGTTCCCGCCTCTTCTGTGATAGTAACCTACACTGTGTCGTTCAATGTTTTGTTTAATTAACATATATCCATTTCAACTTAACGGAACAGCTGGCGTTATTTGTCAAACAGTCGTGTGTGCATAGGATACTGTGTCACCTATTCTATTAATATAATTCACTAAGTTAACACTACTATTTATTTCGATTACAGGTGTGTGGGTTTTGTTTCTCTTGTCTTTGGGTTCATGTTACGTCCATTATGCGTCACTGCTCTTGGAGATACAGCGCTATAAGTATGTGTTCTAGTCAGGAGGCTGTCCGATTAGCGCAGTGGTTAGCGCGCTCGCTTCTCACCAATGCAACCCGGGTTCGATCCTCGGACCGGGAAGTATGTGAGATGGTACGGTGGTCGCCATATCGGACAGGTGGGTTTTCTCCGGGTACTCCGGTTTCCTCCCACACGAATGACCACATATACGCTTCCATCTGCGCCAACGAGAGCGATTAATATAAGTTGTTAGAACTTGCTTCGCAATCATTGTAAAATAAATAAAGTTTAAACTTTAGTCAGGAGTTGTCCACTACAGTAAAGCCATCTAAGGAGATTACTTTGTTTTGTTTGCTTTTGCTGAGGTTTTAAGTCGAGTCATACGGCGACAATCCAGCTATTATTGGTGGAGGAAGACCGCGGAGGCCCCTCCGAGCAGCATGGCGGGGAACGTACGGGTACCCAGGTAGAAGCACCGATCTACCGCAAGCCATATGGATATCTTCCTTACATCATTAATAATAATCGACGCCCTGAGGGTGCTTCAAAGTGATTTGAAGGTAATGACCGTAACCAGGCGCGATCCCCCGTCTGACCCTAATAAAATTAACAGTCTTTCAGATGGGACGCTAAACCGAGGTCTCGTGTCGGTGCTTTACACCGTGCACGTAAAAGAACCAGAGGAGACTCTGGAATGGGTCTCTCTCTGTATCATTGCACTATCCTTCAAACATCTAAAATGACTAATCTCTTCAGGAGGCGTCGCTCATATGGGCAACCGGTAGCGACGGTAAATAAACGTATAGCACACACACATTTTATTTATATTCATATCTAGAGCAATTTGTGCCACGGATCACCAGGAAACATAATCCCCTTGGTGATACTTAACGTTATTATGGTGATGCAAAACAGAAATAACATACATACAAGTTCGAAATGGTATCGGGCAATGGCTATCATTTTATCAGTGGTATTTGCTCGTCTCTTTTGTAGCAATGTGGCGACGGCGCAATCGGTTAGACATTTCACATTTGTTATCACCCTGGCACCCTGTGAACTCGAACTTTTTTTCCACAATGTTAATTGGACCTCGTATATACTGGCGAAATCTTGAACACATTGGGAATAGAGAGGTGTAACAGTGATACATCAATGGGATTCAGACTAACAATATTTATAATATAGTGTTTGCCCTTTGTTTATGCAAATTATTTTAGCTCGATTGCGAAACAAGTTCTTATAACTTATATTAATCACTCTCGAGACCTCACTGATGGAAACCATCGCCACGAGGGAGAGAGAAGAGGCTTGTGGAATTTGAATGCCTTGCCTAAGGGCACAATCGTAACGGCTCCAGCGGGGCTCGAACTCCGGGCCTTTCACACACGAAGCGAACGCGCTACCACTGAGCTATCACGACTTCACTTAGTTGCCCTCAGTTAAACCTGATGTAAATATTGAATTTTAAAAGTTTTAATCTTTATTTATTTCACAACGATTGCGAAGCAAGTTTTAACAACTTATATTAATCACTCTCATTGGCGCGGATGAAAGCATATATGTGGTCATTCGTGTGGGAGGAAACCGGAGTCCCAGGAGCAAACCCACATGTCCGATCTGGCGACCACCGTACCATCTCACATACTTCCCGGTCAGAGGATCGAACCCTACTATATTGAATTCTAGGCAATGACAAAAGCGAAATGGATAACATATTCTTCTACAAACATTTGTCAAAGTCCGTCCAACCAGAAACATAAGAAATGAATAGCTGCAATAGTATTTGTGATGGAAGCCCTTCGAACAGTCAGCGTAACTAAACGAACTGTCCTCCAGTGGGTACCTGCACACATAGGCATCCCTGGCAATGAAGCCGCTGACCAGCTTGCCAAGCAAGGTTCTACCGAGAGGCAACCAGACAAAGATTTGACTTACAAGGAGAAATGCACCACATTCAAATCTGCATCAAAGCCAACAGACGAGAAGGATGACTGCCACCTTCTCACCAGACAGGAGCAAGTCACGATATGCCGGCTTAGAACAGGGCATAACCGCCTGAACTTCCATATGTGTTGGAAGCTTGGACTAGCTCCATCAACTGCATGCAGCTGCAACGTAGGGGACCAGACTACAGAACACATCCTCCAGGAGTGTCCCAATCTTCATGGGCTGAGGAAAACAACCTGGCCAGCAGATACTTCTCTCCAGACGAAGTTACATGGCTGCCGGGAGGATCTGAGGAGGACGGCCCATTTCGTGTTTGCTGCCGGCTTGTCCATGTGATTCGCGAACGACAAGAAGAAGAAGTATTTGTGAAAAGCGAAAGTTTATTGTACGATAGATAGCGGACTGTTTCAGATGCTATGCAGAAACGAAGAACACGCTAAGATCGAATAGAGGATATAGTGGATGGTCACGCAAGGGCGCGCAAGGGCGATGGATTCCATCAGGAATGAGGTCTCGAGAGTGATTAATATAAGTTTAAGAACTTGTTTCGCAATCGAGCTAAAATAAATTTGTATAAACTAAGGGCGCGCAACGTAGACCACATGTCAATTATGCTCTCCAATGAATGATAAGAGTTTTCACAGTGAAAGAAAAATCCATCTTATACCGCTTTCAAACAGTGGAATATGGCATTTTCTCTGCCACTGGTTGCGTTTCCTATTCGTGCGCTGTTAGATGTACTTATTTAGTTGAGCTATTTTCTGACTATCATGAACAGGTAATTATTAAGTAATACATTCCCATGAAGTGTTTTTGTCTGTAATTTTTAAATTTTAACAGTATACAGAAACTAACTTGAAAATTATACAGGAACTATTTCTTATTACGGACGTTCACACTAACAGAAGTGGTTGTACGGTAGTGCATTGGAGTGCAATGAGGTTCCCGACAGGGGTTGTTAAAATTAATAATATTTTACAACGATTGCGAAGCAAGTTTTAACAACTTATATTAATCATTCTTGTTAGCTCGGATGAAAGCGCTCGGATGAAAGCGTATATGTGGGAGGAAACCGGAGTACCCGGAGAAAACCCACCTGTCCGATTTGGCGACCATCGTTGTTGTAGTAGTTTTCTTTATAGTCGCCTCCGCCGAGGCACATGGGCGACTGGTTTCTCTAAGAAGTGTATGTAGACATCTAAGTTGTTTATGTCGACATCTAAGTTGTTTATGTAGACATCTAAGTTGTTTATGTAGACATCTAAGTTGTTTATGTAGACATCTAAGTTGTTTATGTAGACATCTAAGTTGTTTATGTAGACATCTAAGTTGTTTATGTAGACATCTAAGTTGTTTATGTAGACATCTAAGTTGTTTATGTAGACATCTAAGTTGTTTATGTAGACATCTAAGTTGTTTATGTAGACATCTAAGTTGTTTATGTAGACATCTAAGTTGTTTATGTAGACATCTAAGTTGTTTATGTAGACATCTAAGTTGTTTATGTAGACATCTAAGTTGTTTATGTAGACATCTAAGTTGTTTATGTAGACATCTAAGTTGTTTATGTAGACATCTAAGTTGTTTATGTAGACATCTAAGTTGTTTATGTAGACATCTAAGTTGTTTATGTAGACATCTAAGTTGTTTATGTAGACAACTGGGAAGGCATCTTCGTTCTTCGCAGAGTGACAATTCCTGTATCTTCTTTCGAAGGGGTCCCTTATAGGGCCACCCTCCTCACTGTTGGTCACCCAGCAGCAGCATTTATACGGATCTGGCAGTTAAACATCTGGTCGTCGGTTGTCACTCAGGGGAGCGTGGATGCCACGACCGTTGCCGCTCCCTCAGGTCCGCCGTCTCGTCTATCCGCCGGAGAAGTAGAAGGAAAAAGATCCAAAAAAGCGGCGAAGACAGTGTGGTACTCCAAACGCTGTCAGAAGAGACGACAGATCTGTCCTGATGTGCCATAGCCTTGGATCCACATGCTGGCGAACTTCCCCCTTCGCAAGATCGACGACCAGAAGATCCCAGAATCCTACGCTGCTGCTGCGGGATGTGCCCCGGTCACGGTGTGCACGTCGTGAGGAGATCGACCGGGTGGCTACCACCGTACCAGCTGGGGTTGCTTTTGTACTCTACTTGTGGTGCATGACATAAAAATGTGCTTACTGTTACTTGACCTTGACTTCAGAATGTGTCCCCAGGAAATGGAGACAATACTAGAAGTTGTGGACCCAACATCAACAAACGTGTGTTTTACGTTTATTTATCGTCGCTACCGGTTGCCCATATGAGTGACGCCTCCTGAAGAGATTAGTCATTTTAGATTTGTGGAAGATAGTGCAATGATACAGACAGAGACCCATTCCAGAGTCTCCTCTGGTTCTTTTACGTGCACGGTGAAAAGCACCGACACGAGACCTCGATTTAACGTCCCATCTGAAAGATTGTTAATTTTATTATGGTCAGACGGGGAATCGAACCTGCGATCCATGGATTACCAGTCCAGCGTGTTACCACTGGACTACAGATCCATCAACAAACCATCTCATCAATCGCATGTGTACGTGCAGACAAGCGGAGATAATCGCTTCTACTTGCGATATTTGACCGGGCGTTTTTTAATCAACGCAGTAATCTGTTCCCATGCTACATACACCCAACAAAGCCAATTAATAATCATACAATACAAATGTTTTCTTATTTTCATTTAAAGCGTTTTATCCGAAATGAGTATACAGCATAGCGATCTATAATAAAATATATCAAATACGATTATATAAATATTTATATTATTTGCTAATTATTTTGCATGGTTCGATCCCCGTCTGACCCTAATAAAATTAACAGTCTTTCAGATGGGACTTTAAAACGAGATATCGCGCGGTGCTTTGCACCGTGCACGTAAAAGAACCAGATGAGACTCTGGAATGGGTTGTCTGTATCATTGCACTCTCCTCCAAAAATCTAAAATGACCAATCTCTTCAGGAGGCGTCGCTAATATGGGCAACCGGTAGCGACGATAAATAAACGTAAACACACCATTGTGTTTGTGTCCGTTGCATATGATTTCATTATTTTGGCTAACAGAAAGTCAACAGTTGTCATAGCTACACACAAATATTCACAATGACAGCCATTAATTTTCTCCAAATACTGTAAAACATCAGGGGACCGGTTAGGTATTTTGTCGAGTGTATACAGAGTGAAGCAGTCTCAATATTAAGCCACAAGGAACGTTTTGAATCATTTGTGTTCTGTAAGAATATCGAACATGTCTCCTGGTTAATCCTGTTATTTCATTATTAATTAGTTAATTTATATTTCAGAGAAAATGTCAATCGTAATGTGTTTTTCAAGGATATGATATGATTTAGTTTAAATGGTTCGGAATGTCTGATGTCGTTTACGGTTTAGTACATGATTCCGTTCTCTGGGTCGAGCCGTCCACTGTAATTGTTGCATTTCCCCTGGGTGGCCATTAGGTGCGCGATATACTAAGTATACATATTCATTTGTATAGTATAGCTCACGAATTGGCGCGTCTTAACGAAATATGATCGTCTTAGCGAAATATTATATTTCGTTAAGACGGGCCAATGAGTTGACGTACATAACGTACATATGTAGGTCGCGTCTATACGATTTAGAAGCGAGCTATATGGCTTTTTCATTGGCGCACCTATCCGATATTGGCCCTCGGGCCAATATCTCCATAGGGTGCGCCAATATCCACAAATGGCCCACCTCCGCGGTTTAAAAACCTCTAAATATGACCAATCATTGAACCACAAAATATAAGATATGAACATGATTTGCAATTGAGTTATTTGATTGATAATTTGATATACTAAGACTATGAAACGGGATACAAAAAATGTCAATTTTTTTAAAAACTTTATTGTACAACGATCGCGAAACCAACTTCAACAACTTATATTAATCACTTTCGTTGGCTCGGATGAAAGCGTATATGTTGTATTTCGTGTGGGAGGAAACCGGACTACCCGGAGAAAACCCACCTGTCCGAGCTTTCTACTACCGTACCATCTTACATACTTCTCGGTCCGAGGATCGAACTCGGGTTGCATTGGTGAGAAGCGAGCGTTCTAACTACTGCGCTAATCAGACAGTCAATTGTGAATTCCACACCATTGACTAGACGCACGGAATCGATCGGTCATACTAACTTTCATACGGTGCACTATTTTTCGAACTTTAAATTACTAGAAATGTGAGCGGCTGCGGAATAAACCGAAAAATGTTCGGCGAATTTCGGCATATTTTTCTAAGAAAGACTAGGTTAGTCATAAACGGTTTTATTCTTTGAGAACATTTATTTAAAAGCCTTTGCACTCATTTGTTTACTGAGAAACTTGGGTAATAATGATTTTATAATTAGTACAATTACATAATAACAACCTTCTTAGAAATTATGACACATTGTTTTGAACTGGAATGCATTTTTATTGAAGATGGAAACACGAGAGAGTATTCAGTTGCATGTCTAGGATTTGGCGTTAGACGGTATGCCGCTCCTTATAATCCGTTGACGGAGTTGGGAATTTTTGGTGCATTATGTTGCCTGTTCACGGTGTTTTGTTTGTTATCACGATTTCTAATAATTCGTTCCTTAGAATATGTTAGCACGTAGGACAGTAAACGCATTACAGGCATCGCATTTTCTATTTTAAATATTAGTATAAGCTTAAACTGTATTTATTTTACAACAATTACGAAGCAAGTTTTAACAACTTATATTAATCACACTCTCGTCGGCGCGGATGAAATGTGGTCATTCGTGTGGGAGGAAACCAGTGTACCCGGGGAAAACCCACATGTCCGATCTGGCGACCACCGTACCATCTCACATACTTCCCCGGTCTGATGTTCGAACCAGGGTTGTATTGGCCAGAAGCGAGCGAGCTTACAACTGCGCTAATCGGACAGTATCATGTTATGTCCATACTGTACAAGCATAGCGGTTGTCTGGATATCCGAACACTAACCGGTTATCCGATATATCATATCGAGTGATTAACCGAGATATTGTTTCAGCCTTGGATACGGTGAGTCGACCTTAAATTGTGCATTCCAGTTCTATTCCCTAATGTCACTTTTTCCAAAAAATCTAAATTTCCCTAGATTTAATCCCAGGTCAATAATTCCTCTAAGTACTTCCGGCCCGCTAATCGCTGTCCGCCACACTTAGCTACTACAATACGCGAATCTCCGATACATCGCATACAAAGATTAAAACCTACAATTACTGCACGTGTCCCACGGGAGTTCGAAGCTTGTTTATTTTCACACTTCGACGTAATTGAAATAATCCTATACTGGTGGATAGTGAAGATTGGATGTATGTATTGATACTTCTATTGCTATAAACACAAACGTTACGTTTCAGAAAACAAATGGAGACGTCATTGTTTCTCCACATAAGTACCATGTTTACAGAGTGTGGTTTTTAATGAGAAGTGAGCTATATCGAATGACATATTGTCAAGTATTCGTTCTCTATATAAATATAGAATCAATCCTCGTTATTTATCTGTCTATCTTTCCTGTAATTTAAGCTGGGTTCATGGTGACACTTAATGTCACGAAAGCAAATGAAGTTACGGGGAATTTAGTTTCATGTTCAAACGTGACAAACGCGTTTGAATGAAAACAAACATGCAATGAACAAAGTCGTTCACTGCTAAATAATGCCATGCATGAAATGATAGTACCGAGTTTCACTATATAACACATAACATTAATGCATAACAAAGGTCGAAGTATGGTGTGATGGGTGTTTTGTAAGTGTCACCGTCCAAACCGAGTGCTTAAACCTTCCAGGCAAGTACAAGCACATATCCTCTCTTTATGAAAAACCAAATGTGTTCCCTCGTTTTATATATACATGTGTAGTGTTCTAAATATGTGTTCATTTTAAGGAATGAATCGTGGGTTAATAGTTTCCATCGGGATATGAACTACATTGGACGTGGTTAACGTGTATTAAAGTATATGGAGGCCGAAGGCATCCACGCTATCCTTAAAGACGCCCACTGTAGTTCATATCCCGATGGAAACTATTAACTCGCGATTCATTACTTATATAATTTATATTTACATTAATTAATCTATTCAATGACACAAAAGAAATTATAGCACACTTTACCTTTAAAATGTGTTTTGTCCAGATTTGCAACATACATGTAAATAGATCATCCATGGATACCCTTTTTCTCGCGACGAACACTGCCTAACACTGCGAATGCGCATGTCCGTAGCTTCGAATGCGCATGTCAGCTACATATCATTAGTTGGGATCCCTCATACGAAAATGTATACAATCAGGGCACATACGTTCATCGATGGGAATGCAATAGCGATGTAAATATTCAGACATGAAGGACACCAACCAATCATATTATATGTCTTTGTCTTCTCACCAATGCAACCCGAGTTCGATCTTCGGACCGGGAAGTACGGTGGTTGTCAGATCGGACAGGTGCGTTTTCTCCGGTACTCAGGTTTTCCTCCCACATGAATGACCACATATACGCTTTCAGCCGCGCCAACGATAGTGATTAATATCAATTGTTAACACTTGCTTTGCAATCGTTGTAAAATAAATAAAGTTTAATCTTTAAAAACATAAAAAATAGCAAAGATATAACTAAGTCTACAATTATCCATGTACATTTATAAAAAAGACCTTGTTAATTATATTGTTGTAGTTGTATTTGTAGAATATTTGGCCCAGGAAACAGCATATGTACAATTCCGTACCCCACCCCCATCCAATAATCGTCATTCACATTCAAGCTAAATCATAGTGGATTATGAGGCGGTTATCCCTTAAAAGTGAGGAAATCAGAACGTTGTGCCCATCAACTTAACCAAGAGCAATGATAAATAGTTCGGATCGGAATCCTCGAGAAAGATCCGCCATGTATGGCCAGGGTAGGTTATATGGCCAGGATTGTGAAATGTTTTACGTTTATTTATCGTTGCTACCGGTTACCCATATGAGTGACGCCTGCTGAAGAGATTAGTCATTTTAGATTGTTGGAGGATAGTGCAATGATACAGACAGAGACCCAGTCCAGAGCCTCCTCTGGTTCTTTTACGTATACGTTGTAAAGCACCGACCCGAGACCTGTGTTTAAAGTCCCAACTGAAAGACTGTTAATTTTACTAGGGTCGGACCGGGGATCGAACGTGCGATCCCTGGATTACCAGTCCAGCGTGTTACCACTGGACTACAGATCCGTCTGCCATGGATGGCCAGGAGATAAGATCGACGATCTACATAAGCCCAACATAGTGTAAGCCAACACGTTTCGCAACCAATTGTGATAACATGCAAGTTAGACACGAATAACATCAGATTACTGATCTGCATGCAGTGTTGAACATACAAAGGAACACGAACTGTCGGCTGCCAAAATTAATTTCTATTCCATTGGCGATCCACCGGCATAGATCATTGTTAAACGTCAGACGATTCCCTGTAAGTGATTGAGTGATTGACATCGGTGACCGTATTTATAAAATATATCATCAACACTACTAATAGTCTGTTGATACCCAATGATTTCCATTATCTCCAACAATGAAGACGGAATTCACTGACATATAATATAATCCCACTGGACTAGACTGAGCTCATTAATGTTTCTCAATGGCTCTTATTGCGCAGATAGTAATGCATCATTGACTGCAGTCACGTTTGCTGTGTCACCTTCCAGTAATCCCAGATATTCACCAAACCAGATGATGGTCATTCTGGTAGCGTCAAACACAACACAGTCATTAATATATGGCGATTGTTAATCTTGAAACGCACACTTAAATATAAAATGTGATGAAAGAAAATTTTGAAAATCGCTCGGCAAATAAATAAGTTATGGTATTTTCATTATCTCAAACAGAACTAATGGCGGCTCCCAACTTGGACTAAGCAAGTCACATGACTTAAAATAATCAACTTCATGTTATACCTAATTTAGAATTTCTATTATAATCTGTTCGTGTAGCTACATAATTATATATTATTTAGCAAGTTTAATTGTGTTTTTGTTCGACTGATAATCCAGGGATCGCAAATTCGATCCACCGTCTGACCCTAATAAAATTAACAGTCTTTCAGATGGGATTTTAAAAGAAGGTCTAGTGTCGTTGCTTTACACCGTGCATGTAAAAGCACCAGAGGAGACTCTGGAATGGGTCTCTATCTGTATCATTGCACTATCCTCCAAAATCTAAAATGACTCTTCCAGAGTATGGGCAACCGGTAGCGACGATAAATAAACGTAAAACACGCATTGTGTTTGTGTCAGTTGTATATCATTTCAATATTTTGGCTAACAGAAAGTCAATTGTAGTCATAGCAACACACCAATATTCAAAATGACAGCCATTTTTTTTGGAGAATAGTAAAACAATTAACATTCCCAAAACTGCTCACATAAATGTGATCTGCGTACTAGTGTTAGCATTAAGCTCGCAATACCCAAGTTGAGTGTGCTAAAATGGGCAAACAGTTCATTGAAGTTTTTACTTTTAGCATTTGTTTCATCTGAATATGTTGCTATCTTACGAGACACGGTAATTTATAATAAAACGCCATCACATATTAATGACTTTCTATGCAATGCACAGCAAGTACACAGTTACCGCAGCGGCCGAGTGGTTACGGTCCAGTCGTTCACTTCATTGCACCGCTTGCAAGCTATCCATCTCTTAGGTCAGTGGTTCTATTCGGATGCTCAGAGAAACATTTGGATTATATCTCCATCTACTAGTACAACAGCTAGAGACAAATGATGCACACTAACTAGCCGGTTGCATTAATAAACAGTACAACAATCATCCGAATATTTAAAACTTATCGGTGTTCAAACCTCAACTGGTAATCCACCTCACTTACATTGACTTCGGGCTGGCATATATAAATAACCTACATCATGATGACAGCCAGTTCGCTGGACTGGTAATCCAGGGATCGCAGGTTCGATACCCCGTCTGACACAGAGGAGACTCTGGAATTGGTCTCTGTCTGTATCATTGCACTATCCTCCAAAAATCTAATATGACTAATCTCTTCAGGAGGCGTTGCTCATATGGGCAACCGGTAGCGACGATAAATAAACGTAAAACACACAATGCCAGCCACCCATGCAGCCTCGTGACTGAATTGTCATATTAACATGTGGTATGTTGACCCGGAGAGCAACGAGATGGAAGAGATATTGAAGTTCAAGTCTAGATCATGTAAAATATGTCAGATGAGCCCAGCCAAATTCGAATGGATTATGTTGTGTTTTAATGATTGCCAATTAAGGAAATATGAATGTATTTCTGGTACTTGTTGTTCTCCATATCAGCTATATATGCAACCAATCATAAAACATAACGAACACGGGGATTTCTTGTCTCTAGAGGTAAACAACCTGCTTCTGCAGACTTTTTATTCGAAAGTGGATACGTGTTCATTTAAGCACGTCTTGGCCGATTTTCCGTATTGTACCGATTAATAAATACGGGGAGGGCTGTAAATAATGTTGTTATAACTTGTAGCCCAACCCATTTGCTTATTTTCGACAAAACAAATGTATCGTATACTGCAATCATATAATTACATATTAATCTCTGATTTGTTCTTAGTATTGTATGTATATATGTAATGTATTGTATGAAAAAATGCAATAAAATATTATTTAAAAAAAAAAATTAATAGCTGAATTTAGCCTGGGAACAGGCGTTGATATATTTTGCCTGGTCAGTCATATAAATATAGTTTTAACACCAAGACCAGTAACTGAACCACATTGAATTTCTGATAATATCAACATGTCATTTTGTAAGAAGTCAATTAGTGAAAAAGGGACAGACTGTAACCCAGGCTAAATTGAATACATAACAGGTAAAAACTATGGACACTGTGTCCCCCACCGTGTAAGTTTAAACCAAGTGAAGATGTGTTAGTACGAACATCGCTAGAACAACGGTTGTGGTGTCTTTCGTGTAATATACTTAGAGTCACATTGCCTTCCATGTCTCCCTCATGGTAGTGGATTCCATCAGAAATGATGTGATCGATGACGATAAGATTAATGATGTAAGAAAGTTTTTCACATTTGAGGTAAACTACTTTTTATAAACTAACAAAACAGGAACAATTGCGTGATACTCCTACTAAACGTTTAGCCAAGTCCCTTCGTTCTCTAATCTTACTCTTATCCAATCCAAAACTTTCCTGTACGAGATTGTAATTCACTATCTCTGAAAACATGAAGTCATGCACATTGCTATACGAATCCAGGAAATACACTCAGCTGCAAATGCAAGACAAATACACGTTAATGAACCGATATTTTCATTAATGAAGCTTTTAAAAATGTTGAAGGACTTAAGTCATTTTGCATAAAAAATAACGAGTGTTTAGACTTAAGATATCTCCCTAGCACACAGAACACGCAATCTGATCTTCTTAAATATGCGTGTCCTGCAACAACGGAGACCTTCTTTTCCGTAATAGAAAATCTTTTGTATGATGCTATCGTAATATAATCCGGTACAGTCGTATTTTATCGATGCTATCGTAATATAATCCGGTACAGTCGTACTCTATCGATGCTATCGTAATATAATCCGGTACAGTCGTACTTTATCGATGCTATCGTAATATAATCCGGTACAGTCGCACTTTATCGATGCTATCGTAATATAATCCGGTACAGTCGCACTCTATCGATGCTATCGTAATATAATCCGGTACAGTCGTACTTTATCGATGCTATCGTAATATAATCCGGTACAGTCGTACTTTATCGATGTTTTTTGTTATTTGAGCAGAGTGGAGCTATTGTTATCAGTTGTATGTCCTGTCGACTCAATATATATACTGAGTCAAAAAGGAAACGATACCAAACTAAAAATGACGTAAAACGGATAAAACCATAGAAAGGTTTAATATATCATTACGTATCAGTACCGGGTATCTTATTGCAACGTCAGCCAACCATAAACGTAAATAAACACCCGATAATCCTGGAACGCCGAATTTCCGATTTGCACGTGCTCCTCAAAAAAGACAACTTCCTACACATGTACAAATCGGAAAACCGGTTTATTGTACTGGTATTGCATTATCATCGAGGAAAAACACCTTACATACCCATTGTTACCTCTAACAAAATGCCTAGGCTAAACCGCAATCAGAGAATGCGTGCCATTGGCATGATTGACGGCGGTTTACGTCAGCGTGACGTCACAAATCGACTCGGGGTTACGCGGATCACGATAACACGTCTACTTCGACGTTATCGAACACATGGATCGGTGGACGACCGTCCAAGATCTGGTCGACCACGTGTGACAACGCGTGAACAGGACCGTCACATTCGGACGTCACATTTACGTGACCGGTTCCTACCTGCTACGCACACAGCTGCCGTTACTCCTGGGATGACCAACAATCGCATCAGTGCACAAACAGTCAGGAACCGGCTCGGTGAACGTGGCATTCGTGCCTATCGGCCAAACGTTGGACCCATCCTGACACGACGTCACAGTGACGTACGGCGGGAATGGACGACGGAACGTGCTCGCTGGACTCGGTTACAGTGGAATTCGGTGATGTTTAGCGATGAATCGCGGTTCTGTTTGCGTCGAGCGGATGGCAGAGAGCGGGTATATCGCAGACGCGGTGAACGTTACGCCGACGCATGTGTACGTCAGGTCGATCTGTTCGGGGGCGGAAGCGTTATGGCGTGGGGCGTTATCACCTTCGGCAGTCGCACTGAACTGTTAGTGGTGGACGGGAACCTAAACGCCCAGCGGTACTGTGATGAGATCCTTGCGCCAGTTGTTGTGCCGTTCTTTAACGCCAACAGAAACGTCACACTGTTCCAACAGGACAACGCCAGGTGTCATACTGCTCGGATTTCCACCACATTATTGGAGCAGAACAATATTGAAACCCTGCCGTGGCCTGCTTTGTCACCAGACTTGTCACCCATAGAACATTTGTGGGATACGTTAGACCGCCGCGTCAGACGACGTCAGCCGGTAACGTTAAACCAATTGAGGGATGTTTTGCGTCAGGAGTGGACAAATATTGACCAGCAAGAGATTCAGACACTCTTCCTTTCGATGCGACGGCGGTGCATTGCAGTGAGAGACGCAAATGGTGCCCATACTCGGTATTGACGTCTGTGTGAAAACTCCATTAGACCCCTGTCCGACGAATTACGTCATCACGCAGCAGACAGTTTCGGAGGCTCATTATGCTTTATGTGCTCCTCTTTCAAACATGTTGGACTATCATCTTATGAATTTTCAAAGAATTTTCTTAATAAATGTTGAAATTATAGACACATAAACACCAGGTATCGTTTCTTTTTTAACTCAGTATATATACAAATGAAATGCATTCAAAAGATAGGACTAAATAAAGTGAAAACTGCACATCGGAATTATATAGTAATGTACATGCTGAAAAGTAGAGAAACTACATGTTATGGAATATGATGATACATTGTGTATAACTTGGACTTGTCTAGTAGAGTTGGAAAAGGGTAAGCGCATATACGGGCTTTACAAATCACTTTACAAGTTACTTTTTATTCGTTGTAGTTTTATGGTGATGATGTGTCATTCTCAAATGGTCAAAGTGTTTTATTATAAGTATGCGTCTGTAAAAATACATGGGTTCAACAGTCAAAACTCACTCAACTAAGCAACGTTGATATAAGAATAACAACTGTCCAAATGTGTCATGTTTTCTATTCACATCATCACATGTTTATGTAAAACGAATCGAAACGTTGATATAAGAATAACAACTGTCCAAATGTGTCATGTTTTCTATTCACATCATCACATGTTTATGTAAAACGAATCGAAACGTTGATATAAGAATAACAACTGTCCAAATGTGTCATGTTTTCTATTCACATCATCACATGTTTATGTAAAACGAATCGAAACGTTGATATAAGAATAACAACTGTCCAAATGTGTCATGTTTTCTATTCACATCATCACATGTTTATGTAAAACGAATCGAAACGTTGATATAAGAATAACAACTGTCCAAATGTGTCATGTTTTCTATTCACATCATCACATGTTTATGTAAAACGAATCGAAACGTTGATATAAGAATAACAACTGTCCAAATGTGTCATGTTTTCTATTCACATCATCACATGTTTATGTAAAACGAATCGAAACGTTGATATAAGAATAACAACTGTCCAAATGTGTCATGTTTTCTATTCACATCATCACATGTTTATGTAAAACGAATCGAAACGTTGATATAAGAATAACAACTGTCCAAATGTGTCATGTTTTCTATTCACATCATCACATGTTTATGTAAAACGAATCGAAACGTTGATATAAGAATAACAACTGTCCAAATGTGTCATGTTTTCTATTCACATCATCACATGTTTATGTAAAACGAATCGAAACGTTGATATAAGAATAACAACTGTCCAAATGTGTCATGTTTTCTATTCACATCATCACATGTTTATGTAAAACGAATCGAAACGTTGATATAAGAATAACAACTGTCCAAATGTGTCATGTTTTCTATTCACATCATCACATGTTTATGTAAAACGAATCGAAACGTTGATATAAGAATAACAACTGTCCAAATGTGTCATGTTTTCTATTCACATCATCACATGTTTATGTAAAACGAATCGAAACGTTGATATAAGAATAACAACTGTCCAAATGTGTCATGTTTTCTATTCACATCATCACATGTTTATGTAAAACGAATCGAAACGTTGATATAAGAATAACAACTGTCCAAATGTGTCATGTTTTCTATTCACATCATCACATGTTTATGTAAAACGAATCGAAACGTTGATATAAGAATAACAACTGTCCAAATGTGTCATGTTTTCTATTCACATCATCACATGTTTATGTAAAACGAATCGAAACGTTGATATAAGAATAACAACTGTCCAAATGTGTCATGTTTTCTATTCACATCATCACATGTTTATGTAAAACGAATCGTTGATATAAGAATAACAACTGTCCAAATGTGTCATGTTTTCTATTCACATCATCACATGTTTATGTAAAACGAATCGAAACGTTGATATAAGAATAACAACTGTCCAAATGTGTCATGTTTTCTATTCACATCATCACATGTTTATGTAAAACGAATCGAAACGTTGATATAAGAATAACAACTGTCCAAATGTGTCATGTTTTCTATTCACATCATCACATGTTTATGTAAAACGAATCGAAACGTTGATATAAGAATAACAACTGTCCAAATGTGTCATGTTTTCTATTCACATCATCACATGTTTATGTAAAACGAATCGAAACGTTGATATAAGAATAACAACTGTCCAAATGTGTCATGTTTTCTATTCACATCATCACATGTTTATGTAAAACGAATCGAAACGTTGATATAAGAATAACAACTGTCCAAATGTGTCATGTTTTCTATTCACATCATCACATGTTTATGTAAAACGAATCGAAACGTTGATATAAGAATAACAACTGTCCAAATGTGTCATGTTTTCTATTCACATCATCACATGTTTATGTAAAACGAATCGAAACGTTGATATAAGAATAACAACTGTCCAAATGTGTCATGTTTTCTATTCACATCATCACATGTTTATGTAAAACGAATCGAAACGTTGATATAAGAATAACAACTGTCCAAATGTGTCATGTTTTCTATTCACATCATCACATGTTTATGTAAAACGAATCGAAACGTTGATATAAGAATAACAACTGTCCAAATGTGTCATGTTTTCTATTCACATCATCACATGTTTATGTAAAACGAATCGAAACGTTGATATAAGAATAACAACTGTCCAAATGTGTCATGTTTTCTATTCACATCATCACATGTTTATGTAAAACGAATCGAAACGTTGATATAAGAATAACAACTGTCCAAATGTGTCATGTTTTCTATTCACATCATCACATGTTTATGTAAAACGAATCGAAACGTTGATATAAGAATAACAACTGTCCAAATGTGTCATGTTTTCTATTCACATCATCACATGTTTATGTAAAACGAATCGAAACGTTGATATAAGAATAACAACTGTCCAAATGTGTCATGTTTTCTATTCACATCATCACATGTTTATGTAAAACGAATCGAAACGTTGATATAAGAATAACAACTGTCCAAATGTGTCATGTTTTCTATTCACATCATCACATGTTTATGTAAAACGAATCGAAACGTTGATATAAGAATAACAACTGTCCAAATGTGTCATGTTTTCTATTCACATCATCACATGTTTATGTAAAACGAATCGAAACGTTGATATAAGAATAACAACTGTCCAAATGTGTCATGTTTTCTATTCACATCATCACATGTTTATGTAAAACGAATCGAAACGTTGATATAAGAATAACAACTGTCCAAATGTGTCATGTTTTCTATTCACATCATCACATGTTTATGTAAAACGAATCGAAACGTTGATATAAGAATAACAACTGTCCAAATGTGTCATGTTTTCTATTCACATCATCACATGTTTATGTAAAACGAATCGAAACGTTGATATAAGAATAACAACTGTCCAAATGTGTCATGTTTTCTATTCACATCATCACATGTTTATGTAAAACGAATCGAAACGTTGATATAAGAATAACAACTGTCCAAATGTGTCATGTTTTCTATTCACATCATCACATGTTTATGTAAAACGAATCGAAACGTTGATATAAGAATAACAACTGTCCAAATGTGTCATGTTTTCTATTCACATCATCACATGTTTATGTAAAACGAATCGAAACGTTGATATAAGAATAACAACTGTCCAAATGTGTCAACATCATCACATGTTTATGTAAAACGAATCGAAACGTTGATATAAGAATAACAACTGTCCAAATGTGTCATGTTTTCTATTCACATCATCACATGTTTATGTAAAACAATCGATTGATATAAGAATAACAACTCAAATGTGTCATGTTTTCTATTCACATCATCACATGTTTATGTAAAACGAATCGAAACGTTGATATAAGAATAACAACTGTCCAAATGTGTCATGTTTTCTATTCACATCATCACATGTTTATGTAAAACGAATCGAAACGTTGATATAAGAATAACAACTGTCCAAATGTGTCATGTTTTCACATCATCACATCGACATCAACTGTCCAAATGTGTCATGTTTTCTATTCACATCATCACATGTTTATGTAAACGAATCGAAACGTTGATATAAGAAACAACTGTCCAAATGTGTCATGTTTTCTATTCACATCATCACATGTTTATGTAAAACGAATCGAAACGTTGATATAAGAATAACAACTGTCCAAATGTGTCATGTTTTCTATTCACATCATCACATGTTTATGTAAAACGAATCGAAACGTTGATATAAGAATAACAACTGTCCAAATGTGTCATGTTTTCTATTCACATCATCACATGTTTATGTAAAACGAATCGAAACGTTGATATAAGAATAACAACTGTCCAAATGTGTCATGTTTTCTATTCACATCATCACATGTTTATGTAAAACGAATCGAAACGTTGATATAAGAATAACAACTGTCCAAATGTGTCATGTTTTCTATTCACATCATCACATGTTTATGTAAAACGAATCGAAACGTTGATATAAGAATAACAACTGTCCAAATGTGTCATGTTTTCTATTCACATCATCACATGTTTATGTAAAACGAATCGAAACGTTGATATAAGAATAACAACTGTCCAAATGTGTCATGTTTTCTATTCATCATCACATGTTTATGTAAAACGAATCGAAACGTTGATATAAGAATAACAACTGTCCAAATGTGTCATGTTTTCTATTCACATCATCACATGTTTATGTAAAACGAATCGAAACGTTGATATAAGAATAACAACTGTCCAAATGTGTCATGTTTTCTATTCACATCATCACATGTTTATGTAAAACGAATCGAAACGTTGATATAAGAATAACAACTGTCCAAATGTGTCATGTTTTCTATTCACATCATCACATGTTTATGTAAAACGAATCGAAACGTTGATATAAGAATAACAACTGTCCAAATGTGTCATGTTTTCTATTCACATCATCACATGTTTATGTAAAACGAATCGAAACGTTGATATAAGAATAACAACTGTCCAAATGTGTCATGTTTTCTATTCACATCATCACATGTTTATGTAAACATCGTTTATGTAAAACGAATCGAAACGTTGATATAAGAATAACAACTGTCCAAATGTGTCATGTTTTCTATTCACATCATCACATGTTTATGTAAAACGAATCGAAACGTTGATATAAGAATAACAACTGTCCAAATGTGTCATGTTTTCTATTCACATCATCACATGTTTATGTAAAACGAATCGAAACGTTGATATAAGAATAACAACTGTCCAAATGTGTCATGTTTTCTATTCACATCATCACATGTTTATGTAAAACGAATCGAAACGTTGATATAAGAATAACAACTGTCCAAATGTGTCATGTTTTCTATTCACATCATCACATGTTTATGTAAAACGAATCGAAACGTTGATATAAGAATAACAACTGTCCAAATGTGTCATGTTTTCTATTCACATCATCACATGTTTATGTAAAACGAATCGAAACGTTGATATAAGAATAACAACTGTCCAAATGTGTCATGTTTTCTATTCACATCATCACATGTTTATGTAAAACGAATCGAAACGTTGATATAAGAATAACAACTGTCCAAATGTGTCATGTTTTCTATTCACATCATCACATGTTTATGTAAAACGAATCGAAACGTTGATATAAGAATAACAACTGTCCAAATGTGTCATGTTTTCTATTCACATCATCACATGTTTATGTAAAACGAATCGAAACGTTGATATAAGAATAACAACTGTCCAAATGTGTCATGTTTTCTATTCACATCATCACATGTTTATGTAAAACGAATCGAAACGTTGATATAAGAATAACAACTGTCCAAATGTGTGTTTTCTATTCACATCATCACATGTTTTGTAAAACGAATCGAAACGTTGATATAAGAATAACAACTGTCCAAATCATCACATGTTTATGTAAAACGAATCGAAACGTTGATATAAGAATAACAACTGTCCAAATGTGTCATGTTTTCTATTCACATCATCACATGTTTATGTAAAACGAATCGAAACGTTGATATAAGAATAACAACTGTCCAAATGTGTCATGTTTTCTATTCACATCATCACATGTTTATGTAAAACGAATCGAAACGTTGATATAAGAATAACAACTGTCCAAATGTGTCATGTTTTCTATTCACATCATCACATGTTTATGTAAAACGAATCGAAACGTTGATATAAGAATAACAACTGTCCAAATGTGTCATGTTTTCTATTCACATCATCACATGTTTATGTAAAACGAATCGATTCACATCATCACATGTTTATGTATCGAAACGTTGATATAAGAATAACAACTGTCCAAATGTGTCATGTTTTCTATTCACATCATCACATGTTTATGTAAAACGAATCGAAACGTTGATATAAGAATAACAACTGTCCAAATGTGTCATGTTTTCTATTCACATCATCACATGTTTATGTAAAACGAATCGAAACGTTGATATAAGAATAACAACTGTCCAAATGTGTCATGTTTTCTATTCACATCATCACATGTTTATGTAAAACGAATCGAAACGTTGATATAAGAATAACAACTGTCCAAATGTGTCATGTTTTCTATTCACATCATCACATGTTTATGTAAAACGAATCGAAACGTTGATATAAGAATAACAACTGTCCAAATGTGTCATGTTTTCTATTCACATCATCACATGTTTATGTAAAACGAATCGAGCAATAAAATATGATTAAGCTAACCTGTCCAAATACCGAAAAAATATCGTGTCTTTTTTGACTCAGTATATATATACTGACACATTATGTGCACTTTTATAGAAGAAGAAGAAGAAGAAGAAAAAGAAGAAGAAGAATGCTTTATTAAGACTTAAACTTTACAGTTTCTCGTCTGTAACATTTAAACATATTTACAATATATATATATGTATATATATATAATACAATATTATGATATATGCAAGCATGATGAGGATGGACAAATGATGTAATGATTATGGACATACATGGAAAAATAATAACAATGTCGTGATGGATTTTAGAATATGCAAAACCTGATCATGTATTAAGAGTGTAAGGAGTATTCAACTTTATATTGTGCGTTACTTTTTTGTTACAAATTTTAGAATTATGGACTTTATTATCATGGGTGAAGAAAATAATCCTTCACACGTTGCAATAACTTACCCAATAGTTCGCAAAATGTGTCTATCCTTTTCGATAAGGATACATATTTTACCTCTAAGGCAAGTGTACAGTTTCTTTTTGGTGTCAGTATGTGGGTCACATATCTGTGGGGTTTTTTATTTTAAGTTTATTTAACGTCGGGCAGTTTACCTAACAACACCTGTCCTGGGCAGGCTCCAGCGGTTAACCAGTACTTGGTGCACCAACCTCCGTAAGAAACTGCCAACTTGTTCATATAAATGAGACACGGTCTGAGCGGGGCTCGAACCCGTGACCATCAGAGATGATAGGTTACAGTGGCATACAAGTCATCGACCGTAACCACTCGACCACAGAGGAGGACTAATCTGTGTTTACAATTGTTTTACAACTATGTACTTGATGTAGTTTACAAGCATACTGGACTTTGTTACACAACTTGAATATCAAAAAGTATGGATATAGTATAAAGCACAATTGTCAACAGTAGGGTTTATTGATATATAGTTACATAGTTTAATGATAAATAATTGTTATTATGTTAAAAAAGAAAATATGTAACTAATATACTATATTATAATTACATGTAATTAATAATACACTCACTTTTCTCAAAATATAGGACGATGTATGTTAGATTTATTGTAACCGCCATGTTATGTTTTATGGCGATGAACATGTTATATGTTTATGCCAAATAAAATATATTAATATATATATCTCATATAACTTAATATATACTTTATCCTATCCTACATTATATTATCTTTATATTTTCTTATGCTATCAGGCAACGACCGGCGGGTTAAGACCTCCACATATTTGCATTTGGAAGTCGTGATAGTGCAGTGGATGCGCGTTCACTTCAAGTGCGAAAGGTCCGGAGTTCCAGCCTTGCTGGAGCCGTTATGATTGTGCCCGTAGGCAAGGCATTGAAATTCCACATTCCTCTTCTCACTCCCTCGTGATGATGGACTCCATCAGGAATGAGGTCTCGAGAGTGATTAATAGAAGTTGTAATAACTTGTTTCGCAATCGAGCTAAAATATTTGTATTTTGTATAAAACATTTGCATACAATGCATAGCATAGAATATAGTTACATGTGAAACTATAAGTATTCTGTTTTACTTGGTAACGTTTTGTGCATGCATGGTCGGTGCCGTTTCGGGGGGGTGCAGAAAATAATAATTATATATTTGTGTCTCAGTCCATTTATTTATCTGTATAGGTTACTCGCCACCTAAGTCTGGCCTCCTTGGGTAATACAATAACGACAAAAACGATAACCTTAATCGACCAATCTCATTCAGACTCGAAACGGATCTGAAGCAGTTTATAATTGTACTAGAGTTCTGCCTGTTGACATTGGTTTGGCTTTGCATTGTATTCCTGTCAGACATGCATGTTGTCTTGTGCTTTCTGGAGTGTCTGGTAATGTTTCGGTGGAGCAGAAATGGTCACCATATATTGTATGTATGTACACGCTACTGATATATGACGTAGTGATTATGTCCAATTATATTAAATTCTAACACTACCCAGCTATTAACATACATACCTGTAGAGTAAAATCTACCTCGGGTTATTCTGCGATATACCTACCTTGAACTATGCTGCGCGCGCACCGTGTTTTGGCTATTCCATTTATACAATGCGTGTAAAGTTTTATGAATGAAAGTCACATCACGAAGGCCGAAGGCCTGAGTGATATATTTCTACGCATAAGAACGACAAACGATGGTTATTCTGCGATATACCACGATTGATACATATTATTTCTTAATTGTATATATATTAAATTTGGTTGGCCTCTTTCACTGAATGCAGTGTTTGTTTGCTTGTGACTGTGGTTTAAAGTCGGAACAACCTACTAGTATTGGTGCCCCAATTTGGTCGACGAAGACCCCGGGTACCCATTCGAGTAGTATTTCAGACACTGACGGACACCTGTTTAGAACCACCGACCTTCCGAAAGCCAGCTGGAAAGCTTCCTCACATGAAATAATTCGAGCAAGTGATTTGAGGTCAGCGGTCTTAACCACGCGACCAGTCTTCAAGATGAAGCTGCCGACTGAACACCCATACTGATTCCGAAAATGCATATGGTTTGATGAACAGAATAGTGAAATTCAATGCAAATTGCATTATTGTTACGACCAATGGGTGGATAGATTTTAATCTTAAATGATGTTTGGTCACGTGGAGCGGAAAGAAACCTGTAACTGGCATACACCTGAAACACTTGATCAGACTTTTACCAACATACTCCCTAGTGCATAAATACGTTCATTCATGTGATGAATTGTGTGCGGATCGAATGTCGTTGGTACGAACGATGTAATTTTGTCGTTGGTATATGTAATGTCTATATATATACAGGTTTATAGCGAAGATACGATGTCATTTACTGGGTCAATCTGCAGGTATGGGCCTTCAGAGCCTTCTAATAGCTACGTGCCTGATATTAGGAAAGGTAGTGACATTATTCGGTTCAATTCACAATACTGTAAATCGGATTTCTAAAGCAACTAAGCAATACCTTGACTGATAGTGTTTACATTGATGTCAATTTCACTCGATGGATTATTTCATAGTTTTAGAAACGAGCTTCCGCGTTCATATTCGAAAGAAGTCCGATCCATTGATTAAATCTGATGGCGTCTTACGCCACAGTTGTGTATGCACATGACGTGTCTATCCAATATGGTGCCTGTGCTTTACAACCGTCCTATGTGTAAAGTCGTACAATGTTATCTCGTGCATAATTTATTTCCGTAAACGTTGCCATGAGTGAAAATGCTTTTAAAAAGATGAATTGCGACACAAATTTGATACAAATCAATCATCGTAAAAAGGGATTAGATTTAGCTCTATATTATTTGAATGCATCAGAACAGTCCAGTATCAGCGGGACCCGCATGCGAATCTAATATGGGCGCTCAACTGTGGCGGTTCTGTTTTTGTTGCCGTTCATGGTTTGTGGATTGAGGCGTAAACTAGTAAATTATAGTAAATTGTTGTGTTCAACCTGCCATATGTTTTCATTCCATGAGCGATTGTGATTGTGAATGAATGCCCATGAATATCGAAGCATATTAATTGTATGCTCAAAGTGTTATGCGTTGACAAGATGGGCTCCATCATGTAAGTGATGACGTCAACCACTGGACTACTTATTCCACTACGCACATACCTCAATATTTATAGAGTGGTGGAACTATGCTCGGCGTAAATCCTACATAACATGGCCTATAAAAAAAGTTAAATGCACTTATATACTTATATGCACGTATATTATTATTTTCTTAAGTCGTGAACACAACTTTCAAAAAATTGTTGTTGAAAATGTTAGCTTCATTACGTGACCATGCGCCTCAACACAGCTATCGCAACGGCACCTGTTTCCATGGGGAACTAGATACTTTAGGGCACCTAGTTGTTTTA
>CM026386.1:70815191-70909048 GCA_014843695.1 Archivesica marissinica
GACATATTCTGACCAAGATAGTGGAGTGTCATTGTCCCACACCAGTGCATGCATGCTTCTTCTAGCACTCATATTGGCCAGGACACACATTTTATTGCCAACATTGTTTAACGTTTAATCCGAGGAGAAAGTTTCAACTTTCTTCCAGCTGAACCAATCTGTGTTTCATTGAATCGGTAGTAATTAAATGGGTGAAAACTCGGAAAATGCACTATGTGCTAGTCTACATGTGTAAGTACGTATTTCTAGACAGCTTTAGGACGCCCCTGTTATTACGAACAATGACCACACACAGACAATGACGTCGTCTAACCGATTCACGAGTGCGTTTATGTATAACATAGATCAATAGTCTAACGAAAATTGTAGCTTAAAAATGTTGAAATTTGTTCAGTTTTACATATTAAATATAGTTCGGCTTTTGATTTTAGCGATATCATCAGTGAACACACCAATGTCACCACGCCATGTGAGAGTTAAAGACAACTGTCACGTGGAGTTAAGGACAGCTACTTTCCGGCTGGAAACATGTGCATTGGTCAGTGGGTGTGCGAGAAAACGTTGTTCTATGTTCTATTTCCGTTTACGGTCGATATACTTAGTACACGTACAGGTTTCACTGTATTGTGTGCGAGAAAACGTTGTTCTATTTCGGTTCACGGTCGATATACTTAGTACACGTACAGGTTTCACTGTATTGTGTGCGAGAAAACGTTGTTCTAGTTCGGTTCACGGTCGATATACTTAGTACACGTACAGGTTTCACTGTATTGTGTGCGAGAAAAACGTTGTTCTATTTCGGTTCACGGTCGATATACTTAGTACACGTACAGGTTTCACTGTATTGTGTGCGAGAAAACGTTGTTCTAATTCGGTTCACGGTCGATATACTTAGTACACGTACATGTTTCACTGTATTGTGTGCGAGAAAAACGTTGTTCTATTGCCGTTCACGGTCGATATACTTAGTACACGTACAGGTTTCACTGTATTGTGTGCGAGAAAACGTTGTTCTATTTCGGTTCACGGTCGATATACTTAGTACACGTACAGGTTTCACTGTATTGTGTGCGAGAAAAACGTTGTTCTATTTCGGTTCACGGTCGATATACTTAGTACACGTACAGGTTTCACTGTATTGTGTGCGAGAAAACGTTGTTCTAATTCGGTTCACGGTCGATATACTTAGTACACGTACATGTTTCACTGTATTGTGTGCGAGAAAAACGTTGTTCTATTGCCGTTCACGGTCGATATACTTAGTACACGTACAGGTTTCACTGTATTGTGTGCGAGAAAACGTTGTTCTATTTCGGTTCACGGTCGATATACTTAGTACACGTACAGGTTTCACTGTATTGTGTGCGAGAAAACGTTGTTCTATTTAGGTTCACGGTCGATATACTTAGTACACGTACAGGTTTCATTGTATTGTGTGCCAGAAAAACGTTGTTCTATTGCGGTTCACGGTCGATATACTTAGTACACGTACAGGTTTCACTGTATTGTGTGCGAGAAAACGTTGTTCTATTGCCGTTCACGGTCGATATACTTAGTACACGTACAGGTTTCACTGTATTGTGTGCGAGAAAACGTTGTTCTATTTCGGTTCACGGTCGATATACTTAGTACACGTACAGGTTTCATTGTACTGTGTGCGAGAAAACGTTGTTCTATGTTCTAGTTCGGTTCACGGTCGATATTCTTAGTACACGTACAGGTTTCACTGTATTGTGTGCGAGAAAAACGTTGTTCTATTTCGGTTCACGGTCGATATACTTAGTACACGTACATGTTTCACTGTATTGTGTGCGAGAAAAACGTTCTATTTCGGTTCACGGTCGATATACTTAGTACACGTACAGGTTTCACTGTATTGTGTGCGAGAAAAACGTTGTTCTATTTCGGTTCACGGTCGATATACTTAGTACACGTACAGGTTTCACTGTATTGTGTGCGAGAAAACGTTGTTCTAATTCGGTTCACGGTCGATATACTTAGTACACGTACATGTTTCACTGTATTGTGTGCGAGAAAAACGTTGTTCTATTGCCGTTCACGGTCGATATACTTAGTACACGTACAGGTTTCACTGTATTGTGTGCGAGAAAACGTTGTTCTATTTCGGTTCACGGTCGATATACTTAGTACACGTACAGGTTTCATTGTACTGTGTGCGAGAAAACGTTGTTCTATGTTCTAGTTCGGTTCACGGTCGATATTCTTAGTACACGTACAGGTTTCACTGTATTGTGTGCGAGAAAAACGTTGTTCTATTTCGGTTCACGGTCGATATACTTAGTACACGTACAGGTTTCACTGTATTGTGTGCGAGAAAACGTTGTTCTAATTCGGTTCACGGTCGATATACTTAGTACACGTACATGTTTCACTGTATTGTGTGCGAGAAAAACGTTGTTCTATTGCCGTTCACGGTCGATATACTTAGTACACGTACAGGTTTCACTGTATTGTGTGCCAGAAAAACGTTGTTCTATTTCGGTTCACGGTCGATATACTTAGTACACGTACAGGTTTCACTGTATTGTGTGCGAGAAAAACGTTGTTCTATTTCGGTTCACGGTCGATATACTTAGTACACGTACAGGTTTCACTGTATTGTGTGCGAGAAAAACGTTGTTCTATTTCGGTTCACGGTCGATATGCTTAGTACACGTACAGGTTTCACTGTATTGTGTGCGAGAAAAACGTTGTTCTATTGCCGTTCACGGTCGATATACTTAGTACACGTACAGGTTTCACTGTATTGTGTGCGAGTAAAACGTTGTTCTATTGCCGTTCACGGTCGATATACTTAGTACACGTACAGGTTTCACTGTATTGTGTGCGAGAAAAACGTTGTTCTATTTCGGTTCACGGTCGATATACTTAGTACACGTACATGTTTCACTGTATTGTGTGCGAGAAAAACGTTGTTCTATTTCGGTTCACGGTCGATATACTTAGTACACGTACAGGTTTCACTGTATTGTGTGCGAGAAAAACGTTGTTCTATTTCGGTTCACGGTCGATATGCTTAGTACACGTACAGGTTTCACTGTATTGTGTGCGAGAAAAACGTTGTTCTATTGCCGTTCACGGTCGATATACTTAGTACACGTACAGGTTTCACTGTATTGTGTGCGAGTAAAACGTTGTTCTATTGCCGTTCACGGTCGATATACTTAGTACACGTACATGTTTCACTGTATTGTGTGTGAGAAAACGTAATTCTATTTCGGTTCACGGTCGATATACTTAGTACACGTACAGGTTTCACTGTATTGTGTGCGAGAAAAACGTTGTTCTATTGCCGTTCACGGTCGATATACTTAGTACACGTACAGGTTTCACTGTATTGTGTGCGAGAAAACGTTGTTCTATTTCGGTTCACGGTCGATATACTTAGTACACGTACAGGTTTCACTGTATTGTGTGCGAGAAAAACGTTGTTCTATTTCGGTTCACGGTCGATATACTTAGTACACGTACAGGTTTCACTGTATTGTGTGCGAGAAAACGTTGTTCTATTTAGGTTCACGGTCGATATACTTAGTACACGTACAGGTTTCACTGTATTGTGTGCCAGAAAAACGTTGTTCTATTGCGGTTCACGGTCGATATACTTAGTACACGTACAGGTTTCACTGTATTGTGTGCGAGAAAACGTTGTTCTATGTTCTAGTTCGGTTCACGTTCGATATTCTTAGTACACGTACAGGTTTCACTGTATTGTGTGCGAGAAAAACGTTGTTCTATTTCGGTTCACGGTCGATATACTTAGTACACGTACAGGTTTCACTGTATTGTGTGCGAGAAAACGTTGTTCTATTTCGGTTCACGGTCGATATACTTAGTACACGTACAGGTTTCACTGTATTGTGTGCGAGAAAAACGTTGTTCTATTTCGGTTCACGGTCGATATACTTAGTACACGTACAGGTTTCACTGTATTGTTTAGTCAATGTCTTCCTCACCAGACTCTGATCAATACATTTGTTTTAGTTGTTTCCGAAAGTGATTAATTATTTAAGTTTGTTTTTAATTTGTGTGTTTAACCCTTTGCTGCACGAGATCCTTCGATGTGTACTACTTAAATCCAGTTGATTCTAGAAACGCATCTCTATCGAGATTTAGTCATAGTTATTTTCATATATCCAGTATGATTTGTAATAGCTTAGATTGTGTTAGATAATGCGAACTTCAGCATAGATTATTCCGTTTTCGGAACAATTCGTTTACAAATATTAAGCTTGCTTTTATCCAATTTATGAAAACAATGCACTTGAATTAGTGTCTCTAGGATTAAACACATATTCAAGGTTATTTCCGACGTCTATTTTCATTCACATATTTATGTTTTTATAGAACACTGATAAATCCGAAACACGTGTAGCTTATTGTTTGTTTCTTTGTTTTGAAGTCCGCCCTCGTGGTCGAGTGGTTAAGGTTGTATATATATATACTTGTATACCACTGTAGCCTATCATCACTGATGGTCACGGGTTCGAGCCCCGATCAGACCGTGTCTATTCATATGAAAAAGTTGGCAGTTTCTTACGGAGGTTGGTGCACCCAAGTACTGGTTAACCGCTGGAGCCTGCTAGGAAAGGTGTTGTTAGGTAAACTGCCCGCCGGCGATATAGCCCAAAATGGTGCTGATGCAGGCATAAAACCCGAAATATAACATATAACATTTTTTGTTTTGAAGTCACATTATACAGTTTAGGTCATACGGCGACTCTCCAGCTATTATAATAGACGCATACCATGGGCGCCTATGACTCCCAACGCCTATAAGCTTATCAGCTATCCACCAAAAAACCTTGTCACACAATTTATTTTGTTTTATTTAAGTGTATTTAACTTCGCTACCGGTTTCCCATTTGAGTGCCGGGCAGTTTACCGAACAATACCATTCATGTACAGGCTCCAACTGTTAACCAGTACTTGGTGCATCAACATCTGTAAGAAACTGCCAACTCTTTCATACACAGAGACATAGAGTTATCCATCTATTAGTGTCACTATGAATCCCATCTCATCCCGCAAGAACAGCAATAACACTAGCTTTTGATAAACCTGTGTTTCTAGCATGCATCGATAAATAGCGGAGTCGTGCATAGCCATTGAGCCCGTCGACGAGGGAGACGTATTTCTGTAATAATTGGTACATGTTTCTGGATTTAGAAACACTATTTTAGTTTAATCGCTCTCGAAACCGCATTCCTGGTGAAACTCCTCGCCATGGGGGAGAGTGAAGAGGCATTGTCTATTGAAGAGTATTATCAACGGACACAACCATCGTGCAATCATTCATTTAATAGCAATGTCAGCACACGAGTTTCAAAATATACGAGAATAAACTATACTGAATAAACGTCTGAATAAACTTCTAGATGTGTATTCGCAAATTCGTGAATAAACGTCTGAATAAAGTTCTAAATAAACTTCTAGATGTGTATTCGCAAATTCGTGAATAAACTTCTGAATAAACGTCTGAATAAACTTCTAGATGTGTATTCGCAAATTCGTGAATAAACTTCTGAATAAACTTCTAGATGTGTATTCCCAAATTCGTGAATAAACTTCTGAATAAACTTCTAGATGTGTATTCCCAAATTCGTGAATAAACGTCTGAAAAACTTCTAGATGTGTATTCCCAAATTCGTGAATAAACGTCTGAAAAACTTCTAGATGTGTAGTCGCAAATTCGTGAATAAACTTCTGAATAAACTTCTAGTGTATTCGCAAATTCGTGAATAAACTTCTGAATAAACTTCTAGATGTGTATTCGCAAATTCGTGAATAAACTTCTGAAAAACTTCTAGATGTGTATTCGCAAATTCGTGAATATACTTCTCAATAAAGGTCTGAATAAACTTTTAGATTATTCGCGAATAAATTTCTGAATAACCAACTACCATCTGCAAGCCAACTTCACAGACCTCTTGCAGATAATTATTACAATCAGATGGACTAATAATTTCAATGAGGTCAATATCTTGTGCTATTGACCCAGCATAGACATATCTACCGAGATCCTCCTCGGTTAATATCACTCGGTACGGTACATAGAACAAATGCATTGACCTCATTGAAAATCCGTATATAATACAAACAAGATACATATACAAATCAACAGACAATTTCTCAAAATAATAACCATATAATTTAAAACCAATAGTTAACAGACATACAATTAATCAAATGCACGGATATGTGTTTTGCCAGTACCTGTTCGTGTGCTACAGACGGATATGTAGTCCAGTGGTAACACGTTGGACTGACTGGTAATCCAGAGATCGCAGGTTCGATCCCCCGTCTGACCCTAATAAAATTAACCGTCTTTCAGATGGGACTTTAAACCGAGGTAACGTGCCGGTACTGTACACCGTGCACGTAAAAGAACCAGAGGAGACTCTGGAATGGATTTCTGTCTGTATCATTGCACAATCCTCCCAAAAATCCTCCTCGGTTAAGTTCTAAAGCACTGAGCGTTCCCCCCGTGGACAACGTTAATGGGTTTTGACGGAAGTGCCTAGTGTCTCTGTCTGTATCATGCACTATCATCCAACAATCTAAAATGACTAATCTCTTCAGGAGGCGTCGCTCATATGGGCAACCGGTAGCGACGATAAATAAACGTAAAACACACACACATGTTCTTGTTATAGAATGTCACAATTGGAAAGAACATAATTGGTGTAATATTTGCAACATCCAACCATGTCAAACCATCTGATTTATGTAATTCCTGTTTTGGAATCATGTTCTCCAATAGTAATTGCAGTGATAGTTATGCTATGTTTTATTTTGTGCTTTCCAATGAAATATAGAAATGTATCAGTGAAATGTGTAAACTGATTGAAAACAGTAGAATAACACATTCCATGTATCACTACAGTGTGTTTGTGTGTGTGTATGTGTGTTTGTGTGTGTGTGTGTGTGCGTGTGCGAGTGTGCGTGTGTGCGTGTGCGCGTGTGTGTGCGTGTGGGTGGCTTCTAGCTAGTGCATGTTGTCAAAGCGATCGTTTTCAGACTCAAGCTGTCAGTGACGTTATTTATGACATTTTTTTACATCTTTTAAATCTTTATGGTCAGCACAACACGACGTTCTAGCGCCATTTCGCGCATGGTCACCACATAATAGCCTTTGGTAGATAATCAATCAGTCAATCAATCAACTAGTAGGCACCAATATCTTGACCATCTGGTTACCAGTACAATTGTCATGCTTCAGGTGCGAAAGGCCCGGAGTTCGAGCCCCGCTGGAGCTGTTACGAGTGTGCCCTTAGGCAAGGCATTTAAATGCCACGTTGCCTCTTCTCTCTCCCTCGTGACGATGGATTCTATCAGGAATGAGGTCTCGAGCGTGATTAAAATAAGTTGTAATAACTTGTTTCGCAATCGAGCGAAAATAAATTTGTATAAACCAATACAATACCATTTAGTCCATCATATTGTATTAATTTGAAGGGTACACTTACTATATTGTCCGTCTTCGTGGTCGAGTGGTTAAATTCGCTGACTTGTATACCACTGTAAACAATCATCACTGATGGTCACGGGTTCGAGCCATGCTCGGGCCGTGTCTAATTTATATGAAAAAGTTGGCAGTTTCTTAAGAAGGTTGGTGCACCCAAGTACTGGTTAACCGCTGGAGCCTGCCCAGGAAAGGTGTTGTTAGGTAAACTGCCCACCGGCGATATAGCCCGAAATGGTGCTGATGCAGGCGTAAAATCCGAAATATAAAATAAAACACGTACTATAATATTTCTATCAGGTTAGAGACTATATTTGAGGGCCCTAAGGAGGATTAGTTCAAAACTAATTAGGTCACCCTCTATAAATAAAGAAATATATCTATCTATCTATCTATCTATGGAATGTATGCATTATATGCTATGTTCTATTTCATGGATTCCGATTAAATCGGATTATTAATCGATATCACCAAGCAGTTTCGATCCGATGTATCGATATCAGTTTGGTTCCGTTTCCATAACACTAGGTCATCGTCACTGGCACCCCTATTTAAAGTTCCGGCCATTTCTAACTGATGATGGGACGTTAAACCGAGGTCTCGTGTCGGTGCTTTACACCGTACACGTAAAAGAACCAGAGGAGATTCTGGAATGGGTCTCTGTCTGTATCATGCACTATCCTCCAAAATCTAAACTGACTAATCTCTACAGGAGGCGTCGCTCATATGGGTAACCGGTAGCGACGATAAAAAAACGTAAAAAAAACTGATGACATACCTCTTATGCATCAGTACCTCCCAAATACTATCCGTGCAGGCCTTTCACCATGCTGATAGGAAACAAGTAACCATTATTTATCTAGCTGCCAGCTCTCCACCCGGACATATCGGAATGAACCCATGGCAACCTTCGACTTCCCGCTCTGTAGGCGGACATCTTGACCTCTACGTTACGGCAACGGTGTATGCCGGTGGTTTCTGAATACCGACTGTCAATCGGTATCAGTTGCAAATCTATCTATATTGTTGGAGGTTACCGATTACGTTTAGGTGTTAGTCAGTAGCCGGTCTATGTCAATGATCGCTGTATGTTTTCATGCAGTTTATGTGAGTGGTATTTGCATGTAGTTTATGTGAGGGGTATCCGCATGTAGGTTATGTGAGGGGTATCCGCATGTAGGTTATGTGAGGGGTATCCGCATGCAGGTTATGTGAGGGGTATCCGCATGTAGGTTATGTGAGGGGTATCCGCATGTAGGTTATGTGAGGGGTATCCGCATGTAGGTTATGTGAGGGGTATCCGCATGTAGGTTATGTGAGGGGTATCCGCATGTAGGTTATGTGAGGGGTATCCGCATGTAGGTTATGTGAGGGGTATCCGCATGTAGGTTATGTGAGGGGTATCCGCATGTAGGTTATGTGAGGGGTATCCGCATGTAGGTTATGTGAGGGGTATCCGCATGTAGGTTATGTGAGGGGTATCCGCATGTAGGTTATGTGAGGGGTATCCGCATGTAGGTTATGTGAGGGGTATCCGCATGTAGGTTATGTGAGGGGTATCCGCATGTAGGTTATGTGAGGGGTATCCGCATGTAGGTTATGTGAGGGGTATCCGCATGTAGGTTATGTGAGGGGTATCCGCATGTAGGTTATGTGAGGGGTATCCGCATGTAGGTTATGTGAGGGGTATCCGCATGTAGGTTATGTGAGGGGTATCCGCATGTAGTTATGTGAGGGGTATCCGCATGTAGTTTATGTGAGGGGTATCCGCATGTAGGTTATGTGAGGGTATCCGCATGTAGGTTATGTGAGGGGTATCCGCATGTAGGTTATGTGAGGGGTATCCGCATGTAGGTTATGTGAGGGGTATCCGCATGTAGGTTATGTGAGGGTATCCGCATGTAGGTTATGTGAGGGGTATCCGCATGTAGTTTATGTGAGGGGTATCCGCATGTAGGTTATGTGAGGGGTATCCGCATGCAGGTTATGTGAGGGGTATCCGCATGTAGGTTATGTGAGGGGTATCCGCATGCAGGTTATGTGAGGGGTATCCGCATGTAGGTTATGTGAGGGGTATCCGCATGCAGGTTATGTGAGGGGTATCCGCATGTAGGTTATGTGAGGGGTATCCGCATGTAGGTTATGTGAGGGGTATCCGCATGTAGGTTATGTGAGGGGTATCCGCATGTAGGTTATGTGAGGGGTATCCGCATGTAGTTTATTTGAATGGTCACTTCATGGCACGAGTCAGAATTATGCAGCATACTAACAACATATACACTGGTCCAGTGTATGTCATTTGCTATGCAATCTGTGTCAGTCCTTAGAACATCACCGTACCTTGCTGGCAAGGGATGTCCGATTAGCGCATTGGTTAGCGCGCACTCGCTTCTTGATCCCTGGATTACCAGTCCAGCATTGGTTGCATATGCATAAATATATACCACAGTCGAATAGTAAAACCGACATAGTACATTTCTGGAATCAAGGGTAATAACTTGGCAGTGAATATGACAAGCTTGCCCAACAACTTTCCGTGGATTATTTCCCTTCCTCTTTAATGTATATCATAGCAGTAGGACTTGATAGAGATATAGTGCAACAGTAAATATACATATAATTATACCTTATGTGTACTTTGCCATTTTAGAAATACCATAGTACATTAATATAATATATTTAATTATTTTACATACATTAATGTTACAATATTATTAGTATCAAGCACCGTCAAAATAAATATGATCATTTTAATATCCCTCCTTCTGCAGTAGTAGTTCAGTTATTCACTGGTTATAGTTATTTACTGGTTAGTGCTATTCACTGGTTAGTGTTATTCACTTGTTAGTGTTATTCACTGTGTTACCGTTATTCACTGGTTAGTGTTATTTACTGGTTACTGTTATTCACTGGTTACTGTTATTCACTGGTTACAGTTATTCACTGGTTACTGTTATTTACTGGTTACTGTTATTCACTGGTTACTGTTATTTACTGGTTACAGTTATTCACTGGTTACTGTTATTTACTGGTTACTGTTATTTACTGGTTATGTAACATAGTTACCTTTTGCCTTATGCCTATATACATGTGTAGTGATTAATTACCTTATGTTTGATGACTCTTAATTTAATTATTTAAACATGTATGATTATATTATAGGACAGTCTTTTCAGTGTGTGTATGTGTCCTTTGTTGGGGACATATGATATACATATCTGCACTTGATCAAATGGATGGGGAATTCCATTGTTTGGATCACGCAACAATCGTATGGGATTTCGCCAGACATGTGGTGATAGAGTGCTTACTAAGCAGCGTACACACAATGAATTGACTGGTGCAAGCCGGAATTAATGCGTGGTTTGCAGAGGTGTTGCACTATCTCTGGCAGTAGACACGGACGGGGTCACAGGGTCATGGAAACGCATGATCGTGTGATCAAGTCTATTTGATATTCCATGCCAAATTGTCAACAATTGTCTATATAACCATCTCGGACAGCTTAGAGAGGGAGAGAGCCTGGTTGGTTACTATTGAGACTAGCGTCTCTGTGTTGGTTATAATGTCGGCTCTTAGATGTAATTAAATATTATTAAGACTTTGTTGTTGCTGTGATTACGTCCGGAGAGCCTCGCCGAGTCCACATCGTAACAGTTACAGTTATTCACTGGTTACAGTTATTCACTGGTTACTGTTATTTACTGGTTACAGTTATTCACTTGTTACTGTTATTCACTGGTTACCGTTATTCACTGGTTACTGTTATTCACTGGTTACTGTTATTTACTGGATAATGTTATTCACTGGTTACAGTTATTTACTGGTTACTGTTATTCACTGGTTACAGTTATTAATTGGTTACTGTTATTCAATGGTTACTGTTATTCACTGGTTACTGTTATTCAATGGTTACTGTTATTAATTGGTTACTGTTATTCACTGGTTACAGTTATTTACTGGTTACTGTTATTCACTGGTTACAGTTATTTACTGGTTACTGTTATTTACTGGTTACTGTTATTTACTGGTTACAGTTATTCACTGGTTACTGTTATTTACTGGTTACAGTTATTCACTTGTTACTGTTATTCACTGGTTACCGTTATTCACTGGTTACTGTTATTTACTGGATAATGTTATTCACTGGTTACAGTTATTTACTGGTTACTGTTATTCACTGGTTACAGTTATTAATTGGTTACTGTTATTTACTGGTTACTGTTATTCACTGGTTACTGTTATTCAATGGTTACTGTTATTCAATGGTTACTGTTATTCACTGGTTACTGTTATTTACTGGTTACTGTTATTTACTGGTTACAGTTATTTACTGGTTACAGTTATTTACTGGTTACTGTTATTCACTGGTTACTGTTATTTACTGGTTACTGTTATTCACTGGTTACTGTTATTCACTGGTTACTGTTATTCACTGGTTACTGTTATTTACTGGTTACTGTTATTTACTGGTTACTGTTATTCACTGGTTACTGTTATTTACTGGTTAGTGTTATTTACTGGTTACTGTTATTCACTGGTTACTGTTATTTACTGGTTACTGTTATTTACTGGTTACTGTTATTTACTGGTTACTGTTATTCACTGGTTACAGTTATTCACTGGTTACTGTTATTTACTGGTTACAGTTATTCACTTGTTACTGTTATTCACTGGTTACCGTTATTCACTGGTTACTGTTATTCACTGGTTACTGTTATTTACTGGATAATGTTATTCACTGGTTACAGTTATTTACTGGTTACTGTTATTCACTGGTTACAGTTATTAATTGGTTACTGTTATTCAATGGTTACTGTTATTCACTGGTTACTGTTATTCAATGGTTACTGTTATTCAATGGTTACTGTTATTCACTGGTTACAGTTATTTACTGGTTACTGTTATTCACTGGTTACAGTTATTTACTGGTTACTGTTATTTACTGGTTACTGTTATTTACTGGTTACAGTTATTTACTGGTTACAGTTATTTACTGGTTACTGTTATTCACTGGTTACTGTTATTTACTGGTTACTGTTATTCACTGGTTACTGTTATTCACTGGTTACTGTTATTTACTGGTTACTGTTATTTACTGGTTACTGTTATTCACTGGTTACTGTTATTTACTGGTTAGTGTTATTTACTGGTTACTGTTATTCACTGGTTACTGTTATTTACTGGTTACTGTTATTTACTGGTTACTGTTATTTACTGGTTACTGTTATTCACTGGTTACTGTTATTCACTGGTTACTGTTATTCACTGGTTACTGTTATTCACTGGTTACTGTTATTTACTGGTTACTGTTATTTACTGGTTACAGTTATTCACTTGTTACTGTTATTCACTGGTTACCGTTATTCACTGGTTACTGTTATTCACTGGTTACTGTTATTTACTGGTTACAGTTATTCACTTGTTACTGTTATTCACTGGTTACCGTTATTCACTGGTTACTGTTATTCACTGGTTACTGTTATTTACTGGATAATGTTATTCACTGGTTACAGTTATTTACTGGTTACTGTTATTCACTGGTTACAGTTATTAATTGGTTACTGTTATTCAATGGTTACTGTTATTCACTGGTTACTGTTATTCAATGGTTACTGTTATTCAATGGTTACTGTTATTCACTGGTTACAGTTATTTACTGGTTACTGTTATTCACTGGTTACAGTTATTTACTGGTTACTGTTATTTACTGGTTACTGTTATTTACTGGTTACAGTTATTCACTGGTTACTGTTATTTACTGGTTACAGTTATTCACTTGTTACTGTTATTCACTGGTTACCGTTATTCACTGGTTACTGTTATTCACTGGTTACTGTTATTTACTGGATAATGTTATTCACTGGTTACAGTTATTTACTGGTTACTGTTATTCACTGGTTACAGTTATTAATTGGTTACTGTTATTCAATGGTTACTGTTATTCACTGGTTACTGTTATTCAATGGTTACTGTTATTCAATGGTTACTGTTATTCACTGGTTACAGTTATTTACTGGTTACTGTTATTCACTGGTTACAGTTATTTACTGGTTACTGTTATTTACTGGTTACTGTTATTTACTGGTTACAGTTATTTACTGGTTACAGTTATTTACTGGTTACTGTTATTCACTGGTTACTGTTATTTACTGGTTACTGTTATTCACTGGTTACTGTTATTCACTGGTTACTGTTATTCACTGGTTACTGTTATTTACTGGTTACTGTTATTTACTGGTTACTGTTATTCACTGGTTACTGTTATTTACTGGTTAGTGTTATTTACTGGTTACTGTTATTCACTGGTTACTGTTATTTACTGGTTACTGTTATTTACTGGTTACTGTTATTTACTGGTTACTGTTATTCACTGGTTACTGTTATTCACTGGTTACTGTTATTTACTGGTTACAGTTATTCACTTGTTACTGTTATTCACTGGTTACCGTTATTCACTGGTTACTGTTATTCACTGGTTACTGTTATTTACTGGATAATGTTATTCACTGGTTACAGTTATTTACTGGTTACTGTTATTCACTGGTTACAGTTATTAATTGGTTACTGTTATTCAATGGTTACTGTTATTCACTGGTTACTGTTATTCAATGGTTACTGTTATTCAATGGTTACTGTTATTCACTGGTTACAGTTATTTACTGGTTACTGTTATTCACTGGTTACAGTTATTTACTGGTTACTGTTATTTACTGGTTACTGTTATTTACTGGTTACAGTTATTTACTGGTTACAGTTATTTACTGGTTACTGTTATTCACTGGTTACTGTTATTTACTGGTTACTGTTATTCACTGGTTACTGTTATTCACTGGTTACTGTTATTTACTGGTTACTGTTATTTACTGGTTACTGTTATTCACTGGTTACTGTTATTTACTGGTTAGTGTTATTTACTGGTTACTGTTATTCACTGGTTACTGTTATTTACTGGTTACTGTTATTTACTGGTTACTGTTATTCACTGGTTACTGTTATTCACTGGTTACTGTTATTCACTGGTTACTGTTATTCACTGGTTACTGTTATTCACTGGTTACTGTTATTTACTGGTTACAGTTATTCACTTGTTACTGTTATTCACTGGTTACTGTTATTCACTGGTTACTGTTATTCACTGGTTACTGTTATTTACTGGTTAATGTTATTCACTGGTTACAGTTATTTACTGGTTACTGTTATTCACTGGTTACAGTTATTAATTGGTTACTGTTATTCACTGGTTACTGTTATTCACTGGTTACTGTTATTCACTGGTTACTGTTATTCACTGGTTACTGTTATTCACTGGTTACAGTTATTTACTGGTTACTGTTATTCACTGGTTACTGTTATTTACTGGTTACTGTTATTCACTGGTTACTGTTATTCACTGGTTACAGTTATTCACTGGTTACTGTTATTCACTGGTTACTGTTATTCACTGGTTACTGTTATTCACTGGTTACTGTTATTCACTGGTTACTGTTATTCACTGGTTACTGTTATTCACTGGTTACAGTTATTCACTGGTTACTGTTATTCACTGGTTACTGTTATTTACTGGTTACTGTTATTCACTGGTTACTGTTATTCACTGGTTACTGTTATTCACTGGTTACGTTATTATGGTTACGTTATTCATGGTTACTGTTATTCACTGGTTACTGTATTTGGTTATTGTAATTCTCTGGTTATTATTATTCATTGGTTATTGTTATTCACTGGTTACAGTTATTCACTGGTTACTGTTATTCACTGGTTACTGTAATTCTCTGGTTAGTGTTATTCACTGGTTACTGTTATTCACTGGTTACTGTTATTCACTGGTTACTGTAATTCTCTGGTTACTGTTATTCACTGGTTACTGTTATGCACTGGTTACTGTAATTCTCTGGTTACTGTTATTCACTGGTTATATTTCACCATTAGTTACAGTGAAACAGATACCATGCCCGCCTTGTGTCCGACCTAGTGCGCGTTCGAGCCCCAACATAACCATGGTAATAGTGTCCTTATGCAATCATCTTGAATCCACAGTGCCCGATGCCGATGGTCAAGCCACTTACATTTCTATTGTATCACTAGCTCATGTCGGTGGGTTTGTATCTGTCTCATGTCGGTGGGTTTGTATCTGTCTCATGTCGGTGGGTTTGTATCTGTCTCATGTCGGTGGGTTTGTATCTGTCTCATGTCGGTGGGTTTGTATCTGTCTCATGTCGGTGGGTTTGTATCTGTCTCATGTATGTGGGGTTGTATCTGTCTGATGTTGGTGCATGCAACCACATGTGTATTGATTTCTTTAATTGAAACCTTGTTGATTTATGACGTCATTTGTTTGCCACTCTCGTTCACTGCATACTGGTATATAGATTAGCGTATTAATACGTGTAGCCTATAACAGACGGATCTGTAGTTCAGTGGTAACATTGGTGGTCGAGGGATCTCAGGTTCGATCCACCGTCTGACCATAGTACAATTAACAGTCTTTCAGATGGGACATTAAACAGAGGTCTCGTGTCGGTGCTTTACACCGTGCACGTAAAAGAACCAGAGGAGACTATGGAATGTGTCTCTCTCTGTATCATTGCACTATCCTCCAAAAATCGAAAATGACTAATCTCTTCAGGAGGCGTTGCTCACATGGACAACCGGTAGCGACGATAAATAAACGTAAAACACATGTAGCCTAATATATGGCCACGTTGAGCATTCAAATACTGTTACTTAAAAGTGAACTCAAACAAAATAACCAACCACCTTAGTATATAGCACTAGCGTCCTAGTATGCTCACCCACATGGTCCTCGGCGGTTAGCTAGTACAAATAAGCCCACACATCATCCCCTTAATTTGACATTTTATTAGGCTGATGGAACCGTTAAAATAATCCTGTTAAATGGCGAGTTCGTCATAGAAAGCTCTTGTAATTGGAACCAATATAAAAAACACTATTTCAAACACCACCAATCACATTGTATAGCTATATCAGGAATAACTAGGCTAGTGAATTCTGATTCAGAGTGGTTATGATTGGCTAATCATCTCTTTATGCGGAAATGAACGCTTTCGTCTTCACCTTTAACCTGACAATCACAACTAAAGTCACATTTGCAAACAGCCTAGTCAGATCAGACTGCAAAGAACGTGCACAAAGGTTACATGTCGTTCGCTCTTCCGATAGTGGAGCTAAACTATTGGCTGAAGAGCAAACAACATAGATCCTGATCCGACGCGGCGTTACGTTATTTGCACATTCCGTCCATTTTATTCGGCAGATTAAGGGTTATATGTATGTTTAAAATGGCAGACGCATTTCTTTAATGGCGGGAGATACCTTGCGTTGTTATACTCCAGTATGTGCGTCTAATGTTACGTGTTTATATTTAATGCTTACGTGATTGTATATAGAGAATATTAGGTTACTGTCTTATAAATTTTAATTTATTAGGCGAGTCGGAGACAAAATACAAGGCTCGGCAGAGCCTCGCCTTGTATTTCTTCTCCGACTCACCTAATAAATTAAAATGTATAAGACAGTAACCTAATATTCTATTGATCCTACATTCTGAGTGTGCACCCGACACAAAAACAATACAAACTAGCCATGACAGCTTACAAACTCGCTACGCACTTGGTAATATGTTGCGCATTGATATTTCTATTTATAGATAAATGATAAATGACATTTCTCCGACAACAGTAGTTTCCAGAGGGGTCTCATCGAGTGCTGTTAATTCATCCCAAACAACCTGAAAGTTTGCCTGTACACCACTTTCTTCTTGGGACATTTTCCAAACTCAGCAGACAACACAATGTGACCACAGACGCTTTGTTTATTTACAAACCGTAATCTGGGTCATAAAAGCTTTATTAGGCACTGACTAATAAAGCAAAAATTATTAGGCAGGCCGTTTATGTACGTTATTTCACATGAAGGTAGGATAAATAATGTTTCCTGGTTGTAAATACTGTTTCATGTGTGTATATATTTCGTGTTTATATAATTCAAAGTGTATTCGGTAAAGTATCAATATTCATAGATCCATGCTTTTGGTCATTAACAAATAATAGTTGTAATATGGCAAAGACATAAATATAAACATATAAACATGCTTTCAACTTTTATGTTATATAGACAAAACAACAAACAATTACAAACAATAATATAAATTACAGAACAGTTAGCATGGTAATGGTATGTTCACGTATTGCAATTGCTTCTTCTTCGCGTTCGCTTCAGGTGCGAAAGGTCCGGAGTTCGAACCCCACTGGAGCCGTTACGATTGTGCCCTTAGGCAAGGCATTTAAATTCCACATTGCCTCTTCTCTCTCCTTCGTGGCGATGGATTCCATCCTGAATGAGGTCTCGAGAGTGATTAATATAAGTTGAAAGAACTTGTTTCGCAATCGAGCTAAAATAAAGAGTGTATAAACTAATTGCTTCTTTAATATATTTGGCAAGATTATGTAATCTTTTTTTATTGGTTTTTGACATTATATACACATTTTCTTTATTCACATTATGTCTGTTCAAATGAATATATAGAGGACAACACAGTAATAAATGATATTCATCCTCAATTGAGTTCATATTACAAAGTTTACAAATACGTTGGTTTCTCTCGATGCCTGCGTATCGGCCAGTTTCTATTTCCAGATGATGTGCAGAGAGCCTAAATCGGGTTATTTCTCTCATTAAAGAGTCATTTACAAAAGTATTAATGTATGATTCACATTTAAAGGACAATTTAAATTTGCCGAAGCAACATAATGTAGACATTGAATTCACAGAGTTATGCCAATCCTGTATGAATTGGTCTCGGATACGACGTTTAAATATAAGCAAATAGATCATGTTTTCATTAAAATTATATCTTTACGTTAGTAAGTCCAAAATGATCAATGATAGATAATATGCTATTAGACCAGCACTTACCATGTACGGAGCTGCATTGTTCTAAATACACATTGTTAATAAGAGAATTATGATTTTTCATATAATAAGTATAATCCAAAATTTTAAGAATCTTTCCTTTGTAATAATGGAAAGGGGAAATCTACCAAGCTCACATAATATAGCGTTTGTGGGTGTCTGTTTACGGTGTCCAAGCTCAGAGGTTATAAAACTGTTCTCAGATCTCAAACTCGAGCTCTAGTGATTTGATTGGTTGATTCTGATATCTAAGCTCGAGTGAACCAATCAGACGCTTGAGAATTGAGTTTGAGATTGGAGAAAAGCTTTATAACCTCCAGGCCTGGAATCCGCTTACAGAACAGACGGATATGTAGTCCAGTGGTAACACGCTGGACTGGTAATCCAGGGATCGCAGGTTCGATCCCCCGTCTGACCCTAATAAAATTAACAGTCTTTCAGATGGGACGTTAAACCGAGGTCTCGTGTCGGTGCTTTACACCGTGCACGTAAAAGAACCAGAGGAGATTCTGGAATGGGTCTGTATCATGCACTATCCTCCAAAATCTAAAATAACTAATCTCTTCAAGAGGCGTCGCTCATATGGGCAACCGGTAGCGACGATAAATAAACGTAAAAACACACACTCCGCTTACAGAATTTAATGTGAAATTTATCAATTACTGTAAAGTTGTAGCCACCACAAACTTCAACATCATACAATAAAATGGGGGCAATCATAGTGTCGAACATAGATAACTTAGTTTTGATGTCAAAATTCACTTTATCAAAAAGAGAAAAATGACTATGATACTTGACATATTTTATTATGTGTGAAAATGTATACCCAAATAAATGAAATTGTCAACAAATTCAACTTTTTCAAATTAATTTCGTAGTAAAATATATATTGTGTACGTGTTTGCATAATATATAATGTATTAGTGTTTGTATAAATTGTTCGTGTTTGTGTGATTCACATTAATGATAATGATTATTTTCACTTCTGTCGACTTTGCAGTTAGTTCGATGTGATTGCATCTAATAACTATGAATTTGTTTTATCTTTGTAAATCTAATATGTATATTATGTGTTTAGTTTATTTTAATATGCATATATGATACTATCATAAAGAGTGAACTATATTTATAATACCCTATATGTCGGGGAGGAGGGTTCCATACTACATTACTAGTATTTCCTAATGAATGCCTACATATCAGAATAAATTAACTCTTTCACCGCCAATGTCGCATAAAAGCGACTTTGTAAAAAAGTAGAGAACCCGATCGGACAGAACAGAACATGCCGTCTGATCAGGCTATATGCTGATTGCTCTTCAGACAGTGGAGCTGAAGCACCTGTCCGAATAGCAAACAACATAGATCCTGATCAGACGCGGCATTACGCCGCGCTGATCTGGATCTATGCTGTTTGTACATGCTCTGAATTTTATTCGGCGCTGAAACAGTTAAAAAACGGTTTATATCATAGTTTCAATTTAAGTATTAAGCAGATATACAATTATGAGTATTCCCTACATATGTAGTAATTTATATTCACTAGGATATCGCCACTCGTTTCATTAATTTCCATAGCACTCGATGTCAATGACACTTGTATTTTGCATTCAAACAATCTTGAATATCGGGTATTTACTTACACGATGAATCTGTGCATATTCCTATAACAGTTGAATTTCTAATGTGTGTTTACGTTTATTTATCGTCGCTACCGGTTGCTCATATGAACGACGCCTCCTGAAGAGATTAGTCATTTTAGTTTTTGGAGGATAGTGCATGATACAGACAGAGACCCATTCTAAAGTCTCCGTTGGTGTTTTACGTGCACGGTGCACAGCACCGTCACGAGACCTCGGTTTAACGTCCCCTCTGAAAGACTGTCAATTGTATTAGGATCAGACGGGGGATCGAACCTGTGATCCCTGGATTACCAGTCCGGAGTTATTTCTAATCTTATCAAACATGCCTTTAAATAGTTGTTTTTATAGGTACAAGTCATATGATAATAAATGACATTTGTACAAGCACATACACGTACGCACGCACGCACGTACGCAAACACGGATAATAAAACTAGTACATCATTTTATTATTAGCTGAATTCAAGTGTTGGGGAAAATCACCACCATATATATACACATATATAAATGCAGCAAAACACATTCGTAAACAGTATTCAATTTGGACAACTCGGTTTCGATATTTCAACATAAAATAGTGTACGCTTTTAACTTAATAAAGACAAATACTGGAGCATGGGTATGCAATTTTATTATATCATTATTATAATTTTATATGCGTCAACTCACTAACATAGTGTACAATTTTAAATTAATATAGACAAATACTGGAGCATGTGCAAACACCCCAGGCTACTATTCCAAAAGCACCACCTGCAAAACAAAATGTTCCTCTTCATAAATCGTGATCACAGTCTGTAAAAACATCAACATCCTCGGGTAATACTAAACCTACTAATACAAATTCGGGTAATTCTAAACCTGCACTCGTGAACCAAACACCAAGAAATAAAATAAATTTAAATAAAAAAACCGATTGGTGGAGGAAGGGTGATGATGATCCCTTTCCCAGTCTAAATCGGTATAACGCCCTGAGCGATATGGAGGATGAGGATTATACCCCATCACTCCATAAAGATAGCAAGAAGATTTCGAGACTGGATCCTCAAGATCTCATGCATCATTAATATACATGTTTCTATATTCATTGTGTACTTTGTTCCATAATTTTTAGATAAATGAAAAAAGGATAATAATCCAAATATTATTCAGTGGAATTGCCGTGGTTTAAGGCCCAATTATAATGAAATTATTCTGTTATTGAATTATCAAGGAACTTCTGTACTTTGTCTTCAAGAAACTTTTTTAAAAGCAACTAACAACCTTTATTTCAAAAATTATTCTATGTATAACTATACCGTTCCAGATGCAGAACGAGCATGTGGTGGTTTATCCACCATTGTCAGTAATAAAACTCTTCACCGGTCTATCAAACTAAATACTAACCTACAAGCTGTTGCTATTTTGGCCACACTACACAACGTTATCACCATCTGTTCACTTTATATTCCACCAAGCAGTAAACCATCAATAGCTGAATTAGATCATTTAGTTCAACAACTTCCAAAACCTTTCATAATATTAGGTGATAATGGACACCATAATCGATGGGGTGTAAAGATATAAACCCAAGAGGTGAACTTATTGAACAGTTTATAGATATACACGATCTTTGTATTTTGAATGACAAATCGTATACTTATCTGCATCCTGCAACTGGAAATTATGCATCACTCGATTTAACTATATGCCATCCATCTATCTTTCTGGATTTTGAATGGAAAGTAGGAGATGACATTTGCGGAATTGATCACTTTCCATATTTTCTTAAATGTTTACAACCAGTGGCAAATGATAATATTCAGAACTGGAAATTAAATAAAGCTGATTATCACACATTTGAAGAAATGTTTGAATATCTAATATCTATTGACAATTTAATTCATACGGAAGATCCTATTAAAACTTTTGCAAATATTTTATATGGAATAGCAGAAGAATGTATACCAAAATCTTCGGCGAATTCAGCAAAACTTAAACAGCGTTGGTTTAATGATGACTGTAAAACTGCCATTAGAAAACGTCGTTAACAAATTTAATGTTAGGCCAACAAAAGAACACTTTGTGCGAAAACTCGCAGAACATTGAAACTCTCTAAAAGGGATTCCTGGAAAAGTTGTGTCTAATCTTAACTCTAGGGCTTCAGTTAAAAGGTTTGGGATATGGTGAGGAAAATTAGTGGAAAATCGAAATCCAACTCTTTAGGAAATTTAAATATATCAAATAAAAACATCACCTCAAGTGAAGATATTACAAATATACTGAGCCAAAAAAGAAAGTATCCACTCTATGTCTCTATCGATATATAGAAAAGGAGTATACATCCGAATTTCTAATTTGCATTGAAATAAAGAAGAAACCTTTTTTGATATCCTGTAAAATTTTGAAGCAGTTGCTATACGCATTTCATCGAAAAAACTTGATCGATATTACATAGGGGTCGATTTCCGAAATAACAACCGTTTCGATAAATCTGCATTAGCTATCGGGAAAGTTAAAAATTCCATTTAATGGGATTTTTCTCCAGTGAAAGTGTGATGTTGGTTGCAGTGAAAGAGCTAATATCTCATGTGTCCGCCGTATTGCCCAATGCACGTCAATATCCGCCGCCGCATGCTGTCGACGTAACGTTGTATGTAATGTGCCGGTAGGTTGTTCCATTCAGCCTGCAATGCTGCTGAAAGGTCATGTACCGTGTTGATTACATAATGTGTTCTAACACGACGTCCTAACTCGTCCCAAATATGCTCGATGGGATTTAAGTCGCGACTAATTGCCGTCCAGTCTAAAACGTTCACGTTATTATTCGCCAAGAAGCGTCGAGTAAGTGCTGCTGTATGGGGCCGGGCATTGTCATGCATAAGTGTGACGTTATGTCCATTACGCTGAATAAACGGAAGCACTTCTGCTTGAAGAACATTATTGACGTAGGTCTGGGCATTAATGTTTCCGTGAATAACGATTAGACGAGTCTTTTGATCATTCATTATTCCGCCCCAGACTAAAACTGAACCTCCCCCAAAAACGGTCTCTTTCAATGACGCACGCATCAGCGTAACACTCTCCCCGACGGCGATAAACTCGTTCACGTCCGTCGGCATGGCTCAAATTAAATCGCGATTCAGCCGAAAATAACACTGATCTCCATTCAGCACGTCGGAAACGCCCGTGACGTCGGCACCAATCACGTCTCGCAGCCCTATGACACCTTGTTAAAATGTGGCCAAAGTAGGGTCTGTACGGACGAATCGGGTCATTATTTTGTCGAAGTCGGTTCCGAACTGTCTGTGCACTGATTCCGTGCCGTCGTGCTGTTGCTGATGCTGACAGACGACGGTTACGTAAATGTTGAAGCGTAATGTACCGATCATCCGCCGCAGTCGTTACACGTGGCCGGCCTCCTCGGGGACGGTCACGAACATTTCCCATGGTCTGGAAACGTGTACGCAAGCGGTTAATTGTTGCCCTTGTGCAGCCGAACAGCCAGGATATATCGGCTATTGATGCGCCAGCATTCAACATCCCGATCGCCTGATTTCGTTGGTCGTTATTTAGTCGTGGCATTATGCTTCGATTGAATCTGATGTGATATTGTTGTATTGTTCGTAACTGCTGGTCAATCAGTGCAGTCAGATACCAATTCCAGATATCAACTATCGCTGCACGAGATGCACGTGTAAAACAAGATAATCGCTCCTTGCGGTTTAGCGCTTGGCTGATTTTTGATAAAACAGGTACTCCAAATAAATGCATGTACATTATGTATTGCTTATTTTGGAGAATTATTAATATTAATGAAATTATTCAAAAATTAAAAGTGGATACTTTCTTTTTTGGCTCAGTATACTTTAGCAGATTCATTCTCCAAAAACTCTTCTTCCACAAATTACGATAAACAATTTCAAAAGGTTAAAACCAGAGAGGGAAAACGAACACTACGTTTCGACTCTGATAACTCAGAACATTACAATCAGATCTTTCTATCAATGAACTCACTGATGCAGTAACAAAATAAATAACACGATACCGCTGTTGATCCTGATGAAATACACTATCAATTTTTGAAACATTTACCCACGTATTCACTAATTGCACTTTTAAATGTTTTTAATAAAATATGGAAATCCGGAATATTACCCGATTCCTGGAAAGAAGCCACTGTAATCCCACTACCCAAACCAGGAAAAGATAACACTAATCCAAACAATTATCACCATATCGCATTAACGAGCTGCGTTTGTAAAACTATGGAACGCATGACTAACGTCAGACAGGAGTTTTAATTTCCGAATTCCAAGGTGGATTTCGGAATGAACGAAGTACCAATGACCATTTAATACGATGGGAAACGTTTATCCCTGATGCTTTTATCAAGAAACAACACGTAGTTTCTATATTTTTCGATCTTGAACAAGCTTATGATACAACATGGAAACATGGTATTATGAAAGACTTACACGAATTAGGCCTTAAAGGACACATGCCACAATTTATATCTGACTTTCTCATAGATAGACAATTTAAAGTTAGAGTGGGTTCTACCCTCTCTAGCAAGCACGAACAAGAAATGGGTGTCCACGAAGGCAGTATGTTATCTGTTACACTTTTTAATATTAAAATAAATAACATTGTGAAATGCCTTGGAAAGATACTGAGTGTTCTTTATATGTATATGATTTTGTTATATGTTATCGATCAAAGTCTATGGCTACTATTGAACGCCATCTTCAACTGTGTTTACATAAAGTCCAGGCATGGGCTTTAAATAACGGTTTTCGATTTTCGAAGGCCAAAACCAATTGTATTCCCTTTTGTCAGTCAAGAAACTTACCAAAATGACCTTGTATTAACTCTTGATGCTGTTTCGAGACTAAATTTCTTGGAGTAATGTTTAATAAAAAACTTTCGTTTATTCCTCACTTGAAGTACTTGAAAGCGAGGCAATGAACCTCATCAAAGTAGTAGCTCATACGGACTGGGAAGCTGATGAAAAGGTCCTCCGTAGACTGTATAGAGTGCTTGTTCGTTCTAAACTTGAGTATGGATCAATTGTGTATGGATCAGCCAGACCATCATATATCAAAACACTTGATCAATACATCACCAAGGCTTACGACTTGCACTCGGAGCTTTCAGAACATCACCATTAGCTAGTTTATATGTAGAAGCAAATGAACCATCCCTTAGCCCATACGTGAATACTTATCTCTACAATATGCCTTTAAGCTTAAAGCAGCACTATATCGTAATATGTTTTTGGTAAAATATAAATAGTAATGTGTGTGTGTGTGTTTACAAAAATCGAAATTGTCGCCCAGAAGCGAAGCCAAAGGCGATAGTTCTCTTGCGCTTCGCATCGAGGAAGCTATTCATAACGTAGATATTAATATTGACAATGTATGTTCATGAAACTTTTATATCAGATATAGCTCCTTTTGACCTGACTACATCCAACGTTATTTTACAACATCATGACAACCTGAAATCATATACTAACCCACTAATGTTTAAATCAAAATTAAATTAAATCAGAACCATGTTTTCAGATTATACACCAATATACACAGATGGATCTAAAGCCGGCAACAAAGTTGGCTGTGCTGCTGTCAGTAAATTGCATAAGTCTAAATTATGACTCCCTGATCATGCGTCTATATTTTCAGCAGAAGAAGAGGCTATTGATTTAGCTTTGAATTTTGCTGCTGCATCACGTGATAGAAAAGTTATGATCCTTTCAGAGTCAGACAACTTACTTATTAAGCACACATATATTACATCGACTAAACATGGTATATATTACTGGATACCAAGTCATATTGGTATTAGTGGCAATGAAATGGTTGATCAAAGTGCAAACGATGCACTTAAACTAGATTGTACAAATTCGAAAATACATGTACCATACACTGATACTAGGCAATCGATTCTTTCTTACATTCGTCAAAGTGGCAAACCACTTGGAATAACATACAATTCAATAAACTATAACCAATTAAGCCAAACATTGGCAAATCATCTGTTATTTATCACTCCAACCGTAGCGAGGAAACAGTAATGTCACGGTTGAGACTTGGACATACCCGTCTTATACACTCATATGTATTGAAAAGAGAGGATACACCATGCCATTCCTCTATACATGTTGATCACATCTTAATTCACTGTGTAGATTTAGCACTCATTCGTCGAAAATATTATACAGTTATGACAATGAACGAGCTTTTCGACACTGTTGATTTTAAATACATTATTGCATTTTTAAAAGAATGACATCTTTTCCATAAATTGTAAGTTTTACAACTGACGTTTTATTATCAGTTTTACAGCTTGATAAATTGTGCTGCAATTGACCTTTCGTCATTACAATTTTAATACATGCAGTATGCTATCTACATACTATTTTAATTGTAGATATCTTGTATACAATATACATAACCCGGCGCAATATAGCATGAACTGTGTTGATGCGCCGTTAAACCAAATACTCACTCATTCACAAGTCGGGTGAATGTTTAGGGTAAATGGCTCACTTGGGTGGAAATGCTTCCGGAAATGCTACCAAACGACATGAATTCAACGCTCAAAACATGAAGAAATGATTGTATAATTACATGTATGTATATATATTTAATCTTTCCTAGATACCAATAGCAGAACGAAATGTTACACCAACTAGAACGAAGTGCCGAATTTGACGAATCAGATACGGAATCAGAGAATGAGTACGGGAGCCAGATCAATATGCCAGCATAGGATCGTTACTTGCAGAAGGAAGCCAGGGCTATGATGGACGAAAGGAAAACAGAAGCGGCCATGGAAGATGCACCACTGAAGTGTGAAGACACTGCCAGAGGTTGCGGAAGATGTTCGAACCTAGTTCGAGTGGAACATGTCTCCAGTATCCTAAGAGGTCAACATATAGCAATGCCTGGAAAACATGGCTGGTGGTACGTCAGACATTTTCATAAACAAATACATATTTATAAACACCATGCTATAGTCAAAGAAGTAAAACAGACATCCGGAACGACAGTTTCACTGGTAGTGATTCACTTTTCCAAATCGAAAGAAAGTAACATAATAGAAATATTTGAAGCTACTGAATCCCATGACCTGCAACATGACGAACTATACATTGTCAAGTACGTGCACCCAAAGTATTCTGTGGATGAGATTATTCACAGAGCAGAATCCATGGTGTCAACGCGTATATCATACTGCTTACCAACTAATAACTGCGAACATTTCACTACCTGGTGTGTGATTGGTGTAAAGAACTCTTTTCAGGTTCAACATTTTAACAATGGTTTTATAAAAGCGATACGCGCGATATTAAGTAGCAGTAATCCTATTGTGAAATGTGCTCTAAAAATAGTGTATGTTTCTGCTGACGAAATTGCAAATGCTTTCCGTATGCCTGCATCTGTGTTAGCTGGATCATTAGTCATCTATGTCTTATACTGCATTGGTAAGACGGTAAAATATATGATTGACAAACAGAATGGCAATATGTGCCGGACATGTTTCAAGAGAACGCTACTGGATCTCTGGTTACCATTTGGAGTGTTTACTGTCTCGTCGTTTGCAACCTTTGCACTAATCCATTTAGCTCCATGTCTCATGACGCCAGTAATTGAAATACCACTTATATGTAGCCTGATATTTCTGACCGTTGCGCTGCAATCTAGTATTCCCAAAATCACAAGGGCTGTGCAGTCGCCGTTTAATGTTGACACAATTAAAGTGAAGAAACTGTCCGATATTGACATTGGGGATGTTATTTATATCCCATATTATGCATTAGAGCATGCTGTGATTGTGTCAGCGGTCCGCAAGAAAAATGGCGACTCTACTAAAGGTCAGGTTCGATGTATACATTATGGTTGGCAAAAGCCTCTCAAGAAACGGACAATTGTTGAGGAATACTTCACTGTAGATCTTACACGGTCAACATGGAAGTTATGCGAGTGTCGGAAATTAGCGTGTCATTCACCTAATGAAACGGTACGACGAGCTAGGGAAAGAGTTGGAGAATCAAAGTGGTCTTTGACGACAAATCGATCCGTTCATCTTTGTTACTGGGCAAAGGTCAAACAGGACCTTGTGCCAATATATATCAGCGAGGAACTGGACAATATACACGTTGACAAGTCAGATACCAAGAAAAGTTCCATATTTGTGAAGAGGAGGAATGTACATACTGCTCAAGAAATCGAACTAGGAGATGTGATTCAGTGCAAAAAAGAAAGAGGGATTATTGTTGCACAAGCACCATTAAATGGCAGTTACGGACGTCAATTTAAAATGAAACTGGTCATATACGGCAAGAGGAGGTACGGACGTTCCAAGACATTTGAGATTGACCTGAACAATGATAATCTTTCTGTTTATCTATACCATCCAGCTTTGTGTCATCCTATGGGAAAACGTGTTAAACGTGCACTGGAGAAAGTAGACAAAAAATGCAAGTGGTGGACAACAAACGGCTTCATTATGGACTGCATAACGCTGAATCCATAACATATTGACACTATTGTTAGACTGCATGTTGAGTGTTGAATATTGTATTAGTGAGCGCAGATCACGAACTGTCCACGTCTTAGATAACAATATCATTTCTTTCGAGAGAGGAACGGGCAAAATCCGATGGCGAAAAGGAATTGGGGTCCAATTCTATTACCGGTTGTTTATATCGGTGATTGCACCACGCACGTAGACATATAGTGTTATTCTGAACAAAAAGCAAATGCTCATGAGTTCATTATAACATTGGCATTACAATACTTGGTCAATGGTGTATAGTTCAATCACAAATTCAACATTCAGTACATGCACATTTTGAAAGCATAATATCGAATTAAACTACATAGTGGTTACACATGATCAAATTGAATTCAAATAATTGTATAATATAGTGCAACGATCTGCAATCTGAAAGAGAAAATACATATATATACATACACGCACATGTACATACCTACATAATATTATGTAATCATACGTACACATGCACATACATACACACATACTTTTAGTTTAAACAATATTTTATTCAATGAATATACATAGTATAATGATCACAATAAGAAAATACATGTAGGATTGAAGAGAAAGCAACTTGCTTATATGGTTACCTCTTACACATACTTTTAATATAAACACTGAAAATATACCACGCACGTATGTGTGCACGAGTAAAGAGAATAATACGGAGGAACTTCCTGTTATTGGCCACGGGATCATTTATACAAATTTATTTTAGCTCGATTGCGAAACAAGTTATTACAACTTATATTAATCACTCTCAAGACCTCATTCCTGATGGAATCCATCGCCATGAGGGAGAGAGAAGAGGCAATGTGGAATTTAAATGCCTTGCCTAAGGGCACAGTCGTAACGGCTCCAGCGGGTTCATTAGCACGATGTAAAGAATAGTTACATGTAAGCCGTAAAACACGTTATAGTACTATGATAATCATGTCATGCGCCTGCCCCTGGATTCGATTTTGAGGTTTGAGACTATATATTGTCAAAATAAAAATCCTTAATAATACTAGAGAGAGGGTGTGAGAGACAGCGAGAGAGATAGATATATAGAGAGATGGAGAGAAATAGAGAGAGGGTGAGAGTGACAGCGAAAGAGTGAGAGAGACAGCGAGAGAGATAGATATATAGAGAGATGGAGAGAAATAGAGAGAGGGTGAGAGTGACAGCGAGAGAGATAGATATATAGAGAGATGGAGAGAAATAAAGAGAGGGTGAGAGAGACAGCGAGAGAGATAGATATATAGAGAGATGGAGAGAAATAAAGAGAGGGTGAGAGAGACACCGAGAGAGATAGATATATAGAGAGGGTGAGAGAGACAACGAGAGAGGTAGATATATAGAGAGATGGAGAGAAATAGAGAGAGGGGAGAGTGATAGCGAGAGAGATAGATATATAGAGAGAGGAGAGAAATAGAGAGGGTGAGAGTGACAGCGAGAGAGATAGATATATAGAGAGATGGATAGAAATAGAGAGAGGGTGAGAGAGACAGCGAGAGAGATATATATAGAGAGATGGAGAGAAATAAAGAGAGGGTGAGAGAGACACCGAGAGAGATAGATATATAGAGAGAGGGTGAGAGAGACAACGAGAGGTAGATATATAGAGAGATGGAGAGAAATAGAGAGAGGTGAGAGAGACAGCGAGAGAGATAGATATATAGAGAGATGGATAGAAATAGAGAGAGGGTGAGAGAGACAGCGAGAGAGATATATATATAGAGAGATGGAGAGAAATAAAGAGAGGGTGAGAGAGACACCGAGAGAGATAGATATATAGAGAGAGGGTGAGAGAGACAACGAGAGAGGTAGATATATAGAGAGATGGAGAGAAATAGAGAGAGGGTGAGAGAGACAGCGAGAGAGATAGATATATAGAGAGATGGAGAGAAATAAAGAGAGGGTGAGAGAGACACCGAGAGAGTAGATATATAGAGAGAGGGTGAGAGAGACAACGAGAGAGGTAGATATATAGAGAGATGGAGAGAAATAGAGAGAGGGTGAGATAGACAGCGAGAGAGATAGATATATAGAGAGATGGAGAGAAATAGAGAGAGGGTGAGAGTGATAGCGAGAGAGATAGATATATAGAGAGATGGAGAGAAATAGAGAGAGGGGAGATAGACAGCGAGAGAGATAGATATATAGAGAGATGGAGAGAAATAGAGAGAGGGTGAGAGTGATAGCGAGAGAGATAGATATATAGAGAGATGGAGAGAAATAGAGAGAGGATGAGAGTGATAGCGAAAGAGTGAGAGAGACAGCGAGAGAGAGATAGATATATAGAGAGATGGAGAGAAATAAAGAGAGGGTGAGAGAGACACCGAGAGAGATAGATATATAGAGAGATGGAGAGAAATAAAGAGAGGGTGAGAGAGACACCGAGAGAGATAGATATATAGAGAGAGGGTGAGAGAGACAACGAGAGAGGTAGATATATAGAGAGATGGAGAGAAATAGAGAGAGGTGAGAGAGACAGCGAGAGAGATAGATTATAGAGAGATGGATAGAAATAGAGAGAGGGTGAGATAGACAGCGAGAGAGATAGATATATAGAGAGTGGAGAGAAATAGAAGAGGGTGAGAGTGATAGCGAGAGAGATAGTATATAAGAGTGGAGAGAATAGAGAGGGGAGAGTGACAGCGAGAGAGATAGATATATAGAGAGATGGTAGAAATGAGAGAGGGTGAGAGAGACAGCGAGAGAGTGATATATAGAGAGATGGAGAGAATAGAGAGAGGGTGAGAGAGACAGCGAGAGAGATAGATATATAGAGAGATGGAGAGAAATAGAGAGGGTGAGAGGACACCGAGAGAGATAGATATATAGAGAGAGGGTGAGAGAGACAACGAGAGAGGTAGATATATAGAGAGATGGAGAGAAATAGAGAGAGGTGAGAGAGACAGCGAGAGAGATATATATAGAGAGATGGAGAGAAATAAGAGAGGGTGAGAGAGACACCGAGGAGATAGATATATAGAGAGAGGGTGGAGAGAAAGGAGAGGTAGATATATAGAGAGATGGAGAGAAATAGAGAGAGGGTGAGATAGACAGCGAGAGAGATAGATATATAGAGAGATGGAGAGAATAGAGAGAGGGTGAGAGTGATAGCGAGAGAGATAGATATATAGAGAGATGGAGAGAAATAGAGAGAGGGTGAGATAGACAGCGAGAGAGATAGATATATAGAGAGATGGAGAGAAATAGAGAGAGGATGAGAGTGATAGCGAGAGAGATAGATATATAGAGAGATGGAGAGAAATAGAGAGAGGGTGAGATAGACAGCGAGAGAGATAGATATATAGAGAGATGGAGAGAAATAGAGAGAGGGTGAGAGTGATAGCGAGAGAGATAGATATATAGAGAGATGGAGAGAAATAGAGAGAGGATGAGAGTGATAGCGAAAGAGTGAGAGAGACAGCGAGAGAGATAGATATATAGAGAGATGGAGAGAAATAGAGAAAGGGTGAGAGTGATAGCGAAAGAGTGAGAGAGACAGCGAGAGAGAGATAGATATATAGAGGGATGGAGAGAAATAGAGAGAGAGTGAGAGTGATAGCGAAAGAGTGAGAGAGACAGCGAGAGAGATAGATATATAGAGGGATGGAGAGAAATAGAGAGAGGGTGAGAAGGAGAGAGGAGAGATGGAAATAGGGTGAGAGGGAGAGAGTTGGAATGGGAGGGGTAGAGATGAGACAGCTGTTTAATTTACTTTCCGCTTATGATATTGTATAGTTATACCTTGTATAGACATATTACATCGCAAAAACAAAACTAAAATACAACGTTTTTACAAATCACATGCAGTGCTAATACAAATACTTCAAAAATGATGACACTGACATTCAATCAATAAACTATATACTGTGGTCTACAAACGCTCACACATGAGGTAGGACTTCATAACGAACGATCGGCCGCTTTCCTGAATTGAAATCATTGGAAAACGGCGCGATACTGTCACTTATAGATAATTTAAATCCGATTAGTCTAAAAAATAAATATGCATCTGTACAAATGTAAGATACGTGCATAACGGTAAATACTATTAGTGTTGCTACTCATGACAGACGCGTTATTTGACGCAGAATGTTGACCATATTTACATAATTTTGTTATGACTATTATTGGTAGAAATATATTGTGTAGAAATGTGCATTTTTACCCATATAATGTCGCTTTAATACTGTGAATGAATCGTGTGTTGTACAGTCGGTCAACTTGGACTGCTTGGACACTAATAAAATGAACAGTCTTTCAGAATGGACATGAAACTGAGGTCTAGTGTCGGTGCTTTACACCGTGTACGTAAAGTAACCAGAGGGAGACTCTTGAGTAGGCTTCTGTCTGTATCATTGCACTATCCTCCAAAAATCTGGGACATATTTAGGAGTTTGTGTTATTAGTTTTATATGGACGTGTATGCAAATGTTGTGATTTTTGGAGGACTTTGATAGTTTGTGTATTTAAACACTCTTGTCGTACACATTCATTTCGGCTACCAATGTGTGTTTATAGATACTTGTATATAGGACATTGTTTTGACCACTTTGTATTTGTATCTTATGCACGATACAAAGGATAACATACTAAGCATACACATATGTTTGTGTTTTTCCCCTGCCGCAATAATCTAACATGCAAATTGATGTATATGAAGATGATGAAAATAAAATTGTATCATTCATACCAGACATATTCTTCACTCGTCTTTATATGTGATGGCCTTCTGATAATGTTTATTCTATACCATGATGATGTGCCTGATATGGATGTAGTTGATTATATTTATATTTTAATATTAAACACCTAATTGTCATACACAGTTTTGCAGTCTTAATGAATTTGAAAGAAATACAGTCGAATTATGAAATTATGAAACATATGAATGAGTTAGCATGAGATATACTTATATATCATTCAATTATTTGCCTTCAAATTATCTTGTTCAATGTTCATACGTACAAGCTTCTCCGAAACTACTCCATTATAAACCATGTGTTCACATTTTCACAATACATGTATATGTATTTCAGCTGATGTCTTCAGCTAACTGTTGTTGTTGCATTAACTGCACGTTGGTTCGTTCACAATGTGCATGAGTGGTGGTTTTTGCTTAATACCTTAATTTAAATGTTTAACAGTTTTGATGCCCTTAGAACTTTCGAACTGATGTCAGAAGCATACTGATTTTCAAATGTCAATCCAGACACAGTAACATACTCTCTTTACGATGGGCAGTATCACTTATCATAATTATTTTCTCAGAAGTATTTTATTATTTTGCATAAACGAAGAAAATAGCACCATTAGTATAATCATAATTGACACTAAGATCACACCAGAGGAATATTTAGCTGGCGATGATGTTACAGATAAGTTAAATGATGCCATTGGTTCTGTAGCTAGTTTGACTAATTGCCAACACGCATTTGATACTAAATATGAAGAACCGCCTTCGTGGTCGAGTGGTTAAGGTCGAGCTGGTTCGAGCTCCGATGAGGCTGTTTGACTATTTGAAAAAAAATGTGACAGCTTCATACGCAGGTTGGTGCACCAATTATTGGTTAACCACTGGAGCCTGTCCAGGAAAGGTGTTGTTAGGTAAACTGCCCACAGCCTTTGATATAGCCCAATATGGTGCTGATAGATAGTTATATTCTGGTAAAAATAGAATATATGCCATAAAACAAATACAAAATCATGTCAACATAGTACATGTGAGCATTAACGTGCAGAGTAGATGACATATAATCAATACCAAGGATAACACGAAAAGAGAGCTACAAAGAGCTTTTATTTCCATTATGGTCCTTAGAATTAATCATATGACATCGGAAAGGCAAATTAGTCAATCACATTATTGCACATAGTGAATTACAGTAACATAGCACATGGTTGCATGAATATTTATATAATATCACAGGGAATTGCCTGACATTGAACAGGTATTTACTAAAACTCAATACATTGGAAATAAAACATTAAATGAAATAAAAATAATGACCAGATAAAAGGACTAGATTGATACTTTTGCATAAAATGTTCCTTCACTGATTTTTTTAATTGACTGTGATTACTAATATATCTATTATAGGCGAATATTTTTTCCCAAAACCCCTAACCTTGAGGCTGGAATAACTGTTACTGTCTCTGGAACGAGGTGAATAAAAGTGTACCTCATTTGCTAATTTAAAATGCTCATTCAAATAGCTGGGTGCACTATTACAGTGTATCTTATGTACATGACCAAGGACAATGGAGTCAATCCTCAGTTGAACAGGCACTCAGCCAACTTCCGCGAACTGGGACGTGTCAATATCAGTATGAGGACTGAGATTAAGTATAAATCACACCATCTTATTCTGGGTGTCCTGAAGTCTATTTTTCAGGTTTTGGCTTAACCCCAAATACCAGGAGGCACAAGCATAGTCAAAGTGACATTGTATTAATGAAGTAACCAGTAGCTGTTTAATGTATCTATTTAATGTATCTATAATATCTTAATCTATCTAACTTACTTTTTCTAAATAAAAACTTTAATTTTGCATTGGCCTTCTTAATAACTTGATTGGCTATGGACTCACTGGATATACTTTGGTCGAGATCAGCACCTAAGTATTTGACAGATTTGGTGGATGCAATTGAAGTTTCATTGCATGCAATGTCTAGTTTATCACATGACCTCAATCTGGGCTTAGCGCAAACAAAATGGACTCTTGTCTTACCGCAATGCAGCGAAAGCGTATTAATTTATCAGTAAGCCATTTATCTGCGCTAGTGAGGTCATCAGTAAGCTGAGGTGTAATATACTGATTGTCTTTACCTGCTACTAAGATACCCGATTCATCAGCATACATGAGTAATTTATTACGGACCACAGTCTCCATATCATTCATATAGGAGGGGGCCAATGATTGAACCCTGGGGAACCCCACATGTGGCATTGACACTAGATGAAAGTATACCGGAGACATTGACCATTTGTATACGGCTAGATAAGTAAGACCTAAACCAGTGAATAACATCAATTGAAAACCCTATTGCATCTAGTTTCATAAGTAAAATATAATGGTCAACAGTGTCGAACGCCTTCTGTAAATCTAAAAGGACCATGCCTATATAATTTCCTTTATCGATTTCAAGTGTAATGAAATCATTAAGATGTAAAAGACAGATATATGTGGAATAGTTATGTCTAAAACCAGATTGATGGGCATATTTTTCTTTAAGTAACGCTTTAACTGATAATATATTATTCTCTCAATTACCTTTGACACAATACTTAGAATTGACAGCGGATGGTAATTACCAGCTTCCGTCTTATCACTCTTTGCAGGTGTAAATCCAGAACAAACAAACAAACAAACAAACAAACTGATCTGGATATATTGATTATATTTTAAATGTGTATGGAAAAACTATATTTCTTATTGATACAAATGTTTGCGATCTTAATGAAACAAATGCAATGGAAATAGCTTTTGTAACAAACAAACAACTAAATATGGAAAACTTGTTCAAATTATTCATGTTGAAATGTGAAATAAATTGCTGCCTCAAACAGTAACATGTACAACATCTAGACGTACCATTAAGAGCGCGTGAAAAGCTAGACCAATAATGATTAATGAGTTGCCCAGTGTGTGGAGTAATATTGGTAAATCTGAAAGGATTTGGCTGAAACGTTGTTAACATGGTACGAACTATCACAAGCAATATATGTGAAACGTGTTGATCGTTGTGTTCAAAGGGCTAAGGGTAAATATAATAAGCAAGCACAGAAGGATATAGATGACATAGTAAATGTAAATCCAAATGAATTCTGGAAAGAAATGGGTAAGATCGGAATATGAAATAAAGTGGAAAGATGGTATGTCTGGCCTTCTGAGTACAAATGAATGGAACGCTTCATCCGCTCGTTGTAGAGATACTATTTATTGACAGAGTGATGTTTTTCTATATTTTGACGCAATATATCAGTTAACTTTATGCGCTATTTTACGAGGTAATTCTGTAAAATAGCCAGGTTATGATAATATATATAATGAACTTCTAAATACAATTCAGTTCTATTTTTGCAATATATAATACGTGTGTATACACACATTGTTATAATGCATGTATCGTGTCATCTGGTGGTCGAAGTGGCATATTACCCTTGTACCGGAATCATCAACCTCCGATCCAAGAGATCCATACGAATACAGGTATTACACTAACCCCATCAATGTATATACATGTAGTATATTGCAGAATCGTAAATGAACTTAAACTCGCTTCCCCAGCACCGCTGTAAAATGGTTCTACACTCGGTACACGTCCGTGTTTGAAATACTGCTCGGAGAACAGACGGATTTATTGTCCAGTGGTAACAGGCTGGACTGATAATCCATGGATCACAGGTTCGATCCCCCGGCTGACCCTAATACAATTAATAGTCTTTCAGATGGGACGTTAAACCGAGGTCTCGTATCGGTGCTTTACACCGTGCACGTAAAAGTACCAGAGGAGATTCTGGAATGGATCTATGTCTGTATCATGCACTATCCTCCAACAATCTAAAATGACTTATCTCTTCAGGAGGCGTCGCCCATATGGACAACCGATAGCGACGATAAATATACGTAAAACACACGCAAAGCGTCATATGACTTAATCTGCTTGTGCGACTTTAAACCCTACACAAACACATCTTAAATAAACGAATAAACGGCTAGTGTACACTACGGTTTCGTCAGATGTAGAAGTACAATCAATGTTGTTTGTGTTTTTACGTTTATTTATCGTCGCTACCGGTTGCCCATATGAGCGACGCCTCCTGAAGAGATTAGTCATTTTAGATTGTTGGATGATAGTGCATGATACAGACAGAGACACTAGGCACTTCCGTCATAACCCATTAACGTTGTCCACGGGGGGAACGCTCAGTGCTTTAGAACTTAACCGATCAAACTGTATGTTTGAAGTAACGTCATTTATTAGTAAAGTGATTACTTACACGTGAATTAAAGAAAGTAGAAAATGTGTTTACTGAATTATTGGTTCATTTAGCCCAACTTAAAAGCGTGTCAGGTGTACTCAGAGTTGAATCTAGCGGCTGATCCACCTCTTTAGTCTCGGGTATGTGTACGTGTGTGTCAACCGATGTCAACCGGGTAGGGCTTGAGGTCAATTTCAGGTCATGTTAGGGTGACTTTGTACTATACGCATAACGACCACAATGTGAACGTTTACATAATAAAAGAACAATGCCACTCCAACATGAGAGATGGAAACAATTATACACACTCATTTATCACAGCATGTTAAGGATAGCGGCTGCAATATCACTGCAATTCGAATATTAAAAACTGCTCTAAAACAATTATAAAACACTGAACTACAAAATAGGTACTATTGCACACGGATTAAGAATTGGTCATATGAAATCTAACTTCGCTTTGATCAGATCATAGCGAATATGATTAGCAGAGATATTACGGACGAGATAAAAAAAAATATGATTAGCAGAGATATTACAGACGAGATAAAAAAAAAATTGCAGTGAAAATAAATTGCAGTAATAGCAGAATAATTTAAATTGCGGAAATGTTTTCAATTTTCTTTAGATAAAATAATTATCATATCAAAATGTTGATATTATTTATTTATATTATCCTATAGTGAGATAGTGAGAACATTCTGTGAATCAGTTTGTATCAAATCTGATTTGATGTAGTGTATATTCAAATGCTTTTTAATTTGTATTGGGGGTGTTGCTATGTTCCTTTGATACATTAACAGTTTAATCCACAATATTTTCTACTCGTTGCAAAATAATGTCATATTCAATTACACGACTTATATTATATATGTATGCTTCTGACGTAATAGACATGCATTAATGGAATAATAAAGACATAGTATACACACATACCATCAAACAATGTCAGCTGAGCTGTACTACTTGTGTGGCGTCGTGGTCTAGTGGTAGAGCGACGGATTTGGAATCGAGCTGTCCCGGGTTCGATACTCAGTCAGGCCACGTATGTAGTGTCGTTGAGCAAGGCACCTCACACACATTGCTTAGTACTGGTTAACCACTTAGGTCTGCTAAGCCTGCCCAGGAAAACATGTCTAGATCTCCGCGAGGGGTTTGACATTAATTGAACATACACACTACTAAGCTTCATGCTATCAGGGCATCACTTTCTAATGCTCTAAATCCAAGAAATAACACTACACCAAATCCACTACACTAAAGACACACGTATGAGACTTTCTTGCAGTACACACAACTATGATTTTCATCGTCGATCATTAATGACTCTCCGCTGTGTTCATGTGGCCAAGTTGAAACAGTTACGTCACTTCCTACAGTATTGTACAAACTGCACATGTCTTAGACAAACAGCTGAACGTTTACTATCTGGAAACAACAATCTGTATGTTGAACAAAATAGATGTGTTAGCCGAACAGAACAACAATATATAACAGCGACAGCAAGATGCCAATAGGGTTGTATATACGTAAATAGGCAAACGTGCATCCGCGGTCGAATGTAGTCCCAATGAATAATATAGTTACATTTTCTTTTTGGTAAAAATGCATTTTCATGACAGGCAGTGTACAGTTTTTGTGTTTTGTGAGAAATTATGTGACTTGAGAAAACTTCAGACTAGTTGATGTGTAGAAAAGATGTTGTATAATAATTCAGGTCATTGCAAACTGAAGGTTAGTTTATACAAATTTATTTTAGCTCGATTGCGAAACAAGTTCTTTCAACTTATATTAATCACTCTCGAGACCTCATTCCTGATGGAATCCATCGCCATGAAGGAGAGAAGAGGCAATGTGGAATTTAAATGCCTTGCCTAAGGGCACAATCGTAACGGCGCCAGCGGGGCTCGAACTCCGGACCTTTCGCAAACTGAAGGTTGGTATACTATTTGGCGGAGGAATACAGTGTAAAATATAATTTGGTATTTGGACAATTTAATTGGGTAGTTGGACAATTTAATTGGGTATTTAGTTTATTACGTAGGTTGGTACACTAAGTCGTAGTTAACCGCTGAAGCCTGCCCAGAAAAGGTGTTATTAGGTAAACTGCCCGCCGGCTATAGAGCCCAAACATGGTGCTGATGAATGTGTAAAACCCGAACAAACATAAATTACATACGGATATGTAGTCCAGTGGTAACACGCTGGACTGGTAATCCAGGGATCGCAGGTTCGATCCCCCGTCTGACCCTAATAAAATTAACAGTCTTTCAGATGGTACGTTAAACCGAGGTCTCGTGTCGGTGCTTTACACCGTGCACGTAAAAGAACCAGATAAGACTCTGGAATGGGTCTCTGTCTGTATCATTGCACTATCCTCCAAAAATCTAAAATGACTAATCTGTTCAGGAGGCGTCGCTCATATGGGCAACCGGTAGCGACGATAAATAAACGTAAAACACACACACAAACATAAATGGGTATTTACACAGATACCAGCTTATCTTGGGCTATACGCCCCAACCCACTATATACAGTACGTAGTATCATGACTTGAAAGTCACGCTATCCTGTGGCTAGTAGATTTTAATACGGGCTGCTTCATTTAGGCGCTGGACTATCACAATGGGGACTACAACCCTATAAGGGCGGCAATATAGGACCGCTTTTCATCATAGTATTGCGCCGATGAGGAAACATCAGTTTGACTATTATAGGGCTACTGTATAACATCAGAAGGGCACTTCCGTCACAGTATGCCTCACTGCGGACAATGTCCTACAGATACGTCATTGTCCAAAAAACAAACTAGGAATGGCAACAATTACCCGTATATTCGAATATTCACTCAAACGCCCGAATATTCGAATACTTTTTCAGTATTCGATTATTTGGAAACAAATATATTGTCCTCAACAATGTAACCAGCTCAGTCACACGTTTGGAAATGCTTGACTCGCTCTGAGAATAAAAAACTGCTAGGTGTAATCTATGCAAATTGGATTTATCATTTTCGGGTACAATATCAATCTCAATAATCCTTTGAAGATGACTTTTTCGCGTAAAACAGAAATTAGGTTAGTTTGGAAATGTTTATAAGAGTTTGAGTGATTTTGAATTTTTGATAGAGTTCTATCGAATATTCGAATATTTGAGTATCTTCCCAACCGAATATTCGAAACTAGTATAATCTCATTTCGTTGCCATCCTTAAAAAAACAAAAAAAACTTGTATTCTTGTCCGAAAGTGTTGGGTGCGGACGCTGGCGACGGTAATGTTAAACAGGATTAGTATTCTCGAATGCCACAGTCACTGATTCAAGCGGGTCGTGTTTATATTAGTGAGTGTGTGTGCGTACCTGTCCGGACACAAATTGCAAGCGTTTATTTGGAAGTATTGGAGGAAAACGTCGCAGCAGGGGACCTAAAGCAAATGGCCAGCACACCAAGCCACATAGAGGCGACATGAAATGTGTTCTTAGGTTCTTTATTGTCGATCATCCGGTTTTCCCCGATGCGTACCGACCAACTTAAGAGCATGCGATATGAGCATGCATTTTGCACAAAGTACACACAATCAAGTCATGTCAATGTTGCATAGCTGTAATAAGTCAAAGCGAATCAAAGATATAATGATAGATTAGATACGAATAGTCTCATATTTAGACGCAATCAGCAGGATCACTTAATACAATACAATACAATACAATAAGTTTATTGCATAAAACAGACACATGTTTATAGAAATTAAACAGTAGAAACAGGCAGTGACATGGAATTTTACAAAAGAGCATAATTATAGGTTATTAGTATTCAAATACATGCATATGATATAAAAAGGTGTTAGGTTCGTTGTTTATTTCCAAAATATATAAATTTGGAAAGATCGATAGTGATTTTTTGGGATTTGCATGACAAGAGATTAATAAATTTCTGTATATTCGGCCAGGTATGGTAATATCTTTTAATAAATTTCGATCTTAAAGTTGCATAATGTGGGCAGATTAGTATGAAATGATATTCATTTTCCAAAATTCTCGAATTACAATAAATACATAATCTTTCGTTTCGTGGCAGGTGTAGGTAACGACCACGCTCAATAGCTAAATCATGCGATGATGTTTTAAATCGTGTAAGGGTTACGACGACCATTGTTTGAATAAGCTGTATTCACCGAAATAAAATGATTACGCCATGGGTCACCTATTATTCTTCCGGCTTAATTACGCATTATCATTTCCGAAGGACATTGCGCAAGATTATGGTAGATAAAAGTCTGTTAACGGATTGGTGGTTAGGTTTTAATCTTTATTAAAGTCTCATCTATGTACATACATGTAATGCAAACACAAATGTAAATAATCAGATTAAAAGTACATAGCCATTCTGAATAGAATTATAAGAGACATATTGCAACAAAACATCTCACATTATAAAATCCCACACTACTATTAGTTAATGCTTATTTACATTATAAAGCCAAGAAACAGTTGCTAATTTATATTTAAATACGAAATAAAACAAAATGATATAAAACACTAAATCTAAAAACAAGCACTAGTGCGCTATTAAGAAATATTTTACAAAATCAGTTATCACCCAGGATCAGATCGAGAATGACCTAATTAGCAGCTGCTTCTTGTAGTCTGTAAAAATCATAGATATATAGTAATTAACACAAAAAGGGCATTATTTACAAAGGTAAAAGTAACGACGCTGTAGTATATTAAAACAGGTTTTGGCACAGTCTTATCACTGATTGATTACTGAATAGAAATATAATTGATCACGTTTTGTCATATTACAGAAATTATGGTCAGCTAATATTGCCTTCTGCAATAGTAAAGTTCTTAGATCATTATATATGGCACATTCCAATAAAACGTGATGTTCATCTTCTATCACATTACAAAAGGGACATTTACGATCGTCTAATCTTAAATTCTCATACCTTCCGGTTTCTATACGGATTGGTGCAACACCGCATCTAAATTTACTAAATGCCGACCTGTGTCGTGTAGGTAAAATCATTTTACAATATTCCTCAGGTTCAAATACATGCTTAAACTTACAATACGTTCTTAATTTGTTACGACCTCGTCCAGTAGTACCATGAATGCTATTTATAGAGGCATACCAATCTGTTATATATTTGTTCATACCAAATTTTCCCACACATTCGACACAATGAGGCTTAGAAATTGGAGCAGATAAGTTACAAAATTCTGCAAAATCAATATCCGTAAAATGTTTCTTAACAAAATAGAACCAGTTTTTACAGGAAGCAGAGTTCTCGTTTGCCCAAAGTGCAATTCGTTTGTTCAATCTCGAGTTATTTGTATTGGAAATTCGTACCCAAAACGTAGAAACTGTTTTCCATTGACTGACAATGGGAGGTTGCCAACCCATTTCACCGGAAACGGCTGCATTGGGTGTATACTTGTGTGTAATCGCCCTAGCTGTGTACTGTTTCTTCACCTAATCGTGCACGTCAGTCTTTGTGGTCGCATTTATAATTATGTACAATACCCCACTAAGGAACGCCATTTCCACAGTATGTTTTATATATATTCGAATACCCACCAATACTCCTTGTCTACTTTTGAGGGACCAAGGCGGCCGACTGGTTTAGGTCGTTGACTTCAAATCACCAAGGCTATTGGCTCACTGTTATAGGTTCGAATCCAACTGGGGATGTCGGATTATTTCATGTGAAGGCGGAAGGTCGGTGGTTCTACACGTGTATCCGTCCTTGCATGAAACTGCTCACAGGGGCAACTGGATTCTTCCTTAACCATTAATATCTGGATTTGGCATCAGCTTGTGCGACTTTAATCTTAAAAGTAAACAAACACTCGGGACGTGCGTACACGCATGTACGACCCCGATGATAGTGTTCAAAGCATTTCACATGTAGGCGTGTTCAAACGAATGTGTATTAAACAACTCGGCCACGATGCAAAGCCTATATGCTCGGAGTTGCATATGACTATGCGAGCTCGATATTATACTTGCTTTTTCTTTGGAGAGGGCAGTTTACTAATGCTGTTAGAACTATTCGCCCAACCCATGCTACCTGTTCTTTGCTCTGTCATGATTATGTAAATATGTAATGTAAATGTCAAATAGCATATGACATATGATTAACCTAATGCAAATAGACTTGCATGTGATTCTAAATAACTATTACGTAGTGTGATAAATAATATGTGTATTGTCGTTCTTTAGCGACGAGCTAAACACGGTGTGGAGTTCTGATGCGTTGGGATTAACCACACAGGTCAAATGCCCTACACATAAGAACGACACACACTTCAGTTTATTAGCGTTTACTAAGCAACGACTAGATACACATTCCATTATAATTTGAAACGATATAGTGCTATAAACGAATACATGTGTGAGCTATTTAATATTCTTGTCTGTTTTTTGGATGATGGCTTTACAAAATACCTCCCATTAAAATACATGCTGTATTCCAGTGTCACTGGAAATAATCATCCAGATATCGACACTATATTTCCTGTATGCCTGGGCAATAACACTACAAAACATGTCCACTCGCTCTATTCAATTCACGATATTTACAACGACTTATTTACGTCACGAGAATGTCGTTCATACATTTTACAGTGGGGGTACAATTCAACAGCCATACAGTATGCTTGCCGTAGCCATGGTTGGTTTAAACAGTATTTATTCCAATAAATGTACATGTATAACACAAAAAATGTTACAAATTACATAAATTGTGAATGGTTTGGATTGGAAAACAAGTCTTCAGAAAACTTATATTAATTCCTCTCCAATGGGAATGTACATGCTAAACATTTGCAACGTTTGCGGTAGGTAGCCATGGTTTATTACGGATTTTGAAATATTGGCTATAAATAGCTATTACCAGTCTAACATTCGAATGCGAAGTTATCTTCACAGCAGCTGTGTATATGAATATATGCCAATTGCAATTTATATGACATTATGTAACGAAAATCACAATTTATATCGTCTGTTCATCCCTCATTTGGTCCCGTGACCGAGTGGTTAAATCACTTGACTTTAAAGTCGCTTACCGCAACTCGTACTGGGTGCCTAATTATGCAATATGTGGATGCTATCCAGCTAACTCCTTGAATGTCGATGATTCTATCCTGGTGCCCGTCCATGCTTGAACTATTGCTCTATGGGGCAGCCGGGGCCATCATCCACAAACATTAGCAGCTGGAGAGTCGGAATGTGAAGTAAGCGGTAAATGCGCCTTTAAGCCCACAAAATAAACAACTCTTCCAGCATTCAATGTTGTCCTAGGTTAACATGTTAATACAGTTGGGACAGCTGAGCTTGTCTTGAAGGGGGTAGGGGTACAATATACAGAACATTGTGTCTGATACACTCGTAATCTTTCTTGCAAATGTCAAGGGCGCACTTATACAGCACATATACATTGTAGATAAAGCTAATTATCAGTGACGGGAAACCAGCGACCTATAATTGGATCATTCACTTTTAAAGTAAACAAATTAATTTAGGCTGAAGCGTGACGTTTATGATATCAATTGATACAACTCTGGACTGCATAATGCTAGACGTCATGTGTTGACGACGTCCTATATGGCTTCACTTATGGTGTGAGTCAGAGAACGTCGACAACCGTTCAACATACTGTTGCTAGGAACCACAAACAGTTCAGTATACTGTTGCTAGGAACCACAAACAGTTCAACATACTGTTGCTATGAACCACAAACCGTTCAACATACTGTTGCTAGGAACCACAAACCGTTCAACATACTGTTGCTAGGAACCACAAACCGTTCAACATACTGTTGCTAGGAACCACAAACCGTTCAACATACTGTTGCTAGGAACCACAAACAGTTCAACATTCTGTTGCTAGGAACCACAAACACAAAGAAGTGAGAAATAAAATATGTCATTGCACTGCTTTCAAACAGTGTAATAACATATTTTATTTCACTGATACAATTGAATAACACAATTATAGTATTGGAAAGCAAAAACATAATTATATGACTGTATTCATGTGTTTCACACATAACTGGTCCCAATTTTCATAAGCAGCACGCCTAACGAAAATTGGGATAATCTGATTAATAAATCGGCATGCAATACACGTCCATTAAACTATCAAAACAAACGAAATACCAAATAAACTGTACATTTATTTCAATAGTTTGACATGTATCACAAAACATTCGTATCACATTAAAACATATTAAACTGTATGAACAAAGTTTCATATTAACATGATAATAGGACACATTGATAAAGATCCTTAAAGATCAACGGAATATCTTTGTCTTTCGTTATACTATATTCGCTATACTATATTCGTTATACTATATTCCTTATACTATATTCGTTATACTCTATCATAAACCAACACGAAACGAATCAAAAATCGTATGTCATTATTTGCTTTAACTCTTTCAGCGCCGAATAAATTCAGAGCATGTGCACACAACATAGATCCAGACCAGCCGCGGCGTAGCGCCGCGTCTGATCAGGATATATGTTGTTTGCTATTCCGACAGGTGCTTCAGTCCCACTATCTGAAGAGCAATCAGCATACAGCATGATCAGACGACACGTTCTGTTCTGTCTGATCCGGTTATCTGCCTTTTGCAAAGTCGCTTTTATACGATATTGGCGGTGAAAGAGTTAATAAATAATTTATTAGCTCAAAAACCCACAGTTGAAAAAAAATCCTAGATGACTAATTTACGTTGACTAGTTTTGTTATGGAAACAATAGAAGCTGCATTCCATTATAATTACTGTCCATACTGTTCCATTGCGACAATACTTTAATAGGAAGTCGTGGTTGCTCAGTGGATGTGTGTTCGCTTCAGGTGCGAAAGGTCCGGAGTTCGAGCTCCGCTGAAGCCGTTACAATTGTGCCCTTAGGCAAGGCATTTAAATTCCACGTTGCCTCTTCTCTCTCCCTCATGGCGATGGATTCCATCAGGAATGAGGTCTCGAGAGTGATAAATATAGGTTGTAAGAACTTGTATCACAATCGAGCTAAAATAAATTTGTATAAACTTTAATAATAACATGCAGGGCTGATTACGCTATATACATTTATTTCAGCTCGATTGTGAAACACGTTCTTACAACTTATATTAATCACTCTCAAGACCGCATTGCAGATGGAATCCATCACCCGGGTGGGGGGGAGAGAAGAGGCACGTGGACGTTAAAGCTTAAATACATTGCCTAAGGGCACAGTCGTAACTGCTCCAGCGGGGCTTGAACTCCGGGCAATTCGCACATGAAGCGAACGCGCTACCACTGTACTATCATCACTTTCACAGGAAAGTAGGTGTTCTAAAATATAGTTATAAAATTATACTAAATCCATTTGTCGAAAACATTGTTACCCTATATCAGCTTAGAGCTAATTATGTTTTGAATAAATGGTTTTAGTATAAACGTGAAATTTCTTCAAAATGGTTCTTTGATCTTAAATATATAATAAATTATATAATAAGTCATTTTAGTGATGCTTACTAATATTAGAGCTTCTATGAATTGTAGTATTTTGAATCTATTTTAAGCTGTATAATTTTATATCATAAGAATTTAGATGAATTATATCTTATTGTAATATCTAATCTCCTGTAACTCAATGTTTGAGTGACAGCATGCATTATGCTTTTATGTTTTTGATATGTACATGTGTGTATTGTATCTATGCTGATGAGACTGAAATAAACTATATATATATACATATTCAGCTATCGAAAATATCAAATTAAAATGCTTCATCAACACGCTGCTACCTATGGTGAAACTTACGAAATTGGAGAATTTACCATTCTTATTGATGGCAAATAATTCTTGATTATGTTCCCTAAATTGTGAATAATAAAAAACCATTAATTAGAAAGTGTGTTCGTGCTCATTGCCTTAGTAATCAAGGTTATTAACCGTTGGTCCACAATTAGGTACACCATGCACCTTCTGTATAATTCGGTTGATAGGGGGATATTGGACTATTTAAAGTTACTTCACACACACGCACGTACGCACGCGCGTGCTTAACTTATTGCCATAATTCTTGTGATTGATAGAAATCAATATAAATGAACTGATTTCCATTTTACAAGATAATGGATATTGCATGTACAACAGAAAAATCGCGAAGACATTTAAAACAAGAGTGTATGTAGGTTTATTTAACGACGCTACCGGTTGCCCATTTGAGCGACGGGCAGTTTACGTAACAACACCTTTCCTGGGCATGCTCCAGCGGTTAACCAGTACTTGGCGCACCAACCTCCGTAAGAAACTGCCAACTTGCTCATATAAGGAGAAGGTCTGAGCTAGGCTCAAACCCGTAACTATCAGTGTTGATAGGTTACAGTGGTAGGTATACAAGTCGGCGACCGTAACCACTCTAATCGGAGGCGGACTCGCGCAGGCAAAATAATGGTGGCGCCCAATAAATACGCAATGCCTATTGACGTCATTGGCAAACTGTCGATACACACTATCTAATGACACCATTAAGACCTTGGCCACCGGAAACAAGTCGGCATAGAATTAGGGATCCGGCTATCTCACGACTATCATTCTTACATTCTAACTCGGCATTGCATCTGCATACGCAAAGATGAATATTACCATGTATAAATCTAATAAAACGTTGTTTCGCGCGTGATGTTAAACAGGGCGCCATTTTGCTATCATTTGCGTAGTTTTAGTAATTTACGCTTTTTAAAAAATATAACCAACTATGTTTACGCTTTTTAGATATTTTAATCATGTTGTATGAGCGTTAATTGTAGTCGAATAAACCATGGTTTATCGTTCTGAGGGTAAATATTTTTTATTTTATGAACTCAGATCATTTACATGACATATGCGTATACATGTAATTAGTTAACAGATGTTGTGACACGGATTGATATATAAATAATAAAGAGCATAGGAGAGAGAAGAGTCAAGCTTGGAGATGGGAAAAGAGCGGGACATTCTATTATTTTGTTTTGTTTCATTTAATTGTTGGTTTGAATGTATTATGATTGATTAATTCAGTAGTTAATTCCTACCGTGATAGCGCAGTGGATGCGCGTTCGCTTCAGATGCGAACGGTCTGGAGTTCGAGCCCCACTGGAGCCGTTACGAGTGTGCTCTTAGGCAAGGCATTTAAATTCCACGTTGCCTCTTCTCTCTCCCTCGTGGCGATGGATTCCATCAGGAATGAGGTCACGAGAGTAATTAATATAAGTTGTAATAACTTGTTTCGCAATCGAGCTAAGATTAATTTGTATAAATGAAACAATTCCTACACATCAGAACTCCAAACCATGTTTTATTCGCCAATAAAAGAAAGAAAGAAAAGACGAAACACCATTACATTAAGCGGCCGTATATATACACCCGATGCCAAAAATAATAAGAATACGTTTAGTTCCATTGTATTTAGAAATAATTGTCACTTGTTTCGGTCTAATGATCCTTATTGGAGACCAATTGCGGGGATGCTCGGATTTTACTAAAATAGTCTGCCGAAGGTTCGTTTAATTCTGCAAAGATACTACTTGTTTATATTTTCTCATGCATACAAATAACAACATTTTTCGGATATTGTTTGGCAATATTAAACTGAGACATTTGCATATTCCATGAACTTACTTCGTTAATAATCGGATCGAAGTAAAATATGAGCTTTAGATTATGGTACACTTACTTACTGACTTGATTCAAATATTAACGGTAAAAACCTAACGTATGTCCTGGTCGTAGTTCACGGAAACTTATGAAGGCTTTGGCGGAGATTAATGAGACTCAGTTTAATGTTGCAAAGCAATACACGCATTATATCATCAGAGCTAATATTAGGACAACTTGATACAAATAGATAACCTTCATTGAACATCAGGGATATTACGCTCATGGGCACATATTATGCCGGTCGCGTGGTCAACATGTGTGTATCATTCGAGTATTTATGAACTGTGTACAGTGAATAGCCTGTGTTACAGTCTGTCGATTATTCACTTTTTTATTTCTGGCAAAATGACAGGAACTAATTATGGTATCATCTTTAAATTATATTTATGTGACTGACATGGCAAAATATCGTGGAAGTCGTGATAGCGCAGTGGATGCGCGTTCGCTTCAGGTGCGAATGGTCCGGAGTTCGAGCACCGCTGGAGTCGTTACGAGTGTGCCCTTAGGCAAGGCATTTAAATTCCACATGCCTCTTCTATCTCCTTCATGGCGATGGATTCCATCAGGAATGAGGTCTCGAGAGTGATTAATATAAGTTGAAGTACATGTTTCGCAATCGAGCTAAAATAAATGTGTATAAACTAAGGCAAAATATATCAACGATTTTTTCCAGGTTATATCTTGAACGTAGACAGGATATACATTGATATCAATAACAGTGTAATCTGCTCACATGAGGATGATAGATAATCATATATAATACCAACGTCCATTCACACACAGACGGATGGAAACATACCAGGCTAATATAGCTAACTAACTACTCCAGAGGACAAACTACATATATATAGTAAATAAACCTATAATGAATAGTGTTATATATGTAGCCTGTGGCGCCCAAATATATGTTGCAAATAAACAAAACTCGTGCACATACAGACGGATCTGTAGTCCAGTGGTACCACGCTGGACTGGTAATCCAGGGATCGCAGGTTCGATCCCCCGTTTGACCCTAATAAAATTATCCGTCTTTCAGGTGAGACGTTAAACCGAGGTTTCGTGTCTGTGCTTTACACCGTGCACGTAAAAGAACCAGAGGAGACTCTGTAATGGGTATCTGTCTGTATCATTGCACTATCCTCCAATAATCTAAAACTACTAATCTCTTCAGAAGGCGTCGCTCATATGGGCAACCGATAGCGACGATAAATAAACGTAAAACAATCTCTTCAGAAGGCGTCGCTCATATGGGCAACCGATAGCGACGATAAATAAACGTAAAACACACACCCCACTTCATTTGGACACAGCGGGCCACAATAGATCGGTAACGGCTAGGTTTGTACAACAGTTTTCGATGTTTAGTATAATTTTTATAATAATAAATTTAGTTAGAATTATTTAAGCTAACGAACCAAACTTTAATTCTCACTGCACAATAACACTATATGAAATATATACTGGCACCAAACAGAAACTGTGCACTTGGTTTAAACATATTTAGTCCACTATATACATTCACAAAGCAATACATGCACCCATACTCAAAGAATAGGAAAGGATCAAAACGGAAGCAGAGCTTATATAGTTTCTCTCCTTGCAGTTCAAAATACACAATACTATTTTGGACAGTGTGGAGCTAATATATGTATACCAAATGTGCATATTGCTTAGAAATGACAGAAATATAATACCGGTAAGAAAGCAGAAGAAAGAGAAGATATTTGAGAATGTAGCACAGGCAGACAGGGGTAATGTCATCAAGTGCACGTCTTATATACATGGGGTCTTATATGCATGTGCACTTGTCTTAGAGGTAAAATCGATATCCTTTTAGATATAAATATAGGCAAATGTGAAGGTCTACATCCTTAAATATTGGGTACATTAGTATGTATTTATGTTCCATTAATGTCAAACCCATTGCGGGGACCTATACATGTTTTCCTGGGCAGGCTTAGCCGACCTAAGTGGTTAACCAGTACTAAGCAATGTGTGTGAGGTATATTGCTCCATGACACTACATACGTGGCCTGACCGAGTATCGAACCGCGGGACCGCTCGATTCTAAATCCGACGCTCTACCACTGGACCACGGACGCCCGGATGTAATGTGTGGAGATTATTTTCTTCACTCGTTATAGTAAAATCCATAATTCTAAAATGTGTAACGAAAATGTAACGCTCAATATAAAAGTGCACAGTTTGTTTTGGTGTCAGTAGAGCAATGCATTCAATGTTGGCATATTGCTGGCATAAAACACATTTATTTAACAGTAATATATCTGTAAGCATCAAAGATATCTATGATTGTAAATAACAATACCATACGAAGAAACCTGTGTTAAGATGACGCCATTGTCCAGCCGACCCAACCTAACACAAACAGGATCGAATCCGCCCCCAAAACATGCAGCTATTCTGAGAAAACTGATTTGAAATAAATAACTGTTACATTCATATATCGGTCACGGAAGCCACTTTCACTAATGTTGACATCATAATAAACGGACACGCTACGTCATCCTTGCGTAAAACAGACGGATATGTAGTCCAGTGGTAAGACGTTGGACTGGTAATCCAGGGATCGCAGGTTCGCTCCCTCGTCTGACCCTAATACAATTTAACAGTCTTTCAGATGGGACGTTAAACCGAGGTATCGTGTCGGTTCTTTAAACCGTGCACGTAAAAGAACCAGAGTAGACTCTGGATTGGGTCTCTGTCTGTATCATTGCACTATCCTCCAAAATCTAAAATGACTGATATCTTCAGGAGGCGTCGCCCATATGGGCAACCGGTAGCGACGATAAATAAACGTAAAACACACACTCCTTGCGTAAAGAGAGACTCACTAACTGACTAGAACCTCCTCTAGAGACATGGCTTCATAACAAACTAGGAATAGTTACGCCTAGTAGCAGGTATTATTCTGGCCTCTTAGAAAATCGTGACTAGAGTCAATTTGATAAATACATGTACAATAAATTACCTATTAATATATTTTCACTATCATTAAATTCGTCAGCATTGTTTCTTTCATTTGTTAATGGTCGATAGAGTAGGACGAAGTACATGTAGGGGATATGATATTTAAAAACCATCGAAGCCAGCTATTCACGAACTAAATATAATGCATTTTTGATTTTAGAATTGCCCCACATATCCAAATACAATAAAGTCTGGAACAAAACATAAATGAAATAATACAAGCCTTAACGCATGTCCCTGAACGCAGAAAACGAACATTAAATTGCTAAATAAAATGTTAAATGAACTCGTCTTCAAATTTTCACGAATATGGTTTTAGAAACACCACCATCTAAATTACGATTACACCCGCGGTTGCTACATGCTATTAATAAATAAATAAATAAATAAATATACAAACACAAAATCAAAAAAGAGAGTATATACCTTGTATGTATGTATGTTCCATTAATGTCAAACCACTTACGGGAACCTAGACATGTTTTCCTGGGCAGGCTTAGCCGTCCTAAGCGATTGACCAGTACTAAGCAATGTGTGTGAGGTGCCTTACTCACTGACACTACATACGTGGCCTGACCGAGTATCGAACCCGGGACCGTTCGATTCCAAATCCGACGCTCTACCACTGGACCCGAACTCACGTCCCTTAGCATAAAGGCTATTCAATTAGCATTCTGTTAATAATAATTATAACCTTCGCATTATCAATATGCGGTAATTTCATTGGATGAAAACAGTTAGTAACATGTTTAACTTTGTCTCGATCTCTACTGCTCCCACAGCTGTAAGACATATTGTAAACTATGTAGGATAGTGTATTTAGCTATATCGCCTTAGAATAACATCGGTTCATAGTGCCATCGGTTCATAGTGCCATCTGAGAACATACTCCTTTAAGATATATACTTTATTTCATATGTTATTGTTATTGCTTGTTTTTTTTTTACATACATAGTGAATATAAAACATATAAATACAATGAAAAGCAAACGAAACCCTCCGCAAGTTCTAGAAACACTTAACGTTATCTTTATTTTGCAATGATTGCGAAACAAGTTCTAACAACTTATATTAATCACTCTCGTTGGCGCGGATGAAAGCGTTATTGTGGTCATTCGTGTGGGAGGACACCGGAGTACCCGAAAACCCACCTGTCCAATTTGGCGACCACCGTACCATCTCACATACTTCCCGGTCCGAGAATCGAACCCGGGTTGCATTGGTGAGAAGTGAGCGCGCTAACCACTGCGCTAATCGGACATTTATGTCTAGAAACACTAGAGACGGTAGTTCTGTAGCAGGGCTTGACAACAAAATGACCACGAACACTCTAATGCCAAACGGTGTTCCTATGACGGAAGTGGTAACAAACCAACATATACATATTCTTGCTACATGCTATTTGTAATCGATATGAAGAACCCAACAGAACATAACAGAACATACTGAAACAGAATATATGTATTTAGATGTGTACATAGTACATCGTCAAATATAATACAAATTATACAAATAAGAAGATAAAAATGAGCCGTCACACGACATAACCAACATAGTGCTGATAAAAAAACACATACGTCAATAACTGCTAATGATATAATGATACACTTGGTACCGTGTGTGTTTTTACGTTTATTTATCGTCGTTACCGGTTGCCCATATGAGCGGTGCCTCCTGAAGAGATTAGTTATTTTAGATTTTGGAGGATACTGCATGATACAGACAGAGACCCATTCCAGAATCTCCGCTCGTTCTTTTACGTGCACGGTGTAAAGCACCGACACGAGACCTCGGTTTAACGTCCCATCAGAAAGACTTAATTTTATTAGGGTCAGACGGGGGATCGAACCTGCGATCCCTGGATTACCAGTCCAGCGTGTTACCACTGGACTACATATCCGTCTGTCACTTGGTACCAAACTGTTGCTATTATTATGTAATACCACTCCGTTTCAAATGACCGACCGTCTGATCATGTTAATTTGAATAAATTATGCATGACATTTTCAAACTTATATGCTTTAATGAAAGATAATTACATTGTATATCTAAATGAAAGGATTTGCTCTCAGCTTTCTAATAATATCAACCTTTACAAAATCGAATAATTATAGTGTCAAGAAGCCACGAGCATGACTTGTTTAGTTTACATAATTAGCATAATTATGCATAAAATATGCTAATTAGGTAACATTAATATCGTTATCACTGCGTAACCAGACTGCAGACAGATGGGACGTTAAACCGAGGTCTCGTGTCGGTGCTGTACACCGTGCACGTAAAAGAACCAGAGGAGACTCTGGAATGGGTCTCTGTCTGTATCATTGCACTATCCCCCACACATCTAAAATGACTAATCTCTTCAGGAGGCGTCGCTCATATGGGCAACCGGTAGCGACGATAAATAAACGTAAGACACACACACACGAGGACAATCCCGTGAAGAGGAGATAATTCATGTTCATTTTCATGCAACTTGACCTTTTTATAACGTAAACCCGAGAACTTCGTATGTGTGCACGTAAACTATATGTAAATTAACATAATCGGATGGTTCTGTGATTTGAAACGTAATTTTGTTGGTAATATAAGCTACTAAGTACCAAGTTGATCTTTCAATAGACGGATCTGTAGTCCAGTGGTAGCACGCTGGACTGGTAATCGCAGGTTCGATCCCCGTCTGACCCTAATACAATTAAAGGTATTTCAAATGGGACATTAAACCGAGGTCTTGTGTCGGTGCTTTACACCGTGCACGTAAAAGAACCAGAGGAGACTCTGGACTGGATCTCTGTCTGTATCATTGCACTATCCTCCAACAATCTAAAATGACTAATCTCTTCAGGAGGCGTCGTCATATGGGCAACCGGTAGCGACGTTATATAAACGTAAAACACACTGCTCTTTCAATCATTAGCAGTTCTTAGCTTATGTGTTTTAGCATCACTATGTTGATTGTGTTGTGTGACGGCTGAAATAAATCCGTTTTGCCTTAATCATGGCATTGTCATGGAAGCCAGCATACATAGTGCTCTGTTATTAGTTCTATGAGCCCCTATTCCTTAGTTATACCACTATTTGTAATGTATTATTTCTATGAACCCCTATCCCTTAGTTATACCACTATTTGTAATGTATTATTTCTATGAACCCTTAGTTATACCACTATTTGTAATGTATTATTTCTATGAACCCCTATCCCTTAGTTATCCCACTATTTGTAATGTATTATTTCTATGAACCCCTATCCCTTAGTTATACCACTATTTGTAATGTATTATTTCTATGAACCCCTATCCCTTAGTTATACCACTATTTGTAATGTATTATTTCTATGAACCCCTATCCCTTAGTTATACCACTATTTGTAATGTATTATTTCTATGAACCCTTAGTTATACCACTATTTGTAATGTATTATTTCTATGAACCCTTAGTTATACCACTATTTGTAATGTATTATTTATATTAACCCCTATCCCTTAGTTATACCACTATTTGTAATGTATTATTTCTATGAACCCTTAGTTATACCACTATTTGTAATGTATTATTTCTATGAACCCCTATCCCGTAGTTATCCCACTATTTGTAATGTATTATTTCTATGAACCCTTAGTTATACCACTATTTGTAATGTATTATTTCTATGAACCCTTAGTTATACCACTATTTGTAATGTATTATTTCTATGAACCCTTAGTTATACCACTATTTGTAATGTATTATTTCTATGAACCCTTAGTTATCCCACTATTTGTAATGTATTATTTCTATGAACCCCTATCCCTTAGTTATACCACTATTTGAAATGTATTATTTCTATGATCCCTTAGTTATACCACTATTTGTAATGTATTATTTCTATGAACCCCTATCCCTTAGTTATACCACTATTTGAAATGTATTATTTCTATGATCCCTTAGTTATACCACTATTTGTAATGTATTATTTCTATGAACCCTTAGTTATACCACTATTTGTAATGTATTATTTCTATGAACCCTTAGTTATACCACTATTTGTAATGTATTATTTCTATGAACCCTTAGTTATACCACTATTTGTAATGTATTATTTCTATGATCCCTTAGTTATACCACTATTTGTAATGTATTATTTCTATGAACCCTTAGTTATACCACTATTTGTAATGTATTATTTCTATGAACCCTTAGTTATACCACTATTTGTAGTGTATTATTTCTATGAACCCCTATCCCGTAGTTATACAACTATTTGTAATGTATTATTTCTATGAACCCCTATCCCTTAGTTATCCCACTATTTGTAATGTATTATTTCTATGAACCCTTAGTTATACCACTATTTGTAATGTATTATTTCTATGAACCCTTAGTTATACAACTATTTGTAATGTATTATTTCTATGAACCCTTATCCCTTAGTTATCCCACTATTTGTAATGTATTATTTCTATGAACCCTTATCCCTTAGTTATACCACTATTTGTAATGTATTATTTCTATGAACCCTTAGTTATACCACTATTTGTAATGTATTATTTCTATGAACCCTTAGTTATACCACTATTTGTAATGTATTATTTCTATGAACCCTTATCCCTTAGTTATACCACTATTTGTAATGTATTATTTCTATGAACCCTTAGTTATACCACTATTTGTAATGTATTATTTCTATGAACCCCTATCCCTTAGTTATCCCACTATTTGTAATGTATTATTTCTATGAACCCCTATCCCTTAGTTATACCACTATTTGTAATGTATTATTTCTATGAACCCCTATCCCGTAGTTATACCACTATTTGTAATGTATTATTTCTATTAACCCCTATCACTTAGTTATACCACTATTTGTAATGTATTATTTCTATTAACCCCTATCACTTAGTTATACAACTATTTGTAATGTATTATTTATATTAACCCCTATCCCTTAGTTATACCACTATTTGTAATGTATTATTTCTATGATCCCTTAGCTATACCACTATTTGTAATGTATTATTTCTATGATCCCTTAGCTATACCACTATTTGTAATGTATTATTTCTATGAACCCCTATCCCTTAGTTATACCACTATTTGTAATGTAGGTTACATTATTGTACCTAAATGTCATTTTATAAATATACAGTCAAACCTGTCTTAAGCAGCCAGCCAAAGGAAATATATAAAGTGGCTGCTTAACACAGGTGGCTGCTTAATAGATGTCAAATGTATAATAAAACAACATATTGGGAATCTGGCTGCTTAATACAGGTTGGCTGCTTAATGGAGGTTACCACTAACACAGGCTTGACTGTACTGACTCAAAAAAAACTGCATTTGCCTTAGAGGTAAACTTTATATCCATTTAGAAAACAATATAGGCATATTTGGTATTAATTTGGCTTACATATTGTACAAATTAGTGCAATGATTATTTTCTTCACTCATGATAGTAAAATCCATGATTCTAAAATTTGTAGCGAAAAAGTAACGCCCAATATAAAAGTGCACAGTTTTCATATGGCGTCAATATAGGAACAGTTCGTAATCTGCACTATTGCAAGCCCGCATCTAACATAATTCACAGAGTCCCTTCATTCCGGGTCAATAGCCATGCACAGTCAGGGCTGCATAATTGCATATTGACCTTTTAGTCATGGTCTTACAATGTAATATTGACCTCTCAATCAGGATCAAATAACTGCATATTGACCATTTATTCAGTGTCAAAGAACTGTACCAGGGTCAAAGAACTGCATATTGACCATTTATTCAGTGTCAAAGAACTGTACCAGGGTCAAAGAACTGCATATTGACCATTTATTCAGTGTCAAAGAACTGTACCAGGGTCAAATAACTGCATATTGACCATTTATTCAGTGTCAACGAACTGTACCAGGGTCAAAGAACTGCATATTGACCATTTATTCAGTGTCAAAGAACTGTACCAGGGTCAAAGAACTGCATATTGATCATTTATTCAGTGTCAACGAACTGTACCAGGGTCAAATAACTGTACCAGGGTCAAATAACTGCATCATTTATTCAGGGTCAAAGAACTGTACCAGGGTCAAACAACAATCAACTACATATTGACCTCTCATTCAGGGTCATATCACTAAAAAAACTATTACAATAATTGTTGATCTGTTGATGGCAAAGGAATTAGACAAAACGTTAACACATTGTAACCTTGACTAAACGTTAACACATTGTAACCCAGACAACACGTTAACACATTGTAACCCAGACAACACGTTAACACATTGTAACCTAGACAACACGTTAACACATTGTAACCCAGACAACACGTTAACACATTGTAACCCAGACAACACGTTAACACATTGTAACCCAGACAACACGTTAACACATTGTAACCCAGACAACACGTTAACACATTGTAACCCAGACAACACGTTAACACATTGTAACCCAGACAACACGTTAACACATTGTAACCCTGACAACACGTTAACACATTGTAACCCAGACAACACGTTAACACATTGTAACCCAGACAACACGTTAACACATTGTAACCCAGACAACACGTTAACACATTGTAACCCAGACAACACGTTAACACATTGTAACCCAGACAACACGTTAACACATTGTAACCCAGACAACACGTTAACACATTGTAACCCAGACAACACGTTAACACATTGTAACCCAGACAACACGTTAACACATTGTAACCCAGACAACACGTTAACACATTGTAACCCAGACAACACGTTAACACATTGTAACCTTGACAACACGTTAACACATTGTAACCTTGACAACACGTTAACACATTGTAACCCAGACAACACGTTAACACATTGTAACCCAGACAACACGTTAACACATTGTAACCCAGACAACACGTTAACACATTGTAACCCAGACAACACGTTAACAGATTGTAACCCAGACAACACGTTAACACATTGTAACCTTGACAACACGTTAACACATTGTAACCCAGACAACACGTTAACACATTGTAACCCAGACAACACGTTAACACATTGTAACCCAGACAACACGTTAACACATTGTAACCCAGACAACACGTTAACACATTGTAACCCAGACAACACGTTAACAGATTGTAACCCAGACAACACGTTAACACATTGTAACCCAGACAACACGTTAACACATTGTAACCTTGACAACACGTTAACACATTGTAACCTTGACAACACGTTAACACATTGTAACCCAGACAACACGTTAACACATTGTAACCTTGACAACACGTTAACACATTGTAACCCAGGTAGCCTGATAACAATACCCGATACAGCTGCATTCGTATTGTGAGTTATTGTCCATGCTAATGTGACCAAACAAAGACGTATTTTTGACACAGTATGTTTGTGTAGCACACAGTTGATATGTTGAGTAAGATTCCACACCATTAAGCATCACTCTCCATCTTACTTCGAATCCTGTAAAAATAAAATAGAATTATGATTTTCAAACTCAAGCTTCGTATGCTTGTGACGTCGTGATAGCGCAGTGGATGCGCGTTCGCTTCAGGTGCGAAAGGTCCGGAGTTCGAGCCCCGCTGGAGCCGTTACGATTGTGTCCTTAGGCAAGGCATTTAAATTCCACTTTGCCTCTTCTCTCTCCTTCATGGCGATGGATTCCATCAGGAATGAGGTCTCGAGAGCGATTTATATAAGTTGAAAGAACTTGTTTCGCAATCGAGCTAAAATAAATTTGTATAAACTAAACTATGCTTGTGACCTTTGAACTACCTCCGAGTTCAAAACCCACCAAGACATAGTGAGAAGGGACACATTTTATTAATGTAGGACGAAATGCTAGTTTATACAAATTAATTTAGCTCGATTGCGAAACAAGTTCCTTCAACTTATATTAATCACTCTCGAGACCTCATTCCTGATGGAATCCATCGCCACGAGGGAGAGAGAAGAGGCAACGTGGAATTTAAATGACTTGCCTATGGGCACAATCGTAACGGCTCAGGCGGGGCTCGAACTCGGGACCTGAAGCGAACGCGCATCCACTGCGCTATCACGACTTCCATATATAAATAAATAAATGCTAGGGTTCGGGAATAACACAATGTGTTTCCTTGTAGAACCGCTTGCTAAGGATAATCTGGAAACGATACATATATAGCTATATATCACAGATACTCCATTTTCGTCAAAAGAATATGTGTACATATTTACGTACACACACTGGTCTAATATCATGTTTGCCATTTAGGTTTTGGAATTTTAAAATTTTGTAAAATGTTCAATATACATCCCCAAACACAGCACAGAGCTTTTTTTATATGCAAACAAGTCCTCTCCTATCCAGGCCATAATGCATACTAGCTAAAAGGGTTGTTTGTTAAGTTTGCATGGGTATAAAGTGCTGGACTGGTAATCCAGGGATCGCAGGTTCGATCCCCCTTCTGACCATAATAAAATTAACAGTCTTTCAGATGGGACGTTAAACCGAGGTCTCGTGACGGTGATGTACACCGTGCACGTAAATGAACCAGAGGAGACTCTGGAATGGGTCTCTCTCTGTATCATTGCACTATCCTCCAAAAATCTAAAATGACTAATCTCTTCAGGAGGCGTCGCTCATATGGGCAACCGGTAGCAATGCTAAATAAGCGTAAAACACACAAAAGTGCTGTACTATGTAAGTCTATATTCACAACTGGAATGGGGACAATTTGATTTTATTTGATATCTGTGGAAGACGTTGCAAAATATATAATGTTCCAATGAATGAAAGGATAGGTCCTTCTTTTACAATGATAATTTGCTATGTAATGCTTACGCATTGTTCATAGACGAGACTATCACAGAACTACTTCCAACTAGAAATGTCACAGTCGGTGATTTAATGCACGAGCCATAGCTGAAGAAGCTACAGACGTGACTGGAAATATTGACTCGTTCGGCTAGACATTGCGAAAACTATATGCCTCCTTTAGTGGCATAAACATCCAAACGGCAAAGATGCCAATGGACCATTCACCAATAGTCTATGTAATTGTGTACCAAAGAGACATGGAAATGAATCATTCGATCGGAATTATCTATTTTACATAGCGATGTTCCTGGTTGTCGGGTGTGTGACGGTTGCTAGTGTATTTCATCCACACGAAATGGACGGCTTAGCGTATCATGACGATGGCGATGAGGAATATTTTGAACTATTATAAATGTATAAGTTTAGGGGCCTGTACAATAAGTGTATCAGCGGATAAATAACCAAAGGATATAAGCGGAAAACAATCCAAAATCTAAAACAGTGGGCTGTGTGAGGTGCATAGCGCCGAAGGCAATGCCACTATTTTACATATTGGATTCGGTTGAGGTTTATATCTTGCATAAGACACATACAAATATAACACGATCCGACTAAGTAAAAATGTTAATTTCGTACATTTACGCGTAGGATTTAATACAATATTCTGGCCTTTTGACAGCAGTCCAATATTATTAATAATTGCGAAGAATTATATAAGACTCTTTTATTCTAATCCCTTTTCTCTATTTTGATGTGTAGTGTAGCTTATGCATTGTTCAATATGTACTATATTGGGAAACAAAATATGTTTAAATTAATAACAATGGATAGTGTTTTAAGTTCGTGTAACAGTTAAAATGAGTAAACATTCATGCTATGTACTGTCCACTGTTTTGCCATTTTAGCTTATTTTAGCTTATATCTAATAATTTGATTTGGTCCCAATGACAGGTTTTGTTATATAGGTCATATATATTCAGGCTCGGATGGGTACCGTGGTAGACCCACCGAATCATGCAGTCATATGACCCGATTAAAGGGGGCGGGGTGAACGAGTACACTATCCGATGCATGTGATAGCAATACATACGTTTCCAAACCCCCTGGTGTTCGTTCGAGATATATAAAATTGTATGCACACATAAAAGTATTTATGTCAAGGTACATCTAATTTTGTCTGGAAGATTACGGCACAATTTCATGGATTTTAGTGTTGCACATTACTTAACACTTCAGCCAATAATATGGCATAGATATAACATGTGACGTGATCAGCCAATCACGGGGCGTATTGGCTTTCTCTTTGTTCTAGTTTGGCGGGGGAAAAACCACGCCAACAATTTTCTGCAGAAATATCCACCTCCTCCAACTCCTCCACCTCAAACTGTTAAAGGTACATGGCCGGGGTTACATTTGTTTTGTATGCATTTGTCTTGTAGATTGTTAAATCATTTCACACATTGTCATCATGGATCTTTTAGAGTAATCACGTTGCTAGTCAGTGTACAATATACATTGATATCTGATACATGTACATATATGTCAAGGCATTACAGCCGTATTCATACTATGTTAATTAACACTCGTTTGTTATTCTGGTTACCGAAAGATTATCAAAGGATCACATTTATGGATACGAAATTACGTTATAATACATACATGTACCAATTGTATACTACAATATAAACATGTGGAGTCTCCGTGGTGTAATATATAGGATGTCCGCCACTTAGCCAACCTGATGTGAGTTCGAACCTCTTCAATCTACCCCATGGCGATGAATTCCATCAGGAATGAGATTTCTAGAGCAAGTAGTCTAATGTTAGGTTATATAAATTTAATTTAGTTATTTTCCGAACCAAGTTCTTCCTTGTGGAATATATAGTCATGAGGGAGAGAGGTCCATCGTCATGAGGGAGAGAGTTCCATAGCCATGAGGGAGAGAGGTACCTCGTTATGAGGGAGAGAAGTCGAGAGTTCCATAGCCATGAGGGAGAGAGGTACCTCGTTATGAGGGAGAGAGGTCCATCGTCATGAGGGAGAGAGGTCCATCGTCATGTGGGAGAGAGGTCCATCGCCATGAGGAGAGAGGCCCCTCGTCATAAGGGCGAGAGGTCCATCGTCATGAGGAAGATAGGCCCATCGTCATGAGGGAGAGAGATACATCGTCATGTGGGAGAGAGGTCCATCGCCACGAGGGAGAGAGGTCCATCGTCATGTGGGAGAGTGGTTCATCGTCATGAGTGAGAGAGGTTCATCTTCATGAGTGAGAGAGGTCCATCGTCATGAGGGAGAGAGGTCCATCGTCATGAGGGAGAGAGGTCCATAGTTATGTGGGAGAGAGGTCCATCATCATGAGGGACAGAGGTCCATCGTCATGAGGGAGAAAGATCCATAGTCATGTGGGAGAGAGGTTCATCGTCGTGAGTGAGAGAGGTTCATCTTCATGAGTGAGAGAGTTCCATCGTCATGAGGGAGAGAGGTCCGTATTCATGGGCGAGAGAGGTCCATCATCATGAGGGAGAGAGATCCATCGTCATGAGGGAGAGAGGTCCATCGTCACGAGGGAGAGAGGTCCATCGTCATGTGTAAGAGAGATTCATCGTCATGAGGGAGAGAGGTTCATTGTCATGAGGGAGAGAGGTCCATCGTCATGTGGGAGAGAGGTTCATCGTCATGACTGAGAGAGGTCCATCGTCATAAGGGAGAAAGGTCCATCGTCATAAGGGAGAAAGGTCCATCGTCATGAGGGAGAAAGGTATATCGTCATAAGGGAGAGAGGTACATCGCCATGAAGGGAGATATGTCTATTGTCATGAGGAAGATAGTTCCCATCGTCATGAGGGAGAGATGTCCATCGTCATGAGGGAGAGAGGTCCATCGTCATGAGGGAGATAGGTCCATCCTCATGAGGGAGAGAGGTTCAACGTCATGAGGGAGAGATCCATCGCCATGAGGGAGTGAGGTCCCTCGTCATGAGGCAGAGAGGTCCATCGTCCTGAGGGATAAAGGTCCCTAGTCATGAGGGAGAGAGATCCATCATCATGTGGGAGAGAGGTTCAACGTCATGAGGGAGAGATCCATCGCCATGAGGGAGTGAGGTCATGAGGCAGAGATGTCCATCGTCCTGAGGGATAAAGGTCCCTCGTCATGAGGGAGAGAATTCCATCGTCATGCGGGAGAGAGGTCCCTCGTCATGATGGTGAGAGGTCCCTCGTCATGAGGGAGAGAGATCCATCGTCATGAGGGAGAGAGGTCCCTCGTCATGAGGCAGAGAGGTCCCTCCTCGTGAGGGATAGAGGTCATGAGGGAGAGAGGTCCCTCGTCATGAGGGATAGAGGTCCCTCGTCATGAGGGAGATCCATCGTCATGAGGGAGAGAGGTCCCTCGTCATGAGGGAGAGAGGTCCCTCGTCATGAGGCAGAGATGTCCCTCGTCATGAGGGAGAGAGATCCATCGTCATGAGGGAGAGAGGTACCTCGTCATGAGGGAGATAATTCCATCGTCATGCGGGAGAGAGATCCCTCGTCATGATGGTGAGAGGTCCCTCGTCATGAGGGAGAGAGGTCCATCGTCATGAGGGAGAGAATTCCATCGTCATGCGGGAGAGAGGTCCCTCGTCATGATGGTGAGAGGTCCCTAGTCATGAGGGAGAGAGGTCCATCGTCATGAGGAAGAGAATTCCATCGTCATGCGGGAGAGAGGTCCCTCGTCATGAGTGAGAGAGGTCCCTCGTCATGATAGAGAAAGGTCAAGAGGAAGAGAGGTACATCGTCATGAGAGAGAGAGAGGTATATGATCATTAGGGAGATAGTCGGTGCAATGTGTAATTTAAATGCCTTGCCTTATGACACAAACGTAACGGATACAGCTGTGCGTGGCCTTCACGCCTGGAGGGAACCCACTACCACCGTCGGTATCTCAACTTCCATACGCTATCATGACTCCCACACGCTATCTCAACTCCCAGACGCTATCACGACTCCCACACGCTATCACGACTCCCACACGCTATCTCAACTCCCAGACGCTATCACGACTCCTACACGCTATCATGACTCCCACGCGCTATCATGACTCCCACACGCTATCACGACTTCCACACGCTATCACGACTTCCACACGCTATCATGCCTCCCACACGCTATCATGACTCCCACACGCTACCACGACTTCCACGCGCTATCATGACTCCCACACGCTATCACGACTTCCACACGCTATTACGACTTCCACACGCTATCACGACTTCCACACGCTATCATGACTCCCACGCGCTATCATGACTCCCACATGCTATCACGACTTCCACACGCTATCACGAACGACTTCCACACGCTATCACGACTTCCACACGCTAGCATGACTCCCACGCGCTATCATGACTCCCACACGCTATCACGACTTCCACACGCTATCACGACTTCCACACGCTATCACGACTCCCACACGCTATCACGACTTCCATACCCTATCACGACTTCCACACGATATCACGACTTCCACACGCTGTCACGACTTTCACACGCTATCACGATGACTTCCACACGCTGTCACGATGAATTCCACATGCTATCACGACTTCCACACGATATCACGAATTCCACACCCTATCACAACTTCCACACGCTATCACGACTTCCACTCTGAAGAAAGTTGCGAGTGTTTGTTTCACAATCCATATAGTATGTATATGAAATAAAGAACATATAACACTTTACTACCGGGTCTTTTTGAGATTTCTGATTAGAAGCTGCGGCTGATTGCTCCTTCATTCCTTCGTATCTATCACGGGCTATTCGCAGAGGCGCCACCATGGTATCGTCAATCAAAGGAAATAACTGCAAGACAGAAATGTGTAAATATGTATGTCCCATTAATGTCAAACCCCTTAAAGATTAAACTATTTATTTTACAACGATTGTGAAGCAAGCTCTAACAACTTATATTAATCACTCTCGTTGGCGCGGATGAAAGCGTAACTGCGGGCATTCGTGTGGGAGGAAACCGGAGCACCCGGAGAAAACCCACCTGTCCGATCTGGCGACCACTGTACCATCTCACAAACTTCCCGGTCCGAGGATCGAACCCAGGCTGCGCTAATGGAATGGGACAGCCAAACTCCTTACGGGGACATAATATTATACATGTTTTCCTGAGCATGCGTAACCGATATAAGCTGTTAACCAGAACTAAGCAATGTGTGTGAGGTGCCTTGCTCAATGACACCACATACGTGGCCTGACCAAGTACGAGTATCGAACCCGGGACCGTTCGATTTCAAATCCGATACTCTACAACTGGACTACGGATGCCACACTATGTGGTTCGGTCATAGAGTGATGGAACCTATGCCCGCGTAAATCCCACATATAATGACCAGTATCAAATGTTAATTGCACATGCCATATATTATTATTTTCTTAAGTCTTGTCGACAGTTTTAGCTTCATCACGTGACCTTGCTGCTCAATATAGCTATCGCAACGGTGTCGGTCGGCACCCGTTTATATGGTGAAATCGAGACTTCAGGGCACCTATGAACGGCGTACTTGTTATTTTTTATTTATCCACCATAATGTGTTTAAAATATTATTTTGATATAGTACATCATTGAATAAAAACATGTATTGGTCTTAATCAGAAATGGTATAGAAACTATGTTTCGGGTTAGGTGTAGATTTGCTAAATTCGGATAGCTACCCGAATTGCTCATACACCGTAACAGTTTCGGTGGAAATATTCTCCCAATGATTTGCTTGTTTATATTCGTCTGCTGGACAAGTCACATGACAGTTGCACCAGCCTACCGATACACTCAACCGAATGCTATTGAACCAAGCTTCAGCTCTGTCGGCGAAATTAGCCTAGACTTATATAAATATTTTAAATACGGATGCAAATGGAAAATACGCCGAGCATAGGAATACGCCGAGCATAGGTTCCACCGCTCTATTGTACTATTACTCAGTGCTATGGAGTATAACCGAATGAACATTGAAAAGTAGCACAACTCGTGATAATAATGTTCACGAGAGTCCAATATAATTCGATGATTTTACTTAAATAATAAAAAATAATAGTATTTTTAATTTAGGATGAAACGTGTTTTATGATAGGAAAGTATGTAATCGTGCGCTAAATGGCACTAGAACGACCATACATGACGTCATAAAAGAGTCCGAAAACGTTTGAGCTGACAAGACAGACTGATACGTAGTCCAGTGGTTAACACGGTGGACTGGGAATCCAGGGATCGCAGGTTCGATCCCCCGTCTGACCGTAATAAAATTAACTGTCTTTCAGATGAGACTTTAAACCGAGGTATCGTGTCGGTGCTTAAACCGTACACGCAAGCGAACCATAGGAGACTCTGGAATGGGTCTTGAAATATTGTCAACACATTGTGTGTTTTACGTTTATTTATCATCGCTACCGGTTGCCCATATGAGCGACGCCTCCTGAAGAGATTAGTCATTTTTGGAGGATAGATTTTTGGAGGATAGTGCAATGATACAGATAGAGACCCATTCCAGAGTCTCCTCTAGTTCTTTTACATGCACGGTGTAAAGCACCGACACAAGACCTCGGTTTAGCGTCCCATCTGAAAGACTGTTAATTTTATTAGGGTCAGACGGGGGATCGAACCTGCGATCCCTGGATTACCAGTTCAGCGTGTTACCACTGGACTACAGATCCGTCCGCATATGTACTCAGCAGATGACCAGTTATATACATATAAGCATTTTAATATCATATTCAAAACTGCAATATTCGTATATTCTCGTGCAACCTACTTTGGAGACAGTCTCGAACATTGGTATGAGCACAAATTTAATGAAGCCTATCTGAGCTGTTGGTTTGGTGACCTTGTCTCTATCCATAAATGGAGCAACGGGCAATCCTTCCATTTTCTCACGATCAGACTGAAAGAAATGCGTTTAACAGCATAATTATATATTTCTAATTAATATAGCACACTGCACAATTCCCATAGGCCAACAGTCAATATTATTTACTATTCACCTGAGAGATAATATTGACCGGGTAAAATTAACAGTAATAAAAAATTTACTACACACTGCACAATTCCCATAGGCCAACAGTCAATATTATTTACTATTCACCTGAGAGATAATATTGACCGGGTAAAATTAACAGTAATAAAAAAATTATTGACTCTCTTTGGTTTCCAGTCTGAATCAGTAAAACGCTCATTGGGATATTGCTAAAAACAAAGCGTCTCTCTTAATAATAAGTAGACGCTTATTGAAATGCATACATCCAAGCTTCTGCATACATGTACGTATATGCTATTTAATATTCAAACAAAAACAAAATCTTGATTCTTTTCTGTAATCATTTTTCTGGTTCTGCATAATAAAATAAATATTGCATTCCTGATCGGGAAATATGAAAAATATCACCCATTGAAACATGCATATTAACCTCATCTGATGCTTCGGTTAATGTTCATGTGCTCGTGGTGATATGTTTCATATTGCCCATTCAGGAACGCAATATTTAAATAAATATATAAGAACAATGCGATGATCACAAGCCTATTAGTAATATTGCAGTGGGACGGGATCTAACTCACGAGAAGTCATGATAGCGCGGTTGTAGAACATTTGGAAACCTGGACAAGGTGCGTACATATAATGACGTCAGTTCTAACTGAGTTCTAGCCCCTGCTGGAGCCGTTACGATTGTGCTCTTAGGCAATGCATTTAAATTCCATGTTGCCTCTTCGCTATCCCTTGTGGTGATGGATTCCATTAGGAATGCGGTCTCAAGAGAGATTAATATAATTTGTAAGAACTGGTTTCGCAATCGAGATATATAATGGAGTCAGTTCTAACTGAGTTCGAGCCCAGCTGTAGCCGATACGATTGTGCCCGTAGGCAAGGCATTTCAATTCCACAATGCCTCTTCTCTCTCCCTCGTGGTAATCAAGAATGAGGTCTAGAGAGTGATTATTATAAGTTGTAAGACGTTGTTTCGCAATCAAGCTAAAATAAATGTGTATAAACTAACTCACGTCACATGCAATCGTAATCATATGTGGGTGTTTTACGTTTTTGATCGTCGCTACCGGTTGCCCATATGAGCGACGCCTCCTGAAGAAAGTTGTCATTTTAGAGTTTTGGAGGATAGTGCAATGATACAGACAGAGACCCATTCCAGAGTCTCATCTGGTTCTCTTACGTACACAGTTTAAAGCACCGACACGAGACCTCAGTTTAAAGTCCCATCTGAAAGACTGTTAATTTTATTAGGGTCAGATGGGGGATCGAATCTGTGATCCCTGGATTACCAGTCCAGCGTGTTACCACTGGACTATAGATCCATCGTAATCAGAAATGTTAACCACCGATTATAGCTATTTCTAATGCGAGTTCAGAAACCAGTGCCGAAAATCCGTTCCGGAAGAATGATTTACCGGAAAGAGTTAATGGGTCTGCATGGAGGTCCGGAAGCGTTCTTATGAGCTAGATTAAATCTATATCATCTGGAAGCAAACGACATTTACTGACACTAATAGACACCAATACACGCAGTAATATGGTGCAGTATAAACATCGGCAAATAAAATGCATACCTTCAAAATACCGTAGTCATGTACGTACCTCGCGAACGACAAGAAGAAGAATATGTACGTACCTGATTAAAATATTCCTCCAACAGACAGTCTACCCAAGGCTCTGACACTTCCATCGGACGGACTTCGTTTGATATATCGCAACATTTGATTAACACCATTTTTAACTGAAATATGAGCATATTAATTTAATAATATTGTATTGTTTATAAACACATACGCATATACAACACTACAATGATTGACACGCACATGAAAGCAAATGGGTTGAGCCACACTTTCTATGTGGCGTCCGTGGTCCAGTGGAAGAGCGTCGGATTTGGAATCGAACGGTTCCGGGTTCGATACTCTGTCTGGCCACGTATGTAGTGTCATTAAGCAAGGCACCTCATACACATTGCTTAGTACTGGTTAATCGCTTAGGTCGGCTAAGTCTGCCCAGGACAACATGTATAAGTCCCCGCGAGGGGTTTGACATTAAAGGAACATACATATAAACATTAGTAATTGGCTCTCCCCAGTGAAATTAAAAAAACGTTAAACCTGAATTGACGTAATTATATTTCATGTATATAACAACAAGCTAGTCTAAATAATAATGAATAATTCTTAGTAAATGCATAACCCCTCATGTTGATGTGACTCCCCCCCCCACCAGTGTGTGGGTTGTGCGTTTATTTATCGTCGCTACCCATATGAACGACGCCTCCTGAAGAGATTAGTCATTTTAGATTTTTGGAGGATAGTGCAATGATACAGACATAGACCCAGTCCAGAGTCTTCTCTGATTCTCTTACGTGCGCGGTGTAAAGCACCGACACGAAACCTCTGTTTAACGTCCCATCTGAAAGACTAGTAATTTTATTATGGTCAGACGGGGGATCGAAACTGCGATCTCTGGATTACCAGTCCAGCCTGGTACCACTGGACTACAGATCCGTCTATAACACCGGGCACATTCTGTCGTATCTTATATGTCTATGAGCATAGAATATGTTATACAATGTGTAATAGATAACTGTTCAGTGCTTAGAGTTTCCTTTTATCTGGATTGTCTCCCCTTTGTTCAGATTATACGGCAAACATTTAGAAAACAAATATAGGAAAAGACATTCTGTAGACATTTGCTTTTTCACCGATGTAGTGTCGCTTTAATCTCCGGTTTTTAGTTTAATCATATTTTATTGCTCGATTCATTTTACATATACATGTTAATACAAAACATGACACATTAAATAAAGGCAAACGGGTCAGGCCACAAGTTCTAGCACCTTAGTTACGGTCCTTCCCGACATGATAGTAACTGAAAAGAATAGCGACGAGTGATTTCAAGCATATATAAATATAGAAACATAACAATTTTATTTTTACACAAAATCATTTTGTCTGAAAAATATGCATGTACACAATCTCCGATTTCTAGTATTTAAAATCAAATCAACTGATTTGCTCCATGTACCTCCTGACTATGGGCGACAACTGTGCTAACTTGAATGCTGTTGAATTCGAAGGATTCGTTCATTGTTTTGTTTGCAATGTCTATCATATAAAAATCAGTGGTATTACCAATGACATACATGTACAACTAAGAACGAGTGGTTACGGTCGCTCGCTGCAGGGGCGGTTTAAGGTTGCATGGGGCCCCTGGCTGTAGCTCAAACAGGGGCCCTTTCATCAAGATAAATACTAGTGTAAGCAAACAAGAACATTCTATTGAATACACCTTTCTCACATTACCCCCGCCTGGCCGAAATTCACCAAAATTACAGCTTTCCGCTATCGCATTGGTTGGTAAGAAGGGATTTCACCTGTCGACGCGTATTGCGGGACTATTAGACTCGGGGAACGGTGCACTATATGTTAGTGCTGCAATCGACTAAACACAAAATAGTATACATCGTTGGAAAGCTCGGGATATATTCCAAGTTATATCTATTTATGTAGTCATTTAAAAAAAATGTCGTTAAATTTTATTCAGTTAATCACAGATTTAAAATACTAATTTGGGGGCCCCTAAATAACGGTAGCCCCTGGCTTCAGCCCAGACAGCCCTCCCCTTAACCCGCCACTGGCTCGCTGACTTGTATACCACTGTAACCTATCATCACTGATGGTCACGGGTTCTAGCCCCGCTCAGACCGTGTCTCTTTATATGAACCCGTTGACAGTTTCTTGCGGAGATTGGCGCACCAAGTACTGGTTAACCACCGGAGCCTGCCCAGGAAAGCTGTTGTTCGGTAAATTGCTCGTCGCTCAAACAGGCAACCGGTAAATAAACTTCTCTCCGCTCGCCCATATGGTTCGCCGGAGGCGAGGGTAAAATACGCTCAATCATCAAAATTATTTCAGAGGGTAAGGAAGCCCGGAATATAGATGATTAACAGATACATTCAATTGTATGCCGTTCTTTGTAACCATAAGTACATGTATGATTTCTGTATCATTGTACTGCAAACTGACTCCGTTATATGTACGCACCGTGTCGTAGCTCGATAGCGAAACCAGTTCTTACAACTTATATTAATCACTCTTGAAACCTCATTCCTAATGGAAGCCTTCGCCACAAGGGATAGCGAAGAGGCAACGTGAAATTTAAATGCATTGCCTAAGAGCACACCCGTAACGGCTCCAGCGGGCTCGAACTCAGTTAGAACTGACTCCATTATATGTACGCACCGTGTCGTAGCTCGATAGCGAAACCAGTTCTTACAACTTATATTAATCACTCTTGAAACCTCATTCCTAATGGAATCCATCACCACAAGGGATAGAGATGAGGAACGTGGAATTTAAATGCATTGCATAAGAGCACAATCGTAACGGCTCCAGCATGGATGTAACTCAGTTAGAATTGACCCTAACCCTAACTCTAACCCTAACCCTTAGAACTGACTCCATTATATGTACGCACCGTGTCCAGGTTTTCCTTGCTCTTGAAGTCATATTTGCCATCTAACTTGCCTTTAAACGTCTCTATGATTTCACTATGCCGTGCCATATCCGTAGCTAGTATTAGCTGTGTAATACCCTGTACAAACAAACTCCACCATTACACAGTACAATGATATTTATTGCTAAGCAATCATTATGCAAATGTATCACAGGCCAACTGACGTTGTTCATGTCAGGGGTCATTTTATTTTATACAAAATGTTGATTTGCTTAGTTATTACCTCACAATAAACATTATATATATAATCACATATACAGGTATATATGTTCTGTTATACATTATTTCTATTTATTCAAATCACTTGCACCTGACTGCTACTTGTTCGAATCCCACTGGGGTTGTCGAATTCTTTCAAGTGAGGAAGCTATCCAGCTGGCTTGCGGAACGTCGGTGGTTCTACCTGGGTGCCCGTTCGTGTCTGCAATGCTGTTCTCAGGACCACACGTGGTCTTCCTCCACAACTAATAGATAGAGTGTCCCCATATAACCTAAGCTGTCGGTGCCACTTTAAACTCCAGAAACAAACAAAATGTTTATAAACTCTACAATTGAGGCTTTATAAACTCTACAATTGAGGCTTTATAAACTCTACAATTGAGGCTTTATAAACTCTACAATTGAGGCTTTATAAACAATACAATTGAGGCTTTATAAACTCTACAATTGAGGTTCTATAAACTATACAACTGAGGCTTTATAAACTCTACACTTGAGGTTCTATAAACTCTACAATTGAGGCTTTATAAACTCTACAATTGAGGCTTTATAAACTCTACAATTGAGGCGTTATAAACTCTACAATATAGGCTTTATCAACTCTAGAATTGCGGCTTTATAAACTCTACAATTGAAGCTATATAAACTCTACAATTGAGGCTATATAAACTCTACAATTGAGGCTTTATAAACTCTACAATTGAAGCTATATAAACTCTACAATTGAGGCTATATAAACTCTACAATTGAGGCTATATAAACTCTACAATTGAGGCTTTATAAACTCTACAATTGAGGCTATATCAACTCTACAATTGAGGCTTTATAAACTCTACAATTGCGGCTTTATAAACTCTACAATTGAGGCTTATAAACTCTACAATTGAGGCTATATAAACTCTACAATTGAGGCTTATAAACTCTACAATTGAGGCTATATAAACTCTACAATTGAGGCTTTATAAACTCTACAATTGAGGCTTATCAACTCTACAATTGAGGCTTTATAAACTCTACAATTGAGGCTTTATAAACTCTACAATTGAGGCTTTATAAACTACAATTGAGGCTTTATAAACTCTACAATTGAGGATATATAAACTCTACAATTGAGGTTATATAAACTCTACAATTGAGGCTTTATAAACTCTACAATTGAGGTTCTATAAACTCTACAATTGAAGCTTATAAACTCTACAATTGAGGTTCTATAAACTCTACAATTGAGGCTTTATAAACTCTACAACTGAGGCTTATAAACTCTACAATTGAGGCTTTATAAACTCTACAATTGAGGCTTTATAAACTCTACAATTGAGGCTTTATAAACTCTACAATTGTGGTTGTATCAACTCTACAATTGAGGCTTTATACACTCTACAATTGACGCTTTATAAACTCTATAATTGAGGCTTTATACATTCTACAACTGCGGCATTATAAACTCTACAATTGTGGTTGTATCAACTCTACAATTGAGGCGTTATAAACTCTACAATTGAGGCTATATAAACTCTACAATTGAGGCTATATAAACTCTACAATTGAGGCTATATACACTCTACAATTGAGGCTTTATAAACTCTACAATTGAGGCTTTATAAACTCTACAATTTAGGCTTTATAAACTCTACAATTGAGGCTTTATCAACTCTACAATTGAGGCTTTATACACTCTACAATTGACGCTTTATAAACTCTATAATTGAGGCTTTATACATTTTACAACTGCGGCATTATAAACTCTACAATTGTGGTTGTATCAACTCTACAATTGAGGCGTTATAAACTCTACAATTGAGGCTATATAAACTCTACAATTGAGGCTATATAAACTCTACAATTGAGGCTATATACACTCTACAATTGAGGCTTTATAAACTCTACAATTGAGGCTTTATAAACTCTACAATTTGGTTTTGGGTTTTATACTTACAGTACAATGAATACTGATCACTAAGCATAGATAGGTTACCCTTAGCACTCTTTTGAACGTGTCTTTGTCCTTATTTGAAAATATGTTTTGCTCACAGAGGCTTTTTGCGCCGTTTGGATAAATCTGTCTACAAAGGGACTACTTTATGCTAAATAGATATCATGGACAAGTCCGGTGGTTTCCATTTATTTTCGCGTCCAAATTCATATATTTCATTGGACAATGGTAAAATCCGAACACTGCCGTGACGGTACGGCATTATCATAGCAGCGATAGTCATCGATGACTTACCCCTCGGACTCTTTTGAACGTGTCTTTATCCAGGTTTGAGAAAATGTTTGTCTCTGGGTTGGAAAGTATTTTAAAAAGCTATAGCACAGTGGTGATTTCTAGTGGTGAAATGTCGTTTATACCGGATGGCAAGTTCCGTTCGTGCATTTATCTGGTAACTGAAGTAAACAAAATTACATGATTACACTCGCATACATCCGGCGCATACCCTGAACCCCGACCGGGTCACTACATCCCAGGACCACGTTCACAACCCAAAATAGCAAAACACACTGTAGCATCAATCAAATATCGTTTCTATTGTGTTTTTTACGTATATTTATCGTCGCTACCGGTTGCCCATATGAGCGACGCCTCCTGAAGAGATTAGTAATTTTAGATTTTGGAGGATAGTGCAATGATACAGACAGAGACCCATTCCAGAGTCTCCTCTGGTTCTTTTACGTGCACGGTGTAAAACACCGACACGAGACCTCGGTTTAACGTCCCATCTGAAAGAAAACATTTATTAGGGTCAGACGGGTGATCGAACCTGCGATCCCTGGATTACCAGTCCAGCGTGTTACCACTGGACTACAGATCCGTTTCTATTCAAAAACACATACTTATGAACAATTATGTTTTTCTAAGAAGTATGTGTTCTGGACTAGAAATTATATTTGAATGGTGGTACATTGCATTTTTGGTTGCAACGTGATCCTGGGATGTAGTAATCCGGTAGCGGTGGTGGTCCAGGCTAAGGCTAGGTCGGATGCCTGTGATTACAATAATTGGAAACCATTGTATTTCTTTATCGTGTGTTTATACGTTATTTTATCGACGCTACCGGTTGCCCATATGAGCGACGCCTCCTAAAGAGTCATTTTAGATGTTTGGAGGATAGTGCAGTGATACATACCTCTAGAGACCCATTCCAGAGTCTCCATCATCTTGTTTCGAGGTCTTGCGTTTCATGGCAATGCCTTACTTCCAGTCGATACAAATTAGTCAACAGAAGGCCATTCCGTTCTACACCCTTGGGAGTTTCCCTCACTTTTATTGCGAGTAAAATAGGGCACGGGCGTCTTCCCGCCAAATCATATAGCATTATTCTCTTAATTGGTTTAGCTCGACTGTAAATCTTTAGGAAGGGTTAGGGTACAGGCGGAACTTCCGTCAAAACCCATTAACAGTGTCCACGGGTTGGATGCTTAGTGCTTTAAAACTTGACCGATAAAACTGTCTGTTTTAAGTAACTGCATGTATTAGTAAAGTGATTACTTAGATGTGTATTAAAGATAGTAGAAACTGTGCTTACTGACATATTGATTCATTTAGCCCAAGCGTGTCAGGTGTACCCAGATTCGAACCTAGGGGTTGGTAACACCTCTTTAGTCTCAGTACTCGGGTATGTGTACGTATGTGTCAACCGGATAGGGCCTGAGGTCAACTCCAGGTCTTGTTGGAGTGACACGCTCTACGCATGACGACAAGATCTTGAGAACGGTTACACTATATTTTGATCATATATTTGAATTTCAATCAAACGTATCACATCATCGTAGTGTCGACATTTCTGATTGGCTATGTTTGATCATATATTTGAATTTCAATCAAACGTATCACATCATCGTAGTGTCGACATTTCTGATTGGCTATGTTTGATCATATATTTGAATTTCAATCAAACGTATCACATCATCGTACTGTCGACATTTCTGATTGGCTATGTTTGATCATATATTTGAATTTCAATCAAACGTATCACATCATCGTAGTGTCGACAGTTCTGATTGGCTATATTTGATCATATATTTGAAGTTCCTTCTCATTAAGCCTGGTGTCGATAGTTTGATAGATTGTAGCCGAACATAGTTCTTATGTTCAATCAATTGTATCGTTTCGTTTCAACTTGAGACACGTGCTTTTAGTCGAGCTGCTACGTGCATGTAACATTTGCAAAACAATGAGGTGTGGTCAAACCTGGTCGCTCGAAACAAAAGTCTGTATTATCTACATACATTTCATTATAAAATGATCTGGAGGATTTAGATGAAGAAAACTCGACTAAAATCGGTCAAGATTTGTTTTTGCATACTTACGTATTATTGTAACCCGGATGATCTAAATCATGACAGACGCTTGCTGTCAGAAGGATTCCGATTTCTTCTCTAGAAATGTGATCCCATAGCCTGCATACGTGAACCATTCCATACATCATCTGTGTCACACAGAAGCAATGGCGGAAGTTGTGAAATGGGTTGTTTCGATAGTTTTCTTGAACACACAGCTGTAATGGAATGCGATTTATAGTATGGCTCATCAAATAAGTTGTATTCTTTCTTATTTTATCATCTAGTACATTTATATTAATAAATATTAATTGAATATAGATGTACATATACACGCAATAAAACAAAGCATGAACAATATGCAACTGCAACAGTAACCTTAGGAATGAGGTAACCATACAGGCAAGTTGCTTTCTCCTCAATCCTACTATGTATATTCAAAGAAATAAATATTGTTTAAACCAACAGTAGCCTGGGTGCCAATATGTCGATGTTTCACTGTTTTAACTTATGTTGAGTTCGAGCCCCGCTGGAGCCGTTACGAGTGTGCCCTTAATCGGCATGGCATTTAGATTCCACATGCCTCTTCTGTCTCCCTAGTCTGGGTTCCAGTCTGTCCATGTTTCACTTTTTATATTAAAATATATTTATTTGACTGACCAGGCAACATATATCAATGCCTGTTCCCAGACTACTGCAACAGTACAAAGCCAAAACTTATTTTTGAATTACAAGATATATAATTCAAAATGTCACAGCCATCCAATAAAAGCATGATCACATCAACATTACTACAGAAAAATACAATGACATCGTATAAGTCGTGATAGCGCCGTGGTAGCGCGTTTGCTTCAGGTGCGAAAGGCCCGGAGTTCGAGCCCATCTGTAGCCGTTACGATTGTGTCCTTAGGCAATGTACTCAAATTCCACATTGCGTCTTCTCTCTCCCTCGTAACGATGGATTCCATCAGGAATGAGGTCTCGAGCGCGATTAATATAAGTTGTATGAACATATATCGTAATCGAGCTAAGATTAATTTGTATAAACTAACAACATCAGGCTCACTTAATAGCAAAATTCCAAAACTCGTTTCATAAAAGTTGGTGTGAAATCAACACACCTGTACGATTCTCGAATAAGCTTTTAACAAATGGTCATTTAAATATGTCCATGAATACTTGGTTAATCCAAGATGGCCGCCGCTATTTGCGATATGTGTCGATACTTCTCTTTATTTACAGTGCAATTATCACGGTATTGTATGTTTTAGTGACCGACACATTTCAAGGTTAACATGAATCGTGTTGAAAGTAAAGTGTTCATTTACAAATCTGAATAACTTTATTATTTAAACATGCACATGCAAAAAGAGTAATAAGGATTTCTTTCAAATCCTTCCTTAGAATATCTCAGTGCGCAGCCAACCATACCGCTATTAGGATACGGGATCGCAGCCACATACACTTGGGGTCTGGATAAACGATTTCATATTCAAGACCAAAAACAAAATATTTTTTAACCCTTTCCTTCCTAGAGATTTAGGTTACTATACTATTATATCTCCATACAAACGACAGTCATTTAGCTATCATGCAGTGGATAAGTAGTCGCCATATCTATCCCACCTCCATATATATTACTGGGACTACATAGAGATTTAGGTTAATATACTATTATATCTCCATACAAACGACAGTCATTTAGCTATCATGCAGTGGATAAGTAGTCGCCATATCTATCCCACCTCCATAGATATTACTGGGACTACATGAGATTTAGGTTACTATACTATTATATCTCCATACAAACGACAGCCATTTAGCTATCATGCAGTGGATAAGTAGTCTCCATATCTATCCCACCTCCATATATATTACTGGGACTACATGAGATTTAGGTTAATATACTATTATATCTGCATACAAACGACTGCCATTTAGCTATCATGCAGTGGGTAAGTAGTCGCAATATATATCCCACCTCCATAGATATTACTGGGACTACATAGAGATTTAGGTTCATGTACTATTATATCTACATACAAACGACAGCCATTTAGCTATCATGCACTGGATAAGTAGTCGCAATATCTATCCCACATCCATAGATAGTACTGGGAATACATATATACTTAGGTTAATATACTATTATATCTCCATACAAACGACAGCCATTTAGCTATCATGCAGTGGATAAATAGTCGCCATATCTATCCCACCTCCATAGATATTACTGGGACTACATGATATTCTGGCCTTTATTATGAACATTGGTTTGGCTACTGCATTATCAACGTATGTCGTATTGGTAATGGCGTCAAGAGGTGCTTCTATGAGGGAAAGGGATAAGAACATTATGATATACCATTGGCTTGACACTATGCATACAATATCTAGACCATATCCAAGCAATGACACCCCGTCACTACCAAAGCCATATACTGAACAATAGTGTATCATAATGTTCTTTAAAAAAAAGTAGAAACATAAAATATTGTTTTTTGGGTTTTGAACCCGAAACCATTTCTCCAGACCCCAATCGTCTGTGATCGCAACCCGGTTTTATTGTTGAGTGTTTTATGTTTATTTATCGTCGCTACCGGTTGCCTATATGAGCGACGCCTCATGGATAGATAAGTCGTTTTAGATTTGTGGAGGATAGTGCATGATACAGAGATAGACCCATTCCAGAGTCTCCTCTGGTTCTTTTACGTGCACGATGTAAAGCACCGACACGAGACCTCGGTTTAACGAATGATCGCAACGGGTCACGTTATAAGCAACCCGAACTAGCAACTGGACACTGCTCTCGTCAGAATATGCGCCTACACATAATAATATAACACCAGAACTGTGATGCTATAACTACAATTAATTTTGTAATTATTTAATAATTGCACAAAACACTATAACATGAATAGCTTTAATAGTTCGTTAACAGAAGGAATCAGTGAGTGATAAAACCAATTATCTCTATTTAAGGCTCTATTTAAGGCTCAGCTATATTTGTTTTGCATTTCAAATAACACTTGTTTTTTGTCGGTTTCTTAGCGTGTTTGTATGCAGTCGTTTGTCATTTGAAACATTGATGTATTCTCATTATACAGATTAATTCAGAATGCTTGATTGAAGTTGTATGATTGAAGTACAGAATTGTTGAGGCATTATTCTAATGCGAAATAATAGGCACACAGAAGGTTCTCCATTATTGTAGATATTGGTATTATCATGCCCTTAGCTGGTCTACTACTGTAACGATTTGTCTTGGCAACCGCTTTGCTACAATCACATTGTATTATTCTTTGAACTTATCTCACTACTCTAATATGATATTCCCATGGCAACCATATCGATACTGTAACATGGTATTTCCCATGGTAACCATATCGCTACTGTAACATGGTATTTCCCATAGCAACCATATCACTACTGTAACATAGTATTTCCCATGGCAACCGTATCACTACTGTAACATGGCATTTCCACCGGCAACCATATCGCTACTGTAACATGGTATTTCCCATGGCAACCATATCACTACTGTAACATGGCATTTCCCATGGCAACCATATCGCTACTGTAACATGGTATTTCCCATGGCAACCATCTCACTACGGCAGCATGTTATTTCCCATAGCAACCATCTCACTACTGTAACATTGTGTTTCCCATGGTAACCATATCGATACTGTAACATGGTATTTCCCATGGCAACCATATCATTACTGTAACATGCTATTTCCCATAGCAACCATATCACTACTGTAACATGGTATTTCCCATAGCAACCATCTCATTACTGTAACATGGTATTTCCCATGGCTACCATCTCAGTACTGTAACATGTATGTCCCATGGCTACCATATCACTACTGTAACATGGTATTTTCCATGGCAACCATCTCACTACTGCAGCATGTTATTTCCCATAGCAACCATCTCACTACTGTAACATTATGTTTCCCATGGTAACCATATCGATACTGTAACATGGTATTTCCCATGGCAACCATATCACTACTGTAACATGGTATTTGCCATAGCTACCATCTCACTACTGCAACATGTATTCCCCATGTAACCAACTCACTACTGTAACATGTATTTCATATGGCAACCATCGCACTACTTAAATGTAGCTTCCGTGACAACTATATCACAACTATAACATGATATTTTTATAGCGACTAATGAGAGAACACTTCACCACCAGTGGGATTTATAACATAGCGACTAATGAGAGAACACTTCACCACCAGTGGGATTTATAACATAGCGACTAATGAGAGAACACTTCACCACCAGTGGGGTTTATAACATAGCGACTAATGAGAGAACACTTCACCAGCAGTGCGGTTTATAACATAGCCACTAATGAGATACTCTGGAATGGGTTTCTGTCTGTATCATTGCATTATCCTCCAAAATCTAAAATGACTAATCTCCTCAGGAAGCGTCGCTCATATGGGCAACCGGTAGCGACTGTAATAAACCTAAAGCAAGCACACAATATAGCTCAGGATTTTATCAAATTTGTATTAGTAGTTTTGAGGGAAATGCTATTGATGGACGGTTGACGATGTGCATCACGTGTATGTTATTGATGGATGACGAACGAACGACATCACGTGCATGTTATTGATGGACGACGAACGAACGACATCACGTGTATGTTATTGATGGATGACGAACGACATCACGTGTATGTTATTGATGGACGACGAACGAACGAAATCACGTGCATGTTATTGATGGATGACGAACGAACGAAATCACGTGCATGTCATTGATGGATGACGAACGAACGACATCACGTGTATGTTATTGATGGACGACGAATGAAATCACGTGTATGTTATTGATGGACGACGAACGAACGACATCACGTGTATGTTATTGATGGATGACGAACGAACGAAATCACGTGCATGCTATTGATGGATGACGAACGAACGACATCACGTGTATGTTATTGATGGACGACGAACGAACGAAATCACGTGCATGTTATTGATGGACGACGAACGACATCACGTGTATGTTATTGATGGACGACGAACGACATCACGTGTATGTTATTGAAGGACGACGAACGAACGACATCATGTGTATGTTATTGATGGACGACGAACGACATCACGTGTATGTTATTGATGGACGACGAACGACATCACGTGTATGTTATTGATGGACGACGAACGAACGACATCACGTGTATGTTATTGATGGACGACGAACGACATCACGTGTATGTTATTGATGGACGACGAACGACATCACGTGTATGTTATTGATGGACGACGAACGAAATCACGTGTATGTTATTGATGGACGACGAACGAACGACATCACGTGTATGTTATTGATGGATGACGAACGAACGAAATCACGTGCATGCTATTGATGGATGACGAACGAACGACATCACGTGTATGTTATTGATGGACGACGAACGAACGAAATCACGTGCATGTTATTGATGGACGACGAACGACATCACGTGTATGTTATTGATGGACGACGAACGACATCACGTGTATGTTATTGAAGGACGACGAACGAACGACATCATGTGTATGTTATTGATGGACGACGAACGACATCACGTGTATGTTATTGATGGACGACGAACGATATCACGTGTATGTTATTGATGGACGACGAACGACATCACGTGTATGTTATTGATGGACGACGAACGACATCACGTGTATGTTATTGATGGATGACGAACGACATCACGTGTATGTTATTGATGGATGACGAACGACATCACGTGTATGTTATTGATGGACGACGAACGAACGACATCACGTGTATGTTATTGATGGACGACGAACGACATCACGTGTATGTTATTATCTCTAGTTCAGATAAACTAATAAACTTACCAGCCATCTTTTCAGCGTGATTGGATTAATGCTGAACTCCTTGACCAGCCCTAGCTCATGGTACATGTGTTCTAACAAACTCAACATCTGTAACAACCAAACAAGGCATGTAACTAATAATTATAATAGCGTATGTATATGATCTTACACTCGTGGTGATTTCATGCAATATTTTGTGAAACTCGTTTTGGAATTGTGTTACCAACCGAGCCATAACAACATTCCAAAGGCTGTCCGATTAGCGCAGTGGTTAGCGTGCTCGCTACTCATCAATACAACCCGGGTTCGATCCTCGGACCGGGGGAAGTATGTGAGATGGTACGGTTGTCGCCAGATCGGACAGGTGGGTTTTCTCCGGGTACTCCGGTTTCCTCCCACACGAATGACCACATATACGCTTTCATCCGCGCCAACGAGAGTGATTAATATAAGTTGTTAGAACTTGCTTCGCAATCGTTGTAAAAATAAATAAAGTTTAAATTTTTAATCACCAAGAGTGTAAAATCTTTTTATCACATTACCACAGTAACAACAAAGTGATATTATACAGTCTATAATCTGATATGGAATGTAGACTGCTTCTCAACCAACATCATCAGCATGGATGCCGCCGTCCTTGAGTGTTTCGGCCCTCAAATTCCATGGACACTCTGGTGACGGTGGGCCCACAGTGGTGATCAGTCACTGAGCGTTGGTTGATTGCTTCCAGCTCTTCTCCTCTTGTCTCAGCCACAGCCAGCTTGAAGCCCGTTCAGCTGCTTGGCTCAGTCTCTGGATAGCCATCCTTTTCTCTCTACCAGTAGTCCCAACTGCTGTCATCAGTCACAACAATAGATTTGAAGAAACCCTACGTTTCCGTTTGCAAGTATATTGTTGAGACGTATTACATTAAGCTGCATCCATGCGCAGTATTTAATATTCCCTGTTATACGAACAACTTCACGCAAATAATCGGCACAATATTCACTATACCCCGCTAGTACATATTGAACATTTTATTGATCTAAGCAGTTGATGTTCAACAAATAAAGCATGAACACAAACAATATGTATGTTTGCGAATGTGTATTGCAAGCTGTCAATGTCATGCCGCGACCAATCAGAATCCTTCTATGTGTTATTAAACGTGTTGCCATATAATGATTTATATCATGGCTGCATTACACTGAATACAAGCACAATTAATGTATGTGATAAAACTGACGTTGAGGCTACACTACCGCAATGTTTGCTTTGCATGGACAATATGTGCGCGCTGGCGTCACCATACTATGACACTGTCGTGACGGAAGATGTCGTAAGTTCACGAGTATTACCGGATACGCGACACAGAGTCAATCAATTTATCGATGTGTTTCATACCAACTATTAACGGTTGCTGTACAATAATTATAGTTCCATTGTAGCTAATGCGACTAAGGAGCTACATTTGATCAACTTATGGTTGATTGCTGTATATTTCCCTTGCGTGTATAGTATTACATACATGGGAACATGAAATCAAATATCTCTATTAGTCTATTAGTCATAACATCTAGTCATAAACGAACAAAATGACACGATGACAGTGTTAGCAGTACCGTAGCCAGAGGCAAATTTCAACCGATTCTAGGGGGTCCGGGGGTATATTACCCCTTAAGCTTGTTGGTGATATAGAAGCGATTTCCTGCGTTTTCTGATTTAATAATTTTAGACTTTTTTTTTTGGTTTTGGAAATTTTAACCGAGGCAGCCTCAGGTTTGCCTCAGTGTGGCTACGGGCCTGGTTAGTCATACAGGTTACAATGGCCATCAACAATGTATATGACCTTAGTTTACATATTTATTCGTTATTACTATCTAACAAAATCTCAAAAGATATACAAAATTTAATATTCAACTTGATGAATTCTTGGTAAACTGTACTGCAATTGGGCAGTTTTCGTGCTGGTATCGAATACCTATTGGCAATACTATTACACTAAATTATCTTCAACACTTTAAACAGAAACGTAATAGTTTAGGAAATGATCTAAATTCTTGTTTTTGGTATCAAATTACAGAGCCATCTCTATGGTTGAATGAGGTATTGTATCGTTTTTGTGTGAGCTGTAGCCTCGGTGCCAGTCTGTCGATTTTTCACTTTTTAACTTCTGGTTCATATTATCAGAAACTCAATACGGCCCGATTAGTTTAAACAATATTTTATTTCAATGAATATACATAATATAATGATCACAATAAGAAAATACATGTAGGATTGAGGAGAAAGCAACTTGCTTATATGGTTACCTCTTTCCTATGTACATACATGTAGGATTGAGGAGAAAGCAACCTGCTTATATGGTTACCTCTTTCCTATGTACATACATGTAGGATTGAGGAGAAAGCAACCTGCTTATATGGTTACCTCTTTCCTATGTACATACATGTAGGATTGAGGAGAAAGCAACTTGCTTATATGGTTACCTCTTTCCTATGTACATACATGTAGGATTGAGGAGAAAGCAACTTGCTTATATGGTTACCTCTTTCCTATGTACATACATGTGTAGGATTGAGGAGAAAGCAACTTGCTTATATGGTTACCTCTTTCCTACGGTCCGATTAATAGTCTCAGTGTAAAAATATATCTATTTGACTGACCAGGCATAATATATCGACACCTGTTCCCAGGCTTTGTGAGCTGTTACTACACATTGGTGCATAACTGTTCGATAAATATGTAATTTGAAATGATTGCGCTTGGTTAAAACTCTCAGTTAATAATTAAAAATATGGCATGGAACGTCAATGCGATTGGATGTACCGTGAATTATGACGTTCACTCTGATTACTTATCTAATTCCTTACCTAATTGTCATGTTAGTTCCTTACCTCGTTTGGTTCCCAGTGCCAGATATCAAATGTAGGCTGCTTCAAATAATCTATCGTTTCCTGAGACAATGTATACTACAAAACACATCAAATAGGAATACAGTCAACATCTGCGTTTAAAATCAGCAGCCAATATTATAAAACCTTCTGTCTCAAGCGACAGTATTAGTGATTGGTTTACTTATCATCCAATCAGAAAGCTCGATACTGCACTTACAAATAACAGAACTGTTCCGTAATATTGCCTGGATATGATAATGAAATAACATAATAGGTGCTATTAGGATTTGAGCATAGATGAAACATGTATTTGTCTATTGTACATCATAGGAACTCATTAATGATTTTTATCTAAGTGAATAATAACACAGAATATTTTGTAAATCAGTCGTTTTTCCGTTGAACAAAGCAAACTCAAAAGTGTAAAATGTAAAGTAATTCCAATATTTCAGTATTTATTCTTATTTATTATTATGTTTCTATTAGAAACGTGAACGTAATACTGACATACATCCTACCTTCATGCTTAAAAATGGTCAAATAGTTATGTGTGTGTTTTACGTTTATTTATCGTCGCTACCGGTTGCCCATATGAGCGACGCCTCCTGAAGAGATTAGTCATTTTAGATTTTTGGAGGATAGTGCAATGATACAGACAGATACCCATTCCAGAGTATCCTCTGGTTCTTTTACGTGCACGATGTAAAGTACCGACACGGTGAAAGACTGTTAATTTTATTAGGGTCAGACGGGGGATCGAACCTGCGATCTCTGGATTACCAGTCCAGCGCGTAATCCAGGGATCGCAGGTTCGATCCCCCGTCTTACCCTAATAAAATTAACAGTCTTTCAGATGGGATGTTATACCGAGGTCTCGTGTCGGTGCTTTACACCGTGAACGTAAAAGAGCCAGAGGATATTCTGGAATGGGTCTCTGTCTGTGTCATTGCACTATCCTCCAAAAATCTAAAATGACTAATCTCTTCAGGAGGCGTCGCTCATATGGGCAACCGGTAGCGACGATGAATAAACGTTAATCACTGCATTTCTTACTGGGACATTCAATAGTGCTCTGCCTTCCCACAGAACATACATCTATCTTAATGGCATGTATGGTTTAATTATTGAATGCATGTCTTGTGTGTTTTACGTTTATTTATCGTCGCTACCGGTTGCCCATATGAGCGACGCCTCCTGAAGATATTAGTCATTTTAGATTTTTGAAGGATAGTACAATGATACAGATAGAGACCAATTCCAGAGTCTCCTCTGGTTCTTTTACGTGCACGGTGTAAAGCACCGACACGAGACCTCTGTTTACCGTCCCATCTGAAAGACGGAACATAGATAGACAGCACGTGCATTTGTGTACATGCAAAGTCGGCCAGTATACAACACGTGCACTTGTATACATGCAATGTCGACCAATTTACAGCACGTTTACTTGTATACATGCAATGTCGACCAATTTACAGCACGTTTACTTGTGTACATGCAGATTTGGCCAATATACAGCACGTGTTATTGTGTACATGTAGAATGATGTTCTTGCGTATATGCAAAGTCGGTCAATAGTAAGCACGTGTACTCGTTTATATGTATAAGTAGGTTAATATATAGATTTACATGTAGAAGTATGTTAGTAGAAATAACCGTGTACATGTGTGCATGCAAAGTCGATAATATATATATAGCATGCGTTTAGTAGATATCACGTGTACAGGTGTGAATGTAGAATGCGGTTAGTAGATAGCACGTGTACAGGTGTGCATGTAGAATGCGGTTAGTAGATAGCACGTGTACAGGTGTGTATGTAGTATGCGGTTAGTAGATAGCACGTGTACAGGTGCGCATGTAGAATGCGGTTAGTAGATAGCACGTGTACAGGTGCGCATGTAGAATGCGGTTAGTAGATAGCACGTGTACAGGTGTGCATGTAGCATGTGGTTAGTAGATAGCACGTGTACAGGTGTGCATGTAGAATGCGGTTAGTAGATAGCACGTGTACAGGTGTGCATGTAGTATGCGGTTAGTAGATAGCACGTGTACAGGTGTGCATGTAGCATGTGGTTAGTAGATAGCACGTGTACAGGTGTGCATGTAGCATGCGGTTAGTAGATAGCACGTGTACATATGTGCATGTAGTATGCGGGTAGTAGATAGCACGTGTACAGGTGTGCATGTATAATGCGGGTAGTAGATAGCACGTGTACAGGTGTGCATGTAGAATGCGGGTAGTAGATAGCACATGTACAGGTGTGCATGTAGCATGCGGTTAGTAGATATCATGTGTGCAGGTGTGCATGTATAATGCTGTTAGTAGATAGCACGTGTACAGGTGTGCATGTAGCATGCGGGTAGTAGATAGCCCGTGTACATGTGTGTATGTAGAATGCGGTTAGTAGATAGCACGTGTACAGGTGCGCATGTAGCATGCGGTTAGTAGATAGCCCGTGTACATGTGTGCATGTAGAATGCGGTTAGTAGATAGCACGTGTACAGGTGTGCATGTAGAATACATTAGTAGATAGCACGTGTACAGGTGTGCATGTAGCATGCGGTTAGTAGATAGCACGTGTACATATGTGCATGTAGAATGTAGTTAGTAGATAGCACGTGTACTTGTGTACATGTAGAGCACTGTTACTAGACAACACGTGTACGGGTGTGCATGTAGAGCACTGTTACTAGACGACATGTGTACTGGTGTGCATGTAGAGCACTGTTACTAGACGACACGTGTACTGGTGTGCATGTAGAGCACTGTTAATAGACGATACGTGTACTGGTGTGTATGTAGAGCTATGATACTAGACAGCACGTGTACGGGTGTGCATGTAGAGCTATGTTACTAGACGACACGTGTACTGGTGTGCATGCAGAGCTATGTTACTAGAGAGCACGTGTACGGGTGTGCATGTAGAGCACTGTTACTAGACGACACGTGTACTGGTGTGCATGTAGAGCACTGTTACTAGACGACACGTGTACTGGTGTGCATGTAGAGCTCTGTTACTAGACAACACGTGTACGGGTGTTCATGTAGAGCTCTGTTATTATACAGCACGTGTACTGGTGTGTATGTAGAGCTCTGTTACTATACAGCACGTGTACTGGTGTGTATGTAGAGCTCTGTTATTTGACAACCCGTGTACGGGTGTGCATGTAGAGCTCTGTTACTATACAGCACGTGTACTGGTGTGAATATAGAGCTCTGTTACTATACAGCACGTGTACTGGTGTACATGTATAGATATGTTACTATACAGCACGTGTACTGGTGTGTATGTAGCGCTATGTTACTATACAGCACGTGTACTGGTGTGTATGTATAGCTATGTTACTATACAGCACGTGTACTGGTGTGTATGTAGAGCTATGTTACTATACAGCACGTGTACTGGTGTGCATGTAGCGCTATGTTACTATACAGCACGTGTACTGGTGTGTATGTAGCGCTATGTTACTATACAGTACGTGTACTGGTGTGTATGTAGCGCTATGTTACTATACAGCACGTGTACTGGTGTGTATGTAGAGCTCTGTTACTATACAGCACGTGTACTGGTGTGCATGTAGCGCCATGTTACTATACAGCACGTGTACTGGTGTGCATGTAGCGCTATGTTACTATACAGCACGTGTACTGGTGTGTATGTAGCGCTATGTTACTATACAGCACGTGTACTGGTGTGTATGTATAGCTATGTTACTATACAGCACGTGTACTGGTGTGTATGTAGCGCTATGTTACTATACAGCACGTGTACTGGTGTGCATGTAGCGCTATGTTACTATACAGCACGTGTACTGGTGTGTATGTAGAGCTCTGTTACTATACAGCACGTGTACTGGTGTGCATGTAGCGCCATGTTACTATACAGCACGTGTACTGGTGTGCATGTAGCGCTATGTTACTATACAGCACGTGTACTGGTGTGTATGTAGCGCTATGTTACTATACAGTACGTGTACGGGTGTGCATATAGAGCACTGTTACTATACAGCACGTGTACTGGTGTGTATGTAGCGCTATGTTACTATACAGCACGTGTACGGGTGTGTATGTAGAACTCTGTTACTATACAGCACGTGTACTGGTGTGTATGTAGCGGTATGTTACTATACAGCACGTGTACTGGTGTGTATGTAGAACTATGTTACTATACAGCACGTGTACTGGTGTGTATGTAGCGCTATGTTACTATACAGCACGTGTACTGGTGTGTATGTAGCGCGATGCTACTACACAGCACGTGTACGGGTGTGTATGTAGAGCTCTGTTACTATACAGCACGTGTACTGGTGTGTATGTAGCGCTATGTTACTATACAGCACGTGTACTGGTGTGTATGTAGAGATATGTTACTATACAGCACGTGTACTGGTGTGCATGTAGCGCTATGTTACTATACAGCACGTGTACTGGTGTGTATGTAGAACTATGTTACTATACAGCACGTGTACTGGTGAGTATGTAGCGCTATGTTACTATACAGTACGTGTACTGGTGTGCATGTAGCGCTATGTTACTATACAGCACGTGTACTGGTGTGCATGTAGCGCTATGTTACTATACAGCACGTGTACTGGTGTGCATGTAGCGCTATGTTACTATACAGCACGTGTACTGGTGTGCATGTAGCGCTATGTTACTATACAGCACGTGTACTGGTGTGCATGTAGAGCTCTGTTACTATACAGCACGTGTACTGGTGTGTATGTAGCGCTATGTTACTATACAGCACGTGTACTGATGTGTATGTAGCGCTATATTACTATACAGCACGTGTACTGGTGTGTATGTAGCGCTATGTTACTATACAGCACGTGTACTGATGTGTATGTAGCGCTATATTACTATACAGCACGTGTACTGGTGTGTATGTAGCGCTATGTTACTATACAGCACGTGTACTGATGTGTATGTATAGCTATGTTACTATACAGCACGTGTACTGGTGTGTATGTAGCGCTATGTTACTATACAGCACGTGTACTGGTGTGTATGTAGAACTATGTTACTATACAGCACGTGTACTGGTGTGTATGTTGCGCTATGTTACTATACAGCACGTGTACTGGTGTGTATGTAGCGCTATGTTACTATACAGCACGTGTACTGGTGTATGTGTAGAGCTATGTTACTATACAGCACGTGTACTGGTGTGCATGTAGAGCTATGTTAATATACAGCACGTGTACTGGTGTGCATGTAGAGCTCTGTTACTATACAGCACGTGTACGGGTGTGCATGTAGCGCTATGTTACTAGACAGCACGTGTACGGGTGTGCATGTAGCGCTATGTTACTATACAGCACGTGTACTGGTGTGCATGTAGAACTATGTTACTAGACAGCACGTGTACTGGTGTGTATGTAGAACTATGTTACTATACAGCACGTGTACGGGTGTGCATGTAGCGCTATGTTACTAGACAGCACGTGTACGGGTGTGCATGTAGAACTATGTTACTATACAGCACGTGTACTGGTGTGTTTGTAGATCTATGTTACTATACAGCACGTGTACTGGTGTGCATGTAGCGCTATGTTACTATACAGCACGTGTACTCGTGTGCATGTAGCGCTAAGTTGCTATACAGCACGTGTTCTGGTGTGCATGTAGAGCTATGTTACTATACAGCACGTGTACTGGTGTGCATGTAGCGCTATGTTACTATACAGCACGTGTACTGGTGTGCATGTAGAGCTATGTTACTATACAGCACGTGTACTGGTGTGTATGTAGCGCTATGTTACTATACAGTACGTGTACGGGTGTGCATGTAGCGCTATGTTACTATACAGCACGTGTACTGGTGTGCATTTAGAGCTATGCTACTATACAGCACGTGTACTGGTGTGCATGTAGAGCTCTGTTACTATACAGCACAGGTACTGGTGTGCATGTAAAGCTCTGTTACTATACAGCACGTGTACTGGTGTGTATGTAGCGCTATGTTACTATACAGTACGTGTACGGGTGTGTATGTAGCGCTATGTTACTATACAGCACGTGTACTGGTGTGCATTTAGAGCTATGCTACTATACAGCACGTGTACTGGTGTGCATGTAGAGCTCTGTTACTATACAGCACAGGTACTGGTGTGCATGTAAAGCTCTGTTACTATACAGCACGTGTACTGGTGTGTATGTAGCGCTATGTTACTATACAGTACGTGTACGGGTGTGTATGTAGCGCTATGTTACTATACAGCACGTGTACTGGTGTGCATTTAGAGCTATGCTACTATACAGCACGTGTACTGGTGTGCATGTAGAGCTCTGTTACTAGAATGCACGTGTATTTGTGTTGGTATACTTACTGGTACACATAATATACCTTTCAGATTTTGTTTATTATTTGGGTATGTGACGAATACATGAGTCATTTTGATCTCTGTTATTGTGTTATATTTTGAATTTGTCAGTCTGTGCCTGTCGGAGAAAGCAGGGCATGTTATCAGCTGACGCACCATACTAATTATATCTAATAACGAGCATGCACATGCACAACCAGTTCTAGTGATATATGAGGATTTACATATGAAATACGGAGTTACATATGCTATGCGGATTTACATATGATATGCTAATTTACATATGCTATGCGGATTTACATATGATATGCTAATTTACATATGCTATGCGGATTTACATATGATATGCTAATTTACATATGCTATGCGGATTTACTTATGATATGCTAATTTACATATGATATGCGCATTTACATATGATATGCGCATTTACATATGATATGCGCATTTACCTCCGAACGCTATTATTATTATTATCTAACTTCCAAATATCTAAAATGACTAATCTCTTCAGGAGGCGTCGCTCATATTGGCAACCGGTAGCGACGATAAATAAACGTAAAACACACACAAACAAAATCAGTATTAATAGTTTTCCAATGACAGTGCGATGCCCAGCAATCGTCGAACGACGAGCTTCTGATGTCGCCGATGTTCGTAGGATAGCGTAGGATGTCGACAAAAGCACACATCGTACACACATCTTATCCACGTCCAATAATGTGTGGCTAAAGCATAACCTAAGACGTATTCTGCTCTATTGGCGAGTCATTATTATGAAATAAATATTTGAAATGTTTAATAATTATACAACATGTATAATTATATATAGCATACAGTTACATTCTATATCTACAATCTAAGCTACATACATATAGCACGTGCACATATATATACTAGACGACATAGAAAACGCACACCTGCATTACATGATTATTTTTACATGAAAACGAAATACGAAGGATTCCATCAAAGATATATCACATCTTTATTACAAAACACAAACTGAACAACTAAAAATATTCCAAAATAATTAAAACTATGTATTTATGTAGTTATTGTTTTTCATGTAAAAACACACTTATCCGAAGCGTGCGTTTTCTACGTCCTCTAGTATACTTGTACGAAGCTAATAAATATGCAACACACAGTAAGTCTCGTACGGTTGCCCCATATGAGCCCATGCCAACGGAGGGTTCTTTAGTTATCTTTAGTAATACAATATACATACATATATATATTCACAATACGCCTGTATAAATCGCGATTCTCACGTTGTAGTGTTTGCATGTGATAGGTTATGGTGTATTGCGGATGATTCAACAGTCTGATATTGAATAGTAACGTTAAACAGTAAGGTTATACATAATTATTTATTAATTACATATGGAATTTAGTGCTAGTTTATATACTTCCCGTAGCGTATAAAAGTTGACAGACAGATGCTTGTAGTTTCGTGGTAATATTTCAATCGTTTTCGTGTATCTAATTCAGTAATATAACTTCTGTCTCAGGGTGATATCAAGTTACCTCGAGTCTATACCTTTGCTCATATGAAACTAGCCACGTATGTGTGTGTGTTTTTACGTTTATTTATCGTCGCTACCGGTTGCCCATATGAGCGACGCCTCCTGAAGAGATTAGTTATTTTAGATTTTGGAGGATAGTGCATGATACAGACAGAGACCCATTCCAGA
>CM026386.1:70915048-70945263 GCA_014843695.1 Archivesica marissinica
CCATGGCCCAGTGGTTAAGGTGTCCGCCTACGGAGCGGGAGGTCGAAGGCTCGAATCTCGTCAGGGGTTCGTTCTGATATGGCCGGTTAGTTTTTAGTTTAAACATATTTTATTTCCCAATATAATACATATTGAACAATGCATACACCACGCATAATCAGAATACAGAAACAGGATTAGAATGGAAGACAGAGTCTTATATAATTCTTCTCCATATGGCCGGTTGGTGATCCGCCAGCTAGTTAAATAATGGTTACCTATCGTCTACCAGCCTGGCGTCTGGCATACAAGCATAGGATTCGGGAAGTACTGATGTTCGTAAAAAGAGGTGTCTCATAAGTCAGAAATGGCTGGCCCTTTAAATAGGGGTGACACTATTATAAACAAACACACTTTTTATATTAGTATTCGAGTGTATGGTAGTTTAAGGAATGTGCATATCCGAACGTAGATCCTTCATGGCGATGTATTCCATCAGGAATGAGGTCTCGAGAGTGATTAATATAAGTTGAAAGAACTTGTTTCGCAATCGAGCTAAAATAAATGTATATAAACTATTCAACATAGTGAAGCAACACAGTGCTAGCTATATGTCTGTTACTGTACATCACTACACTTAATTTGATTATTCTTTGGTTAGAAGATGCACTTCTATAACGTTGTGTATCATAATTGTATTCTTAGGCCGACTTGTAAGGGGATCGAACCTCTAACTAATAGCGTGTATACAATGCCATTGGAGCCTCCGTTGTGCACTGTCTCCCACGTACCCTATACGTTATGAGTTCGAGCACAAACAACCATTTGTACGTGTGTATTTTTGGATATACACTTTTACATCGGCATTGTCTCCTCTCCTTCTCTCTCACACGATTGGTTCCATCAGGAAATAAGCTCTTGGAAACGATTCAATTATGCTTTGCAGTCTAACTAACGTACGTGTCTGTAATTCATCCGATTGCATTGGAATATAATAGTCCTGATCTCGATATTCAATGACACAAATGGCAATATAGTTCCTTAGTTAATAGCTCAGAGCAAACCATACAAGACTATTATAACACGAAAGGGGAATCAGAGAATGGGTTGAACCACTGGAGCTACAAACAAGTCCCTGTTTCGGGGTAGACATTGCTGTTTTGGCGTACGGTTTGTGCTGCTGAAGGCATATTTACGTCATACTAGATATAACCAAAAAATACTACTTTTAAAATATGCAATTTTGTACTTTTGTTGGAACATCTCTAATATTATATTGAAGAAGAAACAACACGTTGCAACATGTGTACTTCCTGGCACAGACATACATTGCAGTATTATGGTTTAGCTTGATTATCACAAACAAACAAAAACCAACACGATTAAAATAATAATAATTTGCCAATCGTCCAGTAATTTGTGTCGGCATAGAATACGCTGTACACGTGATATGTATATGACTCAGTCAGCAGAAACCATCCGGAAACAGTACACTGTATGTCGACCATTGTAAGACTAATATCTGTACGAAACATATTGGTGAAAATTCTTTCAATCGTTACCTTGTCAAATGTTGGTATTGATTTTGATTGAGCAGTATTGCTTCCCTGATCGCTAAATTCAAAATAATAAAGCTATATTGCATTATTAAAAAAACATATGTATTCGTGTGCTGCTACAAATGAACTTCACTATTCCATACTGGCTTACACCCACCATACCGGTGAGTCCGAAGTGGTGCATTAGGGTGCTACATCATAACTACGCATCCAGGAAATACAGTAAATGGTATACTATCTATATTAACAGTTGCACCATTGTTTATACATGTAGTTATATGAACAGTTACAAGACTATTTTACAATCTGCGATCATAATGCCAATATACCGTACATGTAGTTTCAATGCACTGATGTCCATACATTTCCCATGATTTGTTACCGCAAATAAGCCACTGCCTATACACATTAGGGTCAACTAGAGAATGTTATATCGTTATATACCTAAGCGCCTGGTTATATTATTGTATACTAGTACCGGCTGACGTAGTGTTTGTTACCGGGTTACCTATGTTCTACTTCTTCTAAGAAAGGTGCGTTTCTGTCTTCGATTCCGTTAGAGTGTACGTTCGCTTCTAATCACCTCTCGTGTTTATATGAACCTCTAGGGTTTTCGTGAACGGGATTAGTCGTCATAACTCGATATGTTTCTAATGTTCACCAGCTCTACCTAGTTTTCCAATATCTTCAACATGTTCTCTAGGTGAGTTTATGCTTTCTTTATTAACAAAAGCTGGATTAATACTTGACATTCCATTAGAGTGTTATCTTAGCGACATTCTAAACTACAATAATCCCGCGATATTCCATAATTACTTAGCATTCCATTAGTCGTTCTGTATTTCCTGGATATATGTGTGGCGCTTGTAGCAAGGATCACCTGCAAGGCGTACTAGAACACTGTGACAACTGTGCAATATATACAATATGGACCTATATACATATGCGTGAATACATACTCATGCAATAGTAAATGAGCAAGGCATTACAAAGTGAAGGAAACGAAATCAGTGGTACATAGAATCTGAAAAGAAAGTACACTACACTCAATAAATGTCCTAATCGGTCACCTGGTATGTTATCATATTTAGAGCCAATTAATAATCATACAATGTCATACAAAATCGGTTATATCGAATTCTCCGGTTATCTCGAAGTCTGATCAAAGTCCCATTTTCAGACACTATCATTTTACATATAACTGAATATGTTTATATATCGAATTTCGTTCGAAGTCAAACTTCGGTTATGTCGAAGAATTTTGTTCGGTCCGACGGAATTCGACATAACGGATGTAGACTGTATGTCTGTAATTTAATGCAATTTTATCAGAAATTATTATACAGAAAATCATGACATTCTGTAATAAATTATAACCAGTAAGACGATATGAATATTTATATTTATTTGGTTATTAGTTTGCTCAAAATTATGTAAGCCACCCGGTGACCGGTTAGGACTGTTGTTGAGTGGATACTGGTGATTATAGGGGGTTGGTTATATGGTTACCTTTGGATAAGAGGGAATATCTCTTTTAAGGCATATCTTCCGCTCGTCACTCAGCGAACTATAAAAATTATCGTGAGTGTTACTACCGAACAATAAGGGCCTGATATCACGTGTGGATGGTTGTACGCATGCGCCCAGCATGTAAGGGAAATCATAAAAAGAAAAAGAAAAAACACAAATATTAACAAGGTAAACTATCACAAAAAAAGGAAAGATTGAATCACAAAAATACACGTCTAACAATTTAGTGTAAGATGAAGAGCTAGTTTGAAAATACTCTATAGTGTCGAGCATAGACTCTGTGCAATGGCATCATTTATATTTTAGGTCGAAACTATCACCGACTAAGATGATATATCATTATAATGATTGTCATTCAATATGCTTATGTCGTTTTTGTATTTCGATAACATTAACTGATTTGCTTAAGTTGCATTGTACAATATTATACACGTATATTGCATGGTGTAACTGTGTACCGTGGTTATAATTATTGTGTATGTGCATCAATGCTATTGTGTTAAGATATTTAATAGGGTCCTAAGGAAGATTTGTTCAGAACTAATTAGGTCACCATCTATAAATATATATATATATTACTGTTGGTCCATGTCAAATGAATGATCCCGTACCAGAAGAAGATTTATAACTAATTTATAACTAATAACTGAATATGTTTCAGTACAACTGATTCAGAAACACATTTCATATTAAAAGTGGAAGTTAGTAATTTCTTAATTAATAATTAATAATATTTGTAATAATTATTATATACATAGTTGACGTGTCATTGCCATTTTAATTATGTCTAGTAATTGTGTTTCATGTGTATATACCGCTATAGACACTTACAAGTAATGGTACCGTTTGGGTAGATTGCATTAACCCATTCAACCCCAAGGAACAGACATGGATTGGTGCACTATATTTTTATACCAATAAATTAATAAGAAAATTACATTTGGAAAAGTTCATTTATCAAAATGGGTAAGTTTGTCTAAAAATAGTAATATTACTGGCAAATAGTGCAGATCGATACAAACCGGCTCATCTGGAGCTACATTTTGTGTAAGCCTATTTAGAGGCCTGTGGCATTGAAAGGTGTAGGAAAACGGCAATTATTTTACGAAATATCAGATGAATTTCAAAAATAACATAGAAACATGTAGCTATATTAAGACCAACAGTGCATGAATGACAATAATGAAATTTAGGGAAGCATGTTAATGTAAAAAATGTATCTGAAATATGCCATCCGAAATTAAGACCGACAGTGCATGAATGACAACAATGTAATTAAAGGCAAACACGCTAATGTAGCAAATGTATCCGAAATATGCCATCCGAAATTGTGCTTTTTAGAAGGGAGGATGTCACCAAACGACTCTAGAGAGTATTTACATGCTGCATACAATTTAATTAAATGTCTGAAATAATCCGTAATTTATTTGCAATTAAATTGATCAAATACTGAATGTTTGATACGGGAAGACATGTATTCTATTTTTAGACAAGATAATACGGTTTGCTTGAAATATAGCCCGCGCTTCGTAATTGGTTATGTCCCGTAATATGCAGAAAGATGACGTACTTGCACTTCGTAAATAGAAATTTAAATGTTCGAAAGATTGAAAAGATATATAAGTGAAAGTCATATAGTATGCGCGTATCTTAAATGACATGATCAGATCACAAGCATCTATGTCACGCACATACCATATGTTAGTGTGACACCATCTATGTCACGCACATACCATATGTTAGTGTGACACCATCTATGTCACACACATACCATATGTTAGTGTGACACCATCTATGTCACACACATACCATATGTTAGTGTGACACCAACTATGTTACACACATACCGTATGTTAGTGTGACACCAACTATGTTACACACATACCGTATGTTAGTGTGACACCAACTATGTTACACACATACCGTATGTTAGTGTGACACCATCTATGTCACACACATACCATATGTTAGTGTGACACCAACTATGTTACACACATACCATATGTTAGTGTGACACCATCTATGTCACGCACATACCATATGTTAGTGTGACACCATCTATGTCACACACATACCATATGTTAGTGTGACACCAACTATGTTACACACATAACGTATGTTAGTGTGACACCATCTATGTCACACACATACCATATGTTAGTGTGACACCATCTATGTCACACACATACCATATGTTAGTGTGACACCAACTATGTCACGCACATACCATATGTTAGTGTGACACCATCTATGTCACACACATACCATATGTTAGTGTGACACCAACTATGTTACACACATACCGTATGTTAGTGTGACACCAACTATGTTACACACATACCGTATGTTAGTGTGACACCATCTATGTCACACACATACCATATGTTAGTGTGACACCATCTATGTCACACACATACCATATGTTAGTGTGACACCAACTATGTCACGCACATACCATATGTTAGTGTGACACCATCTATGTCACACACATACCATATGTTAGTGTGACACCATCTATGTCACACACATACCATATGTTAGTGTGACACCAACTATGTTACACACATACCGTATGTTAGTGTGACACCAACTATGTTACACACATACCGTATGTTAGTGTGACACCATCTATGTCACACACATACCATATGTTAGTGTGACACCAACTATGTTACACACATACCGTATGTTAGTGTGACACCATCTATGTCACGCACATACCATATGTTAGTGTGACACCATCTATGTCACACACATACCATATGTTAGTGTGACACCAACTATGTTACACACATACCGTATGTTAGTGTGACACCTATCGGTTCTGGTGTAATAGTCCTATATGCCTATAGAACAATACCTTCGTCATGTCATAACATTCATGCAAATGTACACATCGATCAGTATTTACGACATAATATAGCGCTATACTGTTTCAATTGATTTTGATATGTTAATGCTCTATATGCATGCATATAACAACAGTATAACCGATACGTAATTAGCAAAACTGTGTAGGGCCACAAGTTCTGACAACATTAGTGATTGGCCCTCCAAATTAAAATCTATTTAAATCTAGATTATCTCTGTCTGTCTAAATATAGCATGTGCTTCCAGTACCAAACAAGCATTGCCTATGAACTGTCAGATTGTGCATGGTTACCAATTACATGTTATATAAAGGCATGATCATCATATATTTGGAAACGGTTTTCTTTGAGAAACAAACTATAATTGGATCTTATATGAGTAGCGATTTCACACCATATTTTATGAAAATAGTTTTGGAATGTTGCTATATAGCAAGCCTTTGTCGAGCTTAATAGCACGCTGGACTGGTAATCCAGGGATTGCAGGTTCGACCCACCGTCTGACCATAATAAAATTAACAGTCTTTCAGATGGGAGGTTAAACCGAGGTCTCGTGGCGGTGCTTTACACCGTACACGTAAAAGAACCAGAGGAGACTCTGGAATGGGTCTCTGTCTGTATCATTGCACTATCCTCCAAAAATCTAAAATGACTAATCTCTTCAGGAGGCGTCGCTCATATTGGTAACAGGTAGCGACGATAAATAAAAGTAAAACACACACGCTTAATAGTACATTTCCAAAGTGGCTTTCATAAAAGTGGATATGAATTGATCACGCGTGTAAGATGCTTTTTATCACATTACCATATAGTGCTAGTTTTAATCATATTTTTGCACACAATAACGTTGCAACTTTCATTTTGGCGCCAAGCGTCAGCGAAAATTGTCATGACGCCTCTAAATCATGTTGCGTCACTACGCAAAACAGCATTATATTTACGTTTTTAAAAAGCGTTATATTTACATCATTAATGTTTTGTACACATTCACCTAGAAATAATTTAAAGTTTAATTTAGAAATGATAATGAGTTTTCTCTAAACCAATAAGAATCATTCCAGGTTGTTTTTACACATGTGTACATATAAAAAAATATGTGATTGTTGCGCGAAACTCGATACAAGGAATGCATGTGATAACACACTTATTTTAGCTCGATTGCGAAACAATCGCTCTCGAGACCTCATTCCTGATGGAATCCATCGCCACGAGGGTGAGAAGAGGCATGTTGAATTTAAATGCCTTGCCTAAGGACACAATCGTAACGGCTCCAGCGGGGCTCGAACTCCGGACCTTTCGCACCTGAAGCGAACGCGCATCCACTGCGCTATCACGACTTCCACTAGCTCCAGCGTAGTGTAAGAGAACTAACGATTTATTATGACAAAGCCAGACACTCTCCCCTTGTATATCAATATGTTAAGTTAATGCTAATGTAAATTATAAGCACGTGTGTGTTACTCCTCAAAGTTTGTCACATTTAAAATAAATTAATGTGCTACTCTGTTCGTGTACTAATGGTTTGTGTCATCTGTGAAACACCGCGGAGAAGTTAACTCTTTGCATGCCGGGTAAAATAAATGCTATAAATAGTTCAAAATAATTATAGCAGAGTATTCCAGTGGTAACACGCTCGACTGATAATTCATGGATTGCAGGATCAATCCCCCGTCTGACTCTAATAAAATTAACAGTCTTTCAGATGGGACTTTAAACCGAGGTCTCGTGTCGGTGCGTTACGCCGTGTACGTAAAAGAACCAGAGGCGACTCTGGAATGGGTCTGTATCATGCACTATCCTCCAAATCTAAAATGACTAATCTCATCAGTAGGCGTCGCTCATATGGGCAACCGGTAGCGATGATAAATAAGCGCAAAACACACACACAACAGACGATAAGATGTTTTTCTTATTTGTAACTGAAAACGATATCATGCAATTTCATTAGAAATATGTCGTTACGGTGGAATTGCATGACCTATTTGACTGTTATTTTCACCGCTCGTGATAGTTAATATAAAGCACACGAGATGTGGACTGAATATTATTCAATCATGAGTATTTCAGCACATTGGATGCGATATTTGTGACGACATAAAGTATCTATTGCGTATCCATAACGTGCATTTCTTGCACAAGAGGACAGCGTTCAGAAATGCTAATTGCAAAGTTTGTCGATCTCACGTAATAACTCGTAAACGCGTATCTTGCACAAGAGGACAGCGTTCATAAATGCTAATTGCAAAGTTTGTCGATCTCACGTAATAACTCGTAAACGCGTATCTTGCACAAGAGGACACCCTTCAGAAATGCTAATTGCAAAGTTTGTCGATCTCACGTAATAACTCGTAAACGCGTATCTTGCACAAGAGGACAGCGTTCATAAATGCTAATTGCAAAGTTTGTCGATCCCACGTAATAACTCGTAAACGCGTATCTTGCACAAGAGGACACCCTTCAGAAATGCTAATTGCAAAGTTTGTCGATCCCACGTAATAACTCGTAAACGAATTTGTTTCTGCTAGCCATGAAAACACACACAATGGTAAACTAGTTGTAATATGCCAACTAATACGATTATCCGGCCATTGTACACGGTGTCTCCCCTTGTTAATCGATGGGTTGTGAATGCTTGTGGCACTATCATATACATTTGCTATTGCTCTATCTCCTTCATCGCAATATATTCGATTAATGAAGCATCGTGAGCTATTGTCAATCTGATTATACTAAAAGTATATAATTATTAAACTAGCCAGCTATATTGAAATTTTAAATCCAATTAGTAACTGTTGAATTATATGTTATGTAAGTCTGGGTATGTTTTCCATTTTGCAAAACGTTGAAGACTGTTAGACCACATAGAAATGTCAACGCATTCTCAACACATATAACTACCAACGCATATAACTCTCAACGCATAGAACGCTCAACGCATATAACGCTCAACGCATATAACGCTCAACGCATAGAACGCTCAACGCATAGAACGCTCAACGCATAGACCTATCAATACATATAACACTCAACGCATATAAATATCAACGCATATAACTCTCAACGCATATATCTATCAACGCATATAACGATCAACGCATAGAGCTCCTCGACGGATTTCAAATATAATATATTGCGTTTACACGAATATCTATGATGGTCTACGAATTCAAATAGCTTGTAATCAACATAATATTGATCAATCGGTGTACCGTATTATCGCAGCAGCGCCTAAATGTTGGATGTTCTAGTCAAACAGAACTTGGTTGTCCCCATTGAATGTACCATAATAAAGTCTCGCACAGCAGACCTGTGCATCGTGTGGTGGAGACGTAATTCACCAGCGCAGTGGTAGCTCGTTCGCTTCAGGTGCGAAAGGCTCAGAGTTCGAACACCGCTGGAGCCGTTACGATGCTGCCCTTAGGCAAGGCATTTACATGTCACGTTGCTCCTTCTCTCTCCCTCGTGGCGTTGGATTCCATCAGGAATGAGGTCTCGAGAGTTATTAATATTAAGTTGTAAGAATTTGCTTCAAAATCGAGCAAAACTACATCTCTATAAACTATACCATTGCAGTAATCTCATACGTATTTAATACCACATAGAAATTGCATGTTTAACCAAAGCTAAGTATTAACTATTTAACCTTGAAGATACGCAAATGAACGCAAACGAACATTTGTGAACATAGATGATAAATATGCTTATATTCACAGTAACATCACCCCACCTCCTCATCATTATCGTCCTCATTAAGACAGTATTTTTGACAACACTTGTTATGATCATGATAGTGATTTGGGTGAGGATATTGACGACGATGATGGTATTGGTATTGATGGTAGCGACGATGATGACAATGATTAATATAACGATGACGACGTCCGTAACGGTGGCGAGTGTTGCATTGTTGATGTCTATTGCGGCATGATAAAGAAATATACTTTGCACGTAAGGAAAAACACACCCAGTAGTTTATATTTACATTGGTAATTACATTTCCTTCGATGAACCTATGCGACCAGATTGATTATATGCATTTTCGTATGAGCTTCCAACTAATTATATGCAGCTGACATGCGCACTCGAAAGTGCGGGCATGCGTATTCGCAGTGTTAGACAACGTTCATCGCGAGAAAAGGCGTGGCTTACAGTTTACGCTGTTCCAAGGATGATCTATTTACCTCTTCCGGCACATGTTAAGTTGCAAATCTGTATTAAAACATTTTACTATATTTTCTGTGTGTCATTAAAAAGAATAATTAATTTAAATATAAATAATGATTCGAAGGTTAATAGTTCCCATCAGGTTATGAACTACATTGGACGTGCTTAAAGTTAGCGTGGGTGCATTCGGCCTCCATACACTTTAAACACGCCCAAATGTAGTTCACACGCCGATGGAAACTATTAACCCGCGATTCATCCCTTAAATATGGTAAGATGATGGTGTTAACTGTATTGGTTCGTTATAGGAACCCCCACAGTGAGCTGTTTGCGTTAGGAGCTCTATGCGACGCCACGGGACGCAGTTACGTCTTACGCTGAGCTATATGAGTCTATGTCTGCTTTAGCAACTAGGCCTATTTGCGCTTATATAGATACGATTATAAGCATATAAACACTATTATATATGTGATTGACGAAACTGATATTAACTGGTGTCCTGCACTGAACAATGTATATTCTAACATGACTCGGCATTGTGTCTGTATATGCAAATAAGGGATTTATTGTGCTAAACTCTACAATAAAGTATGGCTTAGCTCGTGATGTCATACCTGACGTCATTTTTATTAGCATTTTTTTTGTTTTTTTGCGACGTCATTTACGCTTTCTAAAAAATAAAACCATCTATTCTATTGTTCAACTTTTTATATATTTTGATCATGTTAGAATCGAAATACTATTTGTATTTACGTTATTTTACGGTCGAATAAAACATGGTTTGTCGTTCTTAGCGCTGGAATTAACATGCACATCAGAAATTTCAAGCCATGTTTTATTCGTTAATATACACCTGGAAGACAAGCCTTATTTCGTAATTGAACCTCGTGTTTTAATAACCCCAATTTCATATTATACATATATTTATATATATCATACATTTTGACAATATAATATTTTAATATAAATTTTATTTAAAGCCGGCTCTGTGCACACAGTGTCTTAAGCAGACAATCTTGCAAACAGTGCAATATCGCAACACTAATTCCAGGAAGTGGCTTATGCCTTGCGAGCTAGCTATATCTGACGGACCAGGATTGATGCACAGACATATCTGATTACCGTTTTAGATACAATACGTTTATTCAATCAGTTTAATCATATTTTATTGCATTCTTTATATTCAATGTACAATACAACTCAAATGTAGAAACATGTTACGGATGAATTAAATAAGATATATGGTACAAACATTATCAGTATGTATATATATATATATATATATATGATATATGATTTATGCAATATATGTGTAATTACTAGTAGGCATATGGATTATATGTGCATCACACAGAACAAAATATTGTAATTAACATATCATACTCGTGTATTCGTATTAAAACATTGAATGTGTCGGTGTTGAACAAAAAACCACTACGAAGCCATGTGGGGTCTTGCACTTACCTAGCATCCTCAATGCTGGATTAAAATCTCAAATATCGCCTAATTAATAAAATCGTACATACCTACTATTGCAGGTAGATCTTAAATCAGACATATAAAAAGTGATGTAATTTCGCAGTATCTAGATATATTAAATATGTGTAGAATATGTAATTTCGCAGTATCTAGATTTATTAAATATGTGTAGAATATGTAATTTCGCAGTATCTAGATATATTAAATATGTGTAGAATATGTAATTTCGCAGTATCTAGATATATTAAATATGTGTAGAATATGTAATTTCGCAGTATCTAGATATATTAAATATGTGTAGAATATGTAATTTCGCAGTATCTAGATATATTAAATATGTGTAGAATATGTAATTTCGCAATATCTAGATATATTAAATATGTGTAGAATATGTAATTTCGCAATATCTAGATATATTAAATATGTGTAGAATATGTAATTACGCAATATCTAGATATATTAAATATGTGTAGAATATGTAATTTCGCTGTATCTAGATATATTACATATGTGTAGAATATGTAATTTCGCTGTATCTAGATATATTAAATATGTGTAGAATATGTAATTTCGCAGTATCTAGATATATTAAATATGTGTAGAATATGTAATTTTGCAGTATCTAGATATATTAAAACTGTGTAGAATATGTAATTTCGCAGTATCTAGATATATTAAATATGTGTAGAATATGTAATTTCGCAGTATCTAGATATATTAAAACTGTGTAGAATATGTAATTTCGCAGTATCTAGATATATTAAATATGTGTAGAATATGTAATTTCGCAGTATCTAGATATATTAAATATGTGTAGAATATGTAATTTCGTAGTATCTAGATATATTAAATATGTGTAGATTATGTAATTTCGCAGTATCTAGATATATTAAATATGTGTAGAATATGTAATTTCGCAGTATCTAGATATATTAAATATGTGTAGAATATGTAATTTCGCAGTATATAGATTTATTAAATATGTGTAGAATATGTAATTTCGCAGTATCTAGATATATTAAATATGTGTGGAATATGTAATTTCGCAGTATCTATATATATTAAATATGTGTAGAATAAAAAATATTATGTAATGTCGCAATATCTAGATATATTAAATATGTGTAGAATATGTAATTTCGCAGTATCTATATATATTAAATATGTGTAGAATATGTAATTTCGCAGTATCTAGATATATTAAATATGTGTAGAATATGTAATTTCGCAGTATCTAGATATATTAAATATGTGTAGAATATGTAATTTCGCAGTATCTAGATATATTATATATGTGTAGAATATGTAATTTCGCAGAATCTAGATATATTAAATATGTGTAGAATAGTTTCGTTGGTTCAATGTATGATCGAATTCCAGTTCACCAATTGAACATTGAATGCACTATGAGTACGAGTTGTACTAGCTACAAATGACAGGGGCGTAGCTTGGCTGGAATCGATATGTAGGCCAAGTTAAAACTTATGACGGGATGGGGGTCCGGGGTCGTCCCCAGGAAAACTATTTATAGCGTATATAATTTAATCCTGGCCTCCCGATTTTTGTTGCAGATTTGGCTTTTTATTTATTTTATTTTTTTCGATTTTTCGGGGAAAAATAGTAGGCCACGGCCTACACGGCCTATAGGAAGCTACGCCAATGAATGGTAATATTATCTTTCAATTTATATGAGTGAAATCGAACAAAATCAGTGACTTAAACAAACACATTATTTCTTAACAGAAATATATTGTAATATACTAGTACTTTATTTAATTTATAACATGCTCGTTTTGCTACACGACACAGGCACATAAATACACCTACTGTATCTAGGTAATACTAGTGTACTGAAGAAATTTGAAGGCGACTATATTAGAAGATGGAAGAAAATAAGACACATGTGGCTACGATATCGAAGAAATAAATGATAATGCATTTGTTTTGCCACTCACATAGAATAATATAATTTACAAATCGAGCAGAAATGCGATTTACAGGCGAGATATGCGACTAATTATAAACGTTATAGAATTAGTATTATCTTAAAGCTGAAAGCATACTAAATGACGCTCTCGAACAATCCATATGTCAATGCACAGATGCATCAATCATCAATCAAAGACCATTTACATCGCACTAGAGCATTATAATTTCCATATATCTAAGCCTATATTACGCCTGAGAGAATTTAATCATCATAATACCTAAGCCTGTTTGAGAATATTGTGGTGCTGTGCCTAATGTATCCATACGCATACACCATTGTGGAAAATGGGTATCGAAGCGTATTCTAGGTGTTCCATATACAAGACCGTGCATGATCACACATTCGCGGATGTACGAATCTGCATAGTCTCATGTATGGACGTATTTTCATTTGTGCTTAAAATACATTAAACAAGATAGCCTGTTTTTTACCTTTCTTACAGTAATATATTGATATAAAAAACGTTTAAAAACACGCGATCCTATTTTATATGCATGAGCTTTATATATATATATATACTTAATAAGCTGCAATTGATTTCCATCGACGATTTTAGAGTATTTATATAGTATATAATTATATTATATAATATATATGATAACTATTATCGTAAAGTCATTTAATATCATCACCTCATTCTATTGAAATCCACGAACTTTTTTTGTGCTGTCCATATCTGGTCTTTAATCTCCGATATGTCCTTCTTGCATTTTTCAATCTCCACAGATTTCAGCCCTTCTACTGAAAATTCAGCAATAAATCAATTACAAGTCGCAATACCACTGGCCTATAATTGGTCATACTAGTACACATATGATTATGTTTGCTTAAGTGTCTTAAAGCGACACTACATCAGTGAAAACACACATTTCTACAGAAGTATTTTAGTGTATGGTATATTTCCCCCCAAATATGTGCCTCAAATACTGAGTATTTCAACTAATAAACAAACGTCGTATACGCGGTTTGTGAACATAACAAAATAATGTTCATGCTTAAACAGTCATGCGTAATACAACTAGTGTATCCTGAATCACACGAGTTATGGTACATATTTACTTTTATATCTCACATTTGTGCCTATTTATTTGTATACTATTCTTAGTTAAAGTATCTCTAAGCGACATTATCTCGCGTTTAGTATTGAATCCGATGACAAACACACGCCAATTCAGGAGCCTGGATGACAGTTATATGAAATCATACTTTCAATTCACAAAAACACTGCTTAATTGATTCAATGTTAGTGTTCGAATGTATTCAGAAGAATGTGTAGTAGCAATGCATTTATACGTGGAAAAAATGCATTTTACTTGCTTTTTGCGATGTAATGTCGCTTTAACTAATTATATCTCACCGAATGTAATGTAAAGGCACCATAATCACGGATGGCTCTATCCACGAGTGACAATGATAGCGTTTGCTATGTTGTCCAGTTTGTTGCCTATTGCAGTCCTGGTTTCGCAGGTCAGAACGAACGTTTGACCTCAAGACATAGTCAATCGTTCCCAATCGTATCCTAGTTGAAGTGATCCAATGAACAAGGTACCAAGTAACGCCGGATCGTTACCACAGTAGTATTGCACCATTAGTCCATTTTATGTGTTTATACTTTATTTATTTTACAACGATTGCGATGCAAGTTTTAACAACTTATATTAATCACTCTCGTTGGCGCGGATGAAAGCGTGAATGTGGTCATTCGTGTGGGAGGTCACCGGAGTATCCGGAGAAAACACACCTGTCCGATTTTGCGACCACCGTGCCATCTCACATACTTCCCGGTTCGAGATCGAACCCGTGTTGCATTGGTGAATAGCGATCGTATTTAGCTTACGATTAAATAACAGTACGACACGAATGTGGTTACTATTAATTAATCTTTATCCATGTATTTTTATTTTTACAGACGGATCTGTAGTCCAGTGGTAACAGGCTGGACTGGTAATCCAGGGATCGCAGGTTCGATCCCCCGTCTGAGCCTAATAAAATGAACAGTCTTTCAGATGGGACGTTAAACCGAGGTCTCGTGTGAAAAAATCATAACAGAACTTTAAACTATATAAATGTGTCATCTGAGAGTGTAAAACAAGTTGGTATTTTAAAGTCGGCCATCTTGGATTTATGCAAATTATGCAAATTATGCAAATTTGCATGATGGGATTGTTTGGGACTTTTAGTATAGTGTACTGCAGGCATCATATAAATGGACTGTTGTAAAATAATGTATGTAACGGACGGATCTGTAGTCCAGTGGTAACACGCTGGACTGGTAATCCAGGGATCGCAGGTTCGATCCCCCGTCTGACCCTAATACAATTAACAGTCTTTCAGATGGGACGTTAAACCGAGGTCTCGTGTCGGTGCTTTACACCGTGCACGTAAAAGAACCAGAAGAGATTCTGGAATGGGTCTCTGTCTGTATCATGCACTATCCTCCAAAATCTAAAATAACTAATCTCTTCAGGAGGCGTCGCTCATATGGGCAACCGGTAGCGACGATAAATAAACGTAAAACACACACATATTTTTATTTAATTAAATTTATTTGTATTTATTTAATATACTTTTGTTCGAGAGCCTTACCTGTTCGTGTAGTACATTATTGATGGGGTGTCCCATAAAAGTACAAAGAAAACTTATTTGCGCCCCTTGTTCACTGCCGCGCTTCAGGAGGGAACTATACTCAATCACACATTTATACGTACAGATGATATTTCTATTTTATTCAGGGAAAACAGAGTGTTTTTATGATAGAAAACGATGTTGCTTTAACACATTACGGCTCAATGTATTAAAGTAATTTGTGTTCTAGCAGAGACACAGTGTTGCACGTTTTCTATATTGAATATAGATGATACGTGGATGCTCAATTGGGTCGTGCCAACTCGGTACAAACACATTTGTCAATTCGTTAGCATACATCGCATTAAAGCCATTTTTTAATTCAATGAACCATCGCCTATACTGTACAGTCAATCGCGCGATGCTAGACAACATTGATTTTAGTATATTATTACATAGCGTTGGCCTAACAGATGAAGCCAGAATATATATAAAGACATTTCCGGAGATTTATTGGAGGTTTTCTATGAACAAAGGGAAAGTCGCTCATTAGTATTCACTTACGTTCTAATTTTCGTTCCAGTGAAGTAAGTCTGCTGGAAATTTCTGATCTCATTTCCTCCACCTTAAATGCTCTGAAATGAATAACGAGGTCTGCTTAATATGTATATTCACATTCAAATTGACATTTATCCCTGTTTTATCATCAAAATATTGAATATATGATTAGTGCTTGGATTAGATGCAAATACAGTACCGTAGCCAGAGGCACATTTCATCCGAGGCAATCTAGGGGTTCCGAGGGCATGTTGTCCCTTAATAGTGTTGGGGTATAGAAGTGATTTCCTGCGTTTTCTGATTTAGACCAATACTTATGTACTGACCTTTCAGCTCTCTAGCAGTCACAAAGGCATATTGTTTTTTATTTAATTTTTCACTTTGTTTTGCTTTCGACATTTTAACTGAGGCCGCTGCCACGGTGTGCTTCAGTGTGGCTACGGGACTGAAATACATGTCTGTTCAATACTTGAACAATACGTCTATGCAACTAGAAAGTACGGAAGCCCTGCAATGACATATTGAATAACATTATTTTAGTAAATATAACCGTGATATCGTGTGCAAGTTTCATACTTGAAGTTCGTAATTCACGACTACCACACTGTTTCAGAACAGTGACCATTTTCTGTGTTGCTTTACCAGATACCCATATTCAATATTAAGATTCATGCGACTTCATTATCTATTATAATGTTTGCTAATCTTGGAATATTAGCTCAGTGGCTAGCGACATCGCTTCTCACCAATGCAACCCGGGTTCGATCCTCGGACCGGGAAGTATTTGAGATGGTACCGTGGTTGCCAGATCGGACATATGCGTTTTCTCTGGGTACTCCGGTTTCCTCCCACACGGATAACCACATTTACGCTTTCATCTGCGCCAACGTGAGTGATTAATATAAGTTGTTCAAGCTTGTTTCGCAATCTTTGTATAATAGATAAAGTTTAAACTTTTGTTGGGAGAATTGGTTGAACACATGCCATACAAATGCGAAATATACAATGCATAGAGTTGTGACTATTGCAAAATACCGTTGCCCATGGAAGATGAATTTGAACAGTCGTATCATACCAACTAATTTCCTCTTTCCATACAAAGCCAGATACTAACTTAACTCTTTCACCGCCAATGTCGCATAAAAGCGACATTGCAAAAAAGAACGCACCAGAGAACCTGATCAGACAGAACAGAACGCGCCGGCTGATCAGATTGTATGCTGAGTGCTCTTCAGACAGTGGAGCTGAAGCACCTACCCGAATAGCAAACAACACATATCCTGATCAGACGCGGCGTTACGCCGCGGCTGATCTGGATCTATGTTGTTTGCACATGCTCTGAATTTATTCGGCGCTGAAAGAGTTAAAGGTATTAATGAGAGACATTGTTGGGTTTTCAATTACCTCCCTTGACAGATAAAGTCCGAGTTATCTTAAAATATGTATTGGTTCTTTAGGCTGACAGCCTTTGCTTGTATTGGTGTTCCCTATCCATATGTTGCCGTATGATAAATGTGATTTTATCAAAAGCATGTTAATTAATTTATAATCAATTTCTACAGTACAGTATCCATTGGATATGCTGTAGGATATCTGTCGAGATTTAGTAATTTAATAATTATAAGATAAGAAAACTAATGAAAACAGACAGCATGTGGTTCAAAGGAAACAACGATAAAAACAGAGGAAGCCAATTAAGAGGACCACTCTACTTGAGATGTCAGGGGCAGTAACTGACTAATGTCTCTCACTATACTAATGTTAAAAGTATACTACAATTATAGTATCTACATACTGTGAAAGACTGACACACACTCAATATTATCCGTGACCACAGCAACCAACCAAGCAGTGCGTAATGGCTGTATTATACATACATGAACAGATGTAATGATCTTCTAAGTGTGTGCTAATAAAGACACAATAATGACATGACGTAAATGCAAATTGCTATCGCCAATAAACCTTGAATTATATCACATACAGACATATACAACCATATGAGTGATACTGTGATGAGACACTTACTTCACTAAAACATAAATGTTGCCTTTTACGAAATAATGTTTTTTCCTTTTAAATCTGACTACAATTAAAGGACAATTAGGCAATCTCATACAATAGTTACTTCCCCTGTATAAAACGACTAGAAGGGAGGGTACTTTTTAAAGACAAAACTGCAATAGTCTTAACACCACTAGCAAGTAGCGTTCTTTCTTTTTGCGGATGTCGGTGGTTCTACCCGAGTGCACGCCAGCGTTTGAAATCATCCACATTAATCCACATTAATCCACAGTAATCCACATTAATCCACATTAATCAATGGGAAGTTGTCATGGTGTTGGTGCAACTTTAAACACAAAATAACAGAAATAACCAAACAGTGATTATATGATAAGTCAGAGCCATGCACCTAGGGTAATTAGTAGCAACGTAACGTAGTGAAACATGTAATACAAATATCTCTATAGCATAAGCACATTTCGTACGGAATTGCAATTTAATGTTGTTCTTTGAATTGATCTCTATGCACTAAATCCCAATGAGACGTATACGAGTAGGATCCATTTGCGCATGCGCAACATATTTTTCGGGTTCTCTATAACGACACGGGATTCCATTACATGTTGCAGGCACATAAACCATACTATATTTACCAGGGCATACATTCATTTGAATACGCATACACTTATTGTAAATGAATGATGATGATGATTGAGCTTATTTACCCTCGCCGCCGGCGAACCATATGGGCGAGCATAATGAAAAACAATAGTAAACAGGTAGTTATTAGCTAAGTAATACAATTATGCCTGACAGCTTACTTATTGAATTGGTCAGCAACATGTGTCATTAACTGCGTTAGAACCTCGCTGTCTCCTGAAATATAGGTTACATATGTCACGTTATTATCGTTAGGAAGTTATCAATGGATAGTAATTACTAGCCATGAAATAAATACAACTAAATACACCAGCACGGCAATAGCATCAAATAAGACATTGTATGTGTACTAGTATCCGGATAACATTTCCCACAATGCCATCTCCCAAACCAGTCTTCCCATTAACACCATTGTCCAACACGATCGTGTCCACACCAGCATTGCCGTAAACACATTTTGTAAATATGCACGTATATAGCTTCTGATGGACACAACACACATGACAAAACACATTTGGTGTAAACATATACAAAGCATTCTCGGGGACAAAACACAATTTCCCAAAACACTCTTGAAGTAAATATGTACACAACATACTCACTCAGGGACAAACCACGTTTGCCCCATAACACCATTGGCATACATATACACAAGTCATTCTCAGAGACAATACACCATTGCAACAACACCTTATTGTACATATAGACACTTTTGGTGTACATATAAACACAGCATTCTCAGGGGACATCACACCCTTGCAACACAACACTATTGATGTACATAAACACACTTGTGGTGTAAATATACACGCACATCATTCTCAGAGACAAAACACCCTTGCAACAAAACACTTTTGGTGTAAATATAAACACAACATTCTCAGGGACAGAGAATACTTGTCGAACAGACTATTGGTTTAAATAAAATACAAATCAATGTCAGGGACAAAGCACTCTTCCCCAACGCACTATTGGTTTACATAAAATAAACATCATTCTCAGGGGCAAAGCACACTTTCCCAACACACTATTGGTGTAAATATGTACACATCATTCTCAGTGACAAACAACTCTTGGCTAACACCCATTTGTTGTAAATATGCAACAACATTTGCAGGGACAAAACACACGGGTTTCTGATGGAAAATACACCATTGTTGGATTTGAGCATGTTGACAGAGTAGTGCTATAATTAATGTCTTCAAGATAACCAGTAGCTAGTTGTAATTACAGTGCATACTTATTAGCATCGCTTGGTGGCGCTAAGGAAGATTAGCTTAGAACTAATTAGGTCATCCTCTATCTCTATACCTAGCTACTAGCAATGTATTTACTTCGATGAACATATATGACGTTTGTTTGGTTCTATGTTCGTGTTCATGTCCTCACTAATGATATGCAGCATGCGCACTCGAAGATATGGACGTGATTTAATAATGTTGAATTGCTGTGTATACATGTATGTAACCAATTACAAACAAATTACGAATACATGATTAGCAAATGGGTTGTGCCACAAGTTCTAACAACATTAGTGATTGGTCCTCCCCATATGGGCATGCGCATCCGCATTGTTGGGCAGCATTCTAAAGACGTATATTATGGAATACACTGTTCTAAGAATGATCTAATTACCAGGCCCGACACACGGTAAGTGGCAAATACAGTACATGGCCTAAATACATTTTAACTGTTAATATATATAAGGTATTTTTCTTTGTGTCATTGAAAATCATAATTAATGGCCTCCACACACTTCAAAGAAGCTCAACGTAGTTCATAACCCGATGGAAACTATTGGCCCACGATTCATTCCTTGAATAATCAAGCATATTTATAATTAATGGACATTGATTGAATTAGGGGTTATATGCAGCTGAATTTTTCAAATCCATAAAGGGGGTTTGGTCCGTGTATGTGTTGTTGCGTCAAGGATGTTTTGGGTAAGCGAGCTTTGTCCTACATTTACTAAGTAATATAACGGACCGTTTCAACGTTGTTTTATGTGTCCGTCTGTTTTACATGCAGCACACGAATGGAACTATAAAACGTCATTAATATATCGTGCGGATGGATGTATTCAGTTGGCCGATTAGTTGCAGCTTATATTAATCACTCTTGAGACCTCATTTCTGGTGGAATCCATCGACACGAGGGAGAGATAAGAGGCAACGTGGAATTCAAATACCTTGCCTAAGGGCACAATCGTAACGGCTCCAGTGGGGCTCGAACTCCGGACCTCTCGCACCTGAAGCCAACGCACATCCACTGCGCTATCACGAATGCCGACCTTTGTTAGTAGAATGAGGCCTGTTTAGTGCTTATGTAACACAATTGTTTGATTTGACGGAAATGACACATTAGCGAAATTCGTCCATGTCTAACGCGGAATAATATCGCCATACATTGCTACTACACTTTCATAATAATTTGAGCAAATTATAGAGCATATTTACGGAAGCCCTGGGGACCTATGTCCTTACTTGTTACTCCTTATTTGTTAGTACTTATTTGTTATTTGCTAAGAGTTACTCATTTTCTCCGTCATTTTGAATGTCGACAGTCAAGACGGATGACGTATGGTCGGACGCAAGTAACTGAAATCATGTCAACTAGCATGCTCATGGTGTTGATGCTACAAACATATCCTACCTTCATGCGAAATAACGTACAAATACGGCCTGCCTAATAAAGTTTGCGTTATTAGTCAATGCCTAATAAAACTTTCGTGACGGACTACTTTTATAACCCAGATTACGATTTGTAAATAAACAAAGCGTCTGTCGTCACATTGTGTTGTCTGCTGAGTTTGGAAACTGTCCCAAGAAGAAAGTCGTGTACAGGCAAACTTTCAGGTTGTTTGGGATGAATTAACAGCACACCATGAGACCCCTCTGGAAACTACTGTTGCCAGAGAAATGTCATTTATAAGCTGTCATGGCTAGTTTGTTTGTGTTTGTGTCGGTTGCTCACTCAGAATGTAGGATAAATAGAATATTAGGTTACTGTCTTATAAATTTTAATTTATTAGGCGAGTCGGAGAACAAATACAAGGCGAGGCTCTGCTGAGCCTTGCGTTTTTTCGGAGACGAGCCTAATAAATGAAAATTTATAAGACAGTAACCTAATATTCTCTATATATGTAGAGAGTGTAGTACTGTTGGATATTTCGCGTATGAGAAATGATTTCACCAATTTTATGGAAGGATTGAAGTATCTGACATTGTATCTCTTTTTTACGAACGGTTTATGAAGGTTATCGGGTTACGTCATGACTGAAATATGCTCAATACTAGTCTATGGAAAAGTATCCCCCACAATCTTCAAGGATTGTTTTGTTTCGATTAGATGTATTGTCATTAATATACGCCAATATCATGTTCTCTATGGAACCAGTCTAGCTGTTTAAGCTTACTCTTTATTTTACAACGATTGCGAAGCAAGTTCTAACAACTTATATTAATCACTCTCGTTGGCGCAGCTGAAAGCGTATACTTATGTGGTCATTCGTGTGGAGAAAACCGGTGTACCGGAGAAAACCCACATGACCGATCTGGCGACCACGTACCATCTCACATACTTCCCGGTCAGAGGATCGAACCCGGGTTGCATTCGTGAGAAGCGAGTCTAGCTGTTGCATATTTTTCAGCAACTAACTTGTTTTGGAGTACATACTCTACACTCAACATAATTCCTAATCGGTCACTAGCTTGTGTTTTATTAATTTGGAGCCAACTAATACTCATACAATATAAAATGCTTCACATTGTTATTTAATGCAAGCATATGATTCGGGAAGTACTGATGTTCGTAAAAAGAGGTGTCTCATAAGTCAGAAATGGCTGGCCCTTTAAATAGGAGTGACACTATAATAAACAAATACTTTACTTTACTTTTAATGCATTTTATTACAGATGATTATATAGTACTTCATTTTATAATTATCTGTAAGAAAATGTATCTAACAAAATGATAGAATATTGATATATATGGTTAGCTTATACAAATTTATTTTAGCTCGATTGCGAAACAAGTTCTTTCAACTTATATAAATCTATCTCGATACCTCATTCCTGATGGAATCCATCGCCATGAGGGAGAGAAGAGGCAACGTGGAATTTAAATGCCTTGCCTAAGGACACAATCGTAACGGCTCCAGCGGGGCTCGAACTCTGGACCTATTATATGGTTATTAGATTGCTCCAAATACTGCAAACCACCATGTGACCGATTAGTTATTGTGTTGAGTATATATTGCACGCGTTTGTATTCATTCTAGGCACAGACGGATCTGTAGTCCAGTGGTAACACGCTGGACTGGTACTCCAGGAATCGCAGGTTCGACCCCCCGTCTGATCGTAATAAAATTAACAGTCTTTCAGATGGGACGTTAAACCGAGGTCTCGTGTCGGTGCTGCACACGGTCCTCCAAAAATCTAAAATGATTAATCTCTTCAGGAGGCGTCTGTCATATGGGCAACCGGTAGCGACGATAAATAAACGTAAAACACATTCATTATAATTATGCACATGCATTGACGAGGTAAGGTCAAATATATGTGTACTCATGTTTAATTGGTTGCAAACATATCTTGCAATACACTTGCAAACTTGAAAAAGCTCTAATTTCAACAAAATGGATGACGTTAAAATACTAAAAATCCAATGGCGATGAAGGTTTCGACAACGATTAAGCTAATGCTATAAGAAACTATTCCACAAAAGAAGCTAAAAGAAATTTTATTTAAACTAAACTAACAGTAATAGCTACTTACTGGTGAATCTATCAATTTTATCATGGAAATCAAAAGTTACCAGGTTGCTATGGGAACGCATGTAAACAGACGATATTTACGATACTGTTGATTTGCGTCCAGGTAATTATTCAACTATCTGACATCAGCGCTGATCATACAACTGAACTTATGGGATTAATTACTGAATAAAACGTGGAGACAATCAGGCAGTATATATACCCATTGACACCGTAAACACCACAAACCGTAAACAACAACACCACAAACATCAACAGCAACAGTACCAACACCACCAACAACACCAACAAAAGAACAGCATACAATAACATATAGATTTAGATATCTGTAACACTTTGGAACATAGTTCAAATGCTGTAGGTGCATGTTAGCTTAACTGTTTTCTATATTCAACATATCTACTACAGAATATCGTGGGGGCATCCGGGTCCGAGTTATTAAGGTCGCTTGCCCCTCACCACTGCTGGTTCGACTCCCACTAGGGGTGTCAAATTGTTTCATGTGAGGAAGATATTCAGCTGGCTTGCGGAAGGTCGGTGGTTGTACATAGGCGCCTGAAATACTGCTCGGACGGACATACGTGATCTTTCGCCACCAACAATACCCGGTGGTCGCCAGATCGGACAGGTCGGTTTTCTCCGGGTACTCCTGTTTCCTCCCACACGAATGACTAAATATACATATTTCATCCGCGCCAACGAGAGTGATTAATATAAGTTATTAGAACTTAGAGCTTAGAGCTTCGCAATCGGTGTAGAAAAAATAAAGTTTAAAAAAAGAATATCCGAAACGTCGCCGTTTAAGCTGTTGTGTGCGACGTTAGTCTAAACATATTTGTATTTCCCAATATAATACATATTGAACAATGCTTACATCACACATAATCAAAATACAGAAAAAGGATTAGAATGAAAGACAGAGTCTTATATAATTCTTCTCCTCTGCAAAGATTGTATGTATTTCGTTTGGCTTTTACAATTGTTGTTATAGAATTAGGAAAGTTGAAACATAAATACATGCGACGTTATCACCCAAAAACAAACATACACACGAACTACAGAGTATCCGACAACGGTCATCAATATTTATTTGACATTCATGTAGTGTCATGACAATCCATTCACATCCACGCTCAAATATATAAGGTGAATACCTTAATACCGATCAATTGTGATCTTAAGGATCCATCAGACAACGTCAGTGATGGCGTTACGCGTGTTGTGATCTCAAAAACCCACCAGAACAACGTCAGTGATGGCGTTATGCGTGTTGTGATCTCAAAGACCCACCAGAACAACGTTAGTGATGGCGTTACGCGTGTTGTGATCTCAAGGACCGACCAGAACAACGTTAGTGATGGCGTTACGCGTGTTGTGATCTCAATGACCCACCAGAACAACGTTAGTGATGGCGTTACGCGTGCTGTGATCTAAATGACACACCAAAACAACGTTAGTGATGGCTTTACGCGTGTTGTGATCTCAAGGACCCACCAGAACAACGTTAGTGATGGCGTTACGCGTGTTGTGATCTCAATGACCCACCAGAACAACGTTAGTGATGGCGTTACGCGTGTTGTGATCTCAATGACCCACCAGAACAACGTTAGTGATGGCGTTACGCGTGTTGTGATCTCAAGGACCCACCAGAACAACGTTAGTGATCGCTTCACGCGTGACACTTCAATCCATATTGTCTCGTCTATATCAGTTAGTCTTACTGTATTCCATAAGTAAGTGTGAATTATAGAGATCTATTGAAGTATTGATGGATGAACTTGATTCCCAGTCGAAGTAAAAGAAGTGTGTATACACTATAAACTATGAACTAATATTTACTTCTTAGTTTAAACTTTATTTATTTTACAACGATTGCGAAGCAAGTTTTAACAACTTATATTAATCACTCGTTGGCGCCGATGAACGCGTATATGTGGTCATTCATGTGGGAGGAAACCGGAATACCCGGAGAAAACCCACCTGTCCGAGCTGGTGACCACCATACCATCTCACATACTTCCCGGTCCGAGGATCGTACACGGATTGCATTGGTGAGAAGCGAGCGCGCTAACCACTGCGCTAATCGGACAGCCATTTACTTCCTAGAAATAAGAATACATAATGCGGATCTGCTTACCTTGATTTGATGTTGGTTGTGATACCTGCACTTTGTACGGTGCGCTGTAAAATAATAATGACGATCATGTTACTAGTACTGGCAGTACAGATTGCTATTCAATATAATCAAGTGGCCGGCGACAAACAAACAAGTGCAGTGGTCCATAGTTAACAAAAACTGAAGTTGATGTATCAGGTCTATACTACACATACACCAGGATTAATTATCAAAACGGATAGTAACAATCTGGATGGGACTTTAAACTTTAAACCGAAGTTTCGAGGAGACTCTGGAAAATTGCCTCGCACTATCCCCCAACAACCTAAAATGACTAATCTCTTCAGGAGGTGTTGCTCATATGGGCAACCGGTAGCGACGATAAATAAACGTAAAACACACACACAAACGGATTGTCCACCCAATTCTGCCTTTTTAGGACACCTATCGACCTATGTATGCGACATAATACAGAGAACCTATGCATGCTGCCTAATAACGACTCTATAAAGTGAGGGATAGTATTTAGGACACAACAAATAGTTGAGCTAAAGTAGCTCATTTATTTCGGGATTATGCTAAAGTGAAAATAAATGCAATTGTCCACACTAATTATCACATAAAACAGCCATCTATAAAACAGCGGAATATTCCTCGGTTATTTTAATAATAGCATTCCAACTGGTAGAATGGTATAGATACATTTGGTTTGTAAGATATGTATCACTGGTATCGTTCCCAAAGGTCTTATATGCAAACTAACAAGGTATGACGTAGTCAGTGCTATCTGTATATCTCCCATGTAATGTCAAATCCCTCGCGGGGATATAGACAATGTTGCTCGTCAAACCGCAAGGAAGTTAAAAGGATGAGAAGTTAAAGGCAACGTGTATGTATGTTTGTATGTATGTATGTATGTATGTTGTATGTATGTATGTATGTATGTATGTATGTATGTATGTATGTATGTATGTATGTAGTATGTATGTATGTATGTATGTATGTATGTATGTATGTATGTATGTATGTATGTATGTATGTATGTATGTATGTATGTATGTATGTATGTATGTATGTATGTATGTATGTATGTATGTATGTATGTATGTATGTATGTGTATGTATGTATATGTATGTAGGTTGTATGTATGTATGTATGTATGTATGTATGTATGTATGTATGTATGTATGTATGTATGTATGTATGTATGTATGTATGTATGTATGTATGTATGTATGTATGTATGTATGTATGTATGTATGTATGTATGTATGTATGTATGTATGTATGTATGTATGTATGTATGTATGTATGTATGTATGTATGTATATGTATGTATGTGTATGCATGCATGTATGTATGTATGTATGTATGTATGTATGTATGTATGTATGTATGTATGTATGTATGTATATGTAGTGTGTGTATGCATGCATGCATGCATGATGCATGTATGTATCATGTATGCATGTATGCATGTATGCATGTATGCATGCATGCATGTATGCATGTATGCATGTATGCATGTATGCATGTATGCATGTATGCATGTATGCATGTATGCATGTATGCATGTATGCATGTATGCATGTATGTATGCGCCTTTAATGTCAAACCGCTCTCGGGGATGTAGACAATGTTGCTCGTCAAACCGCAAGGAAGCTAAAAGGATGAGAAGTTAAAGGCAACATGTAAGGGAGAGATGAACAATAAGTAGTTCTAAAAGTCTACAATCATGTAGGCAGAACAACTAGTGGCTGGTAGGATCATTATGGCACACGACCGACTTGAATGCGCTATGGTAGTGATAGGAAGTCGTGATAGCGCAGTGGATGCGCGTTCGCTTCACATGCGATAGGTACGGAGTTCGTGCCCCGCTGGAGCCGATACTATTGTGTCCTTAGGCAAGGCATTTAAATTCCACATTGTCTCTTCTCTCTCCCTCGTGGCGATGGATTCCATCAGGAATGAGGTCTCCAGAGTGATTAATATAAGTTATAAGAACTTGTTGCGCAATCGAGCTAAACTCAATTTGTGTAAAACTTATGGTTGGGAGATGGGCAGTGTCAGGAGTGAGATGGTTTCAATTAAAAATGGTTGTTGGAAATAAGGAAACCTTGTACATGTAGTAGTCTTTTGTTTCTGTAATTAACCAATTGCTTATGGAATGGCAGTGGAGTGCGGGCGGGAGAGGGGAACTAGGTAATTATCAATGGGGATACCAACCAGATCATTATGAAGTTTATGCATAAGGGTTAACCTATTTGTCAATATAACGGAGATCTAGTCTGCGCCGATTTCGCGAATGTAGCATGTCTGTAACACTAGAGGTACCAAATCACGGAACAGTGTTCCAGCTAGAGCCTCATGGGTACGGCATGTGTTTGTGAACGGGCAATGTCTTCCAGAATGAGCATTACGTTCTGTTTCTATGCGTTGATTATTTGTTTCAATACACGCAATAACCTTGACAATAACATTGTATCCTTGAACATTATATTTCGTCTGTGGTCAATGCCACCGACAGAAGCGTATTTAACACAGGGTGAAATCATGAGAACTATTAAATATAGGTATAGATTAGTGTTAACCAATAATTATCATCAGAGCCCACTGGAGGTGATTGTCTATAACACAGCCAGTCTTATCAGATTCCTAATTAGCTCTCTCCTTTTCATTGCTTGCAGGAATTCTATATATGTCTAGTAAACAATTTGTATTCTCAAGTAATGATTTGTGTAATGATCACATGCGGAAACCCTTCGTTCCAACTATATTCAAAGTACAACACGTGTTTGTTGTGTACTGCATTGACAATGGGTTAGTTCTATAAGTCGCATAGTACAATTTCTCTTAAAATTTATTAATTTTGCACTGATTTCCGAAGCAATTATTTACAACTTATATTAATAACTCTCATTGGCTCGGATGAAAGCGTATATGTGGTCATTCGTGTGGGAGGAAACCGGAGTACCCGGAGAATACCATCCTGCACGATATGACGACCACCGTACCGTCTCACATACTTTCCTGTCCGAGGATCGTACCCGGGTTGCATTGGTGAGAAAGCGAGAGTAAAACATTCCAAATTTCATATCCGAATAATTAAAAGTTGCAACTCCACAAACCCACCAGATAATGAAAATTACATATTAGTATGCATTAATAACTTTCAACCTTTCAACCTTTCGTTCTATATAAAGATAGCATGTGCATTTCTAGCTAGTTACTATTTTTCATAACTGGAACAAACTATTGGCTACAAATGCATTGAGCATGACTGTTATCATTCTCAGAATACATGAACATAATAAAAAACAATTTTGTTTTATCAATCAACTGTCGACTATGAATTGTAATCATATTTTGTTATGCTATGTAATGTTTTTTTCATAGACTTGTGAAATAAAAATGTATGTCTCTCTCTCTGTTGTGAGATAAATTGCAAAAGAAACACCGGGTAAGTAAATATAAGCTAGTCAATGAACATTGGAACTCATAATTTAATCCCAACTTACATTAATTGATTCTTTTCAGAAATAATTAAATCTCTATTGTTTTATTTTCTTAAAGCGACACTACATCAGTGAACACGCAAATTTATACAGAATCTAATTTCCTATTATATGGTATAATTGTTTTCCAAATATTTGCCTCACAAATTGAGTATTTCAATTAATAAACAAGCGTCGTATACGCGGTTTGTTGACATAACAAAATAATGTAAATCGGGTCGACATCCATGCGTAATACAACATGGGTATCCCGAATAACGAGATGTATGGTACATATTTACCGTTATATCTCACTTGTCTGCCTATGCATATTTATTTGTACACTAATCTTAGATACATTTATTATCTCTAAGTGACATTATCAAGCGTTTAGTATTGACTACAATGACGACCGACCGACCGACCGACCGACCGACCGACCGACCGACCGACCGACCGACCGACCGACCGA
>CM026386.1:70946263-71050367 GCA_014843695.1 Archivesica marissinica
CGACCGACCGACCGACCGACCGACCGACCGACCGACCGACCGACCGACCGACCGACCGACCGACCGACCGACCGACCGACCGACCGACCGACCGACCGACCGACCGACCGACCGACCGACCGACCGACCGACCGACCGACCGACCGACCGACCGACAGACAGACAGACAGACAGACAGACAGACAGACAGTCTAGATTGATAGACTGATTGACTGATTGACTGATAGATTGATAGATTGATAGACTGATAGACTGATAGACTGATAGACTGGCTGGTTGGAGAATTATTCCTAAGAGAGGATAGGATGGCTTGATAAAAACTAGAAACCATGATTTATGTCTTGCATTTCGGAAGCAAAATCTCATTGCATATTAAATCCCTTAATGAATGTGTATTTACAGCATCACTCGAACCTTGGAAAAGGAGATTTACTGAGGCGAATTATCTGCAATAGAAGTCGCTTTCATTACGTGTTTGCATGCAATTTTAATTAGAAAACACACACCCACCATCAAAGAATGACTAAGGTAGCTTTGAGTTGAAATTGTCTCTGTTTGCAATTGCAAGCGCCTCAGTTTCTTTGGATAAAAGGGTAAGTATAGTGTATTGATATGTAGTCCAGTGGTAGCGCGCTGGACTGGTAATCCAGGGCTCGAATGTTCGATCCCCCGTCTGACCCTAATAAAATTAACAGTCTTTCAGATGTGACATTAAACCGAGGTCTCGTGTCGGTGCTTTACATCGTGCATATAAAAGAACCAGAGGACACTCTGGAATGGGTCTCTGTCTGTATCATTGCATTATCCTCCAAAAATCTAAAATGACTAATCTCTAAAGGAGGCGTCGCTCATATGGGCAACCGGTAGCGACGATAAATCAACGTAAAACACACACTACACTAATTGTTGGAAAAGTCACGTGGCAGCAAAGGAGGTCTTTTCACAGGGGGATTGTCGGCGCTGTTTCTGTCTACCCCCTCACCCTCCACCAAAATAGGTGAAAGAAAACTATGAGATAATTATTGGAATAATGGGTTGTACCGATTATATGTTATGACATTTTTTAATCATTAATATTTTCGCAAATTAAAGTTACTTTTTATGTCGCTGGTTCAAAGTTGAAGAGAATCGTGTGTGTATATCTTAAATGGAACTTGGTAATGCTAATGGCCTAGCCTACATTTATATTGTATATGGTTTGTTATTCTTACCCTCTAGAATTACTTGGATTGTGGAATAAATGATTTATCTACGTTTCAGCGTAGCGAATTAGAAAATATCAGTAATTAATATATCGGGTATAAATATGAGTCATTCTTTGCACTATATGAAATCAGTGTCTGTATAATCTTCCGGGAGTTGTTCTGTTTGATCAACTTACACATTTGTTCAGAATAACGACCTACCAGAAAAATCAACTTCACGTTAGCTCGATTATGAAAAAAGTTCTTACAACTTGTATTAATCACTCTCGAGACCTCATTCCTGATGGAATCCATCGCCACGCGGGAGAGAGAAGAGGCAACGTGGACTTTAAATGTCTTGCCTCAGAGCACACTCTTAACGGCTCCAGCGGAGCTCGACCTCAAGGCCTTTCGCACCTGAAGCGAACGCGCTACCAAAGCGCTGTCATGTTCTAGAAAAATCATTTATTTCAAGTACAATATATTTCCAAAAAACGACTGTTGTGGCACATTATTTATTTACCTCTATATTTCCATAGAATTTTACTTGTGCATTGAATATTGATTTGATCAATTGCCAATAATTCACATACTTAGTATAGGATATCATCAGGAATGTGCCCGTCGTCTTAATGAAATATACACCGAGCGAAGTTGACAACGTACATAGTATTAAGTAGTTCGCGTCGATACGATTTAGAAGCGAGAAATGTATCTTTTTCATTGGACAATGTGACTTGGTCGCTGTCTAACAATTCGTACAGTTGGATGGTTGTCTTTGTTCGAGAAATTGACATGTTTTATTGAAGTTATTGTTATTTTAAAGAAATACTTTGTTTGTTCGGATTTTACACCAGCTTCAGCACCGTTTTGGGCTGTATCGCCAGCGGGCAGTTTACCTAACAACACATGTCCTGAGCATGCTCCATCGGTTAACCAGTACTTGGTGCACCAACCTCCGTAAGAAACTGCCAAAGTGTCCATATAAAGAGACACGGTCTGAGCGGGGTTCGAACCCGTGACAACAAGTGATGATATGTTACAGTGACCGTAACCACTCGACCACGGAAGCGGACGAAATTGACATAGTATATGATGGTACATTATATACCTACCTGGGTGTATTACTTGGCATTGTGGGAGACATGGATATGTGTGCACCATTTGGATCTTTCAGGGCTAACACACAATACCTGTAAAATCGTAATGTAAACGAGTGTTAATAATTAAATAAAAGCTCATCGTAAAGTCGACCGTCCGTTGATTATCGACATTTTATATAGCAAGTAATTTAGCTGAACAAATAAACAGTGGCATATGATACTGCCATGGTGCCCATGTATTACTTATGATTCCGAGAACTCATATATGTTATATCTTTAATCCTGTCTCATCTATCACACTGGTAACAGTCGTCATCACCATGGTAACAGTCGTCATCACCATGATAACAGTCGTCATCACCATAGTAACAGTCGTCATCACCATGGTAACAGTCGTCATCACCATGATAACAGTCGTCATCACCATAGTAACAGTCGTCATTACCATGGTAACAGTCGTCATCACCATGGTAACAGTCGTCATCACCATGGTCGTCATCACCATGATGGTTACAGTCGTCGTACAGTACATACATTTAAATTTATATTATAGCACAAACATTGCACATAGCCATTCTACAAATGAGACTTATACGATACAATAGCATAATTATTACAATGACGTTAAAGAACAGAACAGAACAGAACATAAGTTTATTAAGACGTATACATGTAAGTACATAGTCATGATAATTTACATATTTTACATACTATTCACTATTCACACGTGATCAATGTAACACAAAACAAATTAATTATAAGTATCAGTATGTTGTTTTAGAGTCCAATTATTGTAGTTATCTATTGCTTAGAGGATAAACTTGAAATTTCCAAATTGCCAAGTATATAGTATTCTAGATGTTGATGGATGGTCTTGTCTATTCCTGGGACATCATGGTAAGTACAATAGCCGTTCTTTACTGCAACTTGAGGTAAGAATGTGACGTTTTCTTAATAACCTATTTAATATTTACACATATATATTTTTTTATAAGTGCATGTCTACTTGTCTATGCTCGGATACTAGGTAAGTATATTGACTGTCACCTACTGCATATTTTATGTTAAACATGTTTTACTTTCTAAAAGCTATGTAAAAGTCGCTAATCATGACACTAAAAATTATTTTTATATTTTAAGATTCTGACAGGGAAAAAGAGCACTGTCGCGCACATTAGAATATGTTTTAAGAAATCAGAACCACCTCTGATCAGATCAGAGATGGATGGATTAGCAGCTTTTACATAGTTCACATAAAAATGTGTTCACAAATAAAATAATGTACACATTATTTACATAGATAAGACCTACGACGCTATAAAATATTAAAGCAGGTTTTGGCACATATACGTATTAATGTCGGATTAGTGAATAACGTGAACAATTTATTTGTTTTAGACAATGTAAGAACATTATCACAGTCATAATTAATTCGATCTTGATTGCAGTAGTGTTTGTATCACGGGAAGTACATTCAATATGTGTTTGATGCTTGCAGCCTAGGTTGTGGTCGTGCTGAGTTACGAAATAACATTATCCATCTAAAATATGCATTCGCTAACGAATATAGGATGGGTGCTGGTACAGCGTTTATACAAATTTATGTTATCTCGATTGCGAAACAAGTTCTTTCAACTTATATTAATCACTCTCGAGACCTCATTCCTGATGGATCCATCGCCACGAGGCAGAGAGAAGAGGCAATGTGGAATTTAAATGTCTTGCCTAAGGGCACAATAGTAACGGCTCCAGCGGGGCTCGAACTCCGAAGGCCTTCGTGATATATTTCTACGCATAAGAACTTCAAACTCGGGTTATTCTGCGATATACCACGGTTGATACATATTATTTCTTAATTATCGCTTATAACATTACTTATTTTACTTCGTTGGCTATACATCTATGTATAAAGAGAATACGAGGTGCATGTTATGTTAGGTGAGTGCTTTTTACGTTTATTTATCGTCGCTACCGGTTGCCCATATGAGCGACGCCTCCTGAGGAGATTAGTCATTTTAAATCGTTGGCGGATAGTGCAATGATATAGACAGAGACGCATTCCAGAATCTCCTCTGGTTCTTTTACGTACACTGTGTAAACCACCGACACTAGACCTCGGTTTAAAGTCCTATCTGAAAGACTGTTCATTTTATTATTGTCAGACGGTGGATCGAACCTGCGATCCCTGGATTACCAGTCCAACGTGTTAACCATTGGACTACAGATCCGTATACAGCTGGGTTATGTATAGCTAGGAACTAATTTTATAAAAAAGCAGACAGCTAAAACTAATTTGTTCTGGTAAATTAGTCCGACAATTCAAACATTATTAACAGAAGTATGAGAACATTAAACAACCCTCGTATGATTCAGTATCCATTTGATAGCTGTCATTAAACAGTTTCTTCCGCTATTAACATTGCAATTAATTCTAGGGTGTTATGAACATAACTATATATTATATTTTACATAACAAAAACTGTATAAATAACTAAACCAATTAATATATACACACAATGAATTAGTCTGATTTGTGTATGCACGTTAACAAAGTTGCCTTCATTAGTCGTCATAATGAAATTGTATTGGATTTTTTATGATGCTATAATATTACTTTTCCTCTGGAATGTTTTGTCATTGATTCTAATTAAAGCTCGAACAACAATAGAACAGAACAGAACAACATGTTATTATCAGACTTGTACATAGTCAATAATCATATAATACATAATATATTTATTTACATCACGTGACTTGTTAGTTACATATTCAAGTGTGTTCATTGTATTAGTAACAGAGGATGAACATTATATTTAAGCAGAATATCGTATAATATCAAGTACATTTAACAAGAAGAAACAATTGTATTAGATACAAATTAATATGGTTATTTGTCTTTAAAGCGACATTACATTGCAAATAAAATGCATGTTTTCACGTATAAATGCATTGCTACTACAAATTCTTCCGAACATATTCGACCACTAACATTTAATCAATAAACAGTGTGTTTGTGGACTACAAACTTCAACATTGAAAGTAGGATTTCATATAATGGTCATCCATGCTCCTGAATTGACGTTTTAGAGATACTTTAACTAAGATTAGTCAACAAATAAATATACACAGGCACACATGTGAGATATAACGGTAAATATGTACCATAACTCTCGTTATTCGGGATACACAGGTTGAATTACGCATGTATGTCGACCCTGTTTACATTATTTTGTTATGTCAACAAATCGCGTATACGACGCTTGTTTATTAGTTGAACTACTCAGTTTTTGAGGCAAATATTTGGAAAAATAATATACCATATAATAGGAAATTACATTCTGTATAGATTTGCGTTTTCACTGATGTTATGTCGCTTTAACATAATTATGTAGATGGAAATGGTTTATCGAGGAAGACATTATACTGTCGTTAGAGAGTGTCTGAGGTACAAAGCTCTTTTCAGATAATTTGCTAATTTAAATAGGATTGATTTTTTCAGATGTTTTTAATAGTTCTAGATATTTATACACGGACGGTCTTCTGTAATAGTGAACGCTGAAATATGTTCTACATGTTTAATAAAGAAATGTGGCCGAATAATGGCCGCGACGTGTAAACGATTATAACAATGAAAGAATGTATACATATTGAATACGTCATGGTATGAACACGTCGCTGCCGAAAACTGCAATGCATTTATGCACAACCCATTTAGCACAATGTTAGTATGAGTGTATAATCCAAGCAAACTAGTGTTTCACTTGGGAAAAAGAGCAACATACATTATGTGTGTGTTTTACGTTTATTTATCGTCGCTATCGGTTGCCCATATGAGCGACGCCTCCTGAAGAGATTAGTCATTTTAGATTTTGGAGGATAGTGCAATGATACAGACAGAGACCCATTCCAGAGTCTCCTCTAGTTCTTTTACGTGCACGGTGTAAAGCACCGACACGATACCTCGGTTTAACGTCCCATCTGAAAGACTGTTAATTTTATTAGGGTCAGACGGGGGATCGAACCTGCGATCCCTGGATTACCAGTCCAGCGTGTTACCACTGGACTACAGATCCGTCCGTTACATACATTATTTTACAACAGTGCATTTATATGATGCCTGCAGTACACTATACTAAAAGTCCCAAAACAATCCCATCAGGCAAATTTGCATAATTTGCATAAATCCAAGATGGCCGACTTTAAAATACCAACGTGTGTATCTTCACTCTCAGATGACATAGTTATATAGTTTAAAGTGCTGATATGAGTTTTTCTTCACAGTTACTTCATTGAAATATGGTTTTGAATGGAAAAGTTACTACATAAACCTAAATGTATTAAACAGGTACAGTAAATGTTGATAAAATATGCCTCAAAAGCGACATTTTACGTTCATTTATATTACTTTTGTGTAATGCATTACTTTGTAGATATTAATGATTTTTAAAAATCTTTTAAGACATTCAATAACTATGTTACAATGTAGCTAAGCGCACGCATAATGTGCATACTGTCTGCTTCTATATAATAGGATTCTACATTTGACATATCACATATCATTATATTATTATTTTGTATAAACTTTATCTATTTAATACGATTGCGAAACAAGTTATAACAACTTATATTAATCATTCTCGTTAGCGCGGATGAAAGCGTAAATGTGGTCATTCGTGTGGGAGGAAACCGGAGTACCCGGAGAAAACCCACCTGTCCGATCTGGCGACAACCGTACCATTTCACATACTTCCCGGTCCGAGGATCGAACCCGGGTTGCATTGTGCGAGTGCGCTAACCACTGCGCTAATCAGACAGCTCACTCAGAGCTTGTTTTGTATTGTTGCTATCTTGCCGACTGAAAATAAAATTTATCTTATCTTATCTTGTGTTTTGTAAGAGCGTGTTCCGTTTGTAATAAGAGCATGAAATCTCAACCAAAATGACACGTTACATTACCGAATTCATGTACGAATCAAATACCACAGTGTCGAATTTAAGATGTTTGTTTTTAAATATCTTTATTGTGCATTAAATCTATTCGTTTTTGTTGTTATCGTGTAATTGGATTCCTTGCAAAACCAGTATTCCTCAAGGGCTTCAGCATTGCGTCCAACGTTATTGGTTTATACACATTTAGTTTGGCTCGATTGAGACACACATTCCTACAACTTATATTAATAAATCACGAGATATCAGTCCTGATTGGATCCATAGCCACGCGGGGGAGAGATGAGGCAGTGTGGAATTTAAATGCAATGGCTATAGGTACAATCTTAACGACTGCAGCTAGGCGCGATACTCCTGGTACACTGCGTATCATCACGCAACCACTGCGTATCATCACGCAACCACTGCGTATCACCACGCAACCACTGCGTATCATCACGCAACCACTGCGTATCACCACGCAACCACTGCGTATCACCGCGCAACCAGTATCACCGCGCAACCACTGCGTATCACCACGCAACCACTGCGTATCATCACGCAACCACTGCATATCACCACGCAACCTCTGCGTATCACCGCGCAACCAGTATCACCACGCAACCACTGCGTATCATCACGCAACCACTGCGTATCACCACGCAACCACTGCGTATCACCGCGCAACCAGTATCACCGCGCAACCACTGCGTATCACCACGCAACCACTGCGTATCACCGCGCAACCAGTATCACCGCGCAACCACTGCGTATCACCGTACAACCAGTATCATCGCACAACCACTGCGTATCACCGCGCATCCACTGCGTATCACCCGCAACCACTGCGTATCACCGGGCAACCACTGCGTATCACCGCGCAACCACTGCGTATCACCGCGCAACCATTGCGTATCATCGCACAACCACTGCGTATCACCGCGCAACCACTGCGTATCACCGCGCAACCACTGCGTATCATCGCACAACCACTGCGTATCACCGTACAACCAGTATCATCGCACAACCATTGCGTATCACCGCGCAACCATTGCGTATCACCGCGCAACCACTGCGTATCACCGCGCAACCACTGCGTATCACCGCGCAACCACTGCGTATCACCGCGCAACCACTGCGTATCACCGGGCAACCACTGCGTATCATCGCGCAACCATTGCGTATCATCACGCAACCATTGCGTATCATCGCACAACCATTGCGTATCACCGTACAACCACTGCGTATCACCGCACAACCACTGCGTATCACCGCGCAACAACTGCGTATCACCGTACAACCACTGCGTATCACCGCGCAACCATTGCGTATCACCGTACAACCACTGCGTATCATCGCACAACCATTGCGTATCACCGTACAACCACTGCGTATCACCGCGCAACCATTGCGTATCACCGTACAACCACTGCGTATCACCACGCAACCACTGCGTATCACTGCGCAACCACTGCGTATCACCGCGCAACCACTGCGTATCATCACGCAACCATTGCGTATCACCACACAAGCACTGCATATCACCACGCAACCATTGCGTATTCTCACCACGCAACCACTGCGTATCACCGCGCAACCACTGCGTTCACCGCGCGCAACCGCGTATCACCACGCAACCCTGCGTATCACCGCGCAACCAGTATCACCGCGCAACCACTGCGTATCACCGTACAACCAGTATCATCGGACCCACTGCGTATCACCGCGCAACCACTGCGTATCACCGCGCAACCACTGCATATCACCGGCAACCACTGCGTATCACCGCGCAACCATTGCTTATCATCGCACAACCACTGCGTATCACCGCGCAACCACTGCGTATCACCGCGCAACCACTGCGTATCATCGCACAACCACTGCGTATCACCGTACAACCAGTATCATCGCACAACCATTTCGTATCACCGCGCAACCATTGCGTATCACCGCGCAACCACTGCGTATCACCGCGCAACCACTGCGTATCACCGCGCAACCACTGCGTATCACCGCGCAACCACTGCGTATCACCGCGCAACCACTGCGTATCACCGGGCAACCACTGCGTATCATCGCGCAACCATTGCGTATCATCACGCAACCATTGCGTATCATCGCACAACCATTGCGTATCACCGTACAACCACTGCGTATCACCGCGCAACCACTGCGTATCACCGTACAACCACTGCGTATCACCGCGCAACCACTGCGTATCACCGTACAACAACTGCGTATCACCGCGCAACCATTGCGTATCACCGTACAACCACTGCGTATCATCGCGCAACCATTGCGTATCATCGCACAACCATTGCGTATCACCGTACAACCACTGCGTATCACCGCGCAACCACTGCGTATCACCGTACAACCACTGCGTATCACCGCGCAACAACTGCGTATCACCGTACAACCACTGCGTATCACCGCGCAACCATTGCGTATCACCGTACAACCACTGCGTATCATCGCACAACCATTGCGTATCACCGTACAACCACTGCGTATCACCGCGCAACCATTGCGTATCACCGTACAACCACTGCGTATCACCACGCAACCACTGCGTATCACTGCGCAACCACTGCGTATCACCGCGCAACCACTGCGTATCATCACGCAACCATTGCGTATCATCGCACAAACATTGCGTATCACCACACAAGCACTGCATATCACCACGCAACCATTGCGTATTCTCACCACGCAACCACTGCGTATCACCGCGCAACCACTGCGTATCACTGCGCAACCACTGCGTATCATCACGCAACCATTGCGTATCATCGCACACACATTGCGTATCACCACACAAGCACTGCGTATCACCACGCAACCACGGCGTATCACCGCGCAACCACGGCGTATCACCACACAAGCACTGCGTATCATCACGCAACCACGGCGTATCACCGCGCAAGTTGACGCAACCACTGCGTATCACCAAGCAACCACTGCGTATCACCACGCAACCACTGCGTATCATCACGCAACCATTGCGTATCACCACGCAACCACTGCGTATCACCACGCAACCACTGCGTATCATCAGGCAGCCACTGCGTATCACCACGTATCACCACGCAACCACTGCGCTACCACTGCGTATCACCACGCAACCACTGCGCTACCACTGCGTTTCACCGCGCAACCACTGCCAACCACTGCGTATCACCGCGCAACCACTGAGTATCACCTCGCTACCACTACATATCACCGCGCAACCACTGCATATCACCGCGCTGCTACTGCGCTATCACGACTTCTGCTTCTATATACATTTGTTTAGGGTCGCCACCGCATAAATCATAAACTATTCACATTTGGCTCTCTCTGCACTTCCATTTCTCCGTAGCTCATCAATGCTGAAGTTATTGGCTGCTGAATACCGGTTTCAATATAATTATTACCATTCGGGAGGTGTGTATTAGTCGAATTAAGCATACTTATTAAGTTAAACATTTGTATTAAATGCTATTTTAATTTAATATAGAGTTTCTCATGGTATGCGCACTATTTCTATTGTACGTCCTCTTCGAATGACGTCATTAATTGATGTATCTATGACGTAATATAAATACTTTATTGCATATGTTACTATATATAGTACCACATTTACATGCAAGTTGCGGCAATATCGGTTGTGAAATTCTTGAAATCGACCAAGTGCACAGTGCAAGTGTGCCAAAAATCGATATTGAGGCTACTTCCGGTCAACTCGCACCTGCCGTACAGCAACGGCAGATTGTCCGCACGCGTCGACGTTGACGTAATTGACAACGGTAACGGAAACATCATGGCGGCTGGCGATAGTAAGCTAAGATCATTATAGGTGTTTGTAGAGACTGATATGTTTAATATTAACTGTTATACAATACTTCATGTACATGTAATAGACTTAGTTACTGTTTATTGTAGATTTGAATGTAGAAAATAGATTGATGGTGAGTTATAAATTCTTTTGATTGTTTTGTTCACAATTTGTGAATTTACACACACCGCGGCTCAACATATGCAATAAATAGGTAATTACATGGGGCAAGTGTGCCTTAAGGCGATATTGGCACACTAGGTTCGAATTTGCCAAATAACTCACCTAGTGTGCCAATATCGCCTTAAGGCACACTTGCCCCATGTACTAACCTATACATAATAATTCAAAATGGCCGTCTGCTTGATCTTGAGTTCAGTTTTAATACATACACGTGTCCACATAGAGCGAACTTGTATATTCAATATCGTAGCATAGTTGGGCATTGTGTCTCTATGCGCAACGAAGTAATGTACCCGTGTTTAAATCTGCAATAATACATTGTTTAGCAAGTGACATCTAACCGTACCGCCTACAAATAACATCAACTATGTTTGCGCTTCTTAGATATTGTTGTCCTGTTAGAATCGAAATAAGATTTGTATTTGGTTTAAACATATTTATTCGTCATAATATACACACTATACATATACATAATTTACACAAATATATTTACAATGACTAGTAGCTATAATAGCTTATTGAAATTCTCTCCACAGCATAAAACACCGGTGCAAGAGTTGGCGATTGATCTGATTAGCATGAGTCAAGATATATGACGGCTATGTTTAAAGATTTGTGTTAGTTATAGTCGAATAAAACATGGTGTGCCGTTCTGAGCTCCGGAATTAACCATTTAAGCCTGCATGGTTAATTTCTACGCGAACTCCAAATCATGTTTTATTCGCCAATAAATAACGATTATTTCTTAATTGAAACGTGTAACACGTTGATGTGTGCATTTTAATCATGAATCAAACACAACTTGACTTACTTGCTACATCCGACTACTTGTGCAACAAGTTCATGTATGTCCCTTGAACTGCAGTGTTTGCTGAACACGATCTGAAAAATAGAAGAAAATAATAATAATAATAATAATAAATAACTTTTATTTTACGAGAGAGCTCATTTAACAGAAGTTAATCTACAATGAGGCCCTCAAGGTCCGGAGTTCGAGCCCCGCTGGAGCTGTTACGATTGTGCCCTTAGGCAAGGCATTTAAATTCCACGTTGCCTCTTCTCTCTCCTTCTCTCTTCCTCCATCAGGAATGAGGTCTCGAGAGTGATTGATATAAGTTATAAGAACTTGTTTCGCAATCGAGCTAAAATAATTTGTAGAAACTAAAAAATGAGGCCCTCAACATATATACAAATCAAATGATAGAACTATGAGTGAAAACTGCATATTGGAATTATATAATGTTAAAGCTGAAAAGTAGAGAAATAAAATATAATTAATATAATATGTTATGGAATATGATGATATATGAAATTGTCTAGCATGGTAGAAAAGGGGGAATGAGACAATAAATGACAATACATCTATATAACAATATGCAGATATCACATATAGGGGTATCTTGACAATTGTACGAAATCAGCTTAGAGACAGCCATTCACAGAATATAGTAACTATTGCAATGGTAATGCTCGAATGTGCTAAGCACTGTGTACACTACCATCAGAAGTAATACTAGTAGAAATATGTGATTAGTTTGTATTGTTATTGTTCCACTTTAAGTAGAGAATGTTGAACTGTTGGAAAGTTGGAAAACGGAGATAATAAAGTGATCACATATGTTTGTTTGGTTTCATTTTGGAAGTTAAAGTCGCACCAACAGCTTATGTCACATGCCGACGCTCCAGCTGATATTAGTGGGGGAACACCCCGGATACCACTCGAACGATACTCCAGGCAACCCGGGTAGAACCGCCGACCTCAGCAATCCAGCTGTATAACTTCCTGACATGATCTAAAAGACTTCCCAGTGGGATTCGTATCTATAGCGATGATGGGCAAGCGATTAGAAGTCAACGACTGCTACCATTCCGCCACAGAGACCATATAATGCTAACACGAATAAGACATTGTGTTAGGAGTAATAGTCGGTATTGTCGAAGCTGAGATCGACATTCACTTCCAAAGGCTGCCTGATTTAAACATAGATATATACTTTTACTTCCTCCAAATTCGGAGAGCAAAGCATTATAAACATATATTAATGTACATTGACTATATACATGTATCATACAGTGAGTGACAAGGCATACAATTATATACATATTTATACATATTATTATTTTGCACTTCATTTCCAGCGATTATATGAACAGTTCATACACTATATCAAGCATACATATGAACAGTTCATACAGTATATCTAGCAGTCATACGAACAGTTCATACATTATATCTAGCAGTCATACGAACAGTTCATACATTATATCTAGCAGTCATACGAACAGTTCATACATTATATCTAGCAGTCATACGAACAGTTCATACACTATATCTAGCAGTCATACGAACAGTTCATACACTATATCTAGCAGTCATATGAACAGTTCATACACTATATCTAGCAGTCATATGAACAGTTCATACACTATATATAGCAGTCATACGAACAGTTCATACACTATATCTAGCAGTCATATGAACAGTTCATACACTATATCAAACAGACATATGAACAGTTCATACACTATATCAAGCAGTCACACAAACAGTTCATACAATATATCAAGCAGTCATATGAACAGTTCATACACTATATCTAGCAGACATATGAACAGTTCATACACTATATCTAGCAGACATATGAACAGTTCATACAATATATCAAGCAGTCATATGAACAGTTCATACAATATATCACGTAGTCATATGAACAGTTCATACACTAAATCAAACAGACATATGAACAGTTCATACAATATATCAAACAGTCATATGAACAGTTCATACACTATATCAAGCAGACATATGAACAGTTCATAAGATATATCACGCAGTCATATGAACAGTTCATAAGATATATCAAGCAGACATATGAACAGTTCATACACTATATCAAGCAGACATATGAACAATTCATACACTATATTAAGCAGACATATGAACAATTCATACAATATATCAAGCAGTCATATGAACAATTCATACTTTATATCAAGCAGACATATGAATAATTCATACAATATATCAAGCAGTCATATGAACAGTTCATACTCTATATCAAGCAGACATATGAACAATTCATACTCTATATCAAGCAGACATATGAACAATTCATAAACTATATCAAGCAGACATATGAACAATTCATACTCTATATCAAGCAGACATATGAACAGTTCATACTCTATATCAAGCAGACATATGAACAATTCATACTCTATATCAAGCAGACATATGAATAATTCATAAACTATATCAAGCAGACATATGAACAATTCATACTCTATATCAAGCAGACATATGAACAATTCATACACTATATCAAGCAGACATATGAATAATTCATAAACTATATCAAGCAGACATATGAACAATTCATACTCTATATCAAGCAGTCATATGAACAGTTCATACAATATATCAAGCAGACATATGAACAATTCATACAATATATCAAGCAGATATATGAACAATTCATACAATATATCAAGCAGACATATGAACAATTCATACAATATATCAAGCAGACATATGAACAGTTCATGCACTATATGTATTGATTAGTACATAACGTACAGTACATATATATTGTATACATAATGAAAATGGGTTAAATCGAACGTTCACTGCTTACTGTGAGTATCTCTATTGCTATATATAGGATCTTACATGAGTGGTGATTTTATACCATATTTTATACCATATTTTATACCATATTTTATACCATATTTTATTTACCATATTTTATACCATATTTTATGAAACGACTTTTGGAATTTTGTTATTAAGCGAGCCTATTGCCTCCATAATAAACGTTAATGCATTAATTGAACGCCAAATAAAGTGTTCATGGCTCGTCATCGAGAAATAAAAGGCGGTGTATTTTAACCATATGACAGTAAATATTATTATTATATTATAGCACATTTATGAAGCGCCTTTTGCATATAAAAGACACGTTCAACTGTGTTTTGCAAAAATAACATATCACATATATGAACACATAATAGTACATAGCGTGCCATACATCAACACAAATCAAAACAAATATATATAATAACGATATTAAAGGTAAAATCTTAAAATCTAACTATAGTAAAATAAAAAAAAAGGAATGAATTTAAACAAACTCTAGATAAGATAATATTCAAAGAAAGGGATTTGAATACGTTACTATGTAACTTTTTCCCCAATCATAACTGTGCTATTGCAATTATTCCTATGGTATGTACCATTCTTGAATAAAATATTGTTTAACTCTTTCACCGCCAATGTCGTATAAAAGCGACTTTGCAAAAGGCAGACAACCGGATCAGACAGAACAGAACGTGTCGTCTAATCATGCTGTATGCTGATTGCTCTTCAGATAGTGGGACTGAAGCACCTGTCCGAATAGCAAACAACATAGATCCTGATCAGACGCGGCGTTACGCCGCGGCTGATCTGGATCTATGTTGTTTGCACATGCTCTGCATTTATTCGGCGCTGAAAGAGTTAAACTAAGATAATGTTCTCTATATATAGTGGAAATATTAAATTATAATGGTACTGATGTATGTGTTGATAATTTCCCCAGACACATACAGCGACAGTAATGGTATACTACATTGTATTTCATCATTTCGTTTGAATCGAGGGAACACATTGAAGAAAAAAAAACACTGTCTCTACCAGCGGACCCATGAGATTTGTTCACGAGCCGCATTGCTCTTTAAACAATTTCATCACGCATTTAATACTAGTTTTTCCAGATGTTGAACACACGCGTGTTGTGCAAAAACAAAATGAAACCAATCCGCTCAGAACACCTTACTTGTATTAGAGACTATTGATAATTCACAAGATTGTGTAATTTGAGTCAGTTTCGTATAATTTCCTGTCTGTAAATTTGTTCTTGGAAACAGTGGGCTTATACATCCATGCAAATCAGAATAAATACGGAAATGACGTCACTTATCTGATGTATGGTAATTGTTCATGATTTTGGAGATGTCTCAATTGGGATTGAAGTCTGAAGTAAGCAAAGTAATCAAGCGTACTGGTCATGATTCTGTGCCGGACGACTTTAGTGAGGTATGAGATACGTTGGACGACTTTAGTGAGGTATGAGACACGGTGGACGACTTTAGTGAGGTATGAGATACGTTGGACGACTTTAGTGAGGTATGAGATACGTTGGACGACTTTAGTGAGGTATGAGATACGTTGGACGACTTTAGTGAGGTATGAGATACGTTGGACGACTTTAGTGTGGTATGAGAGATGTTGGACGATATTATTGAGATGTGAGAGATGTTGGACGATATTATTGAGATGTGAGAGATGTTGGACGATATTATTGAGATGTGAGAGATGCTGGACGAATAAAAAGAATAACTGTCTAGTACAGCATAGAACCTAGTTTTGCAAAGAGCTGTTCGGTTTTCACATGCGTCAGTATGTAATAAACACACACCTTATTTGTATAGTGTTAATATTATGTCGCCTGCCTATACTAATACATTATGTGTGTGTCTTACGTTTATTTATCGTCGCTACCGGTTGCCCATATGAGCGACGCCTCCTGAAGAGATTATAGTAATTTTAGATTTTCGGAGGATAGTGCAATGATACAGACATATACCCATTCCAGAGTCGCCTCTGGTTCTTTTACGTGCTCGATGTACAACACCCACACGATACCTCGGTTTAAAGTCGTGACATATCAATCGAACACAAAGACTAGTGCATAAACTAATGAAGCACAACTGACATTTAAACAAAGCGGACACATTGTCGATACTGACACATATGTACATAAAAGGTGCTCACAAATCGATTGTAGAAATGTTGCCTAGCTCGATCTGGAAGGCAGACTTTGCAAGGGAGCCATTTTCAATGTGTTGTTCATATTAGTATTAGGGTCAGCCGGGGGATCGAACCTGCGATCCCTGGATTACCAGTCCAGCGTGTTACTGGACTACCGATCCGTCTAGTCTAATACCTTAAATTACTTATTCTTATAATATATTGACACCGTAAAAACGGTGAACTTTTATATATTGAGCGTTACTTTTTCGTTACAAACTTTATAATTATGGTTTTTACTATCATGAGTGAAGAAAATAAGCCTTCACACATTGCACTAACTTACCCAATATTTCGCACATTTTGATACCAAATTTGCCTAGATATATTTTTAAAGGGATATAAAGTTTACATCTAAGGTAAGCCCAGACGGATCTGTAGTCCAGTGGTTAGCACATTGGTTGGTAATCCAGGGATCGCAGGTTCGATCCCCCATCTGACCCTAGTAAAATTAAAAGTCTTTCAGATCCGGCGTTAACCCGAGGTCTCGTGTCTGTGCACGTACTAGTAGAAGGATACTCTGGAATGGGTCTCTGTCTGTATCATTGACTATGGATAGCGTCGCTCAAATGGGCAACTTCTTTTACGTGCACGGTACGGTGTAAAGCACCGACACGAGACCTCGAGTTAACGTCCCATCTGAAAGACTGTTAATTATATTATTTTCAGACGGGGGATCGAACCTGCGATCCCTGGGTTACCAGTCCAGCGTGTTACCACGGGAGTACAGATCCGTCTGTAACGAGACCTTGTTCATTTTATTCCTTAAATATACATGTCATGATTTCTCAGAATGAAGTAATATTAACTAGAAAACACAAGCCTCAAATAACACAGTTTCATCTCTGTGATAAGAAGGACTGTGTAAACTGTCTAAAAGCACAATGTTTCATAATGTCAATACAGCTTAAATTTGACATTTTTGTTTGTGATTTTAACGTTTATTTATCGTCGCTACCGGTTGCCCATATGAGCGACGTCTCCTGAAGATATTAGTTATTTTAGATTTTGGAGGATAGTGCAATGATACAGACAGAGACCCATTCCAGAATCTCATCTGGTTCTTTTACGTGCACGGTGTAAAGCACCGACACGAGACCTCGGTTTAACGTCCCATCTGAAAGACTGTTAATTTTATTAGGGTCAGACGGGGGATCGATCCTGCGATCCCTGGATTACCAGTCCAGCAATTTGACATTTTCTACGAAGACCCTGCTTAAATAATCAAATAATGATACATTTCTAAATGTGCTCAGCAGAATCCCACCAACAGCTATGTAACATATTCAGAATCATAACGTGTCACGAAATGCGTGAGTTGATAAATATGAAGACACTGTACCCATGAGGCCACGTATGCTTGGGGTCCGGACAGATGAGTTCGGGTTCAAAACCACATAACTAAAAAACATTTATTTTTGGTTTTTAAGAACGCTATGATACACTATAGGCTTTATACTATACATACTATTTTTTTATCACAGACGGATCTGTAGTCCAGTGGACGCTGGATCGAACCCCCGTTTGACCCTAATAAAATTAACAGTCTTTCAGATGGGACTTTAACCCGAGGTCTCGTGTCGGTGCTGTATACCGTGCACGTAAAAGAACCAGAGGAAATTCTGGAATGGATCTCTGTCTGTATCATTGCATTATCCTCCGAAAATCTAAAATTACTAATCTCTTCAGGAGGCGTCGCTCATATGGGCAACCGGTAGCGACGATAAATAAACGTAAAAACACGCAAATTACAAAGTAGATAGCCTGATAGTGACGGGTGTCATTTATAACATGCTTGGAATGGCCTAAACGATATAAAATATAGCCAACCAGTTCATATCATATAAACGGTCTATCGACCCGATGTGTTAACCTTCGGACAAAAATGTTTCTAATCTTGTGTCGCCATATTGAATATCGACAAACACACTGAACCAAGGTTAAGCGAGTTAGTGTCAAAATGTTAAAATGACGTCACTAGTACCGAAACCGAGGTCGTGCGAATTGATTCCGGGGTTTCTCAAGGTCAACTCGACCTCTGTGTGTATCTATTGAAATTAACAACAACACAGTGTAACCCTGCATAATACATCGGACGTCAAAGCGGGAAGTAGATGTGGATACAAATTAATATACACAGCCAATCATTGAGTTAAGGAATCGAATATTTATATTTAAAGCGATATTACATCGCAAAATGCCCAAACTATGCGTGTTTATGTATAAATAGCATTGCTACTACAAATTCTTCTGAACTAATTCGAACACTAACTTTATATTCATAAAACGTATCTCGTCGTATACTAATACTCTCAAAAGTGAAAGTAGTATGTTGATAACGTGAACTGAAGTGTGTTTATTATTGTGGTCTATACCAGGCGCGTGTTGCTGTCCTTTATATATGTTATATTGTATTAGTCTAAATAATAAATATGCACATGAACACATGTAAGATATAACGGTAAATCTGTACCATAAATCGTGTTATACAGGATACACACATTGCAGTACGCATGGAAACCTGACCCTATTTACATAACTGTGTAATGTTTATTAATAAAATACTCAGTTTTGAGGCAAATATTCGGAAAACAATTACACAATATAGTAGGACAATACATTATGTAGACATTTGCATTTTCACCGATGTAGTGTCGCTTTAATAATGAATGATTACGAGACACAACCCAGCAATGAATGATGCAATTCCTTTATATGACTGTCTGTATAGGCGATGAACATACATGAATACAAGAGCCTGCCTGCACTTATTATAATTATTCGATTAACAAATTGTGGATAGATCTATGACATTATAGATCAATATGGCATCGACAACACTTAATAGTTGGCATATATGGCCTCAATTAGCACTCATTCGCACTTAACTATATTAAATACGCAATTTTCTCATATTTATAGCCACCTAGTTTACAAATCGCAGTTGCCATAGCAACCACTTAGTATGTCAACATTTTCTACAAATTAAAGTGTCAATGTTACATAGCATCTGCATATTTTACATTCAATGCTGCTTTACTTAAGGAATGAATGATACAAGATACAACATTTATTTTGAGTCGGCATGATTAAACAATGAACATTAGCTATGCATAGCTATTAACCGACATGATAAACATATAGTATAAGTTTAACAAATGTATATATACATGTATATATAATGAAGAAAGTATTTGAGATGTCTAGCATTTTAAACTCAAATGATTAATAAATAACTTGTAAATTAGATTATAACTTAGCGCAAGGCAAGCGTGCTCCAGTTTACAAGGGGTAGCAAATATAACTAGAAATCAAAGCATAAAAACATAAACAGCTAGGATGCACAAATAGAGTATACAGCATATAACTAGTAATTGAGGTATAGCATGAATCATATATTGTCAGAGCATCTATGCCATGAATCGCGGGCGAATAGTTTCCATCGGGGTATGAACTATTTTGGGCGTGGTTAAAGTGTGTGGAGGCCGAAGCATATTCGTTGCTACAGACAGCGCATGCTAAGAAATGATTCACAGGTTGTACTTGGTACAGACAGCGCATGCTATGAAATGTGTCTAAGAATGTCCTTGGTACAGACAGCGCGTGCTATGAAATGTGTCTAAGAATGTCCTTGGTACAGGCAGCGCGTGCTATGCAATGTGTCTAAGAATGTCCTTGGTACAGACAGCGCGTGCTATGAAATGATTCTCAGGATATACTTGGTACAGACAGCGCATGTTATGAAATGAATCTCAGGTTGTCCTTGGTACAGACAGCGCATGCTATGAAATGATTCTCAGGTTGTCCTCGGTACAGACAGCGCATGCTATGAAATGATTCTCAGGTTGTCCTTGGTACAGACAGCGCATGCTATGAAATGATTCTCAGGTTGTCCTTGGTACAGACAGCGCATGCTATGAAATGATTCTCAGGTTGTCCTTGGTACAGACAGCGCATGCTATGAAATGATTCTCAGGTTGTCCTTGGTACAGACAGCGCATGCTATGAAATGTTTCTCAGGCTGTCCTTGGTACAGACAGCGCGTGCTATGAAATGATTCTCAGGTTGTCCTTGGTACAGACAGCGCGTGCTATGAAATGATTCTCAGGATATACTTGGTACAGACAGCGCATGCTATGAAATGATTCTCAGGTTGTCCTTGGTACAGACAGCGCATGCTATGAAATGATTCTCAGAATGTACAGATAGCCCATGCTGTGAAATCATTTTAAATGTAAAAAAGCATTCTGCAATACATTGACATTCAATTTCTAAAATACTGACGCAGCCGGATCGGGTACGGCTTTAGCTATAATAATATTAATATGTTTTCTAGAAAAGGCTGAGCTTGTAAGGTATCTATTTGAGAAGATTGTGCCTTATAAGGAAACGTCTTTCCTAGTGTACATACTTGGTTACAGTAACAACCAGTATGGGGGCTCTCAAATTAAATATAATTATATCGTATCCTACAATGTTCACACAGTCACACCTATCATACAATGTTCACACAGTCACACCTATCATACAATGTTCACACAGTCACACCTATCATACAATGTTCACACAGTCACACCTATCATACAATGTTCACACAGTCACACCTATCATACAATGTTCACACAGTCACACATATCATACAATGTTCACACAGTCACACCTATCATACAATGTTCACACAGTCACACCTATCATACAATGTTCACACAGTCACACCTATCATACAATGTTCACACAGTCACACCTATCATACAATGTTCACACAGTCACACATATCATACAATGTTCACACAGTCACACCTATCATACAATGTTCACACAGTCATACCTATCATACAATGTTCACACAGTCACACCTATCATACAATGTTCACACAATCACACCTATCATACACTGTTCACATAGTCACAACTATCATACAATGTTCACACAGTCACACCTATCATACAATGTTCACACAGTCACACCTATCATACAACGTTCACACAGTCACACCTATCATACAATGTTCACACAGTCACACCTATTATACAATGTTCACACAGTCACACCTATCATACAATGTTCACACAGTCACACCTATCATACAATGTTCCACCTGACACACATATCATACAATGGTCCACCTGACACACAGACACACATATCATACAATGTTTCACCTGACACACATATCATACAATGTTCCACCTGACACACATATCCTACAATGTTCCACCTGACACACAGTCACACATATCCTACAATGTTCCAACTGACACACAGTCACACATATCCTACAATGTTCCAACTGACACACAGTCACACATATCCTACACTGTTCACACAGTCACACCTATCATACAATGTTCACACAGTCACACCTATCATACAATGTTCACACAGTCACACCTATCATATAATGTTCACACAGTCACACATATCATACAATGTTTCACCTGACACACCTATCATACAATGTTCCACCTGACACACATATCATACAATGTTCCACCTGACAAACAGTCACACATATCATACAATGTTCCACCTGACACACAGTCACACATATCATACAATGTTTCACCTGACACACCTATCATACAATGTTCCACCTGACACACATATCATACAATTTTCCACCTGACACACAGTCACACATATCATACAATGTTCTACCTGACACACCTATCATACAATGTTCCACCTGACACACATATCATACAATGTTCCACCTGACACACAGTCACACATATCATACAATGTTCCATCTGACACACCTATCATACAATGTGTCAACTGACACACAGTCACACCTATCATACAATGTTCACACAGTCACACCTATCATACAATGTGTCAACTGACACACAGTCACACCTATCATACAATGTTCACACAGTCACACCTATCATACAATGTTCACACAGTCACACCTATCATACAATGTTCACACAGTCACACCTATCCTACAATGTTCACACAGTCACACCTATCATACAATGTTCACACAGTCACACCTATCATACAATGTTCACACAGTCACACCTATCATACAATGTTCACACAGTCACACCTATCATACAATGTTCACACAGTCACACCTATCATACAATGTTCACACAGTCACACCTATCATACAATGTTCACACAGTCACACCTATCATACAATGTTCACACAGTCACACCTATTATACAATGTTCCACCTGACACACCTATCATACAATGTTCCACCTGACACACAGTCACACATATCATACAATGTTCCACCTGACACACAGTCACACATATCATACAATGTTTCACCTGACACAACTATCATACAATGTTCCACCTGACACACATATCATACAATGTTCCACCTGACACACAGTCACACATATCATACAATGTTCCACCTGACACACCTATCATACAATGTTCCACCTGACACACATATCATACAATGTTCCACCTGACACACAGTCACACATATCATACAATGTTCCACCTGACACACCTATCATACAATGTTCCACCTGACACACAGTCACACATATCATACAATGTTCCACCTGACACACAGTCACACATATCCTACAATGTTCCACCTGACACACAGTCACACATACCATACAATGTTCCACCTGACACACAGACACACATATCATACAATGTTCCACCTGACACACATATCATACAATGTTCCACCTGACACACAGTCACACATATCCTACAATGTTCCACCTGACACACAGTCACACATACCATACAATGTTCCACCTGACACACAGACACACATATCCTACAATGTTCCATCTGACACACATATCGTACAATGTTCCAACTGACACACAGACACACATATCCTACACTGTTCCACCAGACACACATATCCTACAATGTTCACACAGTCACATCTATCATACAATGTTCCACCTGACACACATATCCTACAATGTTCCACCTGACACACATATCATACAATGTTCTACCTGACACACAGTCACACATATCCTACAATGTTCCACCTGACACACATATCCTACAATGTTCCAACTGACACACATATCCGACAATGTTCCACCTGACATACAGTCACACATATCCTACAATGTTCCACCAGACACACATATCCTACAATGTTCACACAGTCACACCTATCATACAATGTTCCACCTGACACACATATCCTACAATGTTCCACCTGACACACAGACACACATATCCTACAATGTTCACACAGTCACACCTATCATACAATGTTCCACCTGACACACATATCCTACAATGTTCTAACTGACACACAGTCACACATATCCTACAATGTTCACACAGTCACACCTATCATACAATGTTCCACCTGACACACCTATCATACAATGTTCCAACTAACACACAGTCACACATATCCTACAATGTTCCACCTGACACACAGTCACACATATCCTACAATGTTCCAACTGACACACAGTCACACATATCCTACAATGTTCCAACTGACACAGAGTCACACATATCCTACAATGTTCCAACTGACACACAGTCACACATATCCTACAATGTTCCAACTGACAAACAGTCACACATATCCTACAATGTTCCAACTGACACACAGTCACACATATCCTACACTGTTCCAACTGACACACAGTCACACATATACTACAATGTTCCACCTGACACACAGTCACACATACCATACAATGTTCACACAGTCACACATATCCTACAATGTTCCACCTGACACACAGTAACACATACCATACAATGTTCACACAGTCAGTCACACCTATCATACAATGTTCACACAGTCACACATATCCTACAATGTTCCACCTGACACACAGTCACACATACCATACAATGTTCACACAGTCACACATATCCTACAATGTTCCACCTGACACACATATCCTACAATGTTCCACCTGACACACAGTCACACATATCCTACAATGTTCCACCTGACACACATATCCTACAATGTTCCAACTGACACACAGTCACACATATCCTACAATGTTCCAACTGACACACAGTCACACATATCCTACAATGTTCCAACTGACACACAATCACACATATCCTACAATGTTCCACCTGACACACATATCCTACAATGTTCCAACTGACACACAGTCACACATATCCTACAATGTTCCAACTGACACACAGTCACACATATCCTACAATGTTCCACCTGACACACATATCCTACAATGTTCCACCTGACATACATATCCTACAATGTTCCATCTGACACACATATCCTACAATGTTCCATCTGACACACATATCGTACAATGTTCCAACTGACACACAGTCACACATATCCTACAATGTTCCACCTGACACACAGTCACACATATCCTACAATGTTCCATCTGACACACATATCGTACAATGTTCCACCTGACACACAGTCACACATATCCTACAATGTTCCAACTGACACACATTCACACATATCCTACAATGTTCCAACTGACACACATTCACACATATCCTACAATGTTCCAACTGACACACAGTCACTCATATACTACAATGTTCCACCTGACACACAGTCACACATATCCTACAATGTTCCAACTGACACACAGTCACACATATCCTACAATGTTCTAACTGACACACAGTCACACATATCCTACAATGTTCCAACTGACACACATTCACACATATCCTACAATGTTCCACCTGACACACAGTCACACATATCCTACAATGTTCCACCTGACACACAGTCACACACATCATACAATGTTCCACCTGACACACTGTCACACATATCGTACAATGTTCCAACTGACACACAGTCACACACATCATACAATGTTCCACCTGACACACAGTCACACATATCCTACAATGTTCCACCTGACACACAGTCACACATATCCTACAATGTTCCAACTGACACACAGTCACACATATCCTACAATGTTCCACCTGACACACATATAATACAATGTTCCACCTGACACACATATCGTACAATATTTCATCTGACACACAGACACACATATCCTACAATATTTCACCTGACACACAGTCACACATATCCTACAATGGTCCACCTGACACACAGTCACACATATCCTACACTGTTCCACCAGACACACATATCCTACATTGTTCCACCTGCCACACAGTCACACATATCATACAATGTTCCAACTGACACACAGTCACACATATCCTACAATGTTCCACCTGACAGACATATCCTACAATGTTCCACCTGACACACAGTCACACATATCCTACAATGTTCCAATTGACACACAGTCACACATATCCTACACTGTTCCAACTGACACACATTCACACATATCCTACACTGTTCCACCTGACACACAGTCACACATATCCTACAATGTTCCACCTGACACACAGTCACACATATCCTACAATGTTCCACCTGATACACATATCCTTCAATGTTCCACCTGACACACATATCCTACAATATTTCATCTGACACACAGTCACACATATTCTACAATATTTCACCTGACACACAGTCACACATATCCTACGATGTTCCATCTGACACACAGTCACACATATCCTACGATGTTCCATCTGACACACAGTCACACATATCCTACAATGTTCCATCTGACACACAGTCACACATATCCTACAATATTTCACCTGACACCCAGTCACACATATCCTGCAATATTTCACCTGACACACAGTCACACATATCCTACGATGTTCCATCTGACACACAGTCACACATATCCTAACATGGTCCACCTGTGTTTAAGTGTTGAGTGGGTGACCAAGTAAGCACTACTCAAGTATATGTGTGTGTGTGTGTGTGTTTTACGTTTATTTATCGTCGCTACCGGTTGCCCATGTGAACGACGCCTCCTGAAGAGATTAGTCATTTTAGATTTTTGGAGGATAGTGCAATGATACAGACAGATACCCATTCCAGAGTCTCCTCTGGTTCTTTTACGTTCATGGTGTACAGCACCGACACGAGACCTCGGTTTAAAGTCCCATCTGAAAGATTATTAATTGTATTAGAGTCAGACGGGGGATCGAACCTGCGATCCATGGATTACCAGTCCAGTGTGTTGGTGAATAAATAAGTACACCTTTGTTTGAGCGTGAATGGGCTAACTGAATGAGTACCAACATTGGGTGACTGACCGTGGAATTTAGTATCTGAGTGGGGAGGTGTTGGGTGGGTGAAGGAGTGAAAACCGAATGGGTACACGTGTACCAAGATTGGGTGACTGACCGAGGAATTGAGTACCTGAGTGGGGAGGTGTTGGGTGGGTGAATGAGTGAAAACCAAATGAATACGTGTGCACTGTCGCAATCGACAGACAACTGGACATGTCCAACACGAGAAGAATAAATATGTATATGCTGCACTGCACCATTACAATGCGTCTGGCATTATGCTTCAACTAATTCGTAAATGTAACTTGTAATTTATTGTATAATGTTCTATGTAGCTATGAGAGACATAGCGGAAATTAACGTAGACATGTGCGTGTTGACATATTATAATGAATGGAACTTCAATCGATCTCAATGCTGATAACATTTAAGACACTCAACTCTGCATCGGAATACAAAACAAATCATCTGCATTATTGACATGGGCGAGACTGCTAATCATTCAATATATACTCACATGAAAAGGAGTGTGCACTTGGTTAGAGGGACAATTTTATACTTATATATACATGTAGAAGCAATAAATAGACACAATGTCTTCAAAATGTGCAAATAATGTATTGGCTACACGATGTTTTACTTTTAATTGAAATTTGATAATTATCAGAACATTGTTTTACGTGTTATAACTTTCCTTCTAACCAAGTACACACTATCTTATTATACAAATTTATTTTAGCCCGATTGCGAAACAAGTTCTTACAACTTATATTAATCACTCTCGAGACCTCATTCCTGATGGAATCCATCGCCACGAGGCTAATCAGCTAATCATAATAGTTGATTTCATATATTGTCTCTATATATTTATATACTATTTGGACTTCTCGTGATTGTTAATCATTTCGTTGTATATAATTATGTTAACTCTTTCAGCGCCGAATAAATTCAGAGCATGTGCAAACAACATAGATCCAGACCAGCCGCGGCGTAACGCCGCGTCTGATCAGGATCTATGTTGTTTGCTATTCCGACAGGTGCTTCAGTCCCACTATCTGAAGAGCAATCAGCATACAGCATGATCAGACGACACGTTCTGTTCTGTCTGATCCGGTTATCTGCCTTTTGCAAAGTCGCTTTTATACGATATTGGCGGTGAAAGAGTTAAAGAGAAAAACCTGAAATAGATTGTGTCTAATACAATTGTTTCTTTTTCTTTCTTCTCTGTAACACATCATAACAGCAATGAAATGAATAACACATCATAACAGCAATGAAATGAATAACACATCATAACAGCAATGAAATGAATAACACATCATAACAGCAATGAAATGAATAACACATCATAACAGCAATGAAATGAATAACACATCATAACAGCAATGAAATGAATAACACATCATAACAGCAATGAAATGAATAACACATCATAACAGCAATGAAATGAATAACACATCATAACAGCAATGAAATGAATAACACATCATAACAGCAATGAAATGAATAACACATCATAACAGCAATGAAATGAATATGCATAGGCCCTACACCACTTTAGTATGTTTTATTAAACATACTAGCATAAAAAATCAGGGCTCTCGTCTACAATGAACATTTGTATTTTTGAACATGAACATTCCATGTTCAGAAATGTATGGCAACAATGAAACATATGATGACGCAATCACTGCTGATGACGCAAACTATGACGTACTATGTGCGTCATTCCGCGTGCACCTGCTGACTGTGACTATGATCATACTTCATAGTTACCTTGACGTAAGGTATTTGACGTAAGGTATTTGACGTAAGGTATGTGGCGTAAGGTATTTGACGTACGGTATTTGACGTAAGGTATTTGACGTAAGGTATGTGACGTAAGGTATTTTCATTATCAAACTAATCAATGGCCTAGCACCTGTCTATCTGCAAGCGTCATTCAGATTTAATTCCGATGTTCGAACTCAAAACTTGCGATCATCCGACAATCTCCAACTTTACCCTTCTAAGCCAACTACTGAAGTGTTTTGACAATCATTCTTATATTCAGGGTCCCACTTGTGGAATTCCCTCCCTTATCACATCAAAACGCACATTCTGTTCCACTCTTCAAAGCTTTATATATCAGGTGGTGTAAAGAACAGGCTAATAACCTAATAAACTGATCATTTTCAATTATACATGAATATAAGTATTAGTTCTTGCAGCTTATATCTTATTTCCTATGAATGTTTTACTGGTTACTGTTTACATGTTTCATTATGCTATTTCATGTTTTAATTTGTTGAGGGCCTCATGGTAGATTGACTTAATTGTTCAAATGAGTTATTTCGTTAAATAAAGTTTCTATTATTATTATTATTTTAAACTGTGCCAATCCGAACGCGGAATAACACGCAACGTATTCGTAGAAGCGTTGCTGTTACGTTAACAATTTGCCTGACGTCAGAAATGTAAAACCTCCGTTAAATACGTTCTCTTTTACATTTATTTATCGTCGCTACCGGTTGCCCATATGAGCAACGCCTCCTGAAGAGATTAGTCATTTTAGATTTTTGGAGGATAGTGCAATGATACAGACAGAGACCCATTCCAGAATCTTCTCTGGTTCTTTTACGTGCACGGTGTACAGCACCGACAAGAGACCTCTGTTTAAAGACTGTTAATTTGATTAGGGTCAGACGGGGGATCGAACCTGCGATCCCTGGATTACAAGTCCAGCGTGTTACCACTGGACTACAGATCCGTCTGCTCTTGGTGACGTTATCTGTAAATGTGCATGTACCTACGCACACAGACGGACGCAATAGTGCTTTGATAGTGTAATTAGGCTTGACATAAAGCTCTTAAAATATTGATGATTTTAGTTTAGTCTGTACAAATTTATTATTTAGCTCGATTGCGAAACAAGTTCCTACAACATATATTAATCACTCGAGAGAGCAAAGAGGACATTTGGAATTATATTGCCTTGCCTAAGGGCACACTCGTAACGGCTACAGCTTGGGGCGAACTGCGAACCTTTCGCGAACGCACTACCACTGCTCTACTTCCACTTATTGTCTTTTAGTGTATGCAAATATATTTGAGCTCGATTGCGAAACAAGTTATTACAACTTATATTAATCACTCACGAGACCTCATTTCTGATGGAAGCCATCGCCACGAGGGGGAGAGAGAAGAGGCAACGTGGAATTTAAATGCCTTGCCTAAGGGCACACTCTTAACGGCTACAGCTTGACGTGAACTGCGAACCTTTCACGCCCGAAGAGAACACCCTACCACTGCGCTATGACGACTTCCACTTATGTTTTATATATGATATAAATGCTTTATCTCCTATGTGTGTGTATTTACTTGTTCCAGGCCCAATGAGACTAAGCACTGCTACATTCCCCTGGGCCCACGCAGTATAACAGTCTAAGTACTTTGTTGAAATAAGAGTCATGCATGCTGTATCTATTTACTATGCGATCAATCCTCGCGTGTGGCATCTATATATCTTACAATCTGACCTTGAGCAATGCAAACAGTGACAATTGTGTAGATAAATACACGAAGTAGCCCCCTGCCACCACCTGAAATATGTGTCTCATCCAAGGGTTATCGGCACTTGAGACATTATTGAGAGGAGATATCACGACACAGTCGCCAACAAACGAGTTAACAAATATCATCAATACATCGTCAGTATGTTGTCCATCATCAGTTAATCGATGATGCCGCAACTAAGACATGGTATATCTGATAGGCACGATAATACGGCATACCAACGGATTGGTGTACTGTGTATGTTGTAAGAATGTAGTATGTGATGAACAAATGTCAACACATTTTAATCAAATGTTCTAATTTTCAAATTGTCTTAATTGATGTTTACGTGCCGCACCAATAGTTTAGGTAGTATGTCCAGCTAGTATTGGTGGTGGAATAACCCGGGTGGTCATATGAGCAGTATTTCGGACAGGAACGTGCACCCGGGTAGATCCACAGACTTTACGCAAGTTTACTTGACGCACCCATAGTTTAGGTAATATGTCCAGCTATTATTGGTGGTGGAATAACCCGGGTGACCTATGAGCAGTATTTCAGACTGGAACTTGCACCCGGGTAGATCCACCGACTTTACGTAAAGCCAGCTTGATATATTCCCGCATGAAATACTTCGACACCCCCAGTGGGACGGATTCGAGCTTACAGCGTAAGTGGCAAGTCAACAAACTTAACCACTTGGTTACAAGGTTACAGGCCCTCTGGGAAAGTACTATGAATGTAACATAGAGAGGATAGGGATCTACATATTAAGTATGTGATTGCGAAACAAGTTCTTATAGCTTATATTAATCACTCTCGAGACCACATTTCTGATGGAATCCATCGTCACTAGGGAGAAAGAAGAGGTAATGTGGAATTTAACTGCCTTGCCTAAGGGCACAATTGTAACGGCCCCAGCGGAGCTCGAATTCCGGGCATTTCGCACCTGAAGCGAACGAGCTACCACTACGCTATCACGACTTCTGGAATTGGAGCGTCTGAGTACTGTATTTTACACTATCCTCCAAAAAATAGGACTCAATTGGTTTAAACAGTATTAATTGCAAGACATAAATCAAATATAACATACAATAACATAGAGGACATAGAAAACGCACACCTACATTATATACTAGAGGACATAGAAAACGCACACCTACATTATATACTAGAGGACATAGAAAACGCACACCTACATTATATACTAGGGACATAGAAAACGCACACTACATTATATACTAGAGGACATAGAAAACGCACACCTACATTATATACTAGAGGACATAGAAAACGCACACCTACATTATATACTAGAGGACATAGAAAACGCACACCTACATTATATACTAGAGGACATAGAAAACGCACACCTACATTATATACTAGAGGACATAGAAAACGCACACCTACATTATATACTAGAGGACATAGAAAACGCACACCTACATTATATACTAGAGGACATAGAAAACGCACACTTCGGATAAGTGTTTTTTCACATGAAAAACAATAACTATATAAATACATAGTTTTAAACATTTTGGAGTATTTTTAGTTGTTCAATTTGTGTTTTGTAATAAAGTTGTGATATATCTTTGATGGAATCCTTCGTATTTCGTTTTCATATAATGTAGGTGTGCATTTTTGATACTTTTCTTCTCTATCCGTTTAACACACTGAATATTATAAATGACAATGTATGAAATAAAGTATTGTTTGCAAAAATACAAAATAGAAAAGAATTTGTGTATATTATGGGACATATTATTTTTCTTTTAAATGGCGTATTATATTCAATATATACGTCTAATATTCAAGCGAATTAATACTCGTTACTATCCGGTAAAAAAAGCCACCATCAAGCCATTACTAACATATCGTATGATTAGATTGTCTATATTATCTCGTTTGATTGCCTGTCATTTGTGAGTAGCCGCTGGCCAATTCAATAGTGCCATTATTACAAGTTCCCATTAACGTGGAATAATTATTCAAGATAGGCACATCCAATTTATATCTGGTCGTTAGATGATTGACAAATGAATTTATTCAAGCCTAAAATCATCCATATAATACGTTCACTTATATTTAGTTTTCTCGGTAATTCAAAAATTGTTTATTCAAATGGTAAGTAAAACCAAAACAGGGACATTACCTAAGACTATCCACTAATATTTACATCGCTATTGCGATTCCTTCTATGAACGTATATGCTATGTTTGTATCCCTTTTCGCATGAATTTTCTCACTAATAATATGTAGCTGACATGTGCATTCGAAGTTACGGGCATGCGCAGTGTTGGGCAGCGGATCTTGCATAAAAGGCGTGTCTTACAGTTAATGCTGTAACCGTGACGATCTAATTACCAGATCCGGCACACTGCATGAAATACATGTATATTGTAAATGAAACTGATATTTTTAAAAAATATTTTTAACTTTATTTATTTTACAAAGATTGCGACAACAACTTATATTAATCACTCTCGTTGGCGCGGATGAAAGCGTATATGTCGCCATTCGTGAAAACCCACGTGTCCGATCTGGCGACCACCATACCATTTTTTCTTTGAGTCATTGAAAAGAATAATGAATGTAAATGTAAGGAATGAATCTCGGGTTAATAATTTTCTTAGTCCTTCGCACACATTAAGCACGCCCAATGTAGTTCATACCTCTATGGAAACTAGTATGCGACACTTCATTCTTCATTCTCTCATGTATGTAGTAAAGTTGTCCAGCAATAACAGATATGTATTTCTGAAACGCCATTTTGCTAATTAGTGACTTGTGGAAGTCGTGATAGCGCAGTGGATGGGCGTTCGCTTCAGGTGCGAAAGGTCCAGAGTTCGAGCCCCGCTGGAGCCGTTACGATTGTCCCCTTAGGCAAGGCATTTAAATTCCACGTTGCCTCTTCTCTCTCACTCGTGGCGATGGATTCCATCAGGAATGAGGTCTCGAGAGTGATTAATATAAGCTATAGGAACTTGTTTCGCAATCGAGCTAACATAAATTCGTATAAACTAATTAGTGAACTATCACAACATACATTACAGATACAAATATGTTCAGAACAAGGCTCTCAGGCTGATCACAGGTGCAATGAAGAGCACTCCAATCAAGGCCATGGAGAAAATTACTTCCATCCAGCCACTGCAAGAACGTCGCGACACAAGAATTCTTCTACAGACAGAGAAGTTTCGATGTCAGGAAGAACAACCGATGAAGCAGAGAGTTGAGGCACTAACGAAGAATCGTCTAAAGCGAAGCAGTTTCATCCACCAGTCCAAGAAGCTTGCTCGAAAGCACACCAGCCATCTCCCAGCCAAGACATTGCCTCCAACGCCATTTCTATCCAAGCCATGGTTGACTAGCGATGAATCCAAGGTTACCATCTGCAGTACAATCCCATACATGACATCCAGAGATAGACAACATGATGACGTCAAACGTGCCCTCACACTAGCACACATCGACAAGAGTTATCCTGGAGAAGCATGGATACAAGTCTACACAGATGGTTCAGCCACAAAAGCAGTAGCAAACGGAGGAGCAGGAGTGTATGTCCGACACCCAGATGGACACACACAGTCCGTTGCTCTACCTACTGGAGTACACTGCAGCAACTATGGGGCAGAAGTACAGGCCCTTGAAACAGCAGCATCTCTAGTACACAACACTGTGGAGTGTGCCCAGGTTGTCTTCCTGACTGATGCGCTCTCAGTTCTGGATGCCCTGTCTAACAACAAAGAACCCCACCTGATGGAAGCCCTTCGAACAGTCAGCGTAACTAAAAGAACTGTCCTCCAGTGGGTACCTGCACACATAGGCATCCCTGGCAATGAAGCCGCTGACCAGCTTGCCAAGCAAGGTTCTACCGAGAGGCAACCAAACAAAGATTTGACTTACAAGGAGAAATGCACCATAATCAAATCTGCATCAAAGCCAACAGTCGAGAAGGATGACTACCACTTTCTCACCAGACAGGAGTAAGTCACGATATTCCGGCTTAGAACAGGGCATAACCGCCTGAACTTCCATATGTGTCGGAAGCTTGGACTAGCTCCATCAACTGCCTGCAGCTGCAACGTAGGGGACCAGACTGCAGAACACATCCTCCAGGAGTGTCCCAATCTTCATGGGCTGAGGAAAACAACCTGGCCAACAGATACTTCTCTCCAGACGAAGTTACATGGCTGCCGGGAGGATCTGAGGAGGACAGCCCATTTCGTGTTTGCTGCCGGTTTGTCCATGTGATTCGCGAACGACAAGAAGAAGAAGAAGATACAAATACAGGCCACACAATTGGACAACATAACCACCATATTTGAGAATAAAATACAAAACGACAACCATGCTATGGATAGTCAGGAGGGTGCTGAGGCGGTCGGGAACATTCAATAGTCAGGAGGGTGCTGAGGCGGTCGGGAACATTCAATAGTCAGGAGGGTGCTGAGGCGGTCGGGAACATTCAATAGTCAGGAGGGTGCTGAGGCGGTCGGGAACATTCAATAGTCAGGAGGGTGCTGAGGCGGTCGGGAACATTCAATAGTCAGGAGGGTGCTGAGGCGGTCGGGAACATTCAATAGTCAGGAGGGTGCTGAGGCGGTCGGGAACATTCAATAGTCAGGAGGGTGCTGAGGCGGTCGGGAACATTCAATCGATTGGTAGACGATTTGCAAATCTAATTATGCTTTCGAGGCGTATCCGGTTAAATATAGAATTTTTTGAATACGATAGCCACAAGCAAGACACTACGTAAATCTACACCAACCAATACTGATAGATGTGTTATTACGGATAGGAATATAATTATTCCAGGGTTATCTTTTATCTCTATTCGTAATACGATTTACCTCGATTTATGTTCATATTCTCTCGGGTAAGCATATAAACACTTTCTATACATGGGTGGGATTGGGCTTCACTGAATGGATTGCGCTGAACATAACTATAGGGAGTGGTAGATTTGTATACCCAATATATGATATACGTTTCAAAGTGACATTACATCGCAAAAAGCAACTAAGATGCATGTTTTCAGGTATAAATGCGTTGCTACTACAAATTCTTCCGAATACATTCCAACACTAACATTGATTCAATGTTTTTGTGATTTACAAACTTTCAAAATTGAAAGTAGGATTTCATATAACGATCATCCACGCTCCTGAATTTACGTTTGCTTGTCATCGGAGTTAATACTAAGCGCGAGATAATGTCGTTTAAAGATAATCTAATTAAGACTTGTCTACAAATAAATATGCATATGCACACATATGAGATATAGCGGTAAATCTGTACCATACATCGGGTTATTCAGGATACACGAGTTGTATTATGCATGAATGTCGACCATATTTACATTATTTTGTTATGTAAACAAACCGCGTATACGACGTTTGCTTAGTAGTTGAAATACTCAGTATTTGAGGCAAAATTATACCATATATACTGAGTCAAAAAAGAAACGATACCTGGTGTTTATGTGTCTATAATTTCAACATTTATTAAGAAAATTCTTTGAAAATTCATAAGATGATAGTCCAACATGTTTGAAAGAGGGGCACATAAAGCATACTGAACCTCCGAAACTGTCTGCTGCGTGATGACGTAATTCGTCGGACAGGGGTCTAATGGAGTTTTCACACAGACGTCAATACCGAGTATGGGCACCATTTGCGTCTCTCGCTACAATGCACCGCCGTCGCATCGAACGGAAGAGTGTCTGAATCTCTTGCTGGTCAATATTTGTCCACTCCTGACGCAAAACATCCCTCAGTTGGTTTAACGTTACCGGCTGACGTCGTCTGACGCGGCGGTCTAACGTATCCCACAAATGTTCTATGGGTGACAAGTCTGTGACAAAGCAGGCCACGGCAGGGTTTCAATATTGTTCTGCTCCAATAATGTGGTGGAAATCCGAGCAGTATGACACCTGGCGTTGTCCTGTTGGAACAGTGTGACGTTTCTGTTGGCGTTAAAGAACGGCACAACAACTGGCGCAAGGATCTCATCACAGTACCGCTGGGCGTTTAGGTTCCCGTCCACCACTAACAGTTCAGTGCGACTGCCGACGGTGATACCGCCCCACGCCATAACGCTTCCGCCCCCGAACAGATCGACCTGACGTACACATGCGTCGGCGTAACGTTCACCGCGTCTGCGATATACCCGCCTCTGCCATCCGCTGACGCAAACAGAACGGCGATTCATCGCTAAACATCACCGAATTCCACTGTAACTGAGTCCAGCGAGCACGTTCCGTCGTCCATTCCCGCCTACGTCACGGTGACGTCGTGTCAGGATGGGTCCAACGTATGGCCGATAGGCACGAATGCCACGTTCACCGAGCCGGTTCCTGACTGTTTGTGCACTGATGCGATTGTTGGTCATCCCAGGAGTAACGGCAGCTGTGTGCGTAGCAGGTAGGAACCGGTCACGTAATGTGACGTCCGAATGTGACGGTCCTGTTCAGCGTCGTCACACGTGGTCGACCAGATCTTGGACGGTCGTCACCGATCCATGTGTTCGATAACGTCGAAGTAGACGTGTTATCGTGATCCGCGTAACCCCGAGTCGATTTGCGACGTCACGCTGACGTAAACCGCCGTCAATCATGCCAATGGCACGCATTCTCTGATTGCGGTTTAGCCTAGGTATTTTGTTAGAGGTAACAGTGGGTATGTGAGGTGTTTTTCCTCGATGATAATGCAATACCAGTACAATAAACCGGTTTCCCGATTTGTACATGTGTAGGAAGTTGTCTTTGTTGACGAGCACGTGCAAATCGGAAATTCGGCGTTCCAGGATTATCGGGTGTTTATTTACCTGTGTTTATGGTTGGCTGACGTTGCAATAACATACCCGGTACTGATACGTAATACTATATTAAACCTTTCTATGGTTTTATCCGTTTTACGTCATTTTTAGTTTGGTATCGTTTCTTTTTTGACTCAGTATAATAGGAAAATACATTTTATAAAAATGTGCGTTTTCACTAATACCGAACATTTCCAAAACAAAATTATAATACGTTTCCTTTTAAATTCTGGCCTCAAAAATACAATTTTAAGATTTTGGCAAAGTTCCAATTGTTAGTTTAAACATTATGTATTTCAGTATTTGTACATGTAATCAAGAAATGAACGTTTTACATATAATTTAACAGCAGTAGACTGAAAGGGATTAGAACGATAGAAAACTTATATAGTTCTTCTCCCTATCAATTGATTGATATACAATAGGCAGGACAATAATATATAATAATTATAACAATGAAAATACGTGAAATCTATTCTATGTATTTGCTAAATAATTCCAATTGTTAGGAACGTACGCAGCAGACATTTGTATAAACAACGGGTTATACTTTAAATAATGTTAAGCAAATTATATACAATGTTGGAATGAAACCCTTGAGCAATGGTCCAGAGAATCTTCGTAACTAAACAATGTTTTCAGTTGTCTGCACATACATTATCACGAATTTAGAACTAAGATGAAATCTGTTCAAATGAACCCAAAACCGTAATAGTTGTCGTCATGTTTCAATGCGTTCATGTTTCTACTGTTGGCTGTACCATTTGTCTTATACGTTATAGACAAGATGATCAATTTTCCTATGTAATACAGGAATTAGATTTATTGATGACATACTGCTATCGTGTATTTGTTCCTGGCTATTCAATCAGTAAGTTATTATAGCAGATAAGCCGCTTCACTAGGCTTGATAGGAATACGCAGACACATCTTCGGGCTTAGTAAAATGGAACGGAATAAAACCTAATTAAACAAATGACTCCTGAGATACATCAAATTAATGAACATCTACGAATTCATCTATGTTGCTTCAGGTATAACAGCAGCGATGATTAGAAAAGTCCAATTCTGCCGGAAGCAAACAACAATAAATACGTAGAAATTGTCGTTTCCTCGTTTTCTAGACATTGAGAAAACAAGCATTTGGGCTGGAAGCATGAAGACTCTACGCTTGAAAGAGTCTAATACAGCTAGAAGTAAATAACTGTAAATACGTAGACTTTGTCATTTCTTCAAGACGGTAAGACATTGTGAAAACTAACAAGTATTAAACAACATTATACGTTTGACAGTGTCCAATACTGCAGGAAACAAAGAACGGTAAATGAGGAGACATTAATAAACATTTTGTCATTTCTCCAGGTTTGGGAGATACAGTACACTAGGCGCATGTTTGAACTGCTCTATGCGCTGAACGTCTTATGGAAGTCGTGATAGCACAGTGGATGCGCGTTCGCTTCATATGCGAAAGGCCTGGAGTTCGAGCCCCGTTGGAGCCGTTACGATTGTGCCCTTAGGCAAGGCATTTAAATTCCACGTTGCCTCTTCTCTCTCCCTCGTGGCGATGGATTCCATCAGGAATGAGGTCTCGAGAGTGATTAATATAAGTTGTAATAACTTGTTTCGTAATCGAGCTAAAATAAATTTGTATAAACTAACGTCTTATTCCGTGATTGTTTATATCATAAGACATTCTTAGATAGTCCATCTGATGTCTTATAACACAGTGTATGCGCTGCCTACAATAGTAACACGTGAATGAAATATATTCTAAGAAATGTTACGGTGTGTACCATATATCCAGTGTATATATAATATAGTAAGTAATATGGCAGTCAATTTACCAGAACAAATTAGTTTTTAATTGCTGTTTGCTTTTTATAAAATACGTACCTAGCTATTCATAACATAGCTGCATACGGATCTGTAGTCCAATGGTTAGCACGTTGGACTTGTAATCCAAGGATCGCGGGTTCGACTCCCCGTCTGACATTAATACAATTAACAGTCTTTCAGATGGGACGTTAAACCGAGGTTTCATGTGGGTGCTGTACACCGTGCACGTAAAAGAACCAGAGGAGACTCTGGAATGGGTCTATGTCTGTATCATGCACTGTCCTCCAAAATCTAAAATGACTAATCTCTTCAGGAGGCGTCGGTCATATGGGCAACCGGTAGCGACGATAAATAAACGTAAAACACAAAATGGCAGTCAATGTCGCATCACTACAACAATGCAACTAGTTTGCATCAGATACAAACACTACTTTTATAAGCAATTGTTTGACCGTACGATGTGGTACGGCACGGTACGACTGTTATCATTCTCTTCCAATATGTCAAACTCCAATGTCACGTGTCATTTCATGGGCATACTTTGCTCTTGGGTAACTGTGTGCCGCCAGGAAGACACCGGAATGGCAGTGACATGCCAGACAACCTGATTAATTGACAAACACTCGATGCAAAAGAAGTTCCTTTCAGTTTGCAATGCTATATTGTATGTGTTTGTATTAGTTTTGTCCATTGTCCGAATGCTATTGAATTGGAGGAGGAAGACGTTGGTGTCACTCTGTGCAGTATGTCAGACACTGCTGAACATCCGGGTACCGGGTAGAACCACCAATCCTCTGCAAACCAACTAGATAGCTTCCTCACAATAATCTGACTTTCCTGGCGCATATGATTCTGGTCATGACTGCAATCGGTAACAATTCAATAGTTCTTAGAAATTAACGCGCATATGACATTGAAATGAGAATAGTTCTTAGAAATTAACGCGCAGATGACATTCAAATGAGAATAGGTCTTAGAAATGAACGCGCATATGACATTCAAATGAGAATAGTTCTTAGAAATTAACGCGCAGATGACATTCAAATGAGAATAGTTCTTAGAAATTAACGCGCAGATGACATTCAAATGAGAATAGGTCTTAGAAATTAACGCGCAGATGACATTCAAATGAGAATAGTTCTTAGAAATTAACGCGCAGATGACATTCAAATGAGAATAGTTCTTAGAAATTAACGCGCAGATGATATTGAAATGAGAATAAATCTCGGTTCAAATGTAAAAAAACAGACAGTTTTTTAAATACCTAATTAAACAAACATTTAAAGATAATATTATGTAAGTCGTTTCCTGAATTGATATTTTTCTTTTGTTTTGGGTTTAAAGTCTGCATCAACAGTTTAGTCCATATGGCGATCACCCAACTGTTAATGGTGGAGACTGACACGCATACCCCTCCGAGCAGTATTTCAGGCACGAATTCATAACCTGTGTAGAACCATCGCCCTTCCGCAACGCAAGTCAACTTGATAGCTCCCTCAAATGAACAATTTCGACTCCGGTTAAATTCCAACCGATAGCGATGCTTGGCAAGTGATTTGAAGCCAACGACCGTAACCACTCGGCCAATGAGTCTCTCTAGGTTGGACACATTTTCACGCAATGGAACGATGCTTCAAAAAGCTGTTTCCATCGCAACTATATATTGTATCAGTTTCATTTAACACCACGTGGAAGGTGTGAAACATCCATTATATTCGCTGAAACTGTAGTCTGAAACTGCGGAGTTATACAATCAAATCCAGTCTAATGGCTTGGCGTCCGGTATTACACTAATGATGTGTCGTGTTAAATTGCACCAGGCAGTATAAATGTGTTGATTGATTTTTTATCGTCGCTACCGGTTGCCAATGTGATCGACGGGCAATTTACATATCAATACATTTTCTGGACAGGCTCCAGCGGTTAACCAGTACTTGGTGCACCAACCTACATAAGAAACTGCCAACATTTGTGCTGATTGTATGCAGAGAGCAGTTGCCAGTGAAATGTTGCCAGTTGGAAACGCATAGAGAGTCTTAGTGGTAAGAATGGCAACATACACGTTGTTGAGGGAACATCATTTGTACTTTTGATATAGGTTTTTGGGTGACATATCTAGTAAGATCTAGATATATTTCGTGTGCTTAATGTGTGTGTTTTACGTTTATTTATCGTCGCTACCGGTTGCCCATATGAGCGACGCCTCATGAAGAGATTAGTCATTTTAGATTGTTGGATGATAGTGCAATGATACAGACAGAGACACCATTCCAGAGTCTCCTCTGGTTCTTCTATGTGCATGGTGTAAAGCAACTCGGTTTAAAGTCATATCTGAAAGACTGTTCATTTTTATTAGAGTCAGACGGGGGATCCAACCTGAGATCCCTGAGCTACCAGTTCAGCGGGTTAACCATTGGACTACATATCCGTCTGTATGCTAAATATTATTCACGACTTTTATATACCGTACTAATCTTTTAAACTGTATAGTCATGTTCACGTTCACACTGACTGTCAAACTGTCCTACGTGACAATATATATATCATCGTTGTATATCAAATATACATATGCTAACTCATTAATCTAGCATACCTAAAGACAGTATATGAATAACACATTTGAATGCATACTTAATAATCATTTAAGCCAACAAGAATTTCTTTCCTAATTTTATAAGCACCAGTCCCACAGTTTGCAATATTCAATACGGTTTTCTTATTTCTAGGCGAAATTAACGTCACACATGTATGCATATTCCACAATGAACAGTTTCCGATGTATTTATTTCTAACAATGGAAACATTATGTAGGACACCATGATAAAAAGTGGTATTCGGATTCAATCACATTACATGTGCATACTTTACAATTTATTTCGATCATTTCTATGAACTCCTGAGAATCTACCAAATTATATTTCAAGTTTGAACATAATCTAAATCATGTTTACTTAATTGTTTCTTATTGTACTATTAGATATAACATCAATCTAGTTTTCACAACAAGCATAGGTTTTGAATTTTCTAAAATATTCTAGCGTTGCTATATTCTGACTACGACTAGATGCGACATCCATCATTTTTAACATTTCTAATGTACTTGAACATTGTTGAAAAATAGGATAGTCATTGTTCATCAATGTCTCTATGTAGCGTTTCCGTCTCCGTAACACATACTATAAACAATAAAATGAGAGACATCGGTCAGTTACTGCCCCTGAATATTACTTAAAAGTAGATATGTCGTATTAAGTGTTTTCCTCTGTTTTTATCGTTGTTTCTTTTGCACAACATGCTGGCAATGTTATCCCACTATCGCTTCTTATGATTATTAAATTACTATATCTGGACAGATCTCCTACAGTATACATACAATGGGTTCTTATTTGTAAAATAATGTTTTCACTTAATTATCACGTATTTCATAAAATCACATTCATTTATCATACCGCAACATCTGGTTAGGGCACAGCAGTAACAACAAAGGATTCTAGCTAAAAGGACGTATTCACATTTAGGAATAAATCAGACTTTATCTGCAAATGAAGGTAATAGAAAATTACAGATGTCTGTCATTGATGTGCTTACGTCACTGAGCATGTTTTGTTAAAAGTACTTGTATTAATCATGGAACATCCGTATACACTGATTGTTCGTTGTTTGGAATAGGAATATCACCGTAAGAATGTGTCTACAGTCGAACCTGTCGTAAGCAGCCACCCAAGGGAACCACAGAAAGTGGCTGCTTAGCACAGGTGGCTGCTTAATAAAGGTCAAATGTATAATAAAACAACATATTGGTAATCTGCTAACTGGCTGTTTAATACAGGTTGGCTGCTTAATAAAGGTCAAATGTATAATAAAACAACATAATTATTGGTAATCTGCTAACTGGCTGCTTAATACAGGTCGGCTGCTTAATACAGGTGACCACTAACAAAGGTTTGACTGTATGTGATATATATGTCCACGCTGACATTGAATTTCGGGAAGTTCCAGCTGTGTATCCGCATTTATATCCTGCTTTCCAATAACATACAGACATTGATAAGTGGGAATAAAATGTGTTATTCCATTGGCTGAAATCATGGGCTATCTCATTTGAAAGCATGGGGTATCTCATTTGAAAGCATGGGATATCTCATTTGAAAGCATGGGCTATCTCATTTGAAATCATGGGATATCTCATTTGAAATCATGGGATATCTCATTTGAAAGCATGGGATATCTCATTTGAAAGCATGGGATATCTCATTTGAAATCATGGGATATCTCATTTGAAAGCATGGGATATCTCATTTGAAAGCATGGGCTATCTCATTTGAAAGCATGGGATATCTCATTTGAAAGCATGGGATATCTCATTTGAAAGCATGGGATATCTCATTTGAAATCATGGGATATCTCATTTGAAAGCATGGGATATCTCATTTGAAAGCATGAGATATCTCATTTGAAAGCATGGGATATGTCATTTGAAAGCATGGGGTATCTCATTTGAAAGCATGGGATATCTAATTTGAAAGCATGGGATATCTCATTTGAAAGCATGGGATATCTCATTTGAAAGCATGGGATATCTCATTTGAAAGCATGGGATATCTCATTTGAAAGCATGGGATATCTCATTTGAAAGCATGGGATATCTCATTTGAAAGCATGGGATATCTCATTTGAAAGCATGGGATATCTCATTTGAAAGCATGGGATATCTCATTTGAAAGCATGGGATATCTCATTTGAAAGCATGGGATATCTCATTTGAAAGCATGGGATATCTCATTTGAAAGCATGGGATATCTCATTTGAAAGCATGGATATCTCATTTGAAAGCACGGGATATCTCATTTGAAAGCATGGGATATCTCATTTGAAAGCATGGGATATCTCATTTGAAAGCATGGGATATCTCATTTGAAAGCACGGGATATCTCATTTGAAAGCACGGGATATCTCATTTGAAAGCATGGGATATCTCATTTGAAAGCATGGGATATCTCATTTGAAAGCATGGGATATCTCATTTGAAAGCATGGGATATCTCATTTGAAAGCATGGGATATCTCATTTGAAAGCATGGGATATCTCATTTGAAAGCATGGGCTATCTCATTTGAAAGCATGGGATATCTCATTTGAAAGCATGGGATATCTCATTTGAAAGCATGGGATATCTCATTTGAAAGCATGGGCTATCTCATTTGAAAGCACGGGATATCTCATTTGAAAGCATGGGCTATCTCATTTGAAAGCACGGGATATCTCATTTGAAAGCATGGGCTATCTCATTTGAAAGCACGGGATATCTCATTTGAAAGCATGGGCTATCTCATTTGAAAGCACGGGATATCTCATTTGAAAGCATGGGATATCTCATTTGAAAGCACGGGATATCTCATTTGAAAGCATGGGATATCTCATTTGAAAGCACGGGATATCTCGTTTGAAAGCATGGGATATCTCGTTTGAAAGCATGGGATATCTCATTTGAAAGCATGGGATATCTCATTTGAAAGCATGGGATATCTCATTTGAAAGCATGGGATATCTCATTTGAAAGCATGGGATATCTCATTTGAAAGCATGGGATATCTCATTTGAAAGCATGGGATATCTCATTTGAAAGCATGGATATCTCATTTGAAAGCATGGGATATCTCATTTGAAAGCATGGGATATCTCATTTGAAAGCATGGATATCTCATTTGAAAGCACAGGATATATCATTTGAAAGCATGGATATCTCATTTGAAAGCACAGGATATCTCATTTGAAAGCATGGGATATCTCATTTGAAAGCATGGGATATCTCATTTGAAAGCATGGGATATCTCATTTGAAAGCACGGGATATCTCATTTGAAAGCATGGGTATCTCATTTGAAAGCATGGGATATCTCATTTGAAAGCATGGGATATCTCATTTGAAAGCATGGGGTATCTCATTTGAAAGCATGGGATGTCTCATTTGAAAGCATGGGATATCTCATTTGAAAGCATGAGATATCTCATTTGAAAGCATGGGATATCTCATTTGAAAGCATGGGTTATCTCATTTGAAAGCATGGGATATCTCATTTGAAAGCATGGGATATCTCATTTGAAAGCATGGGATATCTCATTTGAAAGCATGGGATATCTCATTTGAAAGCATGGGATATCTCATTTGAAAGCATGTTATATCTCATTTGAAAGCATGGGCTATCTCATTTGAAAGCATGGGATATCTCATTTGAAAGCATGTTATATCTCATTTGAAAGCATGGGATATCTCATTTGAAAGCATGGGATATCTCATTTGATTTATTACTGCATTGTACGTGTGGCACCTAGCTGCTGTATGTTGACATGTTTTCAATGCGAACCTGTTCGGACTCAATCTGGCAGTGACGTTATTTATGACGTATTTTAAGGTAATCTAAAGACGACGTTTTATCGCCAGTTAGCGCACAGTTGCATCGCTATATTTCATTAAAACACGTTTCACCCTAAAACAAGTGTTTGTTTTTTTAGTGAATGGTCGAAAAATATTTCACTAATAAAAATATAAAGATAATAGTATCACCCGCGGCTGGCGCCACTCATGATACTAATGCCTTCAATGTTCATTCGGTGAGGTATAATTCGATCACTCACTGAAACAGTCAAATAATCATATCTCTTATTAATACATTTTCTTCGTAAGATAATTAGTGATAATATGCAATGCTTGAGCTACGGTTTTCATTATTGAATCCACCAAAGTGCAGTATATGTAGATGTGTATGTGGCTTCTTGTTATCCGTTGTCTATCGAGTCCTCAGACAACATCAGGTTTAACATGGAGAGAGCTGGTCAAGTAGCCGACACAGTTTAGAGCAACAGGGTACATCCAGAACCTCGTCAATAGTTAGTGTTCAATGTCAGCATTGTATTGCAAAGGTTTGAGAGTGAGTAATGTTAAACGTTGTAAGTGTGTTGCCAAGGTATGAGAGTTAAGTAGTGTTAAACGTTATTAGTGTATTATGCAGGTTTGTGAGGTGAGTAGTGTTTAACGTTATCAGTGTATTGTGTAGGTTTGTACTGTGCGACCATGTCAGTGTATGGCAGAGGTTGGAGAGTTAAGTAGTGTGGAACGTTGTTAGTGTTTTGCAGAGGTTGGAGAGTTAAGTAGTGTGGAACGTTGTTAGTGTTTTGCAGAGGTTGGAGAGTTAAGTAGTGTGGAACGTTGTTTGTGTATTGCAGAGGTTGGATAGTTAAGTAGTGTGGAACGTTGTTAGTGTATTGCAGAGGTTGGAGAGTTAAGTAGTGTGGAACGTTGTTTGTGTATTGCAGAGGTTGGATAGTTAAGTAGTGTGGAACGTTGTTAGTGTATTGCAGAGGTTGGAGAGTTAAGTAGTGTGGAACGTTGTTTGTGTATTGCAGAGGTTGGATAGTTAAGTAGTGTGGAACGTTGTTAGTGTATTGCAGAGGTTGGAGAGTTAAGTATTGTGGAACGTTGTTTGTGTATTGCAGAGGTTGGATAGTTAAGTAGTGTGGAACGTTGTTAGTGTATTGCAGAGGTTGGATAGTTAAGTAGTGTGGAACGTTGTTAGTGTATTGCAGAGGTTGGAGAGTTAAGTATTGTGGAACGTTGTTAGTGTATTGCAGTGGTTGGAGAGTTAAGTAGTGTGGAACGTTGTTAGTGTATTGCAGAGGTTGGAGAGTTAAGTAGTGTGGAACGTTGTTAGTGTATTGCAGAGGTTGGAGAGTTACGTAGTGTGGAATGTTGTTAGTGTATGGCAGTGGTTGGAGAGTTTAGTATTGTGGAACGTTGTTAGTGTATGGCAGTGGTTGGAGAGTTTAGTAATGTGGAACGTTGTTAGTTTGTTGCAGATGTTGGTGAGTGCATTAATGTTAGACGTTGTCATTGTATTGTGGAGTATGTGGAGTAATGCTAACCCTGTCAGTGCATTGCGGAGGTTGGAGGGTTGCTGTGTACTAATTGTTATCAGTTCGTGTGAACATGATCATTTATAACATGTATTCATATTATTTGCATACTACCAGTATAATACCAACTGGTTAATGCACTAAACTGTGCATATTTCGAGTTGGGTGTAACAGGCGTAGCCTGTTCCTCGCCGGTGGAGCTATACTCAATAACTCGACCGGCTACGCTGTGATACACTTCTTGAAACTAAACACATATTTGGCGTACTATACACATATACCGATAGTTCACGATATAGGTCACATATAATGGCAACGTGCATACGCAACGTATATACAATCAATTCAGGTGACATATAGGTCCACTGGGTGTATGTTTGTGCCTACTGTTCATTGGTATGCTTGTGGATTGTGATACACCTATCACAATAATACATTATTTATTTTACTTACTGATAGCAAAACAAATTAAGGAATTTGACAAAGCGCTGACACAATGTACACTCCTCAAAATAGACTAGCGCTAAACGAGAAGACGCTCACAGCGCCATTTTTGTGAATACAAATAACTGATATCAATCGTACGTCATGTATCTCTTAATTGATTTGCGTCCAAAATAAGGCAATTCAAACGTCAGTCCAAAATATCGTTCTACACGCGATAAGTGCATGCATATATATGTATACTATACAAACATGCATTCCTGAGTGAGCAATATGAAAAATAACACCCGATAGCATGAATATTAACCGTTAATATGTATATATACTATGTACGTATCTAGACGCTGTGTATGTATGCAATTCAATAACTGCCTTCTTATTAAGAGAGGCTTTGCTTTTAGCAATATCCCTTTGAACATTTTACTGATTCCGGCGGGAAGCCAGTCAATATTACCCCGGAGGCGAATTGTAAATAATATTGACTCTTGGTCTACGGTAATTTTACAGACGGATCTGTAGCCCAGTGATAACACGCTGGACTGGTAATCAGGGATCGCAGGTTCGATCCCCCGTCTGACCCTAATAAAGTTAACAGTCATTCAGATGGGACATTAAACCGAGATCTCGTGTCGGTGCTGTACACCGTGCACGCAAAAGAACCAGAGGAGACTCTGGAACGGGTCTCTGTCTGTATCATTGCACTATCCTCCAACACTCTAAAATGACTAATCTCTTCAGGAGGCGTCGCTCATATGGGCAACCGGTAGCGACGATAAATAAACGTAAAACACACACACGGTAATTTTGCATTGAGTAGTATCGTGGGATGTAACTGGGAGCATCTGTGGCTTAGATTAATTATATTTGATTAGCTAATTTACATTTACATCGCATGCATGTATACATAAACATGACACAGCAACGAAAAAGGCAGACTGACATGTTCTAACAACATTAGTAAACTACCCTTCCCAAGAATAATATTTGAATAATTGGCATAGGTTTTGATAAATCAGCAAACAAACTGTTTGAAGGAGACGAATTCATGAGAACATCCAAATAATTAGTCTTAGAGAAATGGATGAAGAAACAGAGTACTGTAAGAAGAGTAAGAAAGCTGTTTCTGTCAGATACATACACCTTTTGTCATCATGAAATGAACATACTACTGTGCTTTCAACGTAAAGTAATAATACCGTTGGAATATTACGCTACTGTATAGGTAAGGCAATATACGATAACTTACAGGTACTGTGATTTATTGTTTAACTCCTTCACCGCCAATGTCGCATAAAAGCGACTTTGTAAAAAAAAGTAGAGAACCCGATCGGAGAGAACAGAACATGCCGTCTGATCAGGCTATATGCTGATTGCTCTTCAGACAGTGGAGCTGAGGCACCTGTCCGAATAGCAAACAACATAGATCCTGATCAGACGCGGCGTTACGCCACGGCTAATCTGGATCTATGTTGTTTGCACATGCTCTGAATTTAGTCGGCGTTGAAAGAGTTAATAGGTTATACCTGACTTACCTATAATGCAATAGTGTATCAAATGTTTGTTTACAACCGTTATTACTTTACTTTGAAAGCACAGTAACAACCTGACTTACATATAATGCAACAGTGTATCGAATGTTTGTTTACAACCGTTATTACTTTACTTTGAAAGCACAGTAACAACCTGACTTACCTATAATGCAACAGTGTATCATAACAACCTGACTTACCTATAATGCAACAGTGTATCGAATGTTTGTTTACAACCGTTATTACTTTACTTTGAAAGCACAGTAACAACCTGACTTACCTATAATGCAACAGTGTATCGAATGTTTGTTTACAACCGTTATTACTTTACTTTGAAAGCACAGTAACAACCTGACTTACCTATAATGCAACAGTGTATCGAATGTTTGTTTACAACCGTTATTACTTTACTTTGAAAGCACAGTAACAACCTGACTTACCTATAATGCAACAGTGTATCGAATGTTTGTTTACAACCGTTATTACTTTACTTTGAAAGCACAGTAACAACCTGACTTACCTATAATGCAACAGTGTATCGAATGTTTGTTTACAACCGTTATTACTTTACTTTGAAAGCACAGTAACAACCTGACTTACCTATAATGCAATAGTGTATCGAATGTTTGTTTACAACCGTTATTACTTTACTTTGAAAGCACAGTAACAACCTGACTTACCTATAATGCAACAGTGTATCGAATGTTTGTTTACAAGTTTTTTTTTTGACCTGACTTACTATAATGCAAAGTGTATCGAATGTTTGTTACAACCGTTATTATTTACTTTGAAGCACAGTAACAACCTGACTTACCTATAATGCAACAGTGTATCGAGTTTGTTACAACCGTTATTACTTTACTTGAAAGCACAGTAACAACCTGACTTACCTATAATCAAAGTTATCGAAGTTTGTTTACAACCGTTATTACTTTACTTTAAGCACAGTAACAACCTGACTTACCTATAATGCAATAGTGTATCGAATGTTTGTTTACAACCGTTATTACTTTACTTGAAAGCACAGTAACAACCTGACTTACCTATAATGCAATAGTGTATCGAATGTTTGTTTACAACCGTTATTACTTTACTTTGAAAGCACAGTAACAACCTGACTTACCTATAATGCAATAGTGTATCGAATGTTTGTTTACAACCGTTATTACTTTACTTTGAAAGCACAGTAACAACCTGACTTACCTATAATGCAACAGTGTATCGAACGTTTGTTTACAACCGTTATTACTTTACTTTGAAAGCACAGTACTTATATTGAGGGTATACAAACTGTTTTGAAATTTGATGTTGACTGTAGTTTTTATTGTTACTTAAAACTGTGCGTTTGTTTTATATACGTTTAGGCCGACGAAACAATCGTTATCTTCTGATGATAAAGTGTCGTCTCCGAATAGTAACATTATTGTAGTTAGGGGATGAGAGATAATATTGTCGCTCTATATAATTGTATTAGTTTGCCTTCGGAAATATGGACATTTAAAGAGTGGTGAAAGGTAATAATTATGGTCGCTCTAAATATTTGTATTATTTTGCCTTCGGAAATATAGACATTTAAAGAGGAAATGTTCAGCGCCTTCATATATGCAGCCGCATCGGCAATTTGGGTCATCCTGTAAATGGATTACGTATACTATTATTATGTCATTGTTTATATTACTGCATAACTCCCTTAATAGTGCACGTAAAGCAGAATCTAATCGTACACCAGGGGGAAAGTACCTGGGTACGTTTGGTGGTTTGGAGAACAAATTTAGTTTACTTTTTTAAAAATGTTCTAAGACAGATTATTCCTGATATTTATATCAAGATCATCGCAAAGCTTGTAACAGTGATCTGATTGAATACATGATCATCTTGTAACAGTGATCTGATTGAATACATGATCATCTTGTAACAGTGATCTGATTGAATACATGGTCATCTTGTAACAGTGATCTGATTGAATACATGGTCATCTTGTAACAGTGATCTGATTGAATACATGGTTATCTTGTAACAGTGATCTGATTGAATACATGATCATCTTGTAACAGTGATCTGATTGAATACATGATCATCTTGTAACAGTGATCTGATTGAATACATGATCATCTTGTAACAGTGATCTGATTGAATACATGATCATCTTGTAACAGTGATCTGATTGAATACATGATCATCTTGTAACAGTGATCTGATTGAATACATGATCATCTTGTAACAGTGATCTGATTGAATACATGATCATCTTGTAACAGTGATCTGATTGAATACATGGTCATCTTGTAACAGTGATCTGATTGAATACATGGTCATCTTGTAACAGTGATCTGATTGAATACATGATCATCTTGTAACAGTGATCTGATTGAATACATGATCATCTTGTAACAGTGATCTGATTGAATACATGATCATCTTGTAACAGTGATCTGATTGAATACATGATCATCTTGTAACAGTGATCTGATTGAATACATGGTCATCTTGTAACAGTGATCTGATTGAATACATGATCATCTTGTAACAGTGATCTGATTGAATACATGGTCATCTTGTAACAGTGATCTGATTGAATACATGATCATCTTGTAACAGTGATCTGATTGAATACATGATCATCTTGTAACAGTGATCTGATTGAATACATGATCATCTTGTAACAGTGATCTGATTGAATACATGGTCATCTTGTAACAGTGATCTGATTGAATACATGGTCATCTTGTAACAGTGATCTGATTGAATACATGATCATCTTGTAACAGTGATCTGATTGAATACATGATCATCTTGTAACAGTGGTCTGATTGAATACATGATCATCTTGTAACAGTGATCTGATTGAATACATGGTCATCTTGTAACAGTGATCTGATTGAATACATGGTCATCTTGTAACAGTGATCTGATTGAATACATGATCATCTTGTAACAGTGATCTGATTGAATACATGATCATCTTGTAACAGTGATCTGATTGAATACATGATCATCTTGTAACAGTGATCTGATTGAATACATGATCATCTTGTAACAGTGATCTGATTGAATACATGATCATCTTGTAACAGTGATCTGATTGAATACATTGAATACATGGTCATCTTGTAACAGTGATCTGATTGAATACATTGAATACATGTCATCTTGTAACAGTGATCTGATTGAATACATGATCATCTTGTAACAGTGATCTGATTGAATACATTGATTGGTCATCTTGTAACAGTGATCTGATTGAATACATTGAATACATGGTCATCTTGTAACAGTGATCTGATTGAATACATGATCATCTTGTAAAAGTGATCTGATTGAATACATTGAATACATGGTCATCTTGTAACAGTGATCTGATTGAATACATTGAATACATGATCATCTTGTAACAGTGATCTGATTGAATACATGATCATCTTGTAACAGTAATATGATTGAATACATGATCATCTTGTAACAGTGATCTGATTGAATACATGGTCATCTTGTAACAGTGATATGATTGAATACATGATCATCTTGTAACAGTGATCTGATTGAATACATGATCATCTTGTAACAGTGATCTGATTGAATACATGATCATCTTGTAACAGTGATCTGATTGAATACATGATCATCTTGTAACAGTGATCTGATTGAATACATGATCATCTTGTAACAGTGATTGATTGAATACATGATCATCTTGTAACAGTGATCTGATTGAATACATGATCATCTTGTAACAGTGATCTGATTGAATACATGATCATCTTGTAACAGTGATCTGATTGAATACATGGTATCTTGTAACAGTGATCTGATTGAATACATGATCATCTTGTAACAGTGATCTGATTGAATACATGGTCATCTTGTAACAGTGATCTGATTGAATACATGTCATCTTGTAACAGTGATTGATTGAATACATGTGATCTGATTGAATACATGTCATCTTTAACAGTGATTGATTGAAGATCATCTTGTAACAGTGATCTGATTGAATACATGATCATCTTGTAACAGTGATTGATTGAATACATGATCTTGTATCTTGTAACAGTGATCTGATTGAATACATGTCATCTTGTACAGTGATCTGATTGAATACTGTCATCTTGTAACAGTGATCTGATTGAATACATGGTCATCTTGTAACAGTGATCTGATTGAATACATGGTTTTGTGTGTGTGTTGTGTGTTGTTGTTGGTCATCTTGTAACAGTGATCTGATTGAATACATGGTCATCTTGTAACAGTGATCTGATTGAATACATGATCATCTTGTAACAGTGATATGATTGAATACATGATCATCTTGTAACAGTGATCTGATTGAATACATGATCATCTTGTAACAGTGATATGATTGAATACATGATCATCTTGTAACAGTGATCTGATTGAATACATGACCATCTTGTAACAGTGATCTGATTGAATACATGGTCATCTTGTAACAGTGATCTGATTGAATACATGGTCATCTTGTAACAGTGATCTGATTGAATACATGGTCATCTTGTAACAGTGATCTGATTGAATACATGACCATCTTGCAACAGTGATCTGATTGTTATTATTGTTATTATATCTAAGAGTGTAACATGAACGATCGGCAACAATGTCGGCAATACGTACATCCATGTAATCAGGTAAAATACCAGTTGTAGCTTTATAAACTAGTTATCAACATGTTTTGTATTTACCGGTGGTCAGCATTTGAAACTTAACCTACATGTATTTCGCTCAGCAATATTTCAATCGACACAGATCGCGTTAAGCATGTCACTATGCGAGCAACATCATACTGTAATGTGTCTAATGTTTGCTTCCCGAATAACCGAGCCGACGTATGCTAAGGTAGGTATTATGTATGACACATATACAGTCTACATTCGTTATGTCAAAGTCGGTTATAGCGAATTTTCCGGTTATCTCGAAGCTGGATCAGACTCCCGTTTCAGACACTGTCATTTTTGACATATAACTGGATCTGTTTATATATCGAATTTCCTTAAGTCAAACTTCGGTTATGTCGAAGTATTTTGTTCGGTCCGCCTGAATTCGACATAACGGATGTAGACTGTATATCTGCGGCAGTGATTTTCTATTTAGCTTAAACGTTATAACCGTCTTAGATGACACAATTAGTGACGGTCGGGTTGTGACATCAACTGAACGTAAATAACTGTTATAGTTGGATGAAATTGTACAATCCACTGTGTTGACCAATATTATGTTGCATCTGTTGAACTGTCCTTTTTCACAGTTAAAGAAAGTTAACGTTTTATTTGTTCACAGTTAAAGAACGGTAACGTTTTATTTGTTCACAGTTAAAGAAAGTTAACGTTTTATTAACAGTTAAAGAAAGTTAACGTTTTATTTGTTCACAGTTAAAGAAAGTTAACGTTTTATTTGTTCACAGTTAAAGAAAGTTAACGTTTTATTAACAGTTAAAGAAAGTTAACGTTTTATTAACAGTTAAAGAAAGTTAACGATTTATTTGTTCACAGTTAAAGAAAGTTAACGTTTTATTAACAGTTAAAGAAAGTTAACGTTTTATTTGTTCACAGTTAAAGAAAGTTAACGTTTTATTTGTTCACAGTTAAAGAAAGTTAACGTTTTATTAACAGTTAAAGAAAGTTAACGTTTTATTAACAGTTAAAGAAAGTTAACGATTTATTTGTTCACAGTTAAAGAAAGTTAACGTTTTATTAACAGTTAAAGAAAGTTAACGTTTTATTTGTTCACAGTTAAAGAAAGTTAACGTTTTATTTGTTCACAGTTAAAGAAAGTTAACGTTTTATTAACAGTTAAAGAAAGTTAACGTTTTATTAACAGTTAAAGAAAGTTAACGATTTATTTGTTCACAGTTAAAGAAAGTTAACGTTTTAGTTTTTTATTTATTTGATGGGCGATTTTACTTTATTGGTTGACAGACATCTAGTATATGTGAATATTCAGTGACATTAATAATACATATTAATGATTGTTTATTTCAATAAATGCCTAGCAAGGTTGGCATCCACAGTGGCTGCTTTCTTAGATATGTTGCTCTCTACGACCAATCGACATTATGTAAGAACATGACTACTATCTTCAGGAGGCGTCGCTCATATGGGCAACCGGTAGCGACGATAAATAAACGTAAAACACACACATGTGTGGGCTCTACACAGTAAATAAATGTATCTCAGTTATGAGCGAATATAATTAATAAATCCATATACAGTCTATATGATATATGTATGTTAAATAATGAACGCTGTATGTTTGCAGAAATAAGTACCCGACATATGTTTAAAGAATTCAAAGCATTCAACTGTTGTTTCTAGCTGCATAAAACATACATGTAGACATGTATTATGGGCATCAATTTAGCAGTGTCCAAAGATACCGTGGAAATCATTAATATGATATGTATTATGAATATCGAATGAAATCTTATATCAATAGGATATGAAGCTTTAAGCTTTCGATTAAATCCATATTCATTCTGTGTACAATAGATATGTACTTACATTATGAATGAATACATATGTTTAAACCAAGATATGAAATGGCATTGTGTGATTTGGATATCAAATGTAATCAATCTGACACACGATCGGAAAGAAATGCAAATATATAATAATGAAGAGCATGGCTGTCCGATTATCGCAGCGGCTAGCGCGCTCGCTTCTCACCAATGCAGCCCCGGTTCGATCCTCGGACGGGGAAGTATGTGAGAAGGTATGGTGGTCGCTAGATCGGACAGGTGGGTTTTCTCCGGGTACTCCGGTTTCCTCCCACACGAATGACCACATATACGCTTTTATCCGCGCCAACGAGAGTGATTAATATAAGTTGTTAAAATTGCTTCGCAATCGTTGTAAAATAAATAAAGTTTAAACTTAATGAAGATCAAGTGGATATACAAATGCAGTATGAAGATGAATTAGAAATGCATACCAATTTGATATTTCTGAAAATGAATTAGAAAATTAATGCACATCAATGTAACACATCTGAAGATGCTGCAATGGATATATCTGAAGATGCTGCAATGGATATATCTGAAGATGATCCAATGGATACATCTTAATATGATCCAATGGATACATCTGAAGATGATACAATGGATACATCTGAAGATGATACAATGGATACATCTGAAGATGATACAATGGATACATCTGAATATGATGCAATTGATACATCTGAATATGATGCAATTGATACATCTGAAGATGATGCAATGGATACATCTGAAGATGATACAATGGATACATCTGAATATGATGCAATTGATACATCTGAAGATGATACAATGGATACATCTGAAAATCAAAAGGAAATACTAGTACCCATCAAACATGGAAACAACCATTCGGTTAAAGACTGCTTGTATTAAGTAATATATCTTCTTGTAATAAACCTACTAATCCGTGTATATTCATTCAATCGCTAACAAACATTAAACCCTATAACGTTATAACGTTATAATGTTTATATAAGTTTATATCATATAATTACATATTAATCTCTGATTTGTTCTTAGTATTGTATGTATATATGTAATGTATTGTATGAAAAAATGCATTAAAATATTATTAAAAAAATAATTTTATATAAATGGTCAGACATATTATTTTCAATATGTTATAAATATTTATAAATCCATTAATGTATAATTAACTAATTTTGCTGCTGAGCAAAATAAAGGCTATGTATTGTAGAGTAACCGTAGCAGACGACATTTCATTAATGGGTTTCTCTTATTTGAAGCTGAAAACTCTAGAACTATGCAATAGAGTTCTATTATGATACACATTTCTGATGCGATTTCGTGACATATTTAATTATTATTTTCACAACCAGCGTTAACATATTTATTTTGCTTACCTTCTCGTGCTTGCCGTTTACTTCTAGATAAATAACCACGGAAGCGTCGATGGACGATGCGTTCCCCATTCCTGTGTTTAGAACAATACAAATCGACTAGTTGTGTCCGATTCACTGCAAAGTCCACACTTTTAATCTTACAATCATGGTATGAAATTACACAAAATAAACTAAGCTCTCCTAGGTCGCATCCTCGTTTTATCTGCTTTCAAGATGATAAAATGTCAGGCGCCTATGAATGGCTACAAATACTAAAATCGATACAGATCTTTCAGCTAGCGTTCCTAGCGGTGCAGTATTTGTATTTTGGTGGGTTTCATTTTAATACAAACACTATTAACTTCAACAAAAACACAATAATGTTAGCTTTAGAGACAGACACTGAAATAACATGTCATTGTTTCAATATCATATAGAGTTAATGAGACAAGAGAGTGAGATAGTGTCGTTTCCACAACACAGATGTCTCTAACGTAACAATACGCATGCGTCGCGTGTATTCCACCTGCGTCTTGTTACTTAGAAACATTTAAACAAAACAAGTGAATCGTTTCTATAGTAACGCTCAATTTTCATTAGCGGGCTAAGTAATGATGTCGATTTGAAAATCGAGTGTTATTGTGTCTCTGTACGTAGATAGTCTATAATGAAGCAGTCACCAGCTAACAGTAATCACACGAAGCTGATCCGGTACACGGTCAGTGTTAGACACTATAATTGAATACCGATGTTCACTTCATTACTTCCTAATTATATTCGAACAGATATATATATAATACTTTCGCCCAGTCTTAATTACATGGAGTTTTATTCATACGACTTTGAATTTAAACATATATAATACTTTCGTCCAGTCTTAATTACATGGAGTTTTATTCATACGATTTGGAATTTAAACATATATAATACTTTCGCCCAGTCTTAATTACATGGGTTTTTATTCATACGATTTGGAATTTAAACATATATAATACTTTCGCCCAGTCTTAATCACATGGAGTTTTATTCATACGACTTTTAATTTAAACATATATAATACTTTCGCCCAGTCTTAATCACATGGAGTTTTATTCATACGACCTTGAATTTAAACATATATTGGGTATGCATAGTTATTTAATTTAATAAGTGTATGATACACATTCTTATAACATATCGTTGTTTTACCAAACTCTTAAAGTCTTATTATAGAATTGCTTGTTTGATATGTTTATCCACTATTATTTTAATTTGTGTTCATTTTTAGTATTTTCTTAAGCATATCCCGTCATTTTCTTATTCAATCAAAACAATACTTTTCTTGAAAGACTTACTTATATTAGTACTACATATATCGGAACAAATCGATAGCAAATTTGACCTTTTGGGAAGGGTTGTTGCTAATGTTAGTGCTAGTGTCAAAACGTGTAGCCCAATCCATTTGCACTTTGAAAATGTCATGTATCTGGATATTATCAGGATTTATGTATGTTATTAACTCTTTCAGCGCCGAATAAATTCAGAGCATGTGCAAACAACATAGATCCAGATCAGCCGCGGCGTAACGCCGCGTCAGATCAGGATCTATGTTGTTTGCTATTCGGACAGGTGCTTCAGCTCCACTGTCTGAAGAGCAATCAGCATATAGCCTGATCAGACGGCATGTTCTGTTCTGTCCGATCGGGTTCTCTACTTTTTTTACAAAGTCGCTTTTATGCGACATTGGCGGTGAAAGAGTTAATATGACAGTAATGTTATTGTGATTTGTAAATTTTATTCATCATTATGGGAAGAGTTGCAATACAATATTATTAAATTATTATTTTAATCGTATATCCAATCTGTGTGTTACTGTCCAGCTCAGTTTTCTCTTTTACAAATAGTCAAAATTCATGATGTTTTAGCTTTAATATTTGTTTCCGATCCATCTTATCTGGAGTTTGTTTAAATTAATTCCTTATTTTTAAATTATGGTTAGCTTTAAAATGTTACCGTAACTTTATCATATATGTTTGTTTTAATTTTGAAATTTTGATGTATGTATGGCATGCTATGGTTTTGTATGTGTTCATATCTGTGATATGTTATTTGTAAAGCGTGTGTGTTTTACGTTTATTTATCGTCGATACCGGTTGCCCATATGAGCGACGCCTCCTGAAGAGATTAGTCAGTTTAGATTTTAGGAGGATAGTGCAATGATACAGACAGAGACCCATTCCAGAGTCTCTTCTGGTTCTTTTACGTGCACGGTGTAAAGCATCGACACGATACCTCTGCTAAAGTCCCATCTGAAAGACTTTTAATTTCATTACGGTCAGACGGGGGATCGAACCTGTTACCACAGATCCGTCTGTAATAATTTTGTAAAGAGCCTTTGAACGTGTATTTTATATGAAAATGGCGCTTCATAAATGTGGTATATAATAATTTATTGCCAACTAAATAGCATAATTATTATGCTAATCTGATAATCAGTTAATTTCAGATCTGCTTAGATGTGAGAATTGCTTTTTTGTATACCATTTTTTTAAAAAATTAATATGCGCGTTAGTGCTCCTGTTTCAATCTCAGTGTTTTAATCAAACAGTTTAGGCATTTTTAGAAACTATTAGCTTTATTTAAGAGTTAGCATGTTTATATGTAAATAAAGATTACTACTACTATGTTTATATTTAAGTGTATGTATTGCCTTGGACGGATACTCTCACTGATACTAAGTGCACATAATGAGTGTGGTGACATAGCTAGTCTCGCACCGGGCATAATGGTCGGCGTTTGTTTGTTTTTACATTTATTTATCGTCGCTACCGGTTCCCAATATGAGCGACACCTCCTGAAGAGATTAGTCATTTTAGATTTTTGGAGGATAGTGCAATGATACAGACGGTCAGACACCCATTCCAGAGTCTCCTCTGGTTGTTTTACGTGCACGATGTAAAACACCGACACGAGACCTCGGTTTACTGTCCCACTGAAAGACTGTTAATTTTATTACTGTTAATTTTATTATGGTTTTCAAAATTAGCATGTCTACCTTTTTCTAAAAGTGTATCGAAATAATATTCTTATAGTGACATCATGAGCTATAGTCAGTCTTTGTCTATGTTTCCAAAGTGGTTCAGTCCATCACTTGTTTTACATAATCTATAGTTTATACACATTTGTATTAGCTCGATTGCGAAACAAGTTCTTATAACTTATATTAATCACTCTCGAGACCTCATTCCTGATGGAATCCATCGCCCAAGGGAGAGAGAAGAGGCAACGTGGAATTTAAATGCCTTGCCTAAGGGCACAATCGTAACGGCTCCAGCGGGGCTCGACCTCCGGACCTTTCGCACCTGAAGCGAACGCGCATCCACTGCGCTATCACGGTTCCACATAATCTATACAGAAACAGCACAGTCATTGGAAACGTGTTTGACTCTAGTTGGTTTTGATTATGAAATTAAATGACACATGTTTGAAGTGTACAAAAATGTCGCTAGACATGGTCAATCGTAAACCGATTCCAAGAAGCACTAACCATTGACCCACAAAATAACTGTTTAAGATAGTGACATACCAAGTGATTTAATTACATAGCATCGATTATTCTATGTATTCATTAATGTGCATACATTTTCAATGTGAAAGCACCAATAAGTAATATGGAAATAAAGAACCTTGCAAACGGTATTTCAGTTCGTTTTTAATCTTTAATTTTGTCTCTTCTATGTACATAATTATACATGTGTAAGGCCGTCCGATTAGCGCAGTGGTTAGCGCAATTAGCTTCTCACCAATGCAACCCGGGTTCGATTCTCGGACCGGGAAGTATGCGAGATGGTACGGTGGTCGCCATATCAGACAGGTGGGTTTTCTTCGGTTACTCCGGTTTCCTCCCACACGAATGACACCATTTACGCTTTCATCCGCGCCAACGAGAATGATTAATATAAGTTGTTAAAACTTGTTTCGCAATCGTTGTAAAATAAATAAAGTTTAAAATTAATAATTATACAGGTAAAATAATACAACACGACTTGCTTACTCTAATCTTTGTCTGCCCTGCCCTGCCCAGCCCTGCCCTGCCCTGCTGCCCAGCCCTGCCCTGCCCTGCCCTGCTGCCCTGCTGCCCTGCCCTGCCCTGCCCTGCCTCTCTCTATATCGACCAGTCAATAAACCGTTGAAACATGAATAAGGGGAATCTAACATCTGATACCAAAATAGTTATTTGAATATAACAAATACAGAGCTGTCTGTGTCATAACGGTTTTGTTTCATTTAATTCACGTTTATCCAACATACTAAGACTAGACATAGAAACGCGAGCTTACAAATGGAAGCTTCATTAACAACCACTATAGCACTATATTATATATACTGATATTGACCATAATTACCTAGCAGTTTTATGTCAATATTTTTACACAGTTATGAGTTGGGTCAATATTTAGATTTCATTAGCTTATGATCGTTCGTGCCTGTTGGTATATTGTTTGCCCTCTTAATATGTGTCTGTTATAATTTCGCAATCAAACATGTTTGGTTTTCTGAGTTGCTGTTTCTGTAGGATGCATTACGGGTATATCGCGGTAATAGCCATTACAAACTAATATACATAACTACTATTATGTACCTGAATTGAGTCCTCATGTTGCTGCATACTATGACTGCTCCACTTCAACATTGCAAAGACACAAAGACGAACTACTACTACTATTGGGAATCACTTGTGTTAGGATGATATCCAGCTGGCTTGTTGAAGGTCAGTGGTACTGTCCGTGCATTAAGCGCTGCTTAGAGGTGCACCCGGGGTTGTCCTCCATCAATAATAGCCGAAGAGTCGCCACATGACCTAGTCTGTTTGGTGCGACTTAAAACCCCAAACTCAAACAAAGCCAACGATATGTTAAGAAACGACTATTTTTATGTACACTGTGCACATAATAAGCTAGTGAAGATGAAATGCATTTTACTTTAGTAAACGTATTAATACAATTTGTATGTTGATAGTGTGATGTATGCATTGTTCAATAATTAAGTATTATATTAGGAAATAAATATATGTTAAGAAACGACTATTTTTATGTACATTGTGCACATAATAAGCTAGTGAAGATGAAATGTATGTTACTTTAATACACGTATTAATACAATTCGTATGTTGATTATGTGTGATGTATGCATTGTTCAATATGTATTATATTAGGAAATAAAATATGTTTAAACTAATATTATTTACTGGAACTTTAATAAGCAATATTTCTGTTAAGAAATGGAATTGCCATGTATGCGATTGTCCTGTTTTTAATGCCAGCAAGATTAATAAAACATGCTAACATTGATGTAAGCATATTAATTGCAATGCTCTCATTATGAGTTGATACTGAGAAATGGAGCATCGAACAGTGCCAAACGAAAACGAGACTATCCGTCTAATCAAAATCATCATCAGCCTCCGTCCGTCTTATGAGACGATGGATTGCGCTCTTGTTGAGGAACATCTTCTGCGGTGACTGAGTAGGCCTATTCTTGAGTGGCAGTCTCTGTTGCAGTCATCGCAGGTGAAGATCGAGTCATCCAGTTTGGTTGATGCCTTTCGCTTCTGTCGTTTCTGCTCACGAAGCGTAGTTCGCTCAGCCTCGGCTCGTCTGACCCCAGCTTTCACAACGTGTCTCCATGATGACCGGTTTGATGCTGTGTCCTCCCAAGACTCTATGTTGATTTGCGCTGAACGCAGGTCCCTCTTACAAGCGTCCCTGTATCTTAGGTGGGGGCGACCAGTTGGACGTGATCCTTGTTCAAGTTGACCGTATAGTAGATCTTTGGGGATGCGTCCTTTATCCAAAATAAGGTTATAATTATAATGTCTATCAGATTATATCACAGTGGAAGCCGTGATTGCGCAGTTGTAGTACATTCGCTTCAGACGCGAACGTCCTGGAGTTCAAGCCCCGCCGGAGCCGTTACTATTATGCCCTTAGCAAGGCATTTAAATTCCACGTTGCCTATTCTCTCCCTCGTGTCGATGAATTCCATTAGGAATGAAGTCTCGAGAGTGATCAATATATAAGTTGTAAGAACTTGTTTCACAGTTGTAGAGTGTTCGCTTTAGGTGCGAAAGGATCTGAGTTCGAGCCCCGCTGGAGCCGTTACGATTGTGCCATTAGCCCAGACATTTCAGCTGCACGCTGCGCCTTCTTTCCCCTACCTGGCGATGAATTCCGTCAGAAAAGATGTTTCGAGAGTGATTAATATATAAGTTGTAAGAACTTGTTTCGCAATCGAGCTAAGCTAAATGTGTATAAACTACGTAAGATTGGATTTATTTACTGATACTCCTGGGGCTGGGACAGAGTTGTATGCATTTTTATGTATAGGGGAAAATTAATTTTATATGGTAGTATAGGTCCTAGGCTTTAAAAAAATGTGGGTTCTCGCTCGAAAACCCTATAGATTTTTCCCAGCATGCCCCAAAAGATGCCCACCGGGCGAGAAACCATGCCGGTAATATCTCGGCCATTTCTTGAGTGATTTTGACAATCTTTTTTTTTAATAGAGGTGTTTTTGGGTGTGAAACACGTATAAAACAATATAAAATCGATATGGAGACTCTATCAAGTGATTCCAATGTCAATCGAAAATACAGACCATGTTCCTGCACATGTTCCACAATCACCATTCTGGCAGAAAAAGAACACCAATGTCTGTATTGAATGCTGAGTTTGCACACAGTCTAGGACGCGGTGGCAACATCGTTGTCACCTCTTTGAATCGACAGGTGCCGGTACCAGCATGACATGGCCATGTTCACTGTCAAAATGAAGCGGACATGAAGTTGCCAGCCCATTTTGACTCAGGGAACTTCACATCAGCAGCAATGGATAACTGGGACCACGAAGATGCAAATTCATCTGAACACGATACGGTATGTGTCCTCTACCAGCATAAGCCTAAGGTCGTCTTATCCAAACCCAAGCGCTCTGACACATCATGGTCCGAAAGCCCTAAAGGAAGTATTGCCATGCCAGCAGCTACAATAATTTGGAGAAAATATGAAAAGGTATGACCTACCTACAACCTACAAAGGCCACAATCAACTAGCAGTCTACGATGACATTAGGCGGGACAAGAGACTATCCGATATGGCTTGGGCTATATGCAAACTTAACTTGGAACCTCGTGATTGCCACATGGCGGACTTGGTATATCCGACAAGTCAAACTATGGAATCGTGGAGTGCAAGTAATGCGGTTTGGACGGGTGGCAATGTCCCACTCAAGCAAGTTGCATTATGCCCGTAGTGCCACTTGACACCAACAACGGGGAAGTTGTATACACAGAGTTGAATAACATCAAGTCCCTGTGTTCTCAACTAGTATAATCATATATTCCACTCTATGCCGATGGTGTACAGTATAGCAAAAATGATAGAGCTTCGGAGACCAGATGAGTTCAAGTGCATCATATTGTGTTTAGGGACGTTCCACAATACGAAAAACTTGCTTAAGTGCTGTGGCAGGAGCATCGAAGGAAGTGGTGCAGAGCATGTATGGCTTGAGACACATATCTACTGGCCATCTGTAATCCAGACTTCGATTCTTAATGCGGGTCATTACGCACAGTCGCTTGATGCTCAAAAGATCCAGGCCGAAGCGATGCAGCGCCTACTGTTGAAGGAATTCTTCAAGAGTACTGGAGTTGACAAATATGTCACGGAATTTAGGCTTTTGGCCAGCCTCCACAGTGCAATGAAATATGGAGCCCGAGAGCGCAACAAGAAGATGCTCGATCAGTTCAAAGCTTCTTCTACTCAGCTGATGAGTGACCTTGATGAGTTCATAGAGTCAAGAATCAAGGAGTGCGAGAATTTCAAATTATGGTACCAGTACTTGTCTCGGTTCCAGGTGGTCTTAGACCTTCTTCGTGCCGACAGAGAGGGTTCTTGGGACCCCCACCTCGATGCCATGCAGCGGGCACTGTATGAATTTGCCAGGTGGGACTGCACACACTACCTTCGCTGGGGGAAAGTCTACCTGGAAGACTGCAGAAACTTGCCTCAGGAGGTGTATGAGAACTTTGCAGAACTTAACTCCTCTGTGAAGGACAAACTTGGTGTCTTTACAGCTGTCGGGGGTGACCAAAAGCTCGAGCAAACAATAGAACTTTCTTCAAAATGCAGTGACAGCATCATTGGGCATTGCAGGCGGAAACAATTTGTCGCCCAATGGGATCTGATCTTTCACGAGATGATGGGTGTGAACAACTTGCTTCGTGAAATTACAGGTGTTCATGAACACACGTCAGAAGCCTATGTACATCATGAATCATCCCAATCCTACACGAACAAGAACGAAGAAAATATCCAGAACTGTGTCCGCTTTATTGAGGAAAGAGGGTCTCCTTTCTCAATGATTGCCCAAATAAGCTTCACAACTTGTAACCAAACAAGGCATGACTGAAAACATACGAAGTGATTTGCTGAATGCGACAGACATTGGGAAAGAAACTTATGAGCATGTTCACCATGAGCGCTTCATCACGAGGAATGTACGACTAGACAGTCCGCTCAGCCGTCGCAAGATCCATACAATGCATAAAGAACAACAAGCAGAGGTCAACTGTAAAGCAAACTGTGAGACAAGTCAACATCACAGACAAGTCTATTGACATCGCTCGACACAGACACATTACAACGAATGAGCTCCTCAAGTATGATGTTGTACCTAGTCCCATGATATTTGACGCCGAGGGCCACATGATCCACCTAGAGAAAAGTCTGCTCATACGTGAGCTTGAGCTTGTCCTGACTGATGCTGATATGCAGTATATGCATTGTGATAATTCTGCATTTATTATCGACGTCATGGCCCTAGTCTGTCGTCTATCACTTCAGGGGCTGAAGGCATTCGGTGTCCTGCTCACACTCATGCAAAAGTCTTTAGCGATCTACCACAAACATGGCCGCTGTGACTATGTCTTTGACATCTATACGGGAGAGCCTTCCATAAAAGACCAAGAACACGAGAGAAGGTGTACTGCACCTTCGATTGTGTTAATTGAATTCACACCTGAGTCTCCACTTTCACAGATGGCTAACTTCTGGCAATCACAACAGAACATGATGATTTTGGAACAGCTTATTTACAAACATGTCTCTGGTCTCGCCATGGACTTACCACGCCCTACTGTCGTGAGTCAGCTATCAATGCAGGGCGATGACTGGCCATGTATTTCCTTGTATAAAGGCAACAGAACAGTACTTCCTGAATTGTACTCACAGCTAGACGAGACAGACTTGTGGCTGGTTCTCTATGCCTTCAACTGTGCTAAGGCAGGCTACACAATCTGTGTAGTTTTATCCAACAACACTGACGTTGATGTGGCCATACTCTACCACTTACCTATCCTGAAAGAAGCAGGACTAAGCGAGCTCTGGATGCGAGGTGGATGCGGCAAAACTGCGATTTATCCCATTGCACATTTTGCACGAAGGTCAAGACGTTTGCAATGTCCTTCCCGCCTTGCATTGCTTGACTGGATGTGATGCAACGAGCAAAGTAGGCACAAGAAAGCTGCCCTCAAAGCCCAGCCCACCCAATTGCTTAGACATTTCGGTAGAGAAATGACAATTACACCCGAGACCAAGGCTGATGCTGAACAAGTCCTTGTGTTGGTTTTAAGAGAGAGTAACCAATATTCGTCTTTCACACAGCTTCGTGCCCAAATATATCACCAGACCAAGGGCTCATCACATCAACATTTACCTCCAACGTGCTTCCACACATAATGCGAGCCTTATTCGGTACATACTCGATTATCCACATCTTTCAACCCATCATCATAGCTCCACTACATTTTGGATATCAGCTAGAGAACGAGTGCCTTGTTCCAGTCACTGTAGCTAGTGTGCTCGAGCCACATGTACATGCCGCATGAAGTTGCAAGATGATGCCTGCACCAATCCATATAATTAGATATGTTTCATTGTGATGTGGGTGTTAAATCTTAATAATGTGGAAGTCGTGATAGCTCAGTGGCTTCAGGTGCGAAAGGTCTGGAGTTCGAGCCCCGCTGGAGCCGTTACGATTATGCCCTTAGGCAAGGCATTTAAATTCCACATTGCCTCTTCTCTCTCCCTCATGGCGATGGATTCCATCAGGAATGAGGTCTCGAGAGTGATAAATATAAGTTGTAATAACTTGTTTCACAATCGAGCTAAAATAAATTTGTATAAACAAAATCTTAATAAATTTGTGTCATTAAAAATTTCAGACCTGATTTAGTTTCTCCGGAAGAACGTCAGAGCCTCTACCATGTAAACAAGTTCTCAAATCAACTAAATATTGCTTTTATCATGTTCAACAGCCAAACAAAACTCTATTTAAAAAAATGATTGTCAAAATCGCTCAAGAAATGGCCGAGATTTGACCTGTATGGTTTCTCACCGGCGGAGAATGTAGAACATGTGCAGGAACATGGTCTGTATTTTCGATTGACATTGGAATCACTTGATAGAGACACCATATCGATTTTATATTGTTGTTAAACGTGTTTCACACCCAAAAAAACCTCTATTAAAAAAAAGATTGTCAAAATCGCTCAAGAAATGGCCGAGATATGACCGGTATGGTTTCTCGCCCGGTGGGCAACTTTTGGGGCATGCTGGGAAAAATCTATAGGGTTTTCGAGCGAGAACCCACATTTTTTTAAAGCCTAGGACCTATACTACCATATAAAAGTGGGTTTTCCCCTATACATAAAAATGCATACAACTCAGGCCCAGCCCCTAGAGTATGACACATTTGGTAAATACGGTGTTGTAACAAATACAATTATATGGTTTCAACATATTTGGACATTATGACTAATATCAGAGTAATTCCGAGCATTATTGTGGAATTATTGATATCTTAGTTTATACAAATTTATTTTAGCTCGATTGCGAAACAAGTTCTTACAACTTATATTAATCACTATCGAGACCTCATTCCTGATGGAATCCATCGCCACGAGGGAGAGAGGCAACTTGGAATTTAAATACATTGTATAAGGACACACTCGTATCGGCTCCAGCGGTGTTCGAACTCCGTTCCTTTCTGATTTAACCATATTGTATTGCATATGCATATTAAACAGTACAGTTGACATACATGCATGATACAGAATAGAAATTAACAAAGTATAAGATGCATACATACATTTGTGTAACATTGCAAAAGGGTCGGGCCACAAGTTATAACCAACATTAGAAAACTGCCCTTCCCAATAATCAAACTTTATTAAACAAAAGTACCGTCAATTTTACTCTATGTTGATATGTATAAACGGAAAAAAAACATTATTAATATTAATATAAACATAAATTTTGGAATTTAGATAGACATACATATGATGGAAACAATAATGTATGGACGCACCTGAAGCGAACGTGCATCCACTGCGCTATCACGACTTTCATTGATAATTATTTTAAACCGAGGTCTCGTATCATTGCTTTACATTGTAGCATTATTGAATAACAGTTCCTCAGACATGTGGATATGTCTGTATCTGTCTTCAAAACATCGACTAATGAGGAGTCGATTATATGGCCTGCCGTTAGGCCATAATAAAATAAATCCTAGATTTTCATCCAAATTTTTTTGGGGGGTGAAATTTTATTTTTTATTTTATATTTTCAGGATATCGATATTTATGCTGATAAAATGGTGTTTTGACAAAATAGTAATAAAAAAAATCGGGGCGGGCCCTAAAAACGGCGGCGGGCGGGGATGAAAATCTAGGAAATATTTTATTATGGCCTTAGCAAAGATAAATAAACGCAACTCACACAAAGCAACCAGTGGCGGCAATGTATTGACCTACATACCGATACAAAATAACCGTACTGACAATGTTGTCTACCCGATACTTGTGCAATAAAAGAGTACGTATAACATGCGTCTCATTGGTAACACCAACAGTTTTCTGATGTCATAAAATACCACACATTTTAGCTACTCGATAAAATGTGAGATATATAAATATATATCGATCTCTAACACTAGCTGTTATCAGACGGATCTGTAATCCAGTGGTAACGCACTGGACTGGTAATCCAGGGATCGCAGGTTCGATTCCCCGTCTGACCCTAATACAATTAACAGTCTTTCAGATGGGACTTTAAACCGAGGTCTCGTGTCGGTGCTTTACACCGTGCACGTAAAAGAACCAGAGGAGACTCTGGAATGGGTCTCCGTCTGTATCATTGCACTATCTTCCAAAATCTAAAATTACTAATCTCTTCAGGAGGCGTCGCTCATATGGGCAACCGGTAGCGACGATAATCTAAAATGACTATTCTATTCAGGAGGCGTCGTTCATATGGGCAACCGCTAGCGACGATAAATAAACGTAAAACACACACACAACAATCAATCAATTACCATATACATGTGTGTGTGGCACGATGTGAGATAGCTGTAATACACGTGGAAAATCAAAATGGCCGTGTCTGAATATAAATAGTCCATTTGTCCACATTTGTTTAACAAGAACACTAGAATCTCACCCAGCTCATACTTATGTAATTACTGTACTACCAAGTGTATTTCGGCATACTGTACTACCACGTGTATTTCGGCATATTGTACTACCACGTGTATTTCGGCATACTGTACTACCACGTGTATTTCGGCATACTGTACTACCACGTGTATTTCGGCATACTGTACTACCAAGTGTATTTCGGCATAATGTACTATCACGTGTATTTCGGCATACTGTACTGTCAAGTGTATTTCGGCATACTGTACTGTCAAGTGTATTTCGGCATACTGTACTACCAATGGTATTTCGGCATACTGTACTACCAAGTGTAGTTCGGCATACGGTACTACGAAGTGTATTTCGGAATACTGTACTTCCAAGTGTATTTCGGCATACTGTACTACCAAGTGTATTTCGGCATACTGTACTACCAAGTGTATTTCGGCATACTGTACTACCACGTGTATTTCGGCATACTGTACTACCAAGTGTATTTCGGCATACTGTGCTACCAATTGCATTTCGTCATACTGTGCTACCACGTGTATTTCGGCATACTGTGCTACAACGTGTATTTCGGCACATTGTACTACCAATTGTATTTCGGCATACTGTACTACCAAGTGTATTTCGGAATACTGTGCTACCAAGTATATTTTGGCATACTACTGTACCATTGAGTGTATTTCGGCATACTGTACAACCAAGTGTATTTCGGCATATTGTACAACCACGTGTATTTCGGCATACTGTACTACCAAGTGTATTTCGGCATACTGTGCTACCAATTGCATTTCGTCATACTGTGCTACCACGTGTATTTCGGCATACTGTGCTACAACGTGTATTTCGGCACATTGTACTACCAATTGTATTTCGGCATACTGTACTACCAAGTGTATTTCGGAATACTGTGCTACCAAGTATATTTCGGCATACTACTGTACCATTGAGTGTATTTCGGCATACTGTACAACCAAGTGTATTTCGGCATATTGTACAACCAAGTGTATTTCGGCATACTGCACTACCAAATGTAGTTCGGCATACTGTACTACCAAGTGTATTTCGGCATACAGTACTAACAAGTGTATTTCGGCATAATGTACTACCAAGTGTAGTTCGGCATACTGTACTACCAAGTGTATTTCGGCATAATGTACTACCCCGTGTATTTCGGCATAATGTACTACCAAGAGTATTTCGGTATACTGTACTACCAAGTGTATTTCGGCATACTGTACTACCAAGTGTATTTCAGCATACTGTACCATCGAGTGTATTTCGTCATAATGTACTACCAAGTGTATTTCGGCATAATGTACTACCACGTGTAGTTCGGCATACTGTACTACCAAGTGTATTTCGGCATAATGTACTACCAATTGTATTTCGGCATACTGTGTTATCAAGTGTATTTCGGCATACTGTACTACCAAGTGTAGTTCGGTATACTGTACTACTAATTGTATTTCGGCATACTGTACTACCAATTGTATTTCGGCATACTGTATTATCGAGTGTATTTCGTCATAATGTACTACCAATTGTATTTCGGCATAATGTACTACCAATTGTATTTCGGAATACTGTGTTATCAAGTGTATTTTGGTATACTGTACTACCAATTGTATTTCGGCATACTGTACTACCAAGTGTATTTCGGCATAATGTACCATCGAGTGTATTTCGTCATAATGTACTACCAAGTGTATTTCGGCATACTGTACTACCACGTGTATTTCGGCATAATGTTCTACCAAGTGTATTTCGGCATAATGTACTACCAAGTGTATTTCGGCATACTGTACTACTAAGTGTATTTCTGTATACTGTATTACCAATTGTATTTCGGCATACTGTACTACCAATTGTATTTCGGCATACTGTGTTATCAAGTGTATTTCGGCATACTGTACTACCAATTGTATTTCGGCATACTGTACTACCAAGTGTATTTCGGCATAATGTACTACCACGTGTATTTCGGCATACTGTACTACCAAGTGTATTTCGGCATACTGTACTACCACGTGTATTTCGGCATACTGTACTACCAAGTGTATTTCGACATACTGTACTACCAAGTGTATTTCGGCATACTGTACTACCAAGTGTATTTCTGCATACTGTACTACCAAGTGTATTTCTGCATACTGTACTACCAAGTGTATTTCGGCATAATGTACTATCACGTGTATTTCGGCAAACTGTACTGTCAATTGTATTTCGGCATACTGTACTGTCAAGTGTATTTCGGCATACTGTACTACCAATGGTATTTCGGCATACTGTACTACCAAGTGTAGTTCGGCATACGGTACTACGAAGTGTATTTCGGAATACTGTACTTCCAAGTGTATTTCGGCATACTGTACTACCAAGTGTATTTCGGCATACTGTACTACCAAGTGTATTTCGGCATACTGTACTACCACGTGTATTTCTGCATACTGTACTACCAAGTGTATTTCGGCATACTGTGCTACCAATTGCATTTCGTCATACTGTGCTACCACGTGTATTTCGGCATACTGTACTACCACGTGTATTTCGGCACATTGTACTACCAATTGTATTTCGGCATACTGTACTACCAAGTGTATTTCGGAATACTGTGCTACCAAGTATATTTCGGCATACTACTGTACCATCGAGTGTATTTCGGCATACTGTACAACCAAGTGTATTTCGGCATATTGTACAACAAAGTGTATGTCGGCATACTGCACTACCAAATGTAGATCGGCATACTGTACTACCAAGTGTATTTCGGCATACAGTACTAACAAGTGTATTTCGGCATAATGTACTACCAAGTGTAGTTCGGCATACTGTACTACCAAGTGTATTTCGGCATAATGTACTACCCCGTGTATTTCGGCATAATGTACTACCAAGAGTATTTCGGTATACTGTACTACCAAGTGTATTTCGGCATACTGTACTACCAAGTGTATTTCAGCATACTGTACCATCGAGTGTATTTCGTCATAATGTACTACCAAGTGTATTTCGGCATAATGTACTACCACGTGTAGTTCGGCATACTGTACTACCAAGTGTATTTCGGCATAATGTACTACCAATTGTATTTCGGCATACTGTGTTATCAAGTGTATTTCGGCATACTGTACTACCAAGTGTAGTTCGGTATACTGTACTACTAATTGTATTTCGGCATACTGTACTACCAATTGCATTTCGGCATACTGTATTACCAAGTGTATTTCGGCATACTGTACTACCAATTGTATTTCGGCATACTGTACTACCAATTGTATTTCGGCATACTGTGTTATCAAGTGTATTTCGGCATACTGTACTACCAATTGTATTTCGGCATACTGTACTACCAAGTGTATTTCGGCATAATGTACTACCACGTGTATTTCGGCATACTGTATTACCAAGTGTATTTCGGCATACTGTACTACCACGTGTATTTCGGCATACTGTACTACCAAGTGTATTTCGACATACTGTACTACCAAGTGTATTTCGGCATACTGTACTACCAAGTGTATTTCTGCATACTGTACTACCAAGTGTATTTCTGCATCCTGTACTACCAAGTGTATTTCGGCATAATGTACTATCACGTGTATTTCGGCATATTGTACTGTCAATTGTATTTCGGCATACTGTACTGTCAAGTGTATTTCGGCATACTGTACTACCAATGGTATTTCGGCATACTGTACTACCAAGTGTATTTCTGCATACTGTACTACCAAGTGTATTTCTGCATCCTGTACTACCAAGTGTATTTCGGCATAATGTACTATCACGTGTATTTCGGCATACTGTACTGTCAATTGTATTTCGGCATACTGTACTGTCAAGTGTATTTCGGCATACTGTACTACCAATGGTATTTCGGCATACTGTACTACCAAGTGTAGTTCGTCATACGGTACTACGAAGTGTATTTCGGAATACTGTACTTCCAAGTGTATTTCGGCATACTGTACTACCAAGTGTATTTCGGCATACTGTACTACCAAGTGTATTTCGGCATACTGTACTACCACGTGTATTTCGGCATACTGTACTACCAAGTGTATTTCGGCATACTGTGCTACCAATTGCATTTCGTCATACTGTGCTACCACGTGTATTTCGGCATACTGTGCTACAATGTGTATTTCGACACATTGTACTACCAATTGTATTTCGGCATACTGTACTACCAAGTGTATTTCGGAATACTGTGCTACCAAGTATATTTCGGCATACTACTGTACCATCGAGTGTATTTCGGCATACTGTACAACCAAGTGTATTTCGGCATATTGTACAACCAAGTGTATTTCGGCATACTGCACTACCAAATGTAGTTCGGCATACTTTACTACCAAGTGTATTTCGGCATACAGTACTAACAAGTATATTTCGGCATAATGTACTACCAAGTGTAGTTCGGCATACTGTACTACCAAAGGTATTTCGGCATACTGTACTACCAAGTGTATTTCGGCATACAGTACTAACACGTGTATTTCGGCATAATGTACTACCAAGTGTAGTTCGGCATACTGTACTACCAAGTGTATTTCGGCATAATGTACTACCCCGTGTATTTCGGCATAATGTACTACCAAGTGTATTTCGGCAAACTGTACCATCGAGTGTATTTCGCCATAATGTACTACCAAGTGTAGTTCGACATACTGTACTACCGAGTGTATTTCGGCATAATGTACTACCCCGTGTATTTCGGCAAAATGTACTACCCCGTGTATTTCGGCATACTGTACTACCAAGTGTAGTTCGGTATACTGTACTACCAAGTGTATTTCGGTATACTGTACTACCAAGTGTATTTCGGCATACTGTACTACCAATTGTATTTCGGCATACTGTATTACCAAGTGTATTTCGGCATACTGTACTACCAAGTGTATTTCGGCATACTGTACTACCAATTGTATTTCGGCATACTGTGTTACCAATTGTATTTCGGCATACTGTACTACCAATTGTATTTCGGCATAATGTACTACCAAGTGTATTTCGGCAAACTGTACCATCGATTGTATTTCGCCATAATGTACTACCAAGTGTATTTCGGCATACTGTACTACCAATTGTATGTCGGCATACTGTGTTACCAAGTGTATTTCGGCATACTGTACTACCAATTGTATTTCGGCATACTGTGTTACCAAGTGTATTTCGGCATACTGTACTACCAAGTGTATTTCGGCATACTGTACTACCAAGTGTATATCGGCATACTGTACTACCAAGTGTATTTCGGCATACTGTACCATCAAGTGTATTTCGGCATACTGTACTACCAAGTACAGTTCGGCGTACTGTGTTATCAAGAGTATTTCGGCATACTGTACTACCAAGTGTGTTTCGGCATACTGTGCTACCACGTGTATTTCGGCATACTGTACTACCACGTGTATTTCGGCATAATGTGCTACCAATTGTATTTCGGCATACTGTACTACCAAGGGTATTTCGGCATACTGTACTACTAAGTGTATTTCGGCATACTGTACTACAAAGTGTATTTCGGCATACTGTACTACCAATTGTATTTCGGCATACTGTGTTACCACGTGTATTTCGGCATACTGTACTACCAATTGTATTTCGGCATACTGTACTACCAAGGGTATTTCGGCATACTGTACTACCAATTGTATTTCGGCATACTGTACTACCAATTGTATTTCGGCATACTGTACTACCAAGGGTATTTCGGCATACTGTACTACCAAGGGTATTTCGGCATACTGTACTACCAATTGTATTTCGGCATACTGTACTACCAATTGTATTTCGGCATACTCTACTACCAAGGGTTATTCGGCATACTGTACTACCAAGGGTTATTCGGCATACTGTACTACCAAGGGTATTTCGGCATACTGTACTACCAAGTGTATTTCGGCATACTGTACTATCAAGGGTATTTCGACATACTGTACTACCAAGGGTATTTCGGCATACTGTACTACCAAGGGTATTTCGGCATACTGTACTACCAATTGTATTTCGGCATACTGTACTACCAATTGTATTTCGGCATACTCTACTACCAAGGGTTATTCGGCATACTGTACTACCAAGGGTTATTCGGCATACTGTACTACCAAGGGTATTTCGGCATACTGTACTACCACGTGTATTTCGGCATACTGTACTACCAAGGGTATTTCGGCATACTGTACTACCAAGGGTATTTCGGCATACTGTACTACCAAGTGTATTTCGGCATACTGTACTATCAAGGGTATTTCGACATACTGTACTACCAAGGGTATTTCGGCATACTGTACTACCAAGGGTATTTCATAAATATTTTTCCAAAGACTGTTGAATTAATAAAGTACTGTAAATGTCCAGATCACTGTGATCTGTTGGTACGAATAGAAGCAAAATAGCCCTAATACATTTAACAACAACTTGTCTATGTCTGACATTTCTGTAATATACTTTCCTTCCTAAACTCAAATGTATGTCATAGGGTTTATAATAGATACATTGTTTATTATTGATAGACCGTATTCAAAGAAACCAGTTTATTCTGCTACACATTGTATAGCTTGACATTGTATAGTTTGTATGTAAAGCTGGGTCGCACTACACATTGTATAGTTTGTATGCAAGGCCGTGTCACACAAGTTTGTTTTTTTAGTTTTTCTCCGAAACCACTTAATAAACTCACGAGTAGCCCCGTGAACAGCACAGATATTCTGCACTCAGGGTACATTCATATTATTTGCTAAGTTGTCTTAATTATTAAATTCCCTACTTTATTCTAGAAAAATACTGATCTGCTGTTACAGCTATTTAGTACTATAGAATACAGAATATAGATATCTTATTTATTTTACTATTTATAGCTTCATGACCTAATAGCAAAAAATTACATAAGCTTGAGCCAGTTCAAACTCTTAGTTGTAAAATAGCTGACTAGCCAAGTTGACAATAGTACTTGACTTGACCATAATGTGTAATACTCGCTGTGTTATGATACGCCTTATAAGGCAACATTGAGGTAGTTGTGCTACTGTCCCGTTATAACAAGTGATCATCATTGAATATAGAACTGACTCTTCGTATAACAATACATATTGTGCCGAGGATCGCATCATGTGACTTGATTGTTGCAATACAATGACATAATCCACGTAAGTTAGTGTACTTTTTGACTGGTATAGGGGTTACCCTTCCGACAATAATTTTATTATTCTTTACTGGAACAAACATTTGGCATAGAAACTACGAATTACTTATTCATATTTTATTCCTGAAACTCAACTAGACATTGTATACTCTTTCGTGCAATTGCTTATTTATTAGATCGCGCTTAGATTATTTAATTACAAATAATGCACACCGTTCCACACATTGTCTATTTAACCGACCGCGGTCCGATGCACACCGTTCCACACATTGTCTATTTAACCGACCGCGGTCCGATGCACACCGTTCCACACATTGTCTATTTAACCGACCGCGGTCCGATGCACACCGTTCCACACATTGTCTATTTAACCGACCGCGGTCCGATGCACACCGTTCCACACATTGTCTATTTAACCGACCGCGGTCCGATGCACACCGTTCCACACATTGTCTATTTAACCGACCGCGGTCCGATGCACACCGTTCCACAAATTGTCTATTTAACCGACCGCGGTCCGATGCACACCGTTCCACAAATTGTTATTTAACCGACCGCGGTCCGATGCACACCGTTCCACAAATTGTCTATTTAACCGACCGCGGTCCGATGCACACCGTTCCACACATTGTCTATATAACCGTTCGCGGTCCGATGCACACCGTTCCACACATTGTCTATATAACCGTTCGCGGTCCGATGCACACCGTTCCACAAATTGTCTATTTAACCGACCGCGGTCCGATGCACACCGTTCCACACATTGTCTATATAACCGTTCGCGGTCCGATGTACACCGTTCCACGCACCGTTCCACGCATTGTCTATTTAACCGATCACGGCCCGATGCTTCAGCGATTTTGTTCATTAAGTTTATAAGGTTATGCGAATGTGTATATATCTGGGTTGTATTATCATGCAAGTACATACATCATAGTCATATACTGATATTGACGTATGGACTTGCATGTACATTTTAATGTACTCTTTTTAATGTACTTATTTTAAGAAATGTTCCTATATTTGTTTTCATACGCACGCAGGTGAACTGTTACGAATTTTCAATCTTAGAATATTGTGGTAACTGTAATTCCCCATAATTACAAGAAATGTATTTCTGATGTAACAAATCGTCCAATTTGAAACAATCCAACAATAGCAACACTTCTTTTACTTATTTATTTGATTTTTTTTCTTCTCATATTTATTGTCCGTAAACAATCATGCTGCACAGTCATCCATATCTAGTACAACTTTGTTGCGCTTTGTGTTCTATTATCCTGCACCGCCCGTGTGTCCGTGGTCTATCAGGTAGTGAATCGCGCCGCCGCGCGATAGCCTCGCGATACGTGACTATCTACGAATGTATAACTTAATCTTCAAACATTCGGTCAACGCGCGTAGGGAAGCAACAATGTACTTATTATATCCAAAGAAAACTACTGTGAAACTAAGCATGTTTGAAAATGTAATATTCTCTTGGAAACGGTTAGTTTTGCATCTCTCTGGTGACATCCATCCAAATCCAGGACCTGATGACCTCGACTCAACCCTAGCAAATAGTACAACAGCTACAGATTTATTAAAGTATGGTCTTTCTATTATGCATTTAAATATCCAAAGTCTCCGTCCCAAAATAGATATTCTAGAAATAGAAGCACAATCTTATGACGTACTAATATTTTCTGAGACTTGGATAAATCCCGAAATTGATAATACAGAAATCAAAATCTCCAACTTTGGTATACCCTTTAGGCATGACCGTGTAGGCAAAACTGGATGTGGAGTGTCCATTTACCTTCGAGAAGGCCTGCATGGGTCTATGTGCAATCAACTCTCTATTAACGGACTAGATGCTATTTGGATAGAAACTAAATTTGACAATAACAATATATTAATTGGCGGCTTCTACAGACAACAACGATTACTGATCACTAATTGAAGAGAGCATAGATAGGGCATATAACACAAACTATGAAAACATAATAATTGCTGGAGACTTCAATATTAATATTGCAGACAATCAAGGTAACAAAATTAACAACCTAGTCTCATCATATAATTTGCAACAGTTAATTACAGAACCAACGCACTATACAGAAACCTCTAGTTCCACAATTTATCTTATTATCGTAAAGAATGCAAAATATGTACTTACCAGCTTTGTAAAGGACCCCTTCATACCATACTTGATTAGATACCATTGCCCTATTGTTGTTGTTTTAAAATTCGAGAAACCTACATCATCCTCTTTTAAACGCAATATATGGAAATATGATCAAGGTGATTATGATAAATACAGAAACATATTGGGAATAACTGACTGGGACTCTATCCTCCATAATGAAAACCTAGACAACATTGCCCATACAATTACCGAAACAATACTGTTTGCAGCTTCACAATCAATACCAAACAAAACAGTAACAATTAGACCAAATGACGTCCCTTGGTTCAAAGGTAATATCCGTAAATTAATAAGACAAAGAAACAGAATCCATAGGAAAGCAAAGTCATCAAACTCTGAAATTCATTGGCAACATTTCCGCGAGAAACGAAGCCAAGTCACAAAAGAAATTAGAAAAGCAAAACTCGAGTACAAACAAAACCTTACTGAAAAGCTTAACGACAACTCATTAACTGCAAACAACTGGTTTAAACTGGTAAAACGTTTTATTAACGAAATAAGTCAACTACTATACCAAACTTACAATTTCAAAACCAGGAGGCAACATCGGAAACAGAACAGGCCAATCTCGTGAATACATTTTTCTGCGAACAGTCAACTGTCAAAGACAATAATCAAAATCCACCAGATATAAACCTAATTACTGACAACAGCTTAACCAATATACATATAACACCACAAGACGTAATTGACGCTATCTCATTAGTTGACGCATCCAAGGCATCTGGTCCAGACAAAATAAGTCCTCGCCTCCTGAAGGAAGCTGTTAATGAACTAGCTATACCCCTTTCTACATACTTCAACAACTTGCTAAGCAAATCATACTTGCCAGATGAATGGAAAAGAGCTAATGTTACTCCCATATACAAAAAAAGGAGATCCTACAAATCCAGGAAATTACAGACCCATATCTTTATTAAGCTGTTTAGGAAAAATAATGGAACGTTGTGTTCATAAGTATTTGTATAATTTTATTATTGAGAACAATATTTTAACACCATTTTAATCAGGATTCATTCGTGGGGATTCGACAGTAAATCAACTTGTCTACATATATAATGATATATGCAAAGCTCTAGACCAAGGTAAAGAAATTCGAGTTGTCTTCTGTGACATATCCAAGGCATTCGACCGTGTATGGCATTGGGGCCTTCTCACCAAACTAGCTTCTATGGGCATCCGAAACACCCTTTTACAATGGTTCTCTTCATATCTCTCCAACCGAGAGCAACGGGTAGTCCTAAACAATTCTAACTCTTCATGGGGCAAAGTCATGGCCGGTGTTCTACAGGGGTCAATTCTTGGGCCCCTTCTTTTCCTTGTCTATGTCAACGATATCGTTACAGAAATTAATTCTAGAATACGGCTATTTGCAGATGATACAAGCCTTTATTTAATTGTCGATGATCCTACTACTACCCTACTGCTAGATTGCTTAACATTGACCTAAGTAAGATATATTCATGGGCATCTACTTGGTTAGTTGACTTCAACCCATCTAAAACTGAAACAATGACAGTGTCTAGAAAACAAAACAAACCCCATCATCCTGACCTATTTATGAACATCACTCCAATACAGAACGTAGACGAACACAAGCACTTGGGTATTACATTTTCAAAAGACGGTAAATGGCAATCACAAGCCCAGTCAATCGTTAATCGTGCTTGGCAACGCTTGGGACTCTTACGCCCCCTTAAATTCATTCTGAATCGAAAATCCCTTGTACGTCTATATTTCACAGTCATAATACCTCTACTCGAATACGGCGACGTCATATGGGATAACTGCACTGAAGAACATAAGCGCGAACTTGAATCAATTCAATTAGAGGCTGCTCGAATCGTCACAGGAGCTACTAAGCTATGCAGTATAAATAACCTTTACACCGATTTAAAATGGGAAACGTTGGCAACTAGAAGAAAACAACACAAGTTAGTCTTATTTTACAAAATGAATAACAACTTGACTCCGAACTACTTAGTCGATCTCATACCCGAAACTACACAAACTAGATATACCCTAAGAAATGACTCCAACACACCATTAATTCACTACCGTACTCAGTTATATCAAAATTCCTTTCTCCCTTCAGTAATAAAGGATTGGAACACTCTTCCTCAAACAACTAAATCAAGTCCTTCCATAGCAGCGTTCAAGAAACAGCTTAGCACTAATGTCACTAAACCTCCATCATGTTACCAGACTGGTAGCAGAACTAGTCAAGTGTTGCATACTCGTATACGTCTTGGATGTAGCTCATTAAATTACGACCTCTTTCGTAAATCAACCCAAATTGTGCATGCGGAGAAATTGAAACGGCAATCCATTACTTTTTATACTGTCGCAACTATATCAACATCCGACAAACTTACCTTGCTAACCATGTCCATTAACCTATAACAATCTTATCTACGGCAACGAAAGACTCGGTAACGAGCTAAACGTGCACCTCTTTCACAAAGTACAACAATTCAGTGTTGCCTCTAAGCGATTCACAATTTGATCTACGAACACACGGATGGGCTGGGATGACATAACATAACATAACATAAAGTTTATTTGCATACAACATTTACATGTTTATAGCCTTAAACATCATTCAATATGGTGAAACACAAATTCGCAAGTATAACTAGCCTTAGCAAGGATGACCTCATTATATACCAGTCATAATCAAATAATGCTGCAAGTATAACTAGCCTTAGCAAGGATGACCTCATTATATACCAGTCATAATCAAATAATGCTGCATGGGATGAAACTTCATAGTAATATATATTACGTTATTTATGCTCTAAGTTTGAATGCATGATATACAAATTTAGCTGTACTGTTAATAACTCTATCGCTGTTAGCATTCATAAGAGATACACATTTGTTAGTAGTGGGCCATCTACAAAAATATGGTTGGAAATATTTCAGTCTAAGATTTCTATATTTGGGGCAAACTAAAATGAAATGGTATTCACTTTCGACTACATTCATATCGCAGTATAAACAATTGCGATATTGCCTGTCAACATTAGTATACCTGCCTGTTTCTATTGCTAGATCGTGTGCTGAAACTCTTAATTTAGTGAGGGATATTCTATACGTATTATCATTAAATTGTATACATGACAGGTATTTTTCTAATGTTAAGTCATGTTTAAACAAGCAGTATGTAGATAGTTTACTTGAATTATTGATTCTAGCATACCAAGATTGTTTATATATATCTATTAAACGTTGCTTTATAGAAGCAAAATTGATGGTCGCTGTAAATTGATTAATCCATATATCGGACATACCAATGCTATCTAAAATCATTTTTATTTGATAGGCCCAGTTTGTATTATTGTATGTAATATTATTATTTGCATCGGTTACTAACATTTTATATACATTTTCTAATAGCGGGTTGTTAGTTAAGCAGTAGCTAATCATAATAAATTGTCGTATTGTTTTCATTGGAAAACGTCCTGTTTCTCCATATAAGCAATCTAGATTAGTCTAATTTTTTACCTGTAAGATTTTCCTCAAAACTTTACAGTGTATAAGCTCGATATTTTTGGAGTCATGATAGCCCCATACGGCGGCATTGTAATTAAGTATAGAGCCAACCAGGCTATCAAATAAACGACATTTATCAGACATAGACATTTCAAGTTGATTAAAGACAATACATAAGTTGTGAAGTGCAAATGCAGAATGCTGCGATAGCCGTTTCTGTGTCCTATACCATGAGCCATTTTTAAATAAATGTATTCCCAAATATTTAAAGGATTTCACTGATTCAAATATAGTTCCACACATTACAAAATCATGGCTAGTGCCTCTTCCCCTTTCAAATGTCATAGCTTTCGTTTTAGTGGTATTTACTTTAATGCCCCATAGACGACAATATATTTCCAGGTCATCAAGCATGGATTGTAATGCGTCAGGGGAATGAGCAAATAGAACACCATCATCTGCGAAAAGTAACATGAATATTTGTAATTCGTCTATTGTAAATAATCCTGCAATAGTTGTGTTTATACTATTTAAAATGTCGTTTACAAAGAATAAAAATAGCAAACTTGAGCTCGGATCCCCCTGTTTAACCCCTATATTTGAGCCGAAGAAGCTAGAATGTTTACTCGTATACCTAACACATGATTTAACAGTATTGTACATTGCCTGTAAAGCTTTCACAATGTTTGTACTAACATGTTGCTTCAAAAGTTTCTGAAACAGATATAATCTATTAATCTTATCAAATCATTTTTCGTAGTCCAAGAAAACACAGTATATTTTTTTCTTAGCATCAAGTGTTTTTGTTATAATAGGAATATACAGTCTGTCGTGGATTTCCCTTTTTGAAATCCAAACTGATTATGTATTTAAAGACTCATGTTCAATTGATGAGAACTTGTAGTTTTCAAATACTTTGCAGCAATTTCAATTATTACCGGAACATAATTATGGACTATATTTTTGTTTGAAACAAACGTTATCATAACTTTACAATAAAAAGTATTTATAATTTCATAATACACATAATTTCTTTAATCGGATACCAAGACTTTATGTTTACCATGGAAATGAATTTATATAAGCTTTGTATAAAGCTTGTTTTCAGATCCTTTTTGTATTACAATTATTTTATGACATTTGTATATGTATACATAAATATGTAATAGAACAAATAAATACTGTTTAAACTAAGTGTATTTCGGCATACTGTACTACCACGTGTATTTCGGCATACTGTACTACCACGTGTATTTCGGCATATTGTACTACCACGTGTATTTCGGCATACTGTACTACCACGTGTATTTCGGCATACTGTACTACCAGGTGTATTTCGGCATACTGTACTACCAGGTGTATTTCGGCATACTGTACTACCAGGTGTATTTCGGCATACTGTAATACAACGTGTATTTCGGCATACTGTACTACCACGTGTATTTCGGCATACTGTACTACCAAGTGTATTTCGGTATACTGTACTACCACGTGTATTTCGGCATATTGTACTACCACGTGTATTTCGGCATACTGTACTACCACGTGTATTTCGGCATACTGTACTACCAGGTGTATTTCGGCATACTGTACTACCAGGTGTATTTCGGCATACTGTACTACCAGGTGTATTTCGGCATACTGTAATACAACGTGTATTTCGGCATACTGTACTACCACGTGTATTTCGGCATACTGTACTACCAAGTGTATTTCGGCATACTGTACTACCAAGTGTATTTCGGTATACTGTACTACCACGTGTATTTCGGCATACTGTACTACCAAGTGTATTTCGGTATACTGTACTACCACGTGTATTTCGGCATACTGTACTACCACGTGTATTTCGGCATACTGTACTACCACGTGTATTTCGGCATACTGTACTACCACGTGTATTTCGGCATACTGTACTACCACGTGTATTTCGGCATACTGTACTACCACGTGTATTTCGGCATACTGTACTACCACGTGTATTTCGGCATACTGTACTACCACGTGTATTTCGGCATACTGTACTACCACGTGTATTTCGGCATACTGTACTACCACGTGTATTTCGGCATACTGTACTACCACGTGTATTTCGGCATACTGTACTACCACGTGTATTTCTGCATACTGTACTACCACGTGTATTTCGGCATACTGTACTACCACGTGTAGTTCGGCATACTGTACTACCACGTGTATTTCGGCATACTGTACTACCACGTGTATTTCGGCATACTGTACTACCAGGTGTATTTCGGCATAATGTACTACCAAGTGTATTTCTGCATTCTATACTATCATTGATGTAGATGTAGAACTACGGTAAATATTGGGGCCTCCGTGGTTAATGTCGTTGACTTCAAACCACGTGCCCCTCACTGCTGTAGGTTCGAATCCCACTAGGCTGTCGAAGTATTTCATGTAAGGAAGCTATCCAGTTGGCTTGAGTTAGGTGGGTGGTTATATTCCGGTGTCCGCCCGTACCAGCAATGTTGTACGGATTCATCAAGGGATTTCCACCGCAAATACTAGGTGGCGAATAAGTGTTCGAACGACATCGGTATAAAATGCGCTGAGAAGTGTACTGACATTCTCTCCGCTGGACTGGTACTCCAGGGATCGCAGGTTCGATCCCCCGTCTGACCCTAATAAAATGAACAGTCTTTAAGCTGGGACTTTAAACCGAGCTCTCGCGTCGGTGCTGTACGCCGTGCACGTAAAAGAACTAGAGGAGACTCTGGAATTGGTCTCTGTCTGTATCATTGCACTATCCACCAACAATCTAAAATGACTTATCTCTTCATGGGGCGTCGCTTATATGGGCAACCGGTAGCGACGATAAATAAACATAAAACACACATACTGACATTATGTAATGCTCTATACGTAATTATAACAGTTCGACATACATTGGACACATAATTTCGTCGTTTTCACATTATTTCGTCTTCTACAATGCATTATTCCGTCATAAAACAATGCTATCTTGACAAGAAATATGATTTATTTCCAATAGCAGTAATATAGTATTGATTTAAGTGACGGGCGCCTAAGCAAAGATGGAAACGTGAGAGGGAAATTCTGGAAATACCATGACACACACCATCTTATGTTTCCGTCCACACACACACTGTTTCTAAAATATGGAGTGGAAATTACCAGTAACATTTAAGCAGGAAATAATGGCGTATTATTATGATGAGTAAATATGTCAAAACTTTCCACACTATATGATTAACGATTCTCGGCAGCTATATATCGGTATTCCAAACCCAACACTCATTGTCAGATTGTAACTGGGATGTCGGTTTGTCATGTTCTGATTGTAACTGTGATGTCGGTTTGTCATGTTCTGAGTGTAACTGGGATGTCGGTTTATCATGTTCTGATTGTAACTTAGATGTCGGTTTGTCATGTTCTGATTGTAACTGGTATGTCAGTTTGTCATGTTCTGATTGTAACTGGGATGTCGGTTTTTCATGTTCTGATTGTAACTGGGATGTCGATTTGTCATTTTCTGATTGCAACTGGGATGTCGGTTTGTAATGTTCTGATTGTAACTGGGATGTCGGTTTGTCATGTTCTGATTGTAACTGGGATGTCGGTTTGTAATGTTCTGATTGTAACTGGGATGTCAGTTTGTCATATTCTGATTGTAACTGGGATGTCGGTTTGTCATGTTCTGATTGTAACTGGGATGTCGGTTTGTCATGTTCTGATTGTAACTGGGATGTCGGTTTATCATTTTCTGATTGTAACTGGGATGTCGGTTTGTCATTTTCTGATTGTAACTGGGATGTCGGTTTATCATTTTATGATTATAACTGGGATGTCGGTTTGTCATGTTCTGATTGTAACTGGGATGTCGGTTTGTCATGTTCTGATTGTAACTTAGATGTCGGTTTGTCATGTTCTGATTGTAACTGGGATGTCAGTTTGTCATGTTCTGATTGTAACTGGGATGTCGGTTTGTCATTTTCTGATTGTAACTGGGATGTCGGTTTATCATTTTATGATTGTAACTGGGATGTCAGTTTGTCATGTTCTGATTGTAACTGGGATGTCGGTTTGTCATGTTCTGATTGTAACTGGGATGTCAGTTTGTCATATTCTGATTGTAACTGGGATGTCGGTTTGTCATTTTCTGATTGTAACTGGGATGTCAGTTTGTCATATTCTGATTGTAACTGGGATGTCGGTTTGTTATTTTCTGATTGTAACTGGGATGTCAGTTTGTCATATTCTGATTGTAACTGGGATGTCGGTTTGTCATATTATTCTGATTGTAACTAGGATGTCGGTTTATCATGTTATTCTGATTGTAACTGGGATGTCGGTTTATCATATTATTCTGATTGTAACTGGGATGTCGGTTTGTCATTTTCTGATTGTAACTGGGATGTCAGTTTGTCATGTTCTGATTGTAACTGGGATGTCGGTTTGTCATGTTCTGATTGTAACTGGGATGTCAGTTTGTCATGTTCTGATTGTAACTGGGATGTCGGTTTGTCATTTTCTGATTGTAACTGGTATGTCGGTTTGTCATATTATTCTGATTGTAACTGGAATTTCGGTTTGTCATATTATTTTGATTGTAACTGGGATGTCGGTTTGTCATATTATTCTGATTGTAACTGAGTTGTCGGTTTGTCATGTTCTGATTGTAACTGGGATGTCGGTTTGTCATAATCTGATTGTAACTGGGATGTCGGTTTATCATGTTCTGATTGTAACTGGGATGTCGGTTTGTCATGTTCTGATTGTAACTGGGATGTCGGTTTGTCATATTCTGATTGTAACTGGGATGTCGGTTTGTCATATTCTGATTGCAACTGCGCAACATGTCTACATCCCCGCGAGGGGTTCGACATTAAAGGAAGATAGATAGATAGATTTTATATATAGCTGGCTGGTTTATGTATAATTTCGTTAAGTCAAACTTCGGTTATGTCGAAGTGTATGTTCGGTCCGACGGAATTGGACATATCGCATGTACTCTGTAATTATACAAATGGAATGTTCTGCTTCTGCGTGTCAGCGATGTAAGAAATGTCAGTGTTGTGCATCTAATGTGTTTATAAATAAGTTCGTATAGAAATTAGGTGTGTTTATAAACGTCGTGTTTTTTTATTTGGCAAATTAGTGTGTATACAACTGACATTTCATACCTCGATGAAGCACAGACAAATAGCATTTCATTATTAAATACATCAGTATTGATGAATCTCGTTTTCAGATGTTCATGAAACATTCATTTCATACCTCGATGAAGCACAGAAAAATAGCATAGTAAAGGGGGGGGCACTGCCATTCACCATTCACAGGAAAGCAGCCATGAATGAAATGCCAACATATATTGAATGTAGCTTATATTCATAGTAGGCAAACGTCACCTGAGACCATATAACGGGCAAACATCTCTGAGTGGGGCATGCCCCCGGACCCCCTAGGAGTGTGCGTAATCCATATTTAGGCCTAGCTACGCGCCTGCTTGAGATGTTCAACGGTCTCTTGAAACATCATGCAATCTGCCAGAGGGATAGTTCGTCTATTCGTATCAACAATAGTGCTAACAAATAATTGTTCTGTAATATGTTGTTCCATCAATACTAATAATGTCAACATCTAAATCGTATTAGAGGAGTTTATTAAGTGTTAGTTGATTTTGGATCCTTTAAAATCAACTAGGTTATTGTTTATTGTTTTAAATAGGATCTGTAGTCCAGTCGTAGCACACTGGACTGGTATTCCAGGGATCACAGGTTCGATCCCCGTCTGACCCTAATACAATTAAAAGTCTTTCAAATGGGACTTTAAACCGAGGTCTCGTGTCGGTGCTTTACACCATGCACGCAGAAGAACCAGAGGATACTCTGGAATGGGTATATGTCTGTATCATTGCACTATCCTCCAAATATCTAAAATGACTAATCTCTTCAGTAGGCGTCGCTCATGTGGGCAACCGGTAGCGACGATAAATAAGCGTAAAGCACACTTATTGTTTTATAATATATAGCCATCAAGTCCACATTGCCATCTAGCGGCATGAACTGTGATATTGTATCGATCAACCAGGATTTGGTTATGCTATAAGTCAACCAAATCCCTATTTGACAGATATCTGAATTGCAGGAAGGAGTTGATGATAGTATCATATATATCCATCAAATCTCTATTGGCATAAATCTGCACTAAGTGTGATGGTATATCGGTCAAGCAGGCTTTCATTGTGTTATGATGCAACAACTGTATATAGCCATCAACTCCCTGTTGGCATCTATCTGCACTAAGTGTGATGGTATATCGGTCAAGCACGCTTTCATTGTTTTATGATATAACACACGTATATAGCCATCAACTCCCTGTAGGCATCTATCTGCACTAAGTGTGATGGTATATCGGTCAAGCACGCTTTCATTGTTTTATGATATAACACATGTATATAGCCATCAACTCCCTGTTGGCATATATCTGCACTAAGTGTGATGGTATATCGGTCAAGCAGCCTTTCATTGTTTTATGATATAACACATATATATATAGCCATCAACTCCCTGTAGGCATCTATCTGCACTAAGTGTGATGGTATATCGGTCAAGCACGCTTTCATTGTGTTATGATATAACACATGTATATAGCCATCAACTCCCTGTAGGCATCTATCTGCACTAAGTGTGATGGTATATCGGTCAAGCACGCTTTCATTGTTTTATGATATAACACATGTATATAGCCATCAACTCCCTGTTGGCATATATCTGCACTAAGTGTGATGGTATATCGGTCAAGCAGCCTTTCATTGTTTTATGATATAACACATATATATATAGCCATCAACTCCCTGTAGGCATCTATCTGCACTAAGTGTGATGGTATATCGGTCAAGCACGCTTTCATTGTGTTATGATATAACACATGTATATAGCCATCAACTCCCTGTAGGCATCTATCTGCACTAAGTGTGATGGTATATCGGTCAAGCACGCTTTTATTGTGTTATGATACAACAACTGTATATAGCCATCAACTCCCTGTTGGCATCTATCTGCACTAAGTGTGATGGTATATCGGTCAAGCACGCTTTCATTGTTTTATGATATAACACATGTATATAGCCATCAACTCCCTGTTGGCATCTATCTGCATGCTACTATGCTATATATACATCTAATCCACTGTTTCGCGTCTGCAATAATGTTCTATTGAATCCACCAACAAGGATGTTATTGTGCTCTGCTATATATACATCTAATTAGCATTGTCATCTGCATATAATGTTCTATTAAATCCATCAACAAGGCTGTTATTGTTCTATGCTATATATACATCAAATTTCGCATTAGCATCTGCATATAATGTTCTATTAAACCCATCAACAAGGCTGTTATTGTTCTATGCTATATATACATCAAATTTCGCATTAGCATCTGCATATAATGTTCTATTAAACCCATCAACAAGGCTGTTATTGTTCTATGCTATATATACATCAAATTTCGCATTAGCATCTGCATATAATGTTCTATTAAACCCATCAACAAGGCTGTTATTGTTCTATGCTATATATACATCAAATTTCGCATTAGCATCTGCATATAATGTTCTATTAAACCCATCAACAAGGCTGTTATTGTTCTATGCTATATATACATCAAATTTCGCATTAGCATCTGCATATAATGTTCTATTAAACCCATCAACAAGGATGTTATTGTGCTCTGCTATATATACATCCAATTAGCATTGTCATCTGCATATAATGTTCTATTGAATGCACCAATGAGGATGTTATTGTGCTGTGCTATATATACATCCAATTAGCATTGTCATCTGCATATAATGTTCTATTGAATGCACCAATGAGGATGTTATTGTGCTGTGCTATATATACATCAAATTCGAATTGTCATCTGCATTTAATGTTCTATTAAATCGGTCAACCAGGATTGAATGTGTTATAATACATAGCCTTGGCAGAAGTAGTATACACGGATTTTACTGTGCAGAAATATATAGCTATGTACTCCACATTGTATGTATTGCTATATTATGAGATGGTACGGTGGTCGGCAGATCGGACAGGTGGATATTCCCCGGGTACTCTGGTTTCCTCATACACGAATGACCACATATACGCTTTCATCCGCGCCAACGAAAGTGATTAATATATTATAATATTATATACATCTGTATCTTTTACTATATTTCATTGTCAACTAGCTATCGAATCCACATCCTCATCTGTATGTATTGCTATATGATATCGTCAACTAGCTATCGAATCCACATCCTCATCTGTATGTATTGCTATATGATATCGTCAACAGCTATCGAATCCACATCCTCATCTGTATGTATTGCTATATGATATCGTCAACAGCTATCGAATCCACATCCTCATCTGTATGTATTGCTATATGATATCGTCAACAGCTATCGAATCCACATCCTCATCTGTATGTATTGCTATATGATATCGTCAACAAGCTATCGAATCCACATCCTCATCTGTATGTATTGCTATATGATATCGTCAACAGCTATCGAATCCGCATTGTCATCTGTATCTTTTCCTATATTACATCGTCAATTAGGGTCTGCTTATATTGAAATGTTTAGCAATCCAATCCACAAAGACCTGCATCTGCATTATATGCTATATTACATCGACAATTAGGGTCTGCTTATATTGAAATGTTTAGCAATCCAATCCACAAAGACCTGCATCTGTATTATATGCTATATTACATCGTCAATTAGGGTCTGCTTATATTGCAATGTTTAGCAATCCAATCCACAAAGACCTGCATCTGCATTATATGTTATATTACATCGTCAACTAGCTATCGAATCCACATTGTCATCTGTATCATTGCCTATATTACATCGTCTATTAGGGCTTGCTTATATCGCAATGTGTAGCAATCCAATCCACAAAAGTCTGCATCTGAATTATATGTTATATTAAATTCGTCAACCAGGATTTGATAATGTCATAATATGTATCCATCCATTTTACATTGGCATCTGTATACTCTGCAGCGATGGTGATCAGTTTCCTAGCTGCACCAAGGTCATCCATGTCTCGTACAAAACTCTTCACCTGTGGAATGAAGGATATAGAGGGTAGTATGTGTTTATTTAACGCCACTCGTAGAAATACAAATTTCGGTGGTCACTCGAGGAAATGAAATACTATCTTACACTAATACACACAAACCTTTTTCTTTTATGATTTCCAATGACTTTCTTTTTATTGGCTAATACAATTTTGTTTGTTTTTCAAATGTTATTCATTTTAGCTGTCTGGAGCTTCATTGCACTAAGTGACACAACCGCACAACCACTCCTGTTAGTGTGAACGTAATAAGAACTAGTTCATGAAGTATAGTTTCCAAGTTAGTTTCTGTTTGTTGTCAACATTAAAACCTGCATACCAAACAAATTCATTACAATATATTACTTAATAAGTAACTGTTCATGGTAGTCAGAAAATAGCTCAAATACATCTAAATTTAACCGTGCAGGAATACGAAACACAACAGGTAGCAGAGGAAATGTCATCTTTCACTGGATCAAAGCATTGGAAAGATGAACTATACAATCTGAAATGTCTATGGAATATAACTTTCTATTAGTTTTACAATGTATACTGAGATAAGGTCAGTTGACTGCCATCTAAATACTGTTTAATGATTAATGACCATACATGTAGACTTTGTTGACCATTGACTTATCCGTTCGTGAGAAGAATATGCTTGAACTATCTCATAAAATGATGACCTTTTGACATTTCGACGGCCATCTTGGACGACATAAGCATGCAATTGCGATGAAAATGGAAGTCGTGATAGCTCAGTGGTAGCGCGTTCGCTTCATGTGAGAAAGGCCCGGAGTTCGAGCACCGCCGGAGCCGTTACGATTGTGCCCTTAGGCGATGTTCACGGACGACGGACATACTAACTAAGTATAACCATGACGATAACGCAATGCTATAAACACAATGGTTACTGAGGAGAAGATGTTCACGGACGACGGACAGACACATTGCGGCAACAATACCACACATGAGTTTTGTTCAGGTTAGCTAACAAAAGTGATTGGATTTCAATTAATTAACACGATTTTGATAATATCATATGAAGACATCTGGCGAAGGAACAACGGAACAACAGTAAAACAATCGATTATAACTGAAAGAAGCAACATACATTTCGGGATCAATCGGACTCATATCTTCCAATGGAGTCAGTAGGAACAACAGTTATGTCGCTTAAAGATGGGCACATATTCACCATAGCAAAGAAATAATTCAAATAAAATACAAATTGAGCGAACAATTAGTTTATAACCAATCCTAAAATTCCTGCGTGAAACAAACAATGCATCATGAATAACTCTGAATAGCAATGCATGTCGGTACAGCTTTAGTGTTATATCTCGTAATTTTCGCATAGCAGATGTCGCATGTGTGCAGACGTATACACGCGAAGTTCTAGCACAATTCAGCTCAAGGATGCATCGTCGTTTCCTAACATTAACACACTTTTAAGCGAATTATCAAATTACATATGAATCAGGAACAGTGAAAGCCATTATTATCATTAGTGATAGTGCAATTAGTGATGTTGTTGCTCTCGATGTGTATTCGGTGATAGGTAATTAGATCATACATTGGATCAAATAACTATCTTCTGATATTAAATAGCTGGAAGTAGTTAACGCGTTTTATAGTAACGCTTTGCAGTCAAGGCCATTTGGAAAAGTTGTTACTTAGGAAATAATATTTATCTTTAAATTATGTATTGGCTAATATGATTTGGAATTCTGACGTGTAGGAATTAACCACGCAAGTCGTCGGCGACGCATGCCCCACTCGGAGATTTTTGCCCGCTATATCGTCTCAGGTGACGTTTGCCTACTATGAACATCAGCTACATTCAATATCTGTTGGCATTTCGTTCATGGCTGCTTTCTTGTGAATGATCAATTGCAGTGTTCCCCCTTACCCCCTTACGATCCAGTTTGTATTGCATTGTTTCACATTTATTTAATTTTCATTTCCAGGAACTGTAAAAATAAATATTACGCACGTGCGTACATGAGTACGTCTAGATGGTTAATACCGTCGCTCACAGCGACTTTAAATAACGCAAATACAAGTATTATTTCGATTCTAATATGACAAAATATGTAAAAAGCGAATAATAGCTGTAAATTACGTCATAGAATTTCAGAATTGCTAGTAAAATGACGTCAGGGTTGACATCCAGCGCTAAGCCATGTTGTTTTATTGCAGATTTATAAACACCATACATTAATTTCTTCGCGCAATTATACAGACACAATGCCCAGTCATGTTAGAATAAATCTTCAATCCAGTGGGTTTTCATATGAATCTTCCATATGATTGGAATATCGATTGACCTGATTGGAATATCGATTGACCTGATTGGAATATCGATTGATATGATTGGAATATCGATTGACATGATGGGAATATCGATTGACCTGATTCGAATATCGATTGACCTGATTGGAATATCGATTGACATGATGGGAATATCGATTGACATGATGGGAATATCGATTGACCTGATTGGAATATCGATTGACCTGATTGGAATATCGATTGACCTGATTGGAATATCGATTGACCTGATTGGAATATCGATTGACCTGATTGGAATATCGATTGACATGATGGGAATATCGATTGATATGATGGGAATATCGATTGACCTGATTGGAATATCGATTGACCTGATTGGAATATCGATTGACCTGATTGGAATATCGATTGACATGATGGGAATATCGATTGACCTGATTGGAATATCGATTGACCTGATTGGAATATCGATTGACATGATGGGAATATCGATTGATATGATGGGAATATCGATTGATATGATGGGAATATCGATTGATACAATGGGAATAACGATTGATATGGTTGGAATATCGATTGATACAATGGGAATAACGATTGATATGGTTGGAATATTGATTCCAATAATGCCAATCGATATTCCAACCATGCCAAGTATTATCGTCATGTAATGTTTTAACAGCTTGATTATCATACAAGTTATGTTCAGTAATATTACGAATGTGATGTGGAAGTCGTGATAGCGCATATGTAGCGACTTGGCTGGAAGCTAAGAACTATGTGGGGTGGGGTGACGTTACTGTATATCAGTGTATACTTTGGACGGGCGGGGCTAGTACACTACGGGGAAGGTGGGGTAAGAAACATATGCACATAGCTGGAGTTAGTGTAATAAGGGTAATGGCGAGGTTAGTCAATTATTAGGGAAGGGTAGATGAAAGAAAGATGCGAGGAAATGATCAAATATGGTGAATAGTAGAGGAGGGTGTGTTACTATACTATGATATTGAGAAGGATGGGGGTGGGGGGGGGTAAGCAAAATATGTGCAAGGGGTATTGATATCCGGGCTTAATATATACCTACCATGTCTAGTTCGTATTGGGTGTTAAAACGTCCAGTGGCTGCCGTGATGATCTCCAGTAGCATTTGTATACTGTCGGAAAACCTGGAAAATATCGAAAGGAATGGATTAGTTGTCCAATGAAGAACACATTGGACTGTAGCTGCATCCTCCGACCTATCACACTAATATGGGACTATAGATACATTTCCAATGCACCGCTGCTATCGGACTTTACACCGAGGTCTCGTGTCGGTGCTTTACACCGTGCACGTAAAAGAACCAGAGGAGACTCTGGAATTGGTCTCTGTCTGTATCATTGCACAATGCTCCAACAATCTAAAATGACTAATCTCTTCAGGAGGCGTCGCTCATATGGGCAACCGGTAGCGACGATATATAAACGTAAAACACACGCTGCCTGCTATCGCTATCTACAAGTCATGCATAAGCACCAGGGGTACTTTTTGTAATGTGTTAGCTTCTGTATATTGCACTATCCTTCAACAATACAATTATAATTCATATTATTCTGGAGGATCTGTCTGAATAACCAAGCTGTGTGCGTGACTTACGTGTATTTATCGTCGCTACCGGTTGCCCATATGAGCGACGCCTCCTGAAGAGATTAGTCATTTTAGATTTTTGGAGGACCCATTCCACAGAGTCTCCTCTGGTTCTTTTACGTGCACGGTGTATAGCACCGACACGAGACCTCAGTTTAAAGTCCCATCTGAAAGATTTTGTTCATTTTATTAGTGTCAGATGGGGGATCGAACCTGCAATCCCTGGATTACCAGTCCAACGTTTTAACCACTGGACTACTAATCATTCTGTACTATGTTTATAGTGTACTTGAATTCGCCATTATGTAGATTGTTTAGTGATGTCCGTGATCCTGTTGTAAACCGTCGTATTTGGAATCGAAGCGTCCCTGGGTTCGATACTCAGCTATGGCACCTATCAAGTGAATCAACATAAGCTTAGTTTTTTAGATCGATTGCAAAACAAGTTCTTACAACTTATATTAATCACTCTCGAGACCTCACTCCTGATGGAATCCATCGCCACGAGGGAGAGAGAAGAGGCAACGTGGAATTTAAATGCCTTGCCTAAGGGCACACTCGTAACTGCTCCAGCTGGGCTCGAAATCCGGACCTTTCGCACCTGAAGCGAACGCGCTACCACTGCGCTATCACGACATCCACAAGCTTATTCCATTGAAATGGAATGAGCATGTACAATGCGATTCCATCAAGTCCTGTTAATCACGTAAAATTCGCGTGAGCATTATTCCGCTAATTTCCCGATTCTTGCAGGACATGTTGAATTCGTGTGGACAGACATCCAACATTCGTAATATGATAATATGTAGACGATAGCCAGGTATACATGAATTTACTCTTGGCTTCGCCAATGTTCACGTTTGCGAATTGTTACGAAAATAAAACGAATAAATAATCATTTAAGGTAATACGATTTACTGTATAACATGCTAACACATACTTACTCGTGATATATATCTGACCAGTAGTCCACTACGATCCTCCAGGCTAGCAGACGTCCCGTAGGTGAACTTGCTATTCCCGCCAGAACATCTATCTTTTCTGTTTTTGAAAATATGTCTGTCGTGAACACTATTTCTGCAAGTCTAATGAGAGAAACGCTGTGTTAGTGTTCTTCCAACTCATGACACTAACAAATATTTTTATAATTTTAAGATTCTGACAGGAAGAGACAGCACTATCGCGCAAATTAGAATATGTTTTAAGAAATCAGAACCACCTCTGATCAGATCAGGGATGGATTAGCAGCCTTTACATAGTTCACATAAAAATGTGTTCACAAATAAAATAGTGTATACATTATTTACATAGATAAGAACTACGACGCTGTAAAATAATAAAGCAGGTTTTGGCACATATGCGTATTAATGCCGGATTAGTGAATAACGTGATCAAGTTATTTGTTTTAGACAATGTAAGAACATTATCACAATCATAATCGATATTGATTGTAGTAGTGTTTGTATCACGGGAAGTACATTCAATATGTTATTGATGCTTGCAGCCTAAGTTGTGGTCGTGCTGAGTTACGAAATAACATTATCCATCTAAAATATTCATTCGATAACGAATATAAGATGGGTGCTGGTACAGCGTTTATACACATTTATTTTAGCTCGATTGCGAAACAAGTTCTTTCAACTTATATTAATCACTCTCGAGACCTCATTCCTGATGGAATTCATCGCAACGATTGAGAGAGAAGATGCAATGTGGAATTTAAATCCATTGCCTAAGGACACAATCGTAACGGCTCCAGCGGGGCTCGAACTCCGGATAGTTTGAACCTGAAGCGTTACCAATGCAATATCACAACATACACTTTGTTTAGTATAGTATAGAGCAATTGTATGGACTTCATTTTTATCGTTAAACATAACATAACATAACATATATTTTATTAGGCATGAAATTGTACAAAACACATCAATAGCCAACACAATTAACAAATATGTAATGTGCAGTAGAGCAATTGTATGGACTTCATTTTGAAACATAACATAACAACATATATTTTATTAGGCATGAAATTGTACAAAACACATCAATAGCCAACACAATTAACAAATATGTAATGTGCAAAGACAATTTACAGAGAAGTTTAAATGCTATTATGTTCTTACTTAGTTTCTATTGTATGTCAAAGACTGAAAGTGTCCGATTAGCGCAGTGGTTAGCGCATTCGCTTCTCACCAATGCAACCCGTGTTCGATCTTCGGACCGGGAAGTATGTGAGATGGTACAGTAGTTGCCAGATCGGACAGTTGGGTTTTCTCCGGGTGCTCCGGTTTCTTCCCACACGAATGACCACATTTACGCTTTCATCCGTGCCAACGAGAGTGATTAATATATGGTGTTAAAACTTGCTTCGCAATCGTAAAATATATAAAACCGAAAGTGTTATAAATCTACATCGGTAGCCGAGTATTATAGTCAATTGAAAGTAACAAACAGTGTACTATTTTGTTTGTATTCATGTTAACTCTTTCAGCGCCGAATAAATTCAGAGCATGTGCAAACAACATAGATCCAGATCAGCCGCGGCGTAACGCCGCGTCTGATCAGGATCTATGTTGTTTGCTATTCGGACAGGTGCTTCAGCTCCACTGTCTGAAGAGCAATCAGCATATAGCCTGATCAGACGGCATGTTCTGTTCTGTCCGATCGGGTTCTCTACTTTTTTTACAAAGTCGCTTTTATGCGACATTGACGGTGAAAGAGTAAAAAATGGTGTTAAAACAAACCTGCTAATTAGCCACGGTTTATCAACACACGTTAATGCACCAAGTAGATAGTTCTTTTCAATCGATGATTCTGTAGTATTGAACTTATGGAGTACAAATTCCCATGCTTCTGCTCCGCCATATCTTACACCAATGCAGTACACCGTTTCTTTCAGATCTGGGTCTATGCTGCAATGCGATATATTGTATATAATGTAGCGAACGTCGGGAACAGCCGAAATACGAAACAAACGAAAGCTAATATAAATCATAAACAAGAGTAAGATACAAGATAACCTAGAGTCCAGATACAAGGCAACCTTAGAGCCGGATACAAGGTAGCCTTAGAGCCCAGATACAAGGTAGCCTTAGAGCCCAGATACAAGGTAATCTAGAGCCCAGATACAAGGTAACATATAGCCCAGATACAAGGTAACCTTAGAGCCGGATACAAGGTAGCCTTAGAGCCCAGATACAAGGTAATCAAGAGCCCAGATACAAGGTAACCGTAGAGCCGGATACAAGGTAGCCTTAGAGCCCAGATACAAGGTAATCTAGAGCCCAGATACAAGGTAACATATAGCCCAGATACAAGGTAACCTTAGAGCCGGATACAAGGTAGCCTTAGAGCCCAGATACAAGGTAATCAAGAGCCCAGATACAAGGTAACCTTAGAGCCGGATACAAGGTAGCCTTAGAGCCCAGATACAAGGTAACCTAGAGCCCAGATACAAGGTAACCTAGAGCACAGATACAAGGTAGCATAGCGCCCAGATACAAGGTAGCATAGCGCCCAGATACAAGGTAACCTAGAGCCCAGATACAAGGTAACCTAGAGCCCAGATACAAGGTAACCTAGAGCCCAGACAAGGTAACAGAGCCCAGAAACAAGGTAACCTAGAGCCCAGATACAAGGTAACCTAGAGCCCAGATACAAGGTAATCTAGAGCCCAGATACAAGGTAACCTAGAGCACAGATACAAGGTAACATAGAGCCCAGATACAAGGTAATCAAGAGCCCAGATACAAGGTAACCTAGAGCCCAGATACAAGGTAATCTAGAGCCCAGATACAAGGTAACCTAGAGTCCAGATACAAGGTAATCTAGAGCCCAGATACAAGGTAATCAAGAGCCCAGTTACAAGGTAACCTAGAGCCCAGATACAAGGTAACCTAGAGCCCAGATACAAGGTAACCTAGAGCCCAGATACAAGGTAATCAAGAGCCCAGTTACAAGGTAACCTAGAGCCCAGGTACATGGCAACCTAGAGCCCAGATACAAGGTAACCTAGAGCCCAGATACAAGGTAACATAGAGCCCAGAAACAAGGTAGCATAGCGCCCAGATACAAGGTAACCTAGAGCCCAGATACAAGGTAACCTAGAGCCCAGATACAAGGTAACCTAGAGCCCAGATACAAGGTAACCTAGAGCCCAGATACAAGGTAACCTAGAGCCCAGATACAAGGTAACCTAGAGCCCAGATACAAGGTAACCTAGAGCCCAGATACAAGGTAACCTAGAGCCCAGAAACAAGGTAACCTAGAGCCCAGATACAAGGTAACCTAGAGCCCAGATACAAGGTAATCTAGAGCCCAGATACAAGGTAACCTAGAGCACAGATACAAGGTAACATAGAGCCCAGATAAAAGGTAATCAAGAGCCCAGATACAAGGTAACCTAGAGCCCAGATACAAGGTAATCTAGAGCCCAGATACAAGGTAACCTAGAGTCCAGATACAAGGTAATCTAGAGCCCATATACAAGGTAATCAAGAGACCAGTTACAAGGTAACCTAGAGCCCAGATACAAGGTAACCTAGAGCCCAGATACAAGGTAACTTAGAGCCCAGATACAAGGTAATCAAGAGCCCAGTTACAAGGTAACCTAGAGCCCAGGTACATGGCAACCTAGAGCCCAGATACAAGGTAACCTAGAGCCCAGATACAAGGTAACATAGAGCCCAGAAACAAGGTAGCATAGCGCCCAGATACAAGGTAACCTAGAGCCCAGATACAAGGTAACCTAGAGCCCAGATACAAGGTAACCTAGAGCCCAGATACAAGGTAACCTAGAGCCCAGATGCAAGGTAACCTAGAGCCCAGATACAAGGTAACCTAGAGCCCAGATACAAGGTAACCTAGAGCCCAGATACAAGGTAACCTAGAGCCCAGATACAAGGTAACCTAGAACCCAGATATAAGGTAACCTAGAGCCCAGATACAAGGTAACCTAGAGCCCAGACACAATGTAACCTAGAGCCCAGATACAAGGTATCCTAGAGCCCAGATACAAGGTAACCTAGAGCCCAGATACAAGGTAACCTAGCACCCAGATATAAGGTAACCTAGAGCACAGATACACAGTAACCTAGAGCCCAGATACAAGGTAACATAGAATCCAGATACAAGGTAGCCTAGAGCCCAGATACAAGGTAACCTAGAGCCCAGATACAAGGTAACCTAGAACCCAGATATAAGGTAACCTAGAGCACAGATACAAAGTAACCTAGAGCCCAGATACAAGGTAACATAGAACCCAGATACAAGGTAATCTAGAGCCCAGATACAAGGTAATCTAGAGCCCAGATACAAGGTAACCTAGAGCCCAGAAACAAGGTAACCTAGAGCCCAGATACAAGGTAACCTAGAGCCCAGATACAAGGTAGCCTAGAGCCCAGATACAAGGTACCTAGAGCCCAGATACAAGGTAGCCTAGAGCCCAGATACAAGGTAGCCTAGAGCCCAGATACAAGGTAACCTAGAGCCCAGATACAAGGTAGCCTAGAGCCCAGATACAAGGTAACCTAGAGCCCAGATACAAGGTAACCTAGCCCAGATACAAGGTAACCTATAGCCCAGATACAAGGTAACCTATAGCCCAGATACAAGGTAACCTAGAGCCCAGATACAAGGTAACCTAGAGCCCAGATACAAGGTAACCTAGAGCCCAGATACAAGGTAACCTAGAGCCCAGATACAAGGTAACATAGAGCCCAGATACAAGGTAACATAGAGCCCAGATACAAGGTAATCAAGAGCCCAAATAATTGGTAATCAAGAGCCCAGATACAAGGTAACATAGAGCCCAGATACAAGGTAACATAGAGCCCAGATACAAGGTAACATAGAGCCCAGATACAAGGTAACATAGAGCCCAGATACAATGAAATCAAGAGCCCAGATAAAAGGTAACATAGAGCCCAGATATAAGACAAACAAGACACATACATTAATGTGTCGTAATGACTGGGCCGATCTCATGAAACTATATGAATATCGTAACAAAGATATGCCTTCAACCAGAAGTTACGGCAAATCATATTGGGTTATTTTTTATCAAGAACCACTCAAATCGATCAATACAACATACTTTCGATAGATCTTGCTCATATTAGTTGTGCGAATCCTGACACCGACGTTCAGTTCATTTCAGAGAATGACAAACACAAATAAAAGATGGTTTGTGTTCAATCGTTCTTGTTATCTGCTATATGTATGCAATTATAGACATATCAAACTTTATTGAGATTAATAGAATAGTCGTGATAGCGCAGTGGATGCGCGTTCGCTTCAGGTCCGGAGTTCGAGCCCTGCTGGAGCAGTTACGAGTGTGCCCTTAGGCAAGGCATTTAAAATCCACGTGGCGATGGATTTCATCAGGAATGAGGTCTCGAGAGTGATTAATATAAATTGAAATAACTTGTTTCGCAATCGAGCTAAAGTAAATGTGTATAAACTAATAGAATAGTATTATAGACAATTACATACTATGGAATACATTAACAGTTACTAACCCGCTACTTGTATTCAACATTAGGATAATGCTTAATATGACATATACACTATCTATCAACGGAGAAACCATATACACTACCTATCAACGGAGAAACCAAATACACTATATATCAACGGAGAAACCATATACACTACCTATCAACGGAGAAACCAAATACACTATCTATCAACGGAGAAACCAAATACACTACCTATCAACGGAGAAACCATATACACTACCTATCAACGGAGAAACCAAATACACTACCTATCAACGGAGAAACCAAATACACTACCTATCAACGGAGAAACCAAATACACTACCTATCAACGGAGAAACCAAATACACTACCTATCAACGGAGAAACCAAATACACTACCTATCAACGGAGAAACCAAATACACTACCTATCAACGGAGAAACCAAATACACTACCTATCAACGGAGAAACCAAATACACTACCTATCAACGGAGAAACCAAATACACTACCTATCAACGGAGAAACCAAATACACTACCTATCAACGGAGAAACCAAATACACTACCTATCAATGGAGAAACCAAATACACTACCTATCAACGGAGAAACCAAATACACTACCTATCAACGGAGAAACCAAATACACTACCTATCAACGGAGAAACCAAATACACTACCTATCAACGGAGAAACCAAATACACTACCTATCAACGGAGAAACCAAATACACTACCTATCAACGGAGAAACCAAATACACTACCAATTACTGAACTAAGCATTATAAGGAGAACTATGACGACCACCCAACGACGAGTTGTGTGTTTTACGTTTATTTATCGTCGCTACCGGTTGCCCATATGAACGACGCCTCCTGAAGAGATTGGCCATTTCAGATTTTTGGAGGATAGTGCAATGATACAGACAGAGACCCATTCCTCTGGTTGTCTTACGTGCACGATGCAAAGCACCGACACGAGACCCATGTTTAAAGTCCCAGCTGAAAGACGGTGTTTGACTGAGCTCCTGTTGTGACTTTAAACTCGCACAACAAACAAACCAATATAACACAGTGTTGTGTTTTTACGTTTATTTATCGTCGCTACCGGTTGCCCATATGAGCGACGCCTCCTGAAGAGATTAGTTATTTTAGATTTTGGAGGATAGTGCATGATACAGTCAGAGACCCATTCCAGAATCTCCTCTGGTTCTTTTACGTGCACGGTGTAAAGCACCGACACGAGACCTCGGTTTAACGTCCCATCTGAAAGACTGTTAATTTTATTAGGGTCAGACGGGGATCGAACCTGCGATCCCTGGATTACCAGTCCAGCGCAATATAACACATTGTTATACGTTTGGTATTAAACATGATTTATTTTACATTGATTGCGATTTAGTATTATCATAACACATGCCACAGCTATGTTTGTTTCATATACCATAATTATAGCAGAAAATACAGCTACCCAGACCCAACAGAAGACAGCTACACGTATATACTCATTTAAGAAATAACTGGAAACAGTTCACTTATTTAACCACCAAAAAAAAAAGATAACAAAAAAAAAAAGAGTGCTATACAAATCTGGTATAATAATAATAATAATATGTTTTGGAAAAGCAACAGCAATTTGTGCAATGAGTTTTTCAACATATTTAATCGCTCTCGAGACATCAATCATTATGGATTCCATGGCAATGAAGGAGAGAGGATAGTCAATGTGGAAATTAAGTGTATTCTCTTAAACTTTATTTATTTTACAACGATTGCGAAGCAAGTTCTAACACCTTATATTAATCACTCTCGTTGGCGCGGATGAAAGCGTATTTGTTGGAGGAAACCGGAGTACCCGGAGACAACCCACCTGTCCGATCTGGCGACCACCGTACCATCTCACTTCCCGGTCCCAGGATCTAACATGGGTTTCATTGGTGAGAAGCGAGCGCGCTAACCACTGACCTAATCGGACAGCGCGCTAACCACTGACCTAATCGGACAGCGCGCTAACCACTGACCTAATCGGACAGCGCGCTAACCACTGACCTAATCGGACAGCGCGCTAACCACTGACCTAATCGGACAGCGCGCTAACCACTGACCTAATCGGACAGCCAGCTAACCACTGACCTAATCGGACAGCGCGCTAACCACT
>CM026386.1:71051367-71070532 GCA_014843695.1 Archivesica marissinica
ACTACCTATCAACGTAGAAACCAAATACACTACCAATTACTGAACTAAGCATTATAAGGAGAACTATGACGACCACCCAACGACGAGTTGTGTGTTTTACGTTTATTTATCGTCGCTACCGGTTGCCCATATGAACGACGCCTCCTGAATAGATTGGCCATTTCAGATTTTTGGAGGATAGTGCAATGATACAGACAGAGACCCATTCCTCTGGTTGTCTTACGTGCACGATGCAAAGCACCGGCACGAGACCCATGTTTAAAGTCCCAGCTGAAAGACGGTGTTTGACTGAGCTCCTGTTGTGACTTTAAACTCGCACAACAAACAAACCAATATAACACAGTGTTGTGTTTTTACGTTTATTTATCGTCGCTACCGGTTGCCCATATGAGCGACGCCTCCTGAAGAGATTAGTTATTTTAGATTTTGGAGGATAGTGCATGATACAGTCAGAGACCCATTCCAGAATCTCCTCTGGTTCTTTTACGTGCACGGTGTAAAGCACCGACACGAGACCTCGGTTTAACGTCCCATCTGAAAGACTGTTAATTTTATTAGGGTCAGACGGGGATCGAACCTGCGATCCCTGGATTACCAGTCCAGCGCAATATAACACATTGTTATACGTTTGGTATTAAACCTGATTTATTTTACATTGATTGCGATTTAGTATTATCATAACACATGCCACAGCTATGTTTGTTTCATATACCATAATTATAGCAGAAAATACAGCTACCCAGACCCAACAGAAGACAGCTACACGTATATACTCATTTAAGAAATAACTGGAAACAGTTCACTTATTTAACCACCAAAAAAAAAAGATAACAAAAAAAAAAAGAGTGCTATACAAATCTGGTATAATAATAATAATAATATGTTTTGGAAAAGCAACAGCAATTTGTGCAATGAGTTTTTCAACATATTTAATCGCTCTCGAGACATCAATCATTATGGATTCCATGGCAATGAAGGAGAGAGGATAGTCAATGTGGAAATTAAGTGTATTCTCTTAAACTTTATTTATTTTACAACGATTGCGAAGCAAGTTCTAACACCTTATATTAATCACTCTCGTTGGCGCGGATGAAAGCGTATTTGTTGGAGGAAACCGGAGTACCCGGAGACAACCCACCTGTCCGATCTGGCGACCACCGTACCATCTCACTTCCCGGTCCCAGGATCTAACATGGGTTTCATTGGTGAGAAGCGAGCGCGCTAACCACTGACCTAATCGGACAGCGCGCTAACCACTGACCTAATCGGACAGCGCGCTAACCACTGACCTAATCGGACAGCGCGCTAACCACTGACCTAATCGGACAGCGCGCTAACCACTGACCTAATCGGACAGCGCGCTAACCACTGACCTAATCGGACAGCCAGCTAACCACTGACCTAATCGGACAGCGCGCTAACCACTGACCTAATCGGACAGCCAGCTAACCACTGACCTAATCGGACAGCCAGCTAACCACTGACCTAATCGGACAGCCGTACCACTGACCTAATCGGACAGCCAGCTAACCACTGACCTAATCGGACAGCCAGCTAACCACTGACCTAATCGGACAGCCAGCTAACCACTGACCTAATCGGACAGCCAGCTAACCACTGACCTAATCGGACAGCCAGCTAACCACTGACCTAATCGAACAGCCAGCTAACCACTGACCTAATCGGACAGCCAGCAAACCACTGACCTAATCGGACAGCCAGCAAACCACTGACCTAATCGGATATTCTTTTCTAATGGCACACTCTTATCGGCTACAGCAAGGCGCGTAAAGTGGAGTAAAGTTGGACGGAAATTATCCGAGTCAAAACAATAGTATGTAGTTTTCAAAATTAATGTCCAAGTATTGGAACTGTGGAAGTCGTGATAGCGCAGTGGTAGCGCGTTTACTTCATGTGCGAAAGGTCCGCAGTTCTTCTCTCTCCCTCGTGGTGATGGATTCCATCAGGAATGAGGCCTCGAGAGTGATTAATATATTTAAGTTGAAAGAACTTGTTTCGCAATCGAACTAAAATAAATTTGTATAAACTAATGTCCAAGTACATTAAACATTTGAACCCTTTCCATCATAGAGATTTAAGTTAATATTCTACTATATCTCCATACAAACGACAGCCATTTAACCCTTTCCATCATAGAGATTTAAGTTAATATTCTACTATATCTCCATACAAACGACAGCCATTTAACCCTTTCCTTCATAGAGATTTAGGTTAATATTCTACTATATCTCCATACAAACGACAGTCATTTAACCCTTTCCATCATAGAGATTTAGGTTAATATTCTACTATATCTCCATACAAACGACAGTCATTTAACCCTTTCCATCATAGAGATTTAGGTTAATATTCTACTATATCTCCATACAAACGACAGCCATTTAACCCTTTCCATCATAGAGATTTAGGTTAATATTCTACTATATCTCCATACAAACGACAGTCATTTAACCCTTTCCATCATAGAGATTTAGGTTAATATTCTACTATATCTCCATACAAACGACAGTCATTTAACCCTTTCCATCATAGAGATTTAGGTTAATATTCTACTATATCTCCATACAAACGACAGTCATTTAACCCTTTCCATCATAGAGATTTAGGTTAATATTCTACTATATCTCCATACAAACGACAGCCATTTAACCCTTTCCTTCATAGAGATTTAGGTTAATATTCTACTATATCTCCATACAAACGACAGTCATTTAACCCTTTCCATCATAGAGATTTAGGTTAATATTCTACTATATCTCCATACAAACGACAGTCATTTAACCCTTTCCATCATAGAGATTTAGGTTAATATTCTACTATATCTCCATACAAACGACAGTCATTTAACCCTTTCCATCATAGAGATTTAGGTTAATATTCTACTATATCTCCATACAAACGACAGCCATATAACCCTTTCCATCCTAGAGATTTAGGTTAATATTCTACTATATCTCCATACAAACGACAGTCATTTAGCTAGCATGCAGTGGATAAACAGTTGCCATATCTATCCCACCTCCATAGATATTACTGGGACTACATAGAGATTTAGGTTAATATTCTACTATATCTCCATACAAATGACAGTCATTTAGCTAGCATGCAGTGGATAAACAGTTGCCATATCTATCCCACCTCCATAGATATTACTGGGACTACATAGAGATTTAGGTTAATATTCTACTATATCTCCATACAAACGACAGTCATTTAGCTAGCATGCAGTGGATAAACAGTTGCCATATCTATCCCACCTCCATAGATATTACTGGGACTACATAGAGATTTAGGTTAATATTCTACTATATCTCCATACAAACGACAGTCATTTAGCTAGCATGCAGTGGATAAACAGTTGCCATATCTATCCCACCTCCATAGATATTACTGGGACTACATAGAGATTTAGGTTAATATTCTACTATATCTCCATACAAACGACAGTCATTTAGCTAGCATGCAGTGGATAAACAGTTGCCATATCTATCCCACCTCCATAGATATTACTGGGACTACATAGAGATTTAGGTTAATATTCTACTATATCTCCATACAAACGACAGTCATTTAGCTAGCATGCAGTGGATAAACAGTTGCCATATCTATCCCACCTCCATAGATATTACTGGGACTACATGAAATTCTGGCATATATTATGAACATTGGTTTGGCTACTACATAGTCAATGTATGTCGTATTGATAATGACGCCAAGAGGTGCTTCGATGAGGGAAAGGGTTAAAACAGGTTGATGTTATTACTACAACACGTGGGTAACACTGGGTTTCATAATAAATACAAATGTATAACAACTTTTTATAGAAATTTTAACAGTTTGAGTTTGACCAGAACTATGACGTTAACCATAAGTGCGTACCTTATATTGGGGTCATGCTTCCACACGTCAAACAGTTCCATTGCGTCATCAATACACGACATAAGACCATAGTCACATGATGCCTTGAATATCATGGAATAGTGCAACCTAACAATGGTCAGAGACACTCATTATACAGAAACATAAACCAAATGAACTGCCGATTCTAGTTCCGTGTCCATTAGCCGGTCGTTTATAAATTGCAACATAATTAAATGTGTTTTGCTTGGCGCATGCACTTTACAAACAATGGTATAGATCTAAAGTCGGAGGCAGTCAGTGTGAGTACGGTTGTCCAGCTTGTCTGTTATACAGTCAAACGGGTCGGTCACCTGTGTGTGTTTTACGTTTATTTATCGTCGCTACCGGTTGCCCATATGAGCGACGCCTCCTGAAGAGATTAGTCATTTTAGATTGTTGGAGCATAGTGCAATGATACAGACAGAGACACATGCCAGAGTCTCCTCTGGTCCTCCTAATGTAATATTTACTGGAGCATATATATATACAGCGATGAGGGGCAAGGATCTGAAACAATCGGCTAGGCCAGGTAAGTGGATACATATAATGACACGAAATGCATATACAATAGTCATATGCTGTGTAATATTTACTGGAGCATATATATATATATACAGCGATGAGGGGCAAGGATCTGAACCAATCGGCTAGGCCAGGTAAGTGGATACATATAATGACATGACATGCATATACAATAGTCATATGCTGTGTAATATTTACTGGAGCATATATACAGCGATGAGGGGCAATGATCTGAACCAATCGGCTAGGCCCAGTAAGTGGATACATATAATGACATGAAATGCATATACAATAGCCATATGCTGTGTAATATTTACTGAAGCATATATACAGCGATGAGGGCCAATGATCTGAACCAATCGGCTAGGCCCAGTAAGTGGTTACATATAATGACATGAAATGCATATACAATAGCCATATGCTGTGTAATATTTACTCAAGTGGAATACACACCGGTCATACTGACTACTGGCCTCAGCTGCAACGTAATATGCCTTCTCTAGTTTCTGCCTCATAAACGACTGAAATATATACGATTGTAGGCCTATATTGTAGCATTATATATCTAGTTTATGTTATAATTTCCAATGAAATATAGCAATCTTTCAGTGAAATAAAATGTGTTATCCTTACTGGTTGGAAGCAGTGGAATAACACATTTGATTTCGCATTGCTATGCGCTTATGATTTCTAGTCACTATAGCTTAAATAGTGTCAATCTGAACGCTTTCGGATTCAAACCGGCAGTGACGTCATTTATGTCGTCATCCAAACGCGACCTTCTAATACCACAGTATGGCTGAATCGTTTTCTATCTAAAATAACAAGTCTTAGAACAGTGTTTGTTTAAGTGCTTGATCGAATTATAGTTTCATCATGTACATAGAAAGCTATTGTTATAAAAATGATATTGTTTTCAATGTTCATTCGGTGGCATGTAATTTGACCAATCACTGAAACAAACACATATCCTCTATGCATCTCTAGTATGCAAGTTTACAGCACGACTGGCGGCGTGATTCGTGCACATAATGACCTTTTGATGAGCACACGCTGTTCAAAATTCCAAACCCTAGCCTTGGAACAGCCGTCGATATATTTTGCCTGGTCAGTCAAATAAATATATTTTAACACCGAGTCTATTAATTGGGCCGTATTGTGTTTCTGATCATGTCATTTTGCCAGAAGTTAAAAAGTGAAAATTCGACAGACTGGCACCCAGTCTATTCCAAACTCATATGAATGTTATATATTAATTTCATATAATTATTCCATCAAACGTAAACGTAACGACATGTACAGTCTGAACTACACATTATATATATATATGTCAGTCGGAATATAATATTATGTGTAAGAGAAACACTTATGATAATATGTTTTAGGGCATTCTGGCAAATGCTCCAAACTTAAGGTTGTGGTAAATCAGTAATCTAAACATGTTTGCTTCTTTTTACATAATATTGTGTTGCTTTTAGGTACCTGAACCGTTTTCTCTACTGAAGAATAGTGTTCCGGTTATAAACACTGTATCAGCTTTTGTGTGCTCTACCATCATCTCGTTCCCTTCGTTTCGGCAAGTTATGATGATCGGTATACACTCATTAATAGCTGCATGGTTATGTCAGTTCTTATGACCATTATTGTACACTTGTACTACTTTGTATATATGTATGTTTATATGTGTCCATGTAAAACGTGTAATTGTATATTATGTATGTTCACGTGTGTTCTTCATGTATATGGAGGTAATAAAAGGATTATTATATTTAAATAAACAAAGGAAGCGAATGCCAACGTCAATACTAGCTAAAACGCAGTTGAATAATGCAGTGGTCACCTCGATTAAGCAGCCAACCTGTATTAAGCAGCCATTTTCCAGATTCCCAATATGTTGTTTTATTATACATTTGACGTCTATAAAGTAGCCACCTGTGCCAAGCAGCCACTTTCTGTGATTCCCTTGGCTGGCTGCTTAAGACAGGTTTTATTGTACATATATATAAACATAATTATGTCATATCGGTTCATATGATACACATTCGATCACGATCTCCTTAAAGTAGTATTTACCAAATTAATGAAATAAATGTTGTTCTTAATGTTGACTATTGTAATGTATGTTTCTTTGTAAACAGTTCTTACTATACTAATGTTAAGTACTTTTTAACGTATATTGTCCGTATGAAAAGAGTGCTATATCTAGTATAATAATAATAATAATAATAATAATAATAATAATAATAACCCTGTTCAAATTGATCGTCACAATTTCCAATAAAGTTGCTATCGTACAATGCATAGAGGATCTGTAGTCCAGTGGTAACACGCTGGACTGGTAATACAGGGATCGCAGGTTCGATCCCCCGTCTGACCCTAATCAAATTAACAGTCTTTCAGATGGGACATTAAACCGAGGTATCGTGTCGGTGCTTTACACTGTGCACGTAAGCGAACCAGATGAGACTCTGGGATGGGCCTCTGTCTGTATCATGCACTATCGTCCACAAATCTAAAATGACTAATCTCTTCAGGAGGCGTCGCTCATATGGGCAACCGGTAGCGACGATAAATAAACATAAAACACACATGTATTCGTTACAAAATCAGTAATACCCACTTATAGCCGCAATGCATTCCATCCCTATTAGCATGTTTAATGTACTTGAGAACATTGTTGAAGACTATATAATTTCTGAACTAGGATAGTCGTTCATTCTACTCTCTTCGTAACTCCAATTCTCCGTACCAAATCATAACAGCAATGCAATTAGTGCGTGTACGTCATGTTTAGCAGAATTAGTTTATTAATATTGCTGGCATAAACAAACAGGACATTCGCATACAATGCAATTAGTGCGCGTACGTCATGTTTAGCATACTTAGTTTATTAATATTGCTGGCATAAACAAACAGGACATTCGCATACAATGCAATTAGTGCGCGTACGTCATGTTTAGCATAATTAGTTTATTAATATTGCTGGCATAATCAAACAGGACATTCGCATACAATGCAATTAGTGCGTGTACGTCATGTTTATCATAATTAGTTTATTAATATTGCTGGCATAAACAAACAGGACATTGAGCATACAATGCAATTAGTGCGCGTACGTCATGTTTAGCATAATTAGTTTATTAATATTGCTGGCATAAACAAACAGGACATTCGCATACAATGCAATTAGTGCGCGTACGTCATGTTTAGCATAATTAGTTTATTAATATTGCTGGCATAAACAAACAGGACATTTGCATACAATGCAATTAGTGCGTGTACGTCATGTTTAGCATAATTAGTTTATTAATATTGCTGGCATAAACAAACAGGACATTTGCATATAATGCAATTAGTGCGCGTACGTCATGTTTAGCTTAATTAGTTTATTAATATTGCTGGTATAAACAAACAGGACATTCGCATACAATGCAATTAGTGCGCGTACGTCAGGTTTAGCATAATTAGTTTATTAATATTGATGGCATAAACAAACAGGACATTCGCATACAATGCAATTAGTGCGTGTACGTCATGTTTATCATAATTAGTTTATTAATATTGCTGGCATAAACAAACAGGACATTGGCATACAATGCAATTAGTGCGCGTACGTCATGTTTAGCATAATTAGTTTATTAATATTGCTGGCATAAACAAACATAACATTCGCATACAATGCAATTAGTGCGCGTACGTCAGGTTTAGCATAATTAGTTTATTAATATTGCTGGCATAAACAAACAGGACATTCGCATACAATGCAATTAATGCGTGTACGTCATGTTTATCATAATTAGTTTATTAATATTGCTGGCATAAACAAACAGGACATTCGCATACAATGCAATTAGTGCGCGTACGTCATGTTTAGCATAATTAGTTTATTAATATTGCTGGCATAAACAAACAGGACATTCGCATACAATGCAATTAGTGCGCGTACGTCATGTTTAGCATAATTAGTTTATTAATATTGCTGGCATAAACAAACAGGACATTTGCATACAATGCAATTAGTGCGTGTACGTCATGTTTAGCATAATTAGTTTATTAATATTGCTGGCATAAACAAACAGGACATTTGCATATAATGCAATTAGTGCGCGTACGTCATGTTTAGCATAATTAGTTTATTAATATTGCTGGTATAACAAACAGGACATTCGCATACAATGCAATTAGTGAGCGTACGTCAGGTTTCGCATAATTAGTTTATTAATATTGCTGGCATAAACAAACAGGACATTCGCATACAATGCAATTAGTGCGTGTACGTCATGTTTAGCATAATTAGTTTATTAATATTGCTGGCATAAACAAACAGGACATTTGCATATAATGCAATTAGTGCGCGTACGTCATGTTTAGCATAATTAGTTTATTAATATTGCTGGCATAAACAAACAGGACATTTGCATATAATGCAATTAGTGCGCGTACGTCATGTTTAGCATAATTAGTTTATTAATATTGCTGGCATAAACAAACAGGACATTTGCATATAATGCAATTAGTGCGCGTACGTCATGTTTAGCATAATTAGTTTATTAATATTGCTGGCATAAACAAACAGGACATTTGCATATAATGCAATTAGTGCGCGTACGTCATGTTTAGCATAATTAGTTTATTAATATTGCTGGCATAAACAAACAGGACATTTGCATATAATGCAATTAGTGCGCGTACGTCATGTTTAGCATAATTAGTTTATTAATATTGCTGGCATAAACAAACAGGACATTTGCATATAATGCAATTTCACTTTGAACAGGAATATGCTAACTGTACTCGTATCTTTAGTAGTATAGCTTAGATAATACAAATTTATTTTAGCTCGATTGCGAAACAAGTTCTTACAACTTATATTAATCACTCTCGAGACCTAATTCCATACATTAAACCGAGGTCTCGTGTCGGTGCTTTACGCCGTGCATGTAAAAGAACCAGAGGAGACTCTGGAATGGGTCTCTGTCTGTATCATTGCACTACCCTCCAAAATCTAAAATTACTAATCTCTTCAGGAGGCGTCGCTCATATGGGCAACCGGTAGCGACGATAAATAAACGTAAAACACACACACCTAATTCCATCGCCACGAGGGAGAGAGAAGAGGCAATGTGGAATTTAAATGCATTGCCTAAGGGCATAATCGTAACGGCTCCAGCGGGGCTCGAGAACTCCGGGACTTTCGTACCTGACTGCACTATAAGGACTTCCACTTTACAGTTTGAACTATGTTAATAATATTTTATTGCATTTTTTTCCATACAATACATTACATATATACATACAATTCTAAGAACAAATCAGAGATTAATATGTAATTATATGATTGCAGTATACGTTACATTTGTTTTGTCAAGGGAAATAAAGCAAATGGGTTGGGCTACACGTTATAACAACATTATTTACAGCCCTCCCCAGTTTGAACTACTAAGGTGTGTTTGAAATAAATTGTTCACTGCACATGTAGGTTATGTTTCTTGTAAGTTGGGAACCAGCCATATTACCGTTAGTATACGACGACCATAGTAAAATATGGAACTGCTTCTATTTACCTCAAAATGTCCATAAATAGGTGTGAGCATTAATGAGTATTTAATGTAGTTTAACTCCCGGAGTGCAGCTTTCCACGGCACGAAGTCCTGTTCCGAGTCTATGTACACTAATGTCCGCAGGGCAATCTTCATGTCTAGTAATCCAGCCCTGTACAATATATAATTAACTCTTTCATCGGCAATGTCGCATAAAATCGATTTTGCAAAAAGCAGAGAACCTAATCAGACAAAACAGAAATTGCCATCTTGCTCTTCAGAGGGTGGAGCTGAAGCGCATGTCCAAATAGCAAACAACATAGATTCTGATCAGATGAGATGCTACGCTGTGTCTCTTCTTGTCTATGTTGTTTACGCATCCTCTGAATGTATTCATCGCTAATGAGTTTAGTGTTGCGGCTGTATAGTGGTTAGCTGTGCAATGCGCATGACAATGTGTGTATTTATACAACTGTATTTTAGCTTGATTGCGAAACAAGTTCTTACAACTTATATTAATCACTCTCGAGACCTCATTCATGGTGGAATCCGTGTTTGTGATGCTATGTTCATTATAACATAAACATGTTATGATATTGCTTGTATTAATACGTCTTGCTCTCTCTTTCTTGGACTATTTCATCTTCCTACGTCAACAGTGTACAAACACAGTTTCTCCTGTGACTCGATCCACTGCATCACACTCTTACGTGTGTACTTCAGGCTGTCCGATTAACGCAGTGGTTAGCTCGCTCGCTTCTCATCAATGCAACCCGGGTTCGATCCTCGGACCGGGAAGTATGTGCGATGGTACGGTGGTCGCCAGATCGGACAGGTATGTTTTCTCCGAGTACTCCGGTTTCCTCCCACACGAATGACCACATAAAATGTATACGCTTTCATCCGCGCAAACGAGAGTGATTAATATAAGTTGTTAGAACTTGCTTCGCAATCATTGTAAAATAAATAACGTTTAAACTTACTTGTGTATGTATAGTATGCCATTGTTGGCAATGCTTGAACCGTGTCAATAAATGTTGAACCAAATGGGTCACAAGTTTATAACAATTATTTGGGAAGCATTTTCAAAGAATAGTGCATCTAAAGAAAAGAAGTTCCATTGAATTTACAGAAATTGTATTCCTGGGAATCAGTATGTTTTGTGTATTGTTAGACAGCGTACCAGGAAGTAAACACATGTTTTCTTAGAAGATTACATACAAACAAGGGACACAATGGGAGAGACTGTGAGTGACAGCTCTGCCAATATTATGGAATTAATATAATGTATTAACCAAAGACGAATAGTAAATTACGCCCCATACACCTTACTACTTAGCCATAGGAATTCACAGAAGTATGTACTTACGAACACATACTAGTGATACGAATGTCTGCTGTTCATCACCGTGACAACATATAGCGCTATTCACAATAGCGCCATGTATGTCCATTTTTGGGTTGGTATTCAGCTTGGCTTGCAAACCTATTGGTGGCTATAATCGGGTATACGTCACTACGTTTACTAACCTTGCCCAGTTCCACGCATCGTGCTAATATCGGGTATACGTAACTACGTTTACTAACCTTACCCAGTTCCACGCATCGTGCTAATATCGTGTATACGTAACTACGTTTACTAACCTTGCCCAGTTCCACGTATCGTGCTAATATCGTGTATACGTAACTACGTTTACTAACCTTGCCCAGTTCCACGCATCGTGCTATTATCGTGTATACGTAACTACGTTTACTAACCTTGCCCAGTTCCACGCATCGTGCTATTATCGGGTATACGTAACTACGTTTACTAACCTTGCCAAGTTCCAAGCATCGTTAATGATCTGAGCTCTGTTAATGACGTGAATGGCTGTATGATCAGATAGAAGCTGGTTAAGTAAAGATTCCCAGTTGTCGGTGTCGTAGTTGACGCGATAAAAGCCGTATTGCTGTATGTTCCCAATTATCCAGGATGCATTGCGCAGGCGGATATCCGTAACTGCAATACACATGCATGGCGCATGAAGGGCAATTTCTACAAGCATATCATAGATTGATATACTTTAAAACTGTCACAATCATGCGTAAACTATACTGACACCAACATGATACTGTGCACATTCACTAGAGGTAAAATGTATATCCTGTTAGGAAAACAGATAATTTATAGGCACATTTGGTATCATAATATGCGAAATATTTGGTAAATTAGTGCAATGTGTAAACGGATTATATTCTGCACTCATGATATTAAAATCCAGAATTCTAAAATTTGTAGCGAAAATGTAAAGCTCAATATAAAAGTACACTGTTTTTTATGGTGTCAATATATATATATGTCCGCCGAGAGAAAGTAGTAAAACGCTCTACGTTTGTTTGACATTTGGGGTTGAACGTCGCCAACAGCGTGTGCAACATATGGTGAATGTTCAGCTATTGTTCAAGGAGGAAGGACGGGTACCAGTACGATCGATATATTAGGCACGTGCGGACACCCGAGTTGAACCGCCGACCTTCCGAAAGCCACCCATGGGGATAGCTTATCCAATTCAAAGGAGTTCATACCCCTATTGCTAGTGGGCATCTGATTTAAGGTCAATAAAATTAGCCACTTGGCCGATGCGAGTTATGTTAACCCTTTATCGATATGTTCATTTTGTTATACATACCTACTACTAGCATGTATCCACAATATATTTAATACCGCGATATACTAATTACCGCGAATTACAGAAACATTACAAATGTTGAACCGTTCTCTATATCCTTTTTTGTCTTTTTTATTATCTTCCATTTGTTGGTTTTCTTTCTTTTAATTGTTTTTTTTCTCCACAACTTTTTCAATCTCTGCACTCTTATGTATCACAAAATTAATTCAGATATCAGGAATTAAGCTTTGTAAGCATTACATCTTCCCAACATACCAAAAAGTATTGTTGAACTTGTAAATAGTCATGCCATGAACTGTTTGTGTACATTATGTATGAAGGAGAGGACAACCATAAGCTGTATAGCTTTCTGTCCAATTCCGTATTTCAATTGTTGTAAATAACCATGTACATGATAGAAAATAAATATGTTTAACCAACTGTTGAACCATGCTAAAATTTTCGCTACAGCTTCCGGTGCTTTTGTTTACATTATCATGCGCACTTGTTACGCTACAACTTCCGGTGCTTTTGTTTATTATTATCATGCGCACTTGTTTCGCTACAACTTCCGGTGCTTTTGTTTATATTATCATGCGCACTTGTTTCGCTACAACTTCCGGTGCTTTTGTTTATATTATCATGCGCACTTGTTTCGCTACAACTTCCGGTGCTTTTGTTTATTATTATCATGCGCACTTGTTTCGCTACAACTTCCGGTGCTTTTGTTTATATTATCATGCGCACTTGTTTCGCTACAACTTCCGGTGCTTTTGTGTACGTTACCTGCCGGTAACTGTCAACTTGATTTTTGAGAAGATTAGGACGTCTTTACGGGTAAGAAAACAAGCTAACTGTTGAGTATGTTTACTCTGGGTACATTTAATAATCATATTTTAATACCGAGTGGTACTATTTCGTATGTACTTTTGATGTTGTTGAAAGATAAAGGACACCTGGTAATATTAAATTAAGAATGAATATCATTACTGGAAATGTTGATATTGTTCAGCTTATTATAAGTGAAAATAACATTCGCGGTATTTAGTATATCCCGGATATTACAATTTTACTTTCGTATAGAAGGTCTATAATTCTCGCCAATGCAACCCGGGTTCGATCTTCCGACCGGGAAGTATGTGAGATGGTACGGTGGTCGCCAGATCGGGCATGTGGGTTTTCACCGGGTACTCCGGATTCCTCCCACACGAATGACCATAATAACACTTTCATCCGCGACAACGAGAGTGATTAATATAAGTTGTTAACACTTGCTTTGCAATCGTTAATAAATAAAGTTTAAACTATAATATTATGTAAAAATGCTATAAAAACACAAGTTGGGGCGATACACAGACACTCATTTCTCGATGTTCTAAGATTAGCGCAGTGGTAAGCGCGCTCGCTTCTCACCAATGCAACCCGGGTTCGATCCTCGGACCGGGAAGCATGCGAGATGAGATGGTATGGTGGTCGCCAGATCGGAAATGTGGTTTTCTCCGGATACTCTGGTTCCCCCCCCCCCCACACACACACACGAATGGCTACATTAACGCTTTCATCCGCGCCAACGAGAGTGATTAATATAAGTTGTTAAAACTTGCTTCGCAATCGTTGTAAAATAAATAAAGTTTAAACATCAATTACTTATCACGATTTTGATAACATCCTATTAACCATACCGCACACAACAGAAAACACAAAGGATTCCAACTAGAAGGACCAATATACAGTTCGGGATAAATCGGACTTTATCTTCCAAGGGAGACAATAGAAAACGCCGTATACCGGTTAATATCCTATTCTTCAGCCATTTGATTTCGGTGAACGTTTTGTCAAAGTTGCATTCAACGTCCGTTGTGTACACAAATGGAATTTCCCATAATCTGAAACAAGGCAAAATAGATATTATCAGTAGTAGTTGGTTAGAGCCATTCCCATTCATTCAGTCATTTAATTAACTTGACAAGGGCGGAAACAAACTCATCTGAGCATCATGCATATTCGTTCTAATGTGTAACCCTTCTTACCTCCATTGCTGGGGAGCTAATCAAACACGTTCTACGGTCATAAAAACCGCCGACCTTCCGAAAGCCACCCATGGGGATAGCTTATCCAATTCAAAGGAGTTCATACCCCTATTGCTAGTGGGCATCTGATTTAAGGTCAATACAATTAGCCACTTGGCCGATGCGACTACCGTCGTTAAATCTGCAATAAACAACGGCTACGGCTGTTGAATGTTGCCCCCACACTGTAACAAAACTTCAATCAATTTTACATTGGATGTGTAGGGTTAATAAACAGCCATACAGGAAATATAGTGTTTGGTCCACTAGAATGCAGAAAGTATTTTACAGGATGGAAATAATATTTGTATTGCCGTTGCTGATCGGCGAATAAATAAACCACTGTTTGCCGTTGTGATGCGTAGGAAAAAACCACTTAGACCGTCGGTACAGGGTTGATAATGCAATGATTAAGTAGATAACATACTTTTTAATCTATAATAATACCCCATATATAAATGATATACATATGTAAACACAATCCAAATATCCTGGGAAGTCTATTTGTAGATCACATACATTTTAATATATATTAAACCACCATAGTATGATAAATATACATTATTTTAGATATATACATAATCCAAATCTCCTGGGAATTCTATGTTTAGCCATATAGACAGTTTGATACGGCCACTGTGAATGAACATAAATAGAATTATAATGTTCTCTCTGCATTACGCAGTTGTGAAATTCGTGAAACAGATGCAAACCGGAAATGGGCCATATTGAATGAAGGATACCAGTAATAGCGGTCCGAACAGGTTATTTACTTAGCAGTCTGTATATGTTTGTTTTGTATTGTTCGTTTTTGTATTTAATGTCTGCCGGCGACCCTGTAGCTATTTTGGGTAAAGGAAGACACCGGGTTCACCTCCGATCAGTATTTCAGGTACCGTCGGGTACCCGAGTAGAACTAACGCCCTTCTTCAAACCAGCTGGATAGCTCCCTCACACTAACTAATTCGACATTACAGCTGGATAGCTCCCTCACACTAACTAATTCGACATTCCAGCTGGATAGCTCCCTCACACTAACTAATTCGTCATTCCAGCTGGATAGCTCCCTCACACTAACTAATTCGACATTCCAGCTGGATAGCTCCCTCACACTAACTAATTCGACAAACCAGCTGGATAGCTCCCTCACACTAACTAATTCGACATTCCAGCTGGATAGCTCCCTCACACTAACTAATTCGACATTCCAGCTGGATAGCTCCCTCACACTAACTAATTCGACAAACCAGCTGGATAGCTCCCTCACACTAACTAATTCGACATTCCAGCTGGATAGCTCCCTCACACTAACTAATTCGACAAACCAGCTGGATAGCTCCCTCACACTAACTAATTCGACAAACCAGCTGGATAGCTCCCTCACACTAACTAATTCGACACACCAGCTGGATAGCTCCCTCACACTAACTAATTCGACAAACCAGCTGGATAGCTCCCTCACACTAACTAATTCGACAAACCAGCTGGATAGCTCCCTCACACTAACTAATTCGACAAACCAGCTGGATAGCTCCCTCACACTAACTAATTCGACATTCCAGCTGGATAGCTCCCTCACACTAACTAATTCGACAAACCAGTTGGATAGCTCCCTCACACTAACTAATTCGACATTCCAGCTGGATAGCTCCCTCACACTAACTAATTCGACATTCCAGCTAGATAGCTCCCTCACTAATTCGACATTCATAGTCAGACTCGAACCTACATCGGTTAGGGGCATGTGAATTGAAGTCAACGGTTGAAGTGTATATGGGCCGAAGTGCCGAAGTGTCTTAGGGCCGAAGTGGTTACCATTGCGGTAATGAAAGAGTCTTTCGACACAGTTGATTTTAAATATAGTATTGATCTTTGGTCAAGTACACCAGTCCGTTTACATGATATATTCATTAATACTGCTTACAAACGGAACACACTCTTACAAAACACAAGATAAGATAAATTTTATTTTGAGTGGGCAAGATAGCAACAGTACAAAACAAGCTCTGGGTGAGCCGTTCGATAAGCGAAGTGGTTAGCGCACTCGATCCTCGGACCGGGAAGTATGCGAGATGGTACGGTGGTCGCCAGATCGGATAGGTGGGTTTTCTCCGGGTACTCCGGTTACATAATACGCTTTCACCCGTGCCAACAAGAGTGATTAACATAAGTTGTTAACACTTGCTTCGCAATCGTTGTAAAATAAATAGAGTTTAATTTACTGCTTAAAAAGTGGCATTACATTGCAACACGCAAAGAATACACATGTTTACAGATAAATAGCATTGCTGTTATATACAAATTGTTCCGAAATAATTCAAACACTACCTTTCAATCAATAAACAGTGTTTTTATGCGGTCCATAAACTCTCAACAGTTAAATAAGGAGTTCATATGGCGGTCAGCAACGCTCCTGAAGTGAGGTTTGTTTATTATTGGAGTCGCTACTAAATGCGTGATACTGTCAATTAGAGATATTGTATGACCAGATTGAACTGATAAAAATTAATCTTCGGCAAGTTTCTTCGAGCGTTTCCGTATATTTTTTCAACAAAATAATCTTATAAATAATTAATTATCGATATCAGATTATCAAATGGCCCATGGTATAGTGGAAAGTGATATGAACTTGTAAATCTGACATCGCTGGTTCGAATCTAGCATACGGCATAATAATTTTTATTCGTATTTCATAATTGTTCACATTTGTTTTTTTAATTTGTTCTTTGTCGTTTCCTGTATTTCTTTTAATGTAATTGCTTTATATTTTCATATTTTTATTCATTCCTTTTTATGTATATTTTTAACTTTTTTGTTTCATTTCTACTGACAAAATTCAACATTTCAACATCCACTACACTACTAGTCGAGACGGTAAGGCCTGTGTTTCTAAAGTGTTATATTCACATTCAATGAGATCGGTTTGATTCGGAAATCGACGGAAAGAATACGGAAACAAACGGCATATGCAAATACATCAGTTCAATCTGGTCATACAATACTTTAAATCTCCTCAGTCTAAACATACAAATGTGTAAATATGTCAAATCAGACGCACATTGTACTTTTTAAATCTGTTTAAAACTATTTATCGTTCCGTTAACCCGTAAACAATGGTGGCTAATTATAACGTTGTATCAACAGTGCAGTGCCTCGCTTTCGATTCAAGTACGTCATTAATTAAACCACGTGCTAATAGGCCTATTAATAGGATTAATGCGAGTCAATAATTACATGGACAATCCCCACATTTCCCCAGGCATTGATATGACCAGAAACTCTGGTCTGATCCTAATAAAATTAACCGTCTTTCAGATGGGACGTTAAGCCGAGGTCTCGTGTCGGTGTTTTACACCGTGCACGTACAAGAACCAGAGGAGACTCTGTAATGGGTCTCTGTCTGTATTATTGCACTATCCTCCAAAAATCTAAAATTACTAATCTCTTCAGGAGGCGTCGCTCATATGGGCAACTGGTAGCGACGATAGATAAACGTAAAACACACAATACAAATGTGTGATATAACAATACATCTGTACAATGATACTGTTTGTTATGAAATATCCGATTCTGCTACAAATAGTTTGAACAAAATGATACCATATTATAGGAGAGTATGTTTGGTCTATCATTACGTATCTTCTACTTTAAAAAGGGCCAAGACTAGGTAAAAAGAGAGACAGGATTATAGACGAATACGTGGCCCAGTGGTTAACACTATGGTTCGATCCCCCGTCTGACCCTAATCAAATTAACAGTCTTACAGATGGGGACTTTAAACCGAGGTCTCGTGTCGGTGCTCTACACCGTGCACGTAAAAGAAACAGAGGAGACTCTGGAATGGGTCTCTGTCTGTATCACTGCACTATCCTCCAAAAATCTAAAATGACTAATCTCTTCAGGAGGCGTCGTTCATATGGGCAACCGGTAGCGACGATAAAAAAACGTAAAACACCACCTGAAAAGAAAACCTCCCTGCCATTGCACTAATTAGACAATTCATATTTGTGCACGTGTTGATATTCGAAAAAATAAGAAACACTTGAAGTTTAAATATTGCTCGAGACTTACACATGGGAGCGGTTTAATCTTTGCTCTTCCGTTTCAAGGAATGCTGATTGCGTTAACGTAATAGTGTCGTCATCATTTCTCGTTACATTGACGACCGGATAATTGTTTTCTAATACCCAGGAATCCATTACAGATTTAACGTCTATGTCGGTATGATTGTCCAAGCTGGCTTGCTAAAGTAAAATAAGAAGGCATATATTAGAATGAACAGATATATTGACAGACAGATAGAGATAGATAGATAGATAGATAGATAGATAGATAGATAGATAGATAGATAGATCGATCGATCGATCGATCGGTAGGTAGGTAGGTAGGTAGGTAGGTAGGTAGGTAGGTAGGTAGGTAGGTAGGTAGGTAGGTAGGTAGGTAGGTAGGTAGGTAGGTAGGTAGG
>CM026386.1:71071532-71144032 GCA_014843695.1 Archivesica marissinica
TGTGCGTTTTCTATGTCCTCTAGTATATAATGTAGGTGTGCGTTTTCTATGTCCTCTAGTATATAATGTAAGTGTGCGTTTTCTATGTCCTCTAGTATATAATGTAGGTGTGCGTTTTCTATTGTCTCTAGTATATAATGTAAGTGTGCGTTTTCTATGTCCTCTAGTATATAATGTAAGTGTGCGTTTTCTATGTCCTCTAGTATATAATGTAGGTGTGCGTTTTCTATTGTCTCTAGTATATAATGTAGGTGTGCGTTTTCTATGTCCTCTAGTATATAATGTAGGTGTGCGTTTTCTATGTCCTCTAGTATATAATGTAGGTGTGCGTTTTCTATGTCCTCTAGTATATAATGTAGGTGTGCGTTTTCTATGTCCTCTAGTATATAATGTAGGTGTGCGTTTTCTATGTCCTCTAGTATATAATGTAGGTGTGCGTTTTCTATGTCCTCTAGTATATAATGTAGGTGTGCGTTTTCTATGTCCTCTAGTATATAATGTAGGTGTGCGTTTTCTATGTCCTCTAGTATATAATGTAGGTGTGCGTTTTCTATGTCCTCTAGTATATAATGTAGGTGTGCGTTTTCTATGTCCTCTAGTATATAATGTAGGTGTGCGTTTTCTATGTCCTCTAGTATATAATGTAGGTGTGCGTTTTCTATGTCCTCTAGTATATAATGTAGGTGTGCGTTTTCTATGTCCTCTAGTATATAGTAGGTGTGCGTTTTCTATGTCCTCTAGTATATAATGTAGGTGTGCGTTTTCTATGTCCTCTAGTATATAATGTAGGTGTGCGTTTTCTATGTCCTCTAGTATATAATGTAGGTGTGCGTTTTCTATGTCTCTAGTATATATAATGTAGGTGTGCGTTTTCTATGTCTCTAGTATATATATGTAGGTGTGCGTTTTCTATGTCCTCTAGTATATAATGTAGGTGTGCGTTTTCTATGTCCTCTAGTATATAATGTAGGGTGCGTTTTCTATGTCCTCTAGTATATAATGTAGGTGTGCGTTTTCTATGTCCTCTAGTATATAATGTAGGTGTGCGTTTTCTATGTCCTCTAGTATATAATGTAGGTGTGCGTTTTCTATGTCCTCTAGTATATAATGTAGGTGTGCGTTTTCTATGTCCTCTAGTATATAATGTAGGTGTGCGTTTTCTATGTCCTCTAGTATATAATGTAGGTGTGCGTTTTCTATGTCCTCTAGTATATAATGTAGGTGTGCGTTTTCTATGTCCTCTAGTATATAATGTAGGTGTGCGTTTTCTATGTCCTCTAGTATATAAGATAGGTGTGCGTTTTTTCTATGTCCTCTAGTATATAATGTCGGTGTGCGTTTTTTATGTCCTCTAGTATATAATGTAGGTGTGCGTTTTCTATGTCCTCTAGTATATAATGTAGGTGTGCGTTTTCTATGTCCTCTAGTATATAATGTAGGTGTGCGTTTTCTATGTCCTCTAGTATATAATGTAGGTGTGCGTTTTCTATGTCCTCTAGTATATAATGTAGGTGTGCGTTTTCTATGTCCTCTAGTATATAATGTAGGTGTGCGTTTTCTATGTCCTCTAGTATATAATGTAGGTGTGCGTTTTCTATGTCCTCTAGTATATAATGTAGGTGTGCGTTTTCTATGTCCTCTAGTATATAATGTAGGTGTGCGTTTTCTATGTCCTCTAGTATATAATGTAGGTGTGCGTTTTCTATGTCCTCTAGTATATAATGTAGGTGTGCGTTTTCTATGTCCTCTAGTATATAATGTAGGTGTGCGTTTTCTATTGTCTCTAGTATATAATGTAGGTGTGCGTTTTCTATGTCCTCTAGTATATAATGTAGGTGTGCGTTTTCTATGTCCTCTAGTATATAATGTAGGTGTGCGTTTTCTATGTCCTCTAGTATATAATGTAGGTGTGCGTTTTCTATGTCCTCTAGTATATAATGTAGGTGTGCGTTTTCTATGTCCTCTAGTATATAATGTAGGTGTGCGTTTTCTATGTCCTCTAGTATATAATGTAGGTGTGCGTTTTCTATGTCCTCTAGTATATAATGTAGGTGTGCGTTTTCTATGTCCTCTAGTATATAATGTAGGTGTGCGTTTTCTATGTCCTCTAGTATATAATGTAGGTGTGCGTTTTCTATGTCCTCTAGTATATAATGTAGGTGTGCGTTTTCTATGTCCTCTAGTATATAATGTAGGTGTGCGTTTTCTATGTCCTCTAGTATATAATGTAGGTGTGCGTTTTCTATGTCCTCTAGTATATAATGTAGGTGTGCGTTTTCTATGTCCTCTAGTATATAATGTAGGTGTGCGTTTTCTATGTCCTCTAGTATATAATGTAGGTGTGCGTTTTCTATGTCCTCTAGTATATAATGTAGGTGTGCGTTTTCTATGTCCTCTAGTATATAATGTAGGTGTGCGTTTTCTATGTCCTCTAGTATATAATGTAGGTGTGCGTTTTCTATGTCCTCTAGTATATAATGTAGGTGTGCGTTTTCTATGTCCTCTAGTATATAATGTAGGTGTGCGTTTTCTATGTCCTCTAGTATATAATGTAGGTGTGCGTTTTCTATGTCCTCTAGTATATAATGTAGGTGTGCGTTTTCTATGTCCTCTAGTATATAATGTAGGTGTGCGTTTTCTATGTCCTCTAGTATATAATGTAGGTGTGCGTTTTCTATGTCCTCTAGTATATAATGTAGGTGTGCGTTTTCTATGTCCTCTAGTATATAATGTAGGTGTGCGTTTTCTATGTCCTCTAGTATATAATGTAGGTGTGCGTTTTCTATGTCCTCTAGTATATAATGTAGGTGTGCGTTTTCTATGTCCTCTAGTATATAATGTAGGTGTGCGTTTTCTATGTCCTCTAGTATATAATGTAAGTGTGCGTTTTCTATGTCCTCTAGTATACGTACTACATAATGCAAAGGATCAAGTAGAAAGCTAAAACTAGCTTGTTTAAAAAGATGTCCCTGTATTGATTTTAAATGCAACGTGAAATATCCGATGTGATGTCCAATATTGGTTTAAACAATATTTATTTCTTTGAATAAACATAGTTACGTATATATAATGTGTGCATACATGTATGATTGAGGAGAAAGCAACCTTCTTGTGTAGTCTAGAGGTTTACAAAAGTGAAACAATGTCATTAAGTTTGAGAAATCTGACTCACTTATTACTGAAACAGTCGCCACGATTAATCAGGGATGGACGATAAATAAGCTGCCCCGATTAATCAGGGTTTGACGATAAATAAGCTGCCCGATTAATCAGGGGTCGACGATAAATAAGCTGCCCCGATTAATCAGGGGTCGACGATAAATAGGCTGCCCCGATTAATCAGGGGTCGACGATAAATAGGCTGCCCCGATTAATCAGGGGTCGACGATAAATAAGCTGCCCCGATTAATCAGGGGTCGACGATAAATAAGCATATGCTAAAATATCATGCTCAATGTACACACATGATATATAACAGGGGAGAACAGTGCACACGTCGAGTAATGAACATGTTGTTTGAATGATCTCCCTTGAATGTCAGTTAGCCCAGTCAAGTCAAGCACCTTTTATTCACTCATTTCACATAATATTATATAACATGATATGTTGTAAATAATAAAGATTATAGCAATGTACACTAGTACACATTTGATAAGATACGGTAAATTTGATAGAGTAAAACAGCTATGGGAAATAAAAAATTGAATTAAATTAGACAGTCTATGCTAAAACAGAACATGCTTATTTAGTCAAACAATAAACTTAGACATAAGATGAACATAAGAAGCTACATAATAAAAGAATAAGACAACAGCCATGCAGGCAACTAAGATGTTTTATAAATTGATGAATGAAATGTCTAATGAACAAACACATGAGCTATGGAGATAATCTCAATAAGATATAAGCTTTCGATTAAATCCACTTTCGTTTTGTAGACAATACGTACAGTACATTATTTATGAACGAATACATATAGTTTAAACATAATTTATTACCAAATATATACAGCAAAAGGTTTGGGCCACAAGTGCTATACACATTATAAAACGGCCCTCCCCAATACATATGTTTAAACCAAACACATGAGCTATGGAGATAATCTCAATAAGCTATAAACTTTCGATTAAATCCAATTTCGTTTTGCATACACTACGTACAGTACATTATTTATGAACGAATAAATATGTTTAAACCAAACACATGAGCTATGGCTCAATATAGATCATAATTATGAAAAGACATTGCACTAATATCGTCCAAAAAATACGTACTTTCATTTTTAAGAAAGCCTGGTAATGGCTTTAATCAAGCAATTTAACTTCCCTAATATGAATATATAACATTGTATGTTTTCACGAGGCCATGGAAGTAAACATCGATACACACTTCAACAACAGGTATCTGTAGCTGTATGTTACATAGTAGAGCCCACTACTGGTATTTCAGTGCGCAAATGGGCACATGCTTAGTCGCAGCTCAGGAGGTCGATCTTGAAGGACTCGACTGTCTGGGAACTAATAATGCTCTGGTTGTCCGATTAGCGCCGTGGATAGCGCGCTCGCTCCTCACCAATGCAACCCGGCTTCGATCCTCGGACCGTGAAGTATGTAAGATGGTACGGTGGTCGCCAGATCGGACAGGTGGGTTTTCTCCGGGTACTCCGGTTTCCTCCCACACGAATGACCACATATATGCTTTCATCCGCGCCAACGAAAGTGATTACTATAAGTTGTTAGAACTTGCTTCGCGATCGTTGTAAAATAAATAAAGTTTAAACTTAAACATAATACTCTCGTCCAGTTGCGTCCACTTACCCAGTTCTTATAAAGGAGTGTATTGCAATTCTATCCAAGGGTACTGACATACTGTTACATGTAGCAGAAAGTACTGCACTTGTATTTCTTGTATGCACTGTACATACTATGTTTATTTGTTTTATTTATTTGTTATTTTATATGAACACTTACAGTTCAAATTTACAGTTTAGTACTGCTCAATCCCCCATCTACAATTTCAATCGAGATGTACGAGATTCAAGATGGCGTCATTTCAGAGACATGAACGCTCGGAATTGCGATAAAGTCCGAGGGCTGGGAATTAAACATGAACGCTCGGAATTGCGATAAAGTCCGAGGGCCGGGAATTTAAACGCGAAATAAATCATAAGCTGGGTCCCTGTTTTCATATCTCAACTAGAGTAGACGGGCTACCTGTTGACAAACCGGAAATTTATGATATTTTGATATGTAGACTATATGGAATTTGATGCTCCTGCACATTATCGTAGAGTGATAAATCTACATTTGTATTAATTTTAAAAGGATCTGTTGATGATCGATTCCCAGGCAATACCTTAGTTCATATTACTGAAGTCATAAGCGACCACAATAACAGATCATATGTGCGCGACGTTTCAAACGTAACTGGCATAACATATAAATCAAACTGTTCTAACTAAATATTGGTGTGGTAAGAACTTTTTAATCTTTACAATGTAATTGTTCTTGATTCAAAGGATAATTGAATTAAATTCAGAACTTTTTAATCTTTGATCTGTAATTGTAAAATTTGTTCTTGATTCTAAGGATAATGGAATTAAATTCAGAACTTTTTAATCTTTGCAATGTCATTGTTCTTGATTCAAAGGATAATGTAATTGAATTCAGAACTTTTTAATCGTTACAATGTCATTGTTCTTGATTCAAAGGATAATGTAATTGAATTCAGAACTTTTTAATCGTTACAATGTCATTGTTCTTGATTCAAAGAATAATGGAATTGAATTCAGTTCTCAAATTAGTCATTGACAACTTCGTTGTGATTGTAGCCCCAAACCTCTATTAAATTGGCAAGCAACAAGCGGCCGCTTTTGCGACAAACGACATGTTTAGTTTTAGAGTTGTTGACCTTTAACCCTTACCCCTCGTGTATCGCAATAAGTTTGCAGACGATGTAAATAATGGTGTAATTCCCATGATCATTTAGGTTATACTAATTTAGTTAAGCTCGATCGCGAAACAAGTTCTTACTTCTTACTCGATACCTCATTCCTGATGGAATCCATCGCCACGAGGGAGAGAGAAGAGGCAGCGTGAAATTTAAATATCTTGCCTAAGGGCACACTCGTAACGGCTCCAGTGGGACTCGAACTCCGGGCCTTTCGCACCTGAAGCGAAGGCGCTACAACTTCTCTACCACTGCACTATCACGACTTCCACCATAGTCATTCATTTAACTAATAATACAATATCACCTGCCAATAATAATACTAATATTATTAGGACTACATCATGAATAAGGTATTAATGCTCAACATTGAGGGAGTGCCGAAATCACCAAGAAGAAGAAGAATTACTGACGTGGTATCATTTTCTAAATAACAATGAGGAAAGACTAATACATGGGAAATAACCTCACCTTGTCTAAATCTTATAATATATTGAAAACAAGTCTGAATAAGTTCCATATAAATGAACGCAAGAGTTCACATTAGTGAGCATGTTGTCTACTACTGTGAAGTAGTTACATTGTGTGCCAATTGAATATACAGTCAAACCTGTGTTAATGGTCACCTCTATTAAGCAGCCAACCTGTATTAAGCAGCCAGTTTCCAGATTCCCAATATGTTGTTTATTATACATTTACCTCTATTAAGCAGCCACCTGTGCTAAGCAGCCAATTTCTGTGATTCCCTTGGCTGGCTGCTTACGACAGGTTTAACTGTAGGTTAGGCTATACGTCATTTCTATAAATGCTGTCAAAACATGCCATCATAGGGTTAGGCGACGTGCGCTCCTCTGTTTTAATTGAGATAGTTCTGTATGTATGACATTGAAATAAAATAATATTATAGCAACACCATTAGAACGTCATTTACGCAATCCAAACAGTGCATCCGAAATAATATCGGCGTGTTCACATGTCTACATGGTTACTAAAAATAGTAGTACACAATTCAAAGAAACAGCTAACGAGAGTAATTCCACGAGAGTATTTACAAGTATTTACAACTCTAACACGACCCAGCTAATAACATACATACTTGTAGAGTACAATCTACCTCGGGTTATTCTGCGATATACCTACCTTGAACTATGCTGCGCACGCACCGTGTTTTGGCTATTCCATTTATACAATGCGTGTAAAGTTTTATGAATGAAAGTCACGTGATATTTGTAAATACTACCGTGTGAATTCGCGGAAGTGAGCTATTTTTAGAATCAGATAATCTCTTGTCCGTCTTGTTTTTCTGTTAAGTAACGTTTCAGTTACTATTCTGTACAGTTTTATTTGACAAAATAAATAAAATTATTGATCAGTTACAACTTTTATTCATTATTGCACTAGATTGATATTTTCCATAACAAATAACGTCATCACTCCTTACGCGGGAGGACATTTCGAAAGCCAAATGCAGCGGAGTAGCACCGCGTTTGAAGAAAATACTCCTTTGATTCTCGTCTAAAAATTTTAGAAGTATAAAAAATAAGTCGTGTTAGAATCGAAATAATAAGTATCAACCGTGGTATATCGCAGAATAACCCTCGTTTGTCGTTCTTATGCGTAGAAATATATCACTCATGCCTTCGGCCTTCGTGATATATTTCTATGCATAAGAACTTCAAACTCGGGTTATTCTGCGATATACCACGGTTGATACTTATTATTTCTTAAATATAATACAAAACAATGTTCGAGTATATCTTGCTAAGTTTTGTGTGTTCTATAATCATTAATGTGATAATTAGAGGTTATTACGTGGCTAGTTTCATATCAGCTGATATGAAGCTAGCCACGTACTAATGTTTTTATTACTTTGATATGAATTGTGAACATTTAATAATCGAAAGCATGCTCTCCGCTATCCATTTGTCAGGAATAAATCACAATTACTGAATTAGATACACGAAAACGATTGAAATATTTCCACGAAACTGCAAATATCTGTTATCTGTCAAAGTTGACACACTGGGACGCTACAGAAGTAAACAAACTAGCACCGAGTGCGCATGCGTTATTTAGCAGGAACTAGTTATGATACGGCTTTTTCTGGTTTGATACGGGTTCGTGACCGTATCAAACCAGCAAACATAATATCAGACTGGAATACACAGTGTATCAACCTGGTTGGTAGACAGTATGGTGGTAGGCAAATAAAGGCAAACACTATACTAACATTCATATTTATGTAATAACAAGAACTAAGACGCAAGTGTGATATAGTTTAAACTTTATTTATTCTAGCTCGATTGCGAAACAAGTTCTTTCAACTTATATTAATCACTCTCGATACCTCATTCCTGATGGAATCCATCACCACGAGGGAGAGAGAAGAGGCAACGTGGAATTTAAATGCCTTGGCTAAGGGCACAGTCGTAACGGCCCAAGAGGGGCTCGAACTCCGGATCTTTCGCACCTGAAGCGAACGCGAATCCACTGCGCTATCACAATTTCCACACGTGTGATATATAGTCAAGGTGTCTTATATAATTGCTGTGAAGGCGGGACTATAGTACATATGGTATAATAAGTATACAATGGGCATTTTAGAAACCACAGGTCAAAGGTAATAAAGTTAGTTTAAACATATTTTATTTCAAGAATCAAACATTCCGACATAGTGTAACATACAAAGTATTTAGGTGGATTGGATTGAAAGTTAAAAACTTATTAAAAATCCTCTCCAATGGTATACAACTGTGCACAAGTTGGCGAATATATAACTATCATTGACAACTAAATGTATAAGAAAAGTAATAGTCGTAGATAATAGTAAGAAAATCACTCCACTTTGTCTTAAGTGTGGAAGAACAGTGATATGTAAGTTGTTATTTTATGATAGCTAAATTAGATTCGATAAGATTTAACCTAGATAAAACGAAGATTAGATTAGATAATAAGAACAGAGATCAAAATAAGGTTCAGAATAGAAGAGAAATAAAGGAAAAGACTGATTTTAGAATGGGAATGGATTTGACGAAGCTGGAAGAACAAAAGCACACAATTTGCACTAGTCGTTATCAAATCTCTTTGTTGCGGTAATAAACTGTTGAACTGCATCAATTATCGCATTGTTTATCTCTTCGCTCAGGTTATCATCTCCATACAAGAGAATTCTGAGAGAAATGTTTATGTGCGCGCTAATGGTATTGAAAAGGGTTACTCTAAAGTCTGAGTAATAATGACATTGGAACAAATAGTGGTAGCTGGATTCAACAGCGCCGCATTTACAGAATGGAGAGTTAATAATGTTTCTCGAAAATAAATGTTGATTTAAAGCACTGCAATCGGTTCGAATGCGGGTATGGAGGACCTGAGCACGGCGGACGCCATGATAGAAAAGTGGATTAGGTTTAGGTTTGTTTGAGTTCAAGTAGTATTTGAAAGAGTCAACAGTACCAATATCCTTAGCTTCCTGTGGCAGAGCATTCCGAGCGTTAACAACAGATGGAAGAAAGGAATTTACATACTGAGACGTTCTGCCACGGACATTAAGTAGATTTGCACTATTTCTCAACGATCGAGAAGTTGCCTGACCAACTGAATCTGGAACCAGAGCGGATAAGTAATCTGGCACTAGTCCATTTATCATCTTGTAGAATAATACTAATTTGTGCTTGCGACGCCGATTACCTAGAGATTCCCATCCACACTCAAGATAGAGTTGACGGATTGAAACAAGTTTTGTACAGCCTGTAACGATACGAGCAGCCTCGTTCTGAATTTTATCCAATTCATCTTTTTCATATTGAGTGCAATTATCCCAGATAACATCAGCGTATTCAATAATAGGCCTTACAAAGGAAAAGTAGATTACTTCCAGCGACTTCCTGTCCAGTTTAAATTTCAGGCGTCTCATGATGTTTATTCTAGCCCAGGCTTTGGTTTTCATATGATTTATCTGATGGTGCCAACTACAGTCGTCGGAGATCATTACACCAAGGTGTTTATGGAAATCAACAGAGGGAATAATGGAATTTGACATATGAAGAGCTTGGTGCAGTGGTTTTGACCGTTTCCGAGAGATGACGAGAGATTCTGTTTTAGCCGGATTGAAAGTGACAAGCCATTGTTCAGCCCATGAGGAAATTATGTCAATGTCCGATTGGAGTTGAATATATGCAACAGTTGGTGTATCAACAATAATAAACAGACTTGTATCATCAGCAAATAGATTAATATTTGACCCAATATCGGCAACAATATCATGGGAACGCCGGCTTTTATTTCTGAAAAACTAGATGATGCACCAGGGACAACTACTCGTTGGCATCTGTTTGTAAGGTAATTAGCGAACCAGGATAATAGATTGCCTCGAATACCGGCTTGTTCAAGCTTGTGAAGGAGACCACGATGCCATACCTTATCGAAAGCTTTGCTAATGTCAAAGAAAATAACCCTTACCTCTAGACCATTATCAAGAGCACGACAGAACGTATTATAGAGATATGTAAGTTGATTAACAGTTGAATCTCCTGGCATAAAACCTGATTGGTAACGGGTAAAGAAATTGGTATCACGAAAGAAGTTAAAGATATGTTTGAATATTATTCTCTCGAAGACTTTCTCCATTGTGTTCAGAAGCGAAATAGGACGATAGTTAGATGGGAGAGAAGGGTCTCCCTTTTTAAGGATAGCAGATACATTTGAAGACTTCCATGCCAATGGCATTTCGCAGAAACGAAGAGAAGATTGAAAGAGGTCGCACAAAGGTGTAGATAGTTGACTTGAATTTTCAATTAATACCCGATTGCTAATTCCATCTGGTCCAGAAGCTTTCCCAACAGCTAGGCATTTAATTGCATCAGATATCTCAGTAGGACTAATTATGATTGACTCAAGTGTTGGTTTTCCTTCATCAACAACAACAGGGGGTAAGATATAGTTTGAATCGTCAATGAAAGTTTGCTGTACAAAGAAGTCATTCATAACAGTAGCTTTAGAAACATCATCCGAAACAAGCTTGCCGGTTGATGAATCGAGGATAGATGGGATTGTTGATGAAATAGAGGGTGTAATGAACGATTTGAGGAGACGCCACCAATCTTTCGAGGACAGATCACTTGATTTCAATTTTGAAGCCAGATGGTCATAGTATGCAGTTTTATGTTGACGGATGAGGGCGACAACATCGTTACGCAATTGGCGAAATTTAGTCCATAGGAGCGGATAATAGGATGACTTTGCTTTCCTGTATGCCCTCTTTCTCTGTCTAATTTTCCGTTTAATTTCCGATCTCATCCAAGGCGGTTCTCGAGGGTTGATTGATACATCTTTATTAGGGATACACTGTTTAGAAAAATCAGATATAATTGTTGTTATATTTGTGGTGTAGACATTGACATCTTCATTCTTGAGGAGGTTCCAGTCGACAGCTGCTAACTTCTCGCGAAAGCTATCAAAATCAGCATCGTTGTAACGCCATATCCGCCTTTTAAAGTGCTTGAAAACTGGTTTACAATATTTAAACAAACCATATATCGGGCAGTGATATCGTATATTCTGCAGCAAGAAAGGTTCTCCAACACGAGAGAGGGCTAACGAAGATTCATTGGACACAAAGAGAAGGTCAATAATAGAAGACGAGTGCTCAGTGAAGTTAGTTGGATCTACTATGCATTGCCTTAGAGCATTCTGCTGGCATATTGAATCAATTTTCCGGCGTGAGTTGTCCATAAGTGTGTTTTGATTGAAGTCGCCCGTAATGATTATATCCAGAATTCCAGTGTCAGTAGCAAGACCGATTGAATCTTCAATATACATTTGGTAATTGGCACCTGAATTTGGTGGGCGATAGAATAGGCCAAACAATACTTTTTTATTTTTACACAGCTGTAATTCCACCCAGATACACTCAATATTGTTAACCTCTAGGTCTGGTCTTCTGATAAAGTTAACAGTGTCTCTGACATAAGCTATGACTCCTCCGTGGTTGTCACCATCTCGGTCCTTCCTTATTGGTTTGTGAAAGCCCGGAAATAAGATGTCGTTAGAAGAAATAGATTCACTTAACCAAGTTTCCGAAAATGAGACAATATCAAAAGAGCTCAATTCTGTAATCAAAAAATCAATCTTTAATAAAGTTCGAGCCCCACTGGAGCCGTTACGATTGTGTCCTTAGGCAAGGCATTTAAATTCCACGTTGCCTCTTCTCTCTCCCTCGTGGCGATGGATTCCATCAGGAATGAGGTCCCGATAGTGATTTATATAAGTTGAAATAACTTGTTTCGCAATCGAGCTAAAATAAATTTATATAAACTAAAGGTAATAAAGTATAGGTCACTTAGCTGAAACAATTTAGTAAATCATTATAAATCTTTCGACATAATTTATATACATACAATTGTTCCAAATTATCAACATACTGCTGGCACATAACATGATCACAATAAGGTCGCTGACGTGCATACCACTGTAACCTATCATCACTGATGGTCACGGGTTCGAACTCCGCGCAGACCGTGTCCTTTATTTGAAAAGATAGTAGAGGTTTGTACACCAAGTACTGGTTAACCGCTGGAGCCTGCTCAGGAAAGGCGTCGTTAGGTAAACTCCCCGTCGCTCAAATGGGCAACCGGTAGGGACTTTAAATAAACTTAAATACAAATAAATACCATTGCTATTGAAATACGCTCGTCTAAGGCTTATGTGGTACCTGTCTGCTCCTAATAATGTTCAGATAAAGTTATAGACCAAAGTCAGGTTTTATATATTTATATAGGGTGCTTAATGACACATTATGTTCGATGTTCCAGTGTCAGTTCTGTAAGAATTCGTCAATAAGTGTTTGTTTAGCTGCTAGCTTCAAGTTACTTGTAGATTGCTTAACCCATAATAATGCAATCGTTCCAAAATGGCAGCTTTGCCATAAACCTGTTATTTCGCAACAAAGATACAGCGTGGATGTCACAAACAAGTCAAATAATTGTAATGCTGCACAAGGTTTCGTATTGTATCGACTTATATGTGCCGGTCTTAATACCTTTGCGCACAAAACAACACAATTTTTGCAGTGGGCAATGACGTGCGATAGACAGACGCCACTAGTGTAGGCATGCACTTGTAAATATACATATAACATATTTTCTAAAATGCATTGTATATACTGTATCTTAGTAAATGCTAACTACAATAGATGCGACATGTGATGTACAAAGCCAGGGTAAAAACCAGAGAGAAAACTTCACCAACGCGCTCACTTCTCACCAATGCAACCCGGGTTCGATCCTCGGAGCTGTAAGTATGTGAGATGGTACGGTGGTCGCCAGATCAGACAGGTGGGTTAACTCCGGGTACTCCGGTTTCCTCCCACACAAATGACCACACATACGCTTTCATCCGTGCCAACGAGAGTGATTAATATAAGTTGTTATAACTTGAGTAGCAATCATTGTAAAATAAATAAAGTTTAATCGGACAGCCACTGTATATGACCGCGTATTCACAATTATCCCCAAGCGCTTCATAACTCTTGCCTATTGGCATGCCGTCGATAAATTGGGTATCGGAAATGAACAAAGCGGTCTTGCCGTCCCGCCTGGCTTCTTTCATTTTTGGCACTAATGATCTACACATGTTTGTTACCTCGGGTGGGAATTGCCCTGTGATGTCGATGTGCCTTCCAGATGGTAACTGGCCTTACGCACCGTTTCCCGGATCTGGATAAGACTGAATGTTCAATCGATACGTAGGTTGCGTCCCCTGATATACGAGATACTCGTATTGTATTATGTCGATGGCCGTACTCGTGTAGGATATACCATATACTGGCAGTGTATTATGTCGATGGCCGTACTCGTGTAGGATATACCAGATGCTGGCAGTGTATTATGTCGATGGCCGTACTCGTGTAGGATATACCAGATGCTCTCAGTGTATTACGTCGATGGCCGTACTCGTGTAGGATATACCAGATAGTGGCAGTGTATTATGTCGATGGCCGTACTCGTGTAGGATATACCAGATGCTGGCAGTGTATTATGTCAATGGCCGTACTCGTGTAGGATATACCAGATGCTCGCAGTGTATTATGTCGATGGCCGTACTCGTGTAGGATATACCAGATGCTCGTAGTGTATTATGTCGATGGCCGTACTCGTGTAGGATATACCAGATGCTGGCAGTGTATTATGTCGATGGCCGTACTCGTGTAGGATATACCAGATGTTCGTAGTGTATTATGTCGATGGTCGTACTCGTGTAGGATATACCAGATGCAAACAGTGTATTATGTCGATGGCCGTACTCGTGTAGGATATACCAGATGCTGGCAGTGTATTATGTCGATGGCCGTACTCGTGTAGGATATACCAGATGCTGGCAGTGTACTATGTCGATGGCCGTACTCGTGTATGATATACCAGATGATGGCAGTGTATTATGTCGATGGTCGTACTCGTGTAGGATATACCAGATGCTGGCAGTGTACTATGTCGATAGCCGTACTCGTGTAGGATATACCAGATGTTCTTAGTGTATTATGTCGATGGTCGTACTCGTGTAGGATATACCAGATGCTGAGTGTATTATGTCATGCCGTACTCGTGTAGGATATACGTGTTGTAGTGTATTATGTCGATGGTTTGTGTTGTTGGTGTTGTTGGTGGTATATACCAGATGCTGGCAGTGTATTATGTCGATGGTCGTACTCGTGTAGGATATACCAGATGCTGGCAGTGTACTATGTCGATAGCCGTACTCGTGTAGGATATACCAGATGTTCTTAGTGTATTATGTCGATGGTCGTACTCGTGTAGGATATACCAGATGCTAGCAGTGTATTATGTCGATGGCCGTACTCGTGTAGGATATACCAGATGTTCGTAGTGTATTATGTCGATGGCCGTACTCGTGTAGGATATACCAGATGTTCGTAGTGTATTATGTCGATGGCCGTACTAGTGTAGGATATACCAGATACTGGCAGTGTATTATGTCGATGGCCGTACTCGTGTAGCATATACCAGATGTTCGTAGTGTATTATGTCGATGGCCGTACCCGTGTAGGATATACCAGATGATGGCAGTGTATTATGTCGATGACCGTACTCGTGTAGGATGTACCAGATGATGGCAGTGTATTATGTCGATGGCCGTACTCGTGTAGGCTATACCAGATGTTAGAAGTGTATTATGTCGATGGCCGTACTCGTGTAGGATATACCAGATGCTGGCAGTGTATTATGTCGATGGTCGTACTCGTGTAGGAGATACCAGATGTTCGTAGTGTATTATGTCGATGGCCGTACTCGTGTAGGATATACCAGATGCTGGCAGTGTATTATGTCGATGACCGTACTCCTGTAGGATATACCAGATGCTAGCAGTGTATTATGTCGATGGCCGTACTCGTGTAGGATATACCAGATGCTGGCAGTGTATTATGTCGATCGCCGTACTCGTGTAGGATATACCATATGCTGGCAGTGTATTATGTCGATGGCCGTATTCGTGTAGGATATACCAGATGCTGGCAGTGTATTATGTTGATGGCCGTACTCGTGTAGGATATACCAGATGCTGGCAGTGTACTATGTCGATGGCCGTACTCGTGTAGGATATACCAGATGATGGCAGTTTATTATGTCGATGGCCGTACTCGTGTAGGATATACCAGATGTTAATAGTGTATTATGTCGATGGCCGTACTCGTGTAGGATATACCAGATGCTGGCAGTGTTTTATGTCGATGGCCATAATCGTATAGGATATACCAGATTTTCGTAGTGTATTATTTCGATGGCCGTACTCGTGTAGGATATACCATATGCTCGTAGTGTATTATGTCGATGGCCGTACTCGTGTAGGATATACCAGATGTTCGTAGTGTATTATGTCGATGGCCGTACTCGTGTAGGATATACCATATGTTCGTAGTGTATTATGTCGATGGCCGTACTCGTGTAGGATATACCAGGTGTTCGTAGTGTATTATGTCGATGGCAGTACTCGTGTTGGATATACCAGATGTTCGTAGTGTATTATGTCGATGACCGTAATCGTGTAGGATATACCAGATGCTGGCAGTGTATTATGTTGATGGCCGTACTCGTGTAGGATATACGAGATGCTGGCAGTGTATTACGTCGATGGCCGTACTCGTGTAGGATATACCAGATGCTGGCAGTGTACTATGTCGATGGTCGTACTCATGTAGGATATACCAGATGTTCGCAGTGTATTATGTCGATGGCCGTACTCGTGTAGGATATACCAGATGCCGGTAGTGTATTATGTCGATGGCCGTACTCGTGTAGGATATACCAGATGCTAGCAGTGTATTATATCGATGGCGGTACTCGTCTAGGATATACCAGATGCTGGTAGTGTATTATGTCGATGGCTGTACACATGTAGGATATACCAGATGTTCTTAATGTATTATATCGTTGGCCGTACTCGTGCAGGATATACCAGATGTTCGTAGTGTATTATGTCGATGGCCGTACTCGTGTAGGATATACCAGATGCTAGCAGTGTATTATGTCGATGGCCGTACTCGTGTAGGATATACCAGATGCTGGCAGTGTATTATGTCGATGGCCGTACTCGTGTAGGATATACCAGATGCTGGCAGTGTATTATGTCGATGGCCGAACTCGTGTAGAATATACCAGATGATAGTAGTGTATTATGTCGATGGCCGTACTCGTGTAGGATATACCAGATGCTGGCAGTGTATTATGTCGATGGCCGTACTCGTGTTGGATATACCAGATGTTCATAGTGTATTATGTCGATGACCTTACTCGTGTAGGATATACCAGATGTTCGTAGTGTATTATGTCGATGGCCGTACTCGTGTAGGATATACCATATGTTCGTAGTGTATTATGTCGATGGCCGTACTCGTGTAGGATATACCAGATGTTCGTAGTGTATTATGTCGATGGCCGTACTCGTGTAGGATATACCAGATGCTGGCAGTGTATTATGTCGATGGCCGTACTCGTGTAGGATATACCATATGTTCGTAGTGTATTATGTCGATGGCCGTACTAGTGTAGGATATAACAGATGTTCGTAGTGTATTTTGTCGATGGCAGTACTCGTGTTGGATATACCAGATGTTCGTAGTGTATTAGGTCGATGACCGTATTCGTGTAGGATATACCAGATGCTGGCAGTGTATTATGTTGATGGCCGTACTCGTGTAGGATATACCAGATGCTGGCAGTGTATTATATCGATGGCGGTACTCGTGTAGGATATACCAGATGCTGGTAGTGTATTATGTCGATGGCTGTACACATGTATGATATACCAGATGTTCTTGATGTATTATATCGATGGCCGTACTCGTGTAGGATATACCAGATGTTCGTAGTGTATTATGTCGATGGCCGTACTCGTGTAGGATATACCAGATGCTGGCAGTGTATTATGTCGATGGCCGTACTCGTGTAGGATATACCAGATGCTGGCAGTGTATTATGTCGATGGCCGTACTCGTGTAGGATATACCAGATGCTGGCAGTGTATTATGTCGATAGCCGAACTCGTGTTGGTTATACCATATGTTCGTAGTGTATTATGTCGATGGCATTACACGTGTTGGATATACCAGATGTTCGTAGTGTATTATGTCGATGACCGTACTCGTGTAGGATATACCAGATGTTCGCAGTGTATTATGTCGATGGCCATAATCGTGTAGGCTATACGAGATGCTGGTAGTGTATTATGTCGATGGCCGTACTCGTGTAGGATATATCATATGCTGGCAGTGTACTATGTCGATGGCCGTACTCGTGTAGGATAAACCAGATGTTCGCAGTGTATTATGTCGATGGCCATAATCGTGTAGGCTATACGAGATGCTGGTAGTGTATTATGTCGATGGTCGTACTCGTGTAGGATATACCATATATTGGCAGTGTACTATGTCGATGGCCTTAATTGTGTAGGCTATACAAGATGCTGGTAGTGTATTATGTCCATGGCCGTACTCGTGTAGGATATACCAGATGCTAGTAGTGTATTATGTCGATAATCGTACTCGTGTAGGATATACCAGATGCTGGCAGTGTATTATTTCGATGGCCGTACTTGTGTAGGATATACCAGATGTTCGTAGTATATTATGTCGATGGCCGTACTCGTGTAGGATATACCAGATATTTGCAGTGTATTATATCGATGGCCGTACTCGTGTAGGATATACCATATGTTCGTAGTGTATTATGTCGATGGCCGTACTCGTGTAGGTTATACCAGATGTTCGTAGTGTATTATGTCGATGGCAGTACTCGTGATGGATATACGAGATGTTCGTAGTGTATTATGTCGATGACCGTATTCGTGTAGGATATACCAGATGCTGGCAGTGTATTATATCGATGGCGGTACTCGTGTAGGATATACTAGATGCTGGCAGTGTATTATGTCGATGACCGTACTCCTGTAGGATATACTAAATGCTAGCAGTGTATTATGTCGATGGCCATAATCGTGTAGGCTATACAAGATGGTGGTAGTGTATTATGTCGATGGCCGTACTCGTGTATGATATACCAGATGCTAGCAGTGTATTATATCGATGGCGGTACTCGTGTAGGATATACCAGATGCTGGTAGTGTATTATGTCGATGGCTGTACACATGTAGGATATACCAGATGTTCTTAATGTATTATATCGTTGGCCGTACTCGTGTAGGATATACCAGATGTTCCTAGTGTATTATGTCGTTGGCCGTACTCGTGTAGGATATACCAGATGTTCGTAGTGTATTATGTCGATGGCCGTACTCGTGTAGGATATACCAGATGTTCGCAGTGTATTATGTCCATGGCCATAATCGTGTAGGCTATACAAGATGGTGGTAGTGTATTATGTCGATGGCCGTACTCGTTTAGGATATACTAGATATTCGTAGTGTATTATATCGATGGCCGTACTCGTGTATGATATAACAGATGCTGGTAGTGTATTATGTCGATGGCCGTACTCGTGTAGGATATACTAGATGTTCGTAGTGTATTATGTCGATGACCGTACTCGTGTAGGATATACTAGATATTCGTAGTGTACTATGTCGGTGGCCGTACTCGTGTAGGATATACCAGATACTGGCAGTGTATTATGTCGATGGCAGTACTCTTGTAGGATATACCAGATGTTCGCAGTGTATTATGTCGATGGCCGTACTCGTGTATGATATACCAGATGCTGGTAGTGTATTATGTCGATGGCCATACTCGTGTAGGATATACCAGATGCTGGCAGTGTATTATATCGATGGTGGTACTCGTGTAGGATATACTAGATGCTGGTAGTGTATTATGTCGATGGCTGTACAGGTGTAGGATATACCAGATGTTCTTAGTGTATTATGTCGATGGCCGTACTCGTGTAGGATATACCAGATGTTCGTAGTGTATTATGTCGATGGCCGTACTCATGCAGGATATACCATGCTGGCAGTGTATTATGTCGATGGCCGTACTCCTGCAGGATATACCAGATGCTAGCAGTATATTATGTCGATGGCCGTACTCGTGTAGGATATACCAGATGCTGGCAGTGTATTATGTCGATGGCCGTACTCGTGTAGGATATACCATATGCTGGCAGTGTATTATGTCGATGGCCGAAATCGTGTAGGATATACCAGATGTTAGTAGTGTATTATGTCGATGGCCGTACTCGTGTAGGATATACCAGATGCTGGCAGTGTATTATGTCGATTGCCGTACTCGTGTAGGATATACCAGATGCTAGTAGAGTATTATGTCGATGGCCGTACTCGTGTAGGATATACCAGATGTTCGTAGTGTATTATGTCGATGACCGTACTCGTGTAGGATATACCAGATGCTGGCAGTGTATTATGTCGATGGCCGTACTCGTGTAGGATATACCAGATGTTCGTAGTGTATTATGTCGATGGCCGTACTCGTGTAGGATATACCAGATGCTGGCAGTGTATTATGTCGATGACCGTACTCCTGTAGGATATACTAGATGCTAGCAGTGTATTATGTCGATGGCCATAATCGTGTAGGCTATACCAGATGCTGGTAGTGTATTATGTCGATCGCCGTACTCGTGTATAATATACTAGATTCTAGTAGTGTATTATGTCGATGCCGTACTCGTGTAGGATATATCAGATGTTCGTAGTGTATTATGTCGATGACCGTACTCGTGTAGGATATACCAGATGCTGGCAGTGTATTATGTCGATGGCCGTACTCGTGTAGGATATACCAGATGTTCGTAGTATATTATGTCGATGGCCGTACTCGTGTAGGATATACCATATGTTCGTAGTGTATTATGTCGATGGCCGTACTCTTGTAGGATATACCATATGTTCGTAGTGTATTATGTCGATGGCCGTACTCGTGTAGGATATACCAGATGCTGGCAGTGTATTATGTTGATGGCCGTACTCGTGTAGGATATATCAGATGCTGGCAGTGTATTATGTCGATGGCCGTACTCGTGTAGGATAAACCAGATGTTGGCAGTGTACTATGTCGATGGCCGTACTCGTGTAGGATATACCAGATGTTCGCAGTGTATTATGTCGATGGCCATACTCGTGTAGGCTATACAAGATGCTGGTAGGGTATTATGTCGATGGCCGTACTCTTGTAGGATATACCAGATGCTAGTAGAGTATTATGTCGATGGCCGTACTCGTGTAGGATATACCAGATGTTCGCAGTGTATTATGTCGATGGCCGTACTCGTGTAGGATATACCAGATGCTGGTAGTGTATTATGTCAATGGCCGTACTCTTGTAGGATATACCAGATGCTGGTAGTGTATTATGTCGATGGCAGTACTCGTGTAGGATATACCAGATGTTCGTAGTGTATTATGTCGATGATCGTACTCGTGTATGATATACCAGCTGTTCGTAGTGTATAATGTCGATGGCCGTACTCGTGTAGGCTATACCAGATGTACGTAGTGTATTATGTCAATGGCCGTACTCGTGTAGGATATACCAGATGCTGGCAGTGTATTATGTCGATGGCAGTACTCGTGTAGGCTATACCAGATGTACGTAGTGTATTATGTCGATGGACGTACTCGTGTATGATATACCAGATGCTGGTAGTGTATTATGTCGATGGTCGTACTTGTGTAGGATATACTAGATGTTCGCAGTGTATAATGTCGATGGCCGTACTCGTGTAGGCTATACCAGCTGTTCGTAGTGTATAATGTCGATGGCCGTACTCGTGTAGGCTATACCAGATGTACGTAGTGTATTATGTCGATGGACGTACTCGTGTATGATATACTAGATGCTGGTAGTGTATTATGTCGATGGTCGTACTCGTGTATGATATACCAGATGCTGGCAGTGTATTATGTCGATGGTCGTACTCGTGTATGATATACCAGATGCTGGTAGTGTATTATGTCGATGGTCGTACTCGTGTATGATATACCAGATGCTGGTAGTGTATTATGTCGATGGTCGTACTTGTGTAGGATATACTAGATACTCGTAATGTATTATATCGATGGCAGTACTCGTTGGCGGTGTATGTCGATGGCCGTAATACGCTAGACCACACGTACATTTAAGTACATTTAAGTTGGAATTACAGGGTTCAGCAGCGTACACATAGACTGAAAACTGAATCAGGGTTACCTTACTGTGTCAAATACTTATAATAATGTCGTAATATTCTATAATGAATTTCCTGTTATGGTACAATGACCCTTGAGAAAGTCATAATTAAAGATTTACAAGTTAAGGTTATTGTATTCCTGTGGTCAATATATGATTGTGATGTATTACTAATACAGGGCTACACAAAACTATTAGTTTATACACATTTATGTTAGCTAGATTGAGGAACAAGTTCTTACAACTTATTAATCACTTTCGAGACCTCATTCCTGATGGAATCCATCGCCACGAGGGATAGAGAAGAGGTAATGTAGAGTGGGATTTAAATGCCTTGCCTAAGGGCACACTCGTAACGGCTTCAGCGGGGCTCGAACTCAGGACCTTTCGCACTTGAAGCGAACGCGCTTCCACTGCACTATCACGACTTCCACTAAACTATTGTACATACCTATACACCTACACATATGTGTTTTACGTGTATTTATCGTCGCTACCGGTTGTCCGTATGAGCGAAGCCTCCTGAAGAGATTAGTTATTTAAGATTTTGGAGGATAGTGCATGATACAGACAGAGACCCATTCCAGAATCTCCTCTGGTTCGTTTACGTGCACGGTGTAAAGCACCGACACAAGACCTCGGTTTAACGTCCCATCTGAAAGACTGTTAATTTTATTAGTGTCAGACGGGGAATCGAACCTGCAATCCCTGGATTACCAGTCCAGCGTGTTACCACTGGACTACAGATCCGTCTGTACCTACACTTATTGCACATCCGTTCATTAAATTCTGCTCGGGGGGCACCTGAGGTTTACCTCTACACGTAATAACTTGAGAGTCGCCATATGACATAAGATGTTGATGCGCCATTTAACAACAAAACATGCACAACACATGCACACACATATTTGATTCATCATAGCACGAACTGCTTCCCTAACAAGAGAGATCGAGAGAGAGCGAGAGCGAGAGAGAGTGAGAGCGAGAGTGCGAGAGAGTGAGAGCGAGAGAGCGAGAGAGCGAGAGAGCGAGAGAACGTGTGAGAGCGAGAGAGATGGAGAGAGAGATCGATAAACAGACGTCTTAATATCTGTTAGAGTTTATTTTAGCTTGATTGCGAAACAAGTTCTTACAACTTATATTACTCACTTTCAGCGCCGACTAATTTCAGAGCATGTGCAAGCAACATAGATCCAGATGCGTAAATGCCGCGTCTGATCAGGATCTATGTTGCTCGCTATTCGGACAGGTGTTTCAGCTGCACTGTCTGAAGAGCAATCAGCATACATTCTGATCAGACTTGCCGTTCTGTTTTGTCTGATCAGGATCTATGTTGTTTGCTATTCGGACAGGTGTTTCAGCGGCACTGTCTGAAGAGCAATCAGCATACACCCTGATCAGACTTGCCGTTCTGTTCTGTCTGATCAGGATCTATGTTGTTTGCTATTCGGACAGATGTTTCAGCGGCACTGTCTGAAGAGCAATCAGCATACACCCTGATCAGACTTGCCGTTCTGTTCTGTCTGATCAGGATCTATGTTGTTTGCTATTCGGACAGGTGTTTCAGCGGCACTGTCTGAAGAGCAATCATCATACATCCTGATCAGATTTGCCGTTCTGTTTTTATCTGATCCGGATCTCTGCATTTTGCAAAGTCGCTTTTATGCAACATTGGCGATGACTTGTCGCTCTGTTTTGTCAGATTAGGATCTATGTTGTTTGCTATTCGGACAGGTGTTTCAGCTGCACTGTCTGAAGAGCAATCAGCATACACCCTGATCAGACTTGCCGTTCTGTTCTGTCTGATCAGGATCTATGTTGTTTGCTATTCGGACAGATGTTTCAGCGGCACTGTCTGAAGAGCAATCAGCATACACCCTGATCAGACTTGCCGTTCTGTTCTGTCTGATCAGGATCTATGTTGTTTGCTATTCGGACAGGTGTTTCAGCTGCACTGTCTGAAGAGCAATCAGCATACAGCCTGATCAGACTTGCCGTTCTGTTTGTATCTGATCTGGTTCTCTGTATTTTGCAAAGTCGCTTTTATGCGACATTGGCGATGAAAAGAGTTAATAAACGAGTCTTCTTCTTATTAACAGTCTGCTAGTTCCTTAATGACGGCATGATTTATAATGTAGTCATTGACTACTATAAAAAAACATATATGTAATCAATATGTATAGTATACTGGATTATGTATATCAACTTACCAATAGCATAACTACAAAAAGCACATCTGTGTAATATTGAAGAAACTGTATATCACATGTGGATTTACAATATACATACAGATAATACATACAATGTATTGCCAGTATTTGTTCCTCTTCTATTTGATTCTGGGACCACAGCGTAAGTTGTTTTGTTTAAAGCTGTCCTCTTGGTATATATGTCGTTTCTTTGTCTTTAGATTAAAGCTTATTTATTGATATCGCTGCTTAGTGGTTGTTCAAATGCAATCGTGTCTTTATTTTCTAAATCGCTTTCTTAAAACGTGCTTCATAATCATTGTATAATAAATACAGTTTAAGAAAACACCACAGGACCACAGGACAAATCTTGCTAATCTATTTCAAATATGCGTAAACTTTGATCTTTGTACATTTCAGTATTAGTATCAAAGAAATGGTTCTTTTTTTCTTAGAACATCTCTGAAGATAACTCATATATATATATAGTAACTAGAATAACAGAATGGGTGGGGCTCATACCGTACAGTTGACCTCCAGAGCGGGTATCCAGTTAAATAAAAGATAATCGTATCGGTCATAATTTTAATGAAATACCTAGATCTTGCACAATTTGGCTGACAATGTTGCATGTCTGCCAATATAATTATAACGATACTGTTACCGTATCTGTATCGTGTACTGTCAGCAAATTAAAATGAAATTGATTGGCTCATAACAAAGTTGATGTTTGATTCTATTTATAGATGGTTCTATTGCATTCGATGACTCAGACGCCGATGTTGCCCTAAAGAAAAGACTTCTAGACAATTCGAATAGTCCATTCGATGATATACATGCTGCTCAGGGTGATACACACATTGCTAACCATGACAACGCGTTGGATAACATTCGTACGGACACAGTCGATAATGAAGAAACCAATAGTAGTATAAAAATCAACGAGTTAACGCTAGTCAAGTATGAATCAGAAATCACTGGTAGCCGTGACAATGTAATCAGGGATGAACAAGTGCACACACCTTTAGATGATAGAAGTAGTGCTGCAACAAGAAAGGGTCAACACATACACAATGCTAACGCTATTAGCGGAAATGCAAGCGCAGCCAACTCTGAATTTACAGACAACACTCGCACTGACAATGGCCACATGGAAATGAATAATTCACACACGCAACGTGATCATAACGCATGTTATGCGGATAATGGCAATTCTCAAAAGCCAGTAATTTATGAGAAAATAAGGTTACCACATGCATTAAGGCCCAGCCTTTACGAGATAACATTACTTCCGGATATATACGGAAATGATCCAAATACATTCTCTTATCAATGTAAGTCATGTTCGTTTACATACTGTTTATATGTCAAGTCATCATTGCTGTTTGCACACGCCCTCGAGCTTGCAGTATTGCAGGCACGGATGCTTTACATTGGTAACACAAACCTCCCCACAGGCAAGCTGGATAAATTCCACACACATAATTATTATTACACCGTGAGTGACTTCAAATCACATGCTGTAGACTCAAATCCCACAATGAGCATATACTACTTTAATGTTAGGAAGTTATAAAACTGGTTCGCTGAAGATCGGAGGTTCTATACGGGTACTCTGACGGGCACTATGGGTGTTCATCCACCACCGACACACTGGCAAGTCGATAGGTACAAATGCACTATTTGCTGTTGGTACGCATATAAATATAGGCTAAAATGGCATACATATAGTTATCCTATCAGACGGAAGTGTCAGAATGAAATCGAAAATAGATCAACATATTGACAAATGATGAGATATCTCAGACACAAACAACTCATTAACACATGGTGATATGTCTCACATTCATTCATTCATTCATTGACAAAACAACAGAGAACACAGGCTCGTCTACTCATTGGCGCTTCATTAGAGATACAAGTCTCGTCACCTAATTGACAAATCACTAGAGATACCAGTCTCGTAAAGTAACTGACATCTCACTAGACATCTCAGACTCAGGCAAGAATTGACTTAACAGCGAATAGATGAGGGGTTTTCCCGAATGCATTTAGTTTTGTAAGATTTAATGACACATGGTACATGAAGGGTATGGTCGAAGTTTGTTACGAACTAACATGCTTTATTAGAATATAACAGTATCCAGGCTAAATAGGTGTTGCTATAGGCTACATCGATTATCATTGATAACTCGCTAGAGAACACAGACTCATCCAGCCATTGATAACTCGCTAGAGATCCCAGACTCATCCAGCCATTGATAACTCGCTAGAGATCCCAGACTCATCCAGTCATTGATAACTCGCTAGAGATCCCAGACTCATCCAGCCATTGATAACTCGCTAGAGATCCCAGACTCATCCAGTCATTGATAACTCGCTAGAGATCCCAGACTCATCCAGCCATTGATAACTCGCTAGAGATCCCAGACTCATCCAGTCATTGATAACTCGCTAGAGATCCCAGACTCATCCAGCCATTGATAACTCGCTAGAGATCCCAGACTCATCCAGTCATTGATAACTCGCTAGAGATCCCAGACTCATCCAGCCATTGATAACTCGCTAGAGATCCCAGACTCATCCAGTCATTGATAACTCGCTAGAGATCCCAGACTCATCCAGCCATTGATAACTCGCTAGAGATCCCAGACTCATCCAGTCATTGATAACTCGCTAGAGATCCCAGACTCATCCAGCCATTGATAACTCGCTAGAGATCCCAGACTCATCCAGTCATTGATAACGCTAGATATCCCAGACTCATCCAGTCATTGATAACGCTAGATATCCCAGACTCATCCAGCCATTGATAACGCTAGATATCCCAGAATCATCCAGTCATTGATAACGGTAGAGATCCCAGACTCATTCAGTAATTGATAACTCGTTAGAGATCCCATACTCATTCAGTAATTGATAACTCGCTAGGGATCCCAGACTCATTCAGTAATTGATAACTCGTTAGAGATCCAGACTCATTCAGTAATTGATAACTCGCTAGAGATCCCAGACTCATTCAGTAATTGATAACTCGTTAGAGATCCCATACTCATTCAGTAATTGATAACTCGCTAGGGATCCCAGACTCATTCAGTAATTGATAACTCGTTAGAGATCCAGACTCATTCAGTAATTGATAACTCGCTAGAGATCCCAGACTCATTCAGTAATTGATAACTCGTTAGAGATCCCATACTCATTCAGTAATTGATAACTCGCTAGGGATCCCAGACTCATTCAGTAATTGATAACTCGTTAGAGATCCAGACTCATTCAGTAATTGATAACTCGCTAGAGATCCCAGACTCATTCAGTAATTGATAACTCGTTAGAGATCCCATACTCATTCAGTAATTGATAACTCGCTAGGGATCCCAGACTCATTCAGTAATTGATAACTCGTTAGAGATCCCATACTAATTCAGTAATTGATAACTCGTTAGAGATCCCATACTCATTCAGTAATTGATAACTCGTTAGAGATCCCATACTCATTCAGTAATTGAATACTCGCTAGGGATCCCAGACTCATTCAGTAATTGATAACTCATTAGAGATCCCAGACTCATTCAGTAATTGATAACTCGTTAGAGATCCCATACTCATTCAGTAATTGATAACTCGCTAGGGATCCCAGACTCATTCAGTAATTGATAACTCGTTAGAGATCCCATACTCTCTCTATATATATATCTATCTCTCTCCCTCTTTCTCTCTCTCTCTCTCTCTCTCTCTCTCTCAAACATATGACGGATGAAATACGCTTTAATATTGTTTTTTTGGTTATTATTTTCCACACTACTTAAAATGCAGTCTCACCTGTCTTAAGCAGCCAGCCAATATACACACATACCGTGGTTGCGTATCACAGGCGGCTGCATATCACAGACTAAAAGTATATTCGATTTATCCCAATATAGAATCACTTCCAACTGCCACTAGTTGACATGGAGCTCGTGAAATAATATAGTGGATGTCTCGTTAACCAGTTAGTACTTCGTTGAGTTTATTGCTTTACACTTTAGGTAATACACATTAATTTAGCTCGATTGGGAAACAAGTTCTTACAACTTATATTAATCACTCTCGAGACCTCATTCCTGATGGAACCCATCGCCACGAGGGAGAGAAAAGCGGCAATGTGGAATTTAACTGCCTTGACTAAGAACACAATCGTAACGGCTACCGCTGGGCTCGAACCCCGGGCATTTCACACCTGCAGCGAACGCGTTATCCACATTGTTATCACAACTTCTTGAATGAAGCTCATACATAGTGAGGCATGTATCGATTCAATATATACACTGTGCTACGCGACATGATAATCGTAAACCATAACTATCCAGTCTATGTCATTATGTCAACTGTTCTAAGAGCTATTAGCCCACCCAACCTAATAAACATATCACACACAGATACTGCTTCCCAATTCATTTGGTTTAAACATATTTATTCCACTATATACATTCACAAAACAATACATGCACACAAAATCAAAGAATAGGAAAGGATCAAAACGGAAGCAGAGCTTATATAGTTTCTCTCCTCATTTCACCTTGCCACCCCAACCAGAGGACGACCTTACAATGTCAAAGCTATCAAAAGAAACATGTCAAACAGAGACTGCCTTCCCCACTCTTATGTCACCTTCAAACCCCAAACAAGAGGTCGGCCTATCAAAGCTAGCAAAAGAAACCCGAATTGTCCCCCTTCCCGCTAGTACATTACGGTGCAAATGTCCTCTTGGGAATATCTCTAGCCATATACCTAACAAAACAGATATGTCATGGTTACCACCGTAGTTGTTACACAACTCTATATAAATAGATATTTTTTTTAGAAGTGCAGACGAATCTGTAGTCCAGTGGTAACACGCTGGACTGGTAATCCAGGGATCGCAGGTTCGATTCCCCGTCTGACCCTAATACAATTAACAGTCTTTCAGATGGGACGTTAAACCGAGGTCTCGTGTCGGTACTTTACACCGTGCACGTAAAAGAACCAGAGGTGACTCTGGAATGGGTCTCTGTCTGTATCATTGCACTATCCTCCAAAACTCTAAAATGACTAATCTCTTCAGGAGGCGTCGCTCATATTGGCAACCGGTAGCGGCGATAAATAAATGTAAAACACACACAGAGAAGTGCAACATGTACATACAATCAATGGAAAACAATGCATGTTCGCTATGCATACAATGTCACATAATACACGTGGAATTTCCAATTAAGAGTTCTAGGCCATCGACAAATGATCACATACCAATTACCAGACCATCATCAGACAATGTCAACTACAAGTGCGATGGTTTGCAGCTCTCTGTGTCTTATTATCTAGTGGTATGTATTACGTTTGCTGCTTTCAGGTGAAACCATCATACACATAGACTGCATTGAAGATATAGACCAGATAATCCTACACCTCGTGGATCACAACATAACATCAATATCCATCCAAAGTGAAAATGACGTCATACCACCGGAGAATGACGTATCGTGGTGTTGGAATGATTTTGAAATGCTTCAAATCCACGCCAATCACACTCTGAGTTCAGGTCATGTGTACATCATAACAATACAATCGTCTAGAAATATAACGGAGTCCTTGCGAGGGTTATACTACAGCCCATATAAGGACGGAGGTCAGACGAGGTACTGGGTTTTATACATTTTATATTACCTTTCATGCATACTAATGGTCCAAAACGCCCTGCCCTAGTAAACTTTGCTTTATCAGTCAGTGTTTAATATAACATTCGTGACGTCATAACACTGCAATGGTCCAAAACGCCCTGTCCTAGTAAACTTTGCTTTATCAGTCAGTGCTTAATAATACATTCGTGACGTCATAACGCTGCAATGGTCCAAAACGCCCTGCCCTAGTAAACTTTGCTTTATCAGTCAGTGCTTAATAAAACATTCGTGACGTCATAACGCTGCAATGGTCCAAAACGCCCTGTCCTAGTAAACTTTGCTTTATCAGTCAGTGCTTAATAAAACATTCGTGACGTCATAACGCTGCAATGGTCCAAAACGCCCTGTCCTAGTAAACTTTGCTTTATCAGTCAGTGCTTAATAAAACATTCGTGACGTCATAACGCTGCAATGGTCCAAAACGCCCTGCCCAGTAAACTTTGCTTTATCAGTCAGTGCTTAATAAAACATTCGTGACGTCATAACGCTGCAATGGTCCAAAAATCCCTGCCCAGTAAACTTTGCTTTATCAGTCAGTGCTTAATAAAACATTCGTGACGTCATAACGCTGCAATGGTCCGAAAATCCCTTCCCAGTAAACTTTGCGTTATCAGTCAGTGCTTAATAAAACATTCGTGACGTCATAACGCTGCAATGGTCCGAAAATCCCTTCCCAGTAAACTTTGCGTTATCAGTCAGTGCTTAATAAAACATTCGTGACGTCATAACGCTGCAATGGTCCGAAAATCCCTTCCCTAGTAAACTTTGCGTTATCAGTCAGTGCTTAATAAAACATTCGTGACGTCATAACGGTGCGTGTATGCCGCCATACGTTCACAGATGGTATAATAACATTCATCCGCTCAGGTCACGAATATTCGGTAGTTTGCCCTCTAAAACGTCCTTATTTATAGGAAGATAGGATTACTAAAATAGAATATTAGGTTACTGAATTATTAATTTTATACAACATCAAGGCTCTACAGAGCCCATGCCATGTGTATTTTCTCCAGCTCGCCTAATAAATTAAAATTGATAAGACAGAAACCTCATATTCTCTATGCATAATATATATTATTTTATTTCCGTTTCATATATTGTATATATTACAAGTTCTTACAACTTATATCAATCGCTCTCGAGACCTCATTCCATAGTGCAATGATACAGAGAGAGACCCATTCCATAGTCTCATCTGGTTCTGTTACGTGCACGTTGTAAAGCACCGACACGAGACCGAGTGAGAGAGAGAGAAAGAGAAAGAGAAAGAGAAAGAGAGAGAGAGAAAGAGAAAGAGAAAGAGAGAGGAGAGAGAGAGAGAGAGAGAGAGAGAGAGAGAAGAGAAGAGAAGAGAAGAGAGAGAGAGAGAGAGAAGAGAGAAGAAAGAAGAGAGAAGAGGAGAGAAGAGAGAGGAGAGAGAAGAGAGAAGAGAGAGAAGAGAAGAGAAGAGAAGAGAGAGAGAGAGAGAGAGAGAGAGAGAGAGAGAGAGAGAGAGAGACGGCGTTTGTATTAAGAACTTGCAACTGAGAGAAATAATTAAAAACATAAACTCATATGCCAGGGTAAGCGAATAAATATGGGAAGTTTTACATAACCAGGAACTTATTGGATTGGAATATTATATGGTTAAATCCGTATGAATCCTACAGCTCGAAAAAGCAAAACAGTTATACTGTAAGAAAGCAATAACACGAACTCTCAAGGATCAGTTTTCCTGTCAAACAGTAAGAAATAAAAATAAAAAAGGTAAAGTATTTAGTATTGTCATATAATTAAATAAAATAAAAACATATTTATAGAAAACTCACAGTACAATGCATACTTAATTGGTGTTATACTTGTTGCCATAGAAAACACGCGGCTGATGTATTTATATCTCTATTCATTGTATATGTGTATGTATCATGGTTCTGAATATAGAGATACTTAACCCTTTCAACACCACAGACCTCTAAATTGGCTAAACAAAAAAGTGTAGATCCAGATGAGCCGGCTCGTGACGAGCCGTCTCATCAGGATCTGCACTTTTTTCAAGTAATATAACTATTTTTAGAATTTTTTTTACCCATTTTGATAAATGAACTGATCCAAATGTAATTTTGTTATTAATTTATTGGTCTAAAAATATTACGGACCAGTCCATGTGAGTTACTTGGTGTTGAATGGGTTAAGCTTAAATTTCTCTTTCGTTTTAAGACTAACTAAGCTGCTGTTAAGTTCTCAAGACAAGCGATGGGTAAATTCCCGTTTCAGAGAAAAAGAATAGAAGAGGAAATAAGAAAGAAAATGGTGTAAAAATTATCATAATTCATTTACATTGTAGTGTATGAAGAATGTTTCATAGATTTTATTACCCAATTAGTAACCTCTAGACTAAATGGAATGCTCATTATGTATGTACATTGTATCAGGAACCGAGATAGAAATATCCTGATTTTTAAAAAACGTGTATGTATACTAGAGGACATAGAAAACACACACTTCGAATAAGTGTATTTTTAAATGAAAAACAATATATATGCATGCATATTGTATTACTAAAGATAACTAAAGACCCCATGTTGGCATGGGCTCATATGGGGCAACCGTACGAGGCTTACTGTGTTATGCATATTTATTAGCTTCGTACAAGTATACTAGAGGACGTAGAAAACGCACGCTTCGGATAAGTGTGTTTTTAAATGAAAAACAATAACTATATAAATACATAGTTTTAATTATTTTGGAATATTTTTAGTTGTTCAGTTTGTGTTTTGTGGTCCGCCTCCGTGGTCGAGTGGTTAAGGTCGCTGACTTGTATACCACTGTAACCTATCATCACTGATGGTCACGTGTTCGAGCCCCGCTCAGACAATGTCTCATTTATTTGAACAAGTTGGCAGTTTCTTACGGAGGTTGGTGCACCCAGGTACTGGTTAACTGCTGGAGCCTGCCCAGGAAAGGTGTTGTTAGGTAAACTGCCCGCCGGCGATATAGCCCTAAATGATGTTGATGCAGGCGTAAAACCCGATATATAACATAACATAATGTTTTATAATAAAGATGTGATGTATCTTTGATGGAATCCTTCGTATTTCGTGTTCATGTATTAATAATCATATAATGTAGGTGTGCGTTTTCTATGTCCTCTAGTATATAACTGTTAAAAGTGTGTGTATATAATTATGTAAAAAATAAATAAAAAGAAAAAAATAGGGTTCTTTAGTGTACACATAAATGGGAACACATCAACATTTACATACATTCGAAATAAAATGTGAATATTTAAAAATAAAAATTGCCTTTGAGTGGTGTCAGGTATATATATTCAAACGTGTTTTTTTTAAACTTTATATATTTTACAACGATTGCGAAGCAAGTTTCAACAACTTATATTAATCACTTTCGTTGGCACAGATGAAAGCGTATTTGTTGTCTCATACGTGTGTCGGGTTGGGGGCTTGAAGTTGCACAGTCACGGCAGCTTTGGTATGTGGCGTCTCTCTGGGTGTTACTGGTGGAGTAAGATCCAGTGTGGCCCACTCAGCAGTATTTCAGTCACGAGCGGGCATAGGGTATAACTGACAGGCTTGCTTACTTGCATGAAATAACTCAACAACCGTTAGGGATTCGAACATACAGCGGTAGTGGGCATGTGATTTCAAATCAACTATCAACCCCTAACCTGCGGAATAAATTGGACGGAATGTGCAAACAAGATAGAACAAGATCAGCGTAACGCCGAGTTTGATCAGGATCTATATTGTTTGCTATTCAGTCAAGTGGTTTAGCTCCTCAATCCGAATAGCAAACAGCATATAGCCTGATCAGACGACACGTTAGTCGTGATTGGCAGGATAATGGTTAATAATACTTGGCCACGAAGGCACCATTCGAAAATTATGCAAATTAGTAGCAAGTTGTTTGAAGAACTTGTCATTCTAAAAGTTAAATTTATGAATTCGTTTAATGAGGAATTTTCTTGCACTCTCGGAGTTAGACAGGGAGAATCCCCGTTTCTATTTAGCATGTACCTTAATGACATTGAAGAAACGTGTATCTTAAACAGTGTGGAGGGTATACATAAATACAGGTACTATGCAACTTTGTTTATTAATCTGTGCTAATGATATAGTTTTATTACAAAAGTCTACAACATTCATTGGTCATTTTAGCTGAATATTGTTTACAGTGGAAGCTGACACTAACACTACAAAAACCAAAATTATTATTTTTAGCAGAGGTGGGAGACGATCGCAAAATTTGCAGTTTTACTATAATAATCAGCAGATAGAAATTGCTAAGACAGTTGACAATATATTGGGGTGACTTTCACCACTGGTGGTGCACATAACGAAAACGAAACGGGTAGGATGTTAGTTGGTCAGGCCATTAAGGTTAATAGTTTATTACGAAATAAAGATATATATATATTATATGTATTGAAAATATATATACATACTACACGAGATATACATATCCCATTTATAACTGACATATACGTATCTTTTTCAGATATATCTTTACAACGATAATGGAACCAATAGATGCACGACGTGTTTTCCCATGTTTTGATGAGCCAGATTTTAAAGCTGTATTCATATTCAACATCAAGCGGAAAGCCGGATTGACAAGCTTGACAAACTTACCAAAGAGAATAACTACTGGACCGTAAGACTATAAGTGACTAAATGCTGTACTAAGTATTATTTCTCATTTAGAGGGGGGGGGGCATTATTTGTAGCAACAGTGTAATATATAAGTGTAGGGTATAAGCCGAAAAAGACGGATTTGTAGTCAAGTGGTTAACGCGCTGGACTGGTTCGATCCCTCGTCCGACCCTAATACAATTAAACAGTCTTTCAGTCTTTCAGATGGGACTTTAAACCAAGGTCTCGCGTCGGTGCTGTACACGTAAAAGAACCAGAGGAGACTCTGGAATGAGTCTCTGTCTGTATCATTGCACTATCCTCCAACAATCTAAAGTGACCAATATCTTCAGGAGGTGTCGCTCATATGGTCAAACGGTAGCGACGATAAATAAACGTATACAACACGAAAACGACCCAATATGTAAAATATTGGACTGTGTGAGGCGAGTAGCACCGAAGACAGTACCAATATTTTACATATTGGATCCGTTTGAGCTTCTATAACAAGATCCTACTCATTAAAATTGTTTATTTCGTACATGACTTGTTGTACGCTTGAATTTAATATAATTCCCTGGCCTTCTGACAGCAGTACAATATTAATAATAATGGACTGCAAATACACAAGTATGACGTCACGAGAGTGTTTTAAATGTGCATACTCTTAGTATATACATATTTAGTTTAGCTCGATTGCGAAACAAGTTCTTTTAACTTATATTAATCACGCTCGAGACCTAGGAGAGAGAAGAGGCAACGTTGAATTTCAATGCCTTGCTTAAGGGCACAATCGTAACGGCTCCAGCGGGGCTCGAACTCCGGACTTTTCGCATCTGAAGCGAACGCGCATCCAGTGTGCTATCACGACTTCCACGATCATGTCATCCTCATCCAATTTGATACAGTAAGTTAATTTTAATTATATGCTATAACTACAAATCACGTCACTCTTGTTAATTAATTCCGAAACATACGTGCAACACCCTAAGTCATTGACTGATGCACTATCGATTTGAAAGAAAGATCAAATTAGCGACTACGTCACACGTGCTGTCTATACCCAGAAACGAGTTTTTATTCTTAAGCATGTATATATGAGTAAGTCTTAACTGAACTACACAAAACAACAAACTCTGTTTGCAATGGGCTAGACTTGCGATCGTTTAATGCAATTTGAGTACAATACCCACACTAGATCAATATCTTTGATTGTTATATATATACACACACATGTATAGATAAATATACTAAACATACCCTCGGTACAGACAGCGAGATACACGGGACCGGTGTAAAAACCAAAGGTAAAAATTCATTAATAGTAATGGGAATAATGTAAAAAAAACCTCTGGAAAACTGTATCCAATGCACCTCAGCAATGTTTCGTATATTTTATATTTACGAAAACTTACATATTCGTTTACGATACATTATAAGACGTTTACAATAACCACTCTTAATTAAATCTGATTAACGTTTAAATCAACGTGGAACTCCATTCGTGAATCCCCATTCCAATGGCGATTCGAATTTGAATAGCAAAATTGCATGTGGTCCGATCTATGTCTAGCGTAGAACTGACGAACTGTCACGCGTAGAACTGACGAACTGTCACGCTATATCACATGGACACACGCTCACGCAGTCATGTGATCAACATTATACGCACCAATATTTGGCACACACCTTTGTAGTGCACACCGTTAAGACATACGTTCTGAGCTATACTAGCGTAACACACAGAACTTGAAAGTATCCAAACACTGCACAATTCATGACCAAAGTAATCAACACATTTAGATCCATAAGATGCATTCTTAGATGCATGTTTTTGTAGAAACATATGCCCATATTATATCTATAACACGTATTCTTATTTAACAGAGATGCGGACGGATATTACACGGATATATTCGACGAGCCCCGAAACGTCCGAATGTCCTCGTATTTGGTTGCCATAGCGATAGGCGAACTTGATCACCTAGCGTCTTCAATCAACAATATATCCGTGAGCATGAGCAATTCCTACATATTACAGTAGTATTAATTTTGGTGTTGGTGCCTCACTGTTTAGGTAATTGCATCCATGCATGCATTTCTATAATTATTGTGTTTCCGGTCATCCGTAAACACTGATTTAACCTGGGAATAACCTTGTAAATGACCGTCTAATTCATTGTGGGTGTTTTACGTTTATTTATCGTCGCTACCGGTTGCCCATATGAGCGACGCCTCCTGAAGAGATTAGTCATTTTAGATTTTTGGAGGATAGTGCAACGATACAGACAGAGACCCAATCCATAGTCTCCTCTGGTTCGTTTACGTGCATGGTATAAAGCACCGACACGAGACCTCGGTTTAACGTCCCATCTGAAAGACTGTTAATTTTATTACGGTCAGACGGGGGATCGAACCTGCGATCTCTGGATTACCAGTCCAGCGTGTTACCACTGGACTGTGAATAGTATTCATTTTGGTGTTGATGCCTCGCTGGTCAGGTAATTGCATCCATGCATACATTTCTATAATTATTGTGTTTCCGGTCATCCGTAAACACTGATTTAACCTGGGAATAACCTTGTAAATGACCGTCTAATTCAGTGTGTTTTTACGTTTATTTATCGTCGCTACCGGTTGCCCATATGAGCGACGCCTCCTGAAGAGATTAGTCATTTTAAATTTGTGGAGGATAGTGCAATGATACAGAAAGAGACCCATTCCAGAGTCTCCTCTGGTTCGTTTACGTGCACGGTGTAAAGCACCGACACGAGACCTCGGTTTAAAGTCTCAACTGAAAGACTTTTAATTTTATTAGGGTCAGACGGGGGATCGAACCTGCGATCCCTCGATTACCAGTCCAGCCTATTAACCACTGGCTACAGATCCGTCTGTTAGTGTTTAGTGTTCTAATAGTGTGGGTATTTATATGTAATCATATACTAACGTAGACATATGCGAGTAAAATGCAATATTGAAATAATAAACATTGTATATGATATATGTAGGATCAGACGGGGGATCGAACTTGCGATCCCTGGATTATTGCTCAAATTGTCATGAAGCTTATAGTGACACTGGGTGTGATGCGCATGCGCGCGTGTGTTCATAATGCGTATGCAAGCACAGCCGTATTATACACGAAATGCCAAGGTTATGGCAAATGATTGATAAAATATAGCAATGAGGGACATTAGTAAGTTACTGCCCCTAAATACTCCCTAAAAGTAGGTAGGTCATATTAAGTGTTTTCCTCTGTTTTTATCGTTGTGTCCTTTGCACAACATGCTAACAATTTTATTCTACTATTGCTTCTTGTGATTATTAAATTATTCTATATCTACATATCTCATACAGTACATACAATGGGTACATACTTGTAAAAGAATGTTATTAGTTAATTAACACGTGGAAGTCGTGATAGCGCAGTGGATGCACGTTCGCTTCAGGTGCGAACGGTCCGGAGTTCGAGCCCCTCTGGAGCCGTTACGATTGTGCCCTTAGGCAAGGCATTTAAATTCCACATTGCCTCTTCTCTCTCCCTCGTGACGATGGATTACATCAGGAATGAGGTCTCGAGAGTGATTAATATAAGTTGAAATAACTTGTTTCACAATCGAGCTAAAATAAATTTGTATAAACTAAACTAAAGGATTCTAACAAAAGGGACCTATTCACATTTTAGAATACATTAGACTTTATCTGCCAAGGGAGGTAATAGAAAATTAGAAATGTCTCTCATTGCTGTACAACCAGGACATGCATATAAGTGATCACTATCAAAGATTCATCATGCACGTGTCTACTATCTATATATACCTGTATATACTGTCATATTGCCACAGTAACACAATTATGATGACTAGCATAATGCTAGAACATTAGTGTGGGCTCCACTATCTAGAACTTCACGAAATATCCTGGCGATGCCAAATGTGATATGATCATAACACATTGTGCCAGATTACCACTTGACTCGTGCATCATGGGAACGTCACTTGACTCGTGCATTATGAGCACGTCACTTGACTCGTGCATTATGGACACGTCACTTGACTCGTGCATTATGGGAACGTCACTTGACTTGTGTATTATGGACACGTCACTTGACTCGTGCATTATGGGCACGTCACTTGACTCGTGCATTATGGGCACGCCACTTGACTCGTGCATTATGGGAACGTCACTTGACTCGTGTATTATGGACACGTCACTTGACTCGTGTATTATGGACACGTCACTTGACTCGTGTATTATGGGCACGTCACTTGACTCGTGCATTATGGGCACGCCACTTGACTCGTGCATTATGGGCACGTCACTTGACTCGTGTATTATGGGCACGTCACTTGACTCGTGTATTATGGACACGTCACTTGACTCGTGTATTATGGACACGTCACTTGACTCGTGTATTATGGGCACGTCACTTGACTCGTGCATTATGGGCACGTCACTTGACTCGTGCATTATGGACACGCCACTTGACTCATGCATTATGGACACGCCACTTGACTCGTGTACTATGGGCACGTCACTTGACTCGTGCATTATGGGCACGCCACTTGACTCGTGCATTATCGACACGTCACTTGACTCGTGCAATATGAGCACGTCACTTGACTCGTGCATTATGGGCACCCACCTGACTCGTGCATTATGAGCACGTCACCTGACTCATGTATTATGGACACGTCACTTGACTCGTGCATTATGGGCACGTCACTTGACTCGTGCATTATATCAGCACCGACACGAGACCTCGGTTTAACGTATCTAGCTGTATTATTTGTACATACTAGAAGCTACCTTGGTTTACTAGAACCTAGCTTGTATTGACTACACGCTACCTTGTATTTACTTATGTACAAGACATTTTTGTATTTACTAGAAGCCAGCTCATATTTACTAGAAGCGACTTTGTATTTACTAGAAGCTTCATTTGTATTTGTATACAGTGAACACCTATGTATCTGCCATTAGATATGTACTATTGCATATTAAAAACAATACAATTCGAATTATTATGCTAATATTTCTAAATATTTAAAAACTAATTAGCATATTACCATTTGTCTTCAGTTTAGAACATGGAGTAGAACGGCTATCGTCAATCAAACACGATATGCTCTTGAGATCGGCATGGAATTCATGGAGTTCTTTGAAGATTACTTTCAGATACCGTATCCTTTACCAAAGGAAGGTAAATATAATCAAATCCGTTGGTATTAACTTATATGTTCAATTTACTTTCATTGGAAAGGTTTGATTCGATACTATTTTATTGCTATTAAAACATGTATGTAACAATTACAATCAACTTACAATTACATAAGTGTCGCACAACTTTGCTTGCATTCAGTGTAATACAGTGTGTGTGTGATTTACGTATATTTACCGTCGCTATCGGTTGCCCATATTCAGCGACGCCTCCTGAAGAAATTAGTCATTTTAGAATTTGGAGGATAGAGCAATGATACAGACAGAGACCCATTCCAGAATCTCCTCTGGTTCTTTTACGTGCACGGTGTAAAGCACCGACACGAGACCTCGGTTTAAAGTCCCGTCTGAAAGACTGTTAATTTTATTAGGGTCAGACGGGGGATCGAACCTGCGACCCCTGGATTACCAGTCCAGCGTCTTACCACTGGAATACAGATCCGTTTGAGTTGTTGTTATTGGCTGATTTTAGTCTCGTCTGCGTCGTCTTCATATACAGTTTGTTAGGTTGCATCCAAGTACGTGTCGTTCTTTGTTTGGTGTATACACATTTATTTTTTAGCTCGATTGTGAAACAACTTATATTAATCACTCTCGATACATCATTCCTGGTGGAGGGAATGGGCAACTTGGAATATAAATGCCTTGCCTAAGGGCACACTCGTAATGGTACCAGCGGGGCTCGAACTCCGGGCCTTTAGCACCTGATGCGAAGGCGCTACCACTGCGCTTTACCTGATGGGTTAAACTCTATATTTAAATCATGTACCATAGCAACGGATTGTGCGTATTTAGAGTGTCCAAGGTTCTTATAGACGCCCCTGTGTTTGATAATGGATTGCTAAATGAATGTCCGATAACCATTATCGTCCCTGTTCTCTGAATATCCCTCTGCACTCGGTTGAATAAAATACTTTTGGTATCGTCGTAACCGATACAAGCGAACCTATCGCCGTTTAGCGCAGTGGTTAGCGCGCTCTCTTCTCACCAATGCACTCCGGGTTCAATCCTCGGACCGGGAAGTACGTGAGATGGAACGGTCGTCGCCAAATTGGACAAGTGGGTTTAATCCGGGTACCTTACACACGAATTACCACATATACGCTTTCATCCGCGTCAACGAGAGTGATTAATATAAGTTTGTTTTACGATCCTTGTAAACGAAATAGAGTTTATGCTAAGCCCATATTTGGGCAATCAACTATTGAGTTGCAGTTGTAGTGCAATGCTGCATCACGTTAGCCTACAAGCACACTAGAAAGTCGAGTGGACGGGCATAGAAGAATGCACAACACTGTATATTCTCCGTTGTGCTATGGTAAATCGATGAATTGTCACAGTTAAAGTCTCAGTTCCAAACAAGAATCCACTTATAATGCATGCGGTTCTGTAAACCCCAAGGCTTATGCTTGATGTAAGACAGCAGTAAGTCATGACATCACCATGAATGTGTTCACAATTTCCCAATGTAAGCACACTCCGGTTCAAAATGGAACACGTAGGGAGCGTAGCTGTCATGTAGGGCTGTTTACTCATCAATGCGCTGGGGCAAGTAGTACTGAAATAAATTCACAAACTGCCACAGCTGTACCACAATCACAATAAGATATGCTACCGTATTTGGTTCTACAGTAAAACATCATGACTTTATGGTCTGCTTGATTGCAGAAACTACTTTCAAGGGTACAATGACCCGGAACCAATTCCTTCAGTGGGGTCACACGAGAAACGTGATGTCATTTAACAGGTTTCGTAGACACTACAAGCATCATCTCTCATTCTCCTAATCAATTAGGTTATCTCCCATATTCACCCCTTTACTTATCACACCTTTACATATTCACCCCTTCACATATTCACCCCTTCACATATTCACCCATTCACATATTCACCCCTTCACATATTCACCCCTTCACATATTCACCCCTTCACCCCTTCACATATTCACCCTTTCACATATTCACCCCTTCACATTTCACCCCTTCACATATTCACACATTAACTTATCACACCTTCACATATCACCCCTTCACTTATCATCCCTTCACATGTTCACCCCTTAACTTATCACACCATAACATATTCACATATTCACCCCTTCACATATTCACCCCTTCACCCCTTCACATATTCACCCTTTCACATATTCACCCCTTCACATTTCACCCCTTCACATATTCACACATTAACTTATCACACCTTCACATATCACCCCTTCACGTTTCATCCCTTCACATGTTCACCCCTTAACTTATCACACCATAACATATTCACATATTCACACCTTCACCCCTTCACTTATCACCCCTTCACATGTTCACCCCTTCACTTATCACCCCTTCACCCCTTAACTTTTCACCCCTTCACATGTTCACCCCTTAACTTATCACTTCTTCACATATATTCACACCTTCACTCCTTCACTTATCACCCAGTCACATATTCACCTATCACATTGATCTTATAAAATCAATAAACACGGTGAAAATGTACTAATGACGTATGCCCATGACTGTAATATACTTGAATGTAATACAGGTTAATGGACGATAAACTAACAACGACAGCCGAAAGTAGCATATCTTGAAAATTATACCATTAGTCCCAGATATTAAAACAATTTGTTCAAGGTCGGGGAAGCGTGTTTGGCGATGGCGAGGTAAACACACTGATTAATGAAGAGAGTATTGGAGAATTTATGAGAATGAAAAGTGCATGCAGGTAATGAAGGACACATACACACACCGCATCTAACTGCTATAGTTTAGAGGGTATAGTCTTTCAGATGGGACGTTAAACCGAGGTCTCGTGTCGGTGCTTTATACCGTGCACGTAAAAGAACCAGAGGAGATTCTGGAATGGGTCTCTGTCTGTATCATTGCACTATCCTCCAAAATATAAAATAAATAATCTCTTCAGGAGGCGTCGCTCATATCGGCAACCGGTAGCGACGATAAATAAACGTAAACACACACAAGCTATAGTTTAGAGGGTATAGCTTTCCACAAATAATGACCAATGACCATACTCACAATAGCACCACTGGATGGTGGTGTCATAACCCTAACACCATGTTTTAACAATTAATATTTAAATATTTATTTTCATTCATGGACAGGTTAAATTACACATCTAAAACTAGATTGCATGTATCTGCTAAATCAAGTGAAGTGAAATATGCGAGATGATTTAACAGTTAATTTTTAAATATTTATTTTCATTCATGGACAGGTTAAATTACACATCTAAAACTAGATTGCATGTATCTGCTAAATCGAGTGAAGTGAAATATGCGAGATGATTTAACAGTTAATGTTTAAATATTTATTTTCATTCATGGACAGGTTAAATTACACATCTAAAACTAGATTGCATGTATCTGCTAAATCGAGTGAAGTGAAATATGCGAGATGTTTTAACAGTTAATTTTTAAATATTTATTTTCATTCATGGACAGGTTAAATTACACATCTAAAACTAGATTGCATGTATCTGCTAAATCGAGTGAAGTGAAATATGCGAGATGATTTAACAGTTAATTTTTAAATATTTATTTTCATTCATGGACAGGTTAAATTACACATCTAAAACTAGATTGCATGTATCTGCTAAATCGAGTGAAGTGAAATATGCGAGATGTTTTAACAGTTAATTTTTAAATATTTATTTTCATTCATGGACAGGTTAAATTACACATCTAAAACTAGATTGCATGTATCTGCTAAATCGAGTGAAGTGAAATATGCGAGATGTTTTAACAGTTAATTTTTAAATATTTATTTTCATTCATGGACAGGTTAAATTACACATCTAAAACTAGATTGCATGTATCTGCTAAATCGAGTGAAGGGGTGAATATGCGAGATGAAATATCGACGCCAACATAACTATCGGTATTAACAGAACTGCTTTCCACATCAATATGGTTTCTTTGCGACATATCCGGCTCTTGTGTGGGCCTTTGCTTTTCTAAATTACATTGCTTCAGCATTACACGTATACTGTAGAAACCCCGTAGCCTGGGTGCCAGTCTGTCGATGTTTCACTTTTAACCTCTGGCAAAATCAGAAACTCAATACGGTCCAATTAATAGTCTCGGTGTTAAAATATATTTATTTGACTGACCAGGTAAAATATATCGACGCCTGTTCCTAGGCTAGAAATCCCGATGTATTGCGTTTTTGAATGTTATGCTTCACCTATCTTTCGGATATAGGCATAGCAAGAACATGTAATTGATCCTTCCACGAACCAGGGACACATTACAGACACATGGGTATCTAATTAGATTGTCGTGTATTCGACAGAATAACAATCACAAAGATATGGACACGAAAGTTCGACAGTCAACATATACAAGGTGCCTGTTAGAACGGTAGACACTATTCAATAAATATTAATAAAATATGCAAGTAACCCGCCGCCATCAAGTAGTGAACGACACGCAAAAAGCACACATGCACATAGAAACTAACAGCGTACACAAAAGCAGAAATATACGATTAGACCATTCACGAATTAAACGCACATATTCTGAACTGTTTAATTATCCATCTAATGTAACTACACTCAACAACATTCCTAATCGGTCAACAGTGCCCGGGGTTATAGCACTTTTCTACGATCTCAAACTCAAGCTCAAATGAATTGATTGGTTGAACCTGAGTTTTACTGCCATCTGAACCAATTAGAAGCTTGAGATTGTGTTTGAGATTGGAGTAAAGTTTTATAACCTCTGAGAATGGTATTTTATAATAGGTGGAGCCAATTAATATTCATGCAATATAAATAGTTTCTTATTGCCATTAACTGCATTTTATCCGAACTGATTATACAGAAAGCAATGCATAAAGATATGTCATAAAATAAAACAAATACAATGATATGAATATTGATATGATTTGGTTGCTCCAAATACTGTACAGCATAAGATTAAGTTAGGTTGAGTATATTTACAATTATTAAATGTTGTCTTTTATGTAGATTCTCTACACACCATTTCAGACATGATAGCGGTTCCAACGATGTCGTTCTCTGGTATGGAGCACTGGGGTTTAATCACGTATCGCGAGAACAGGATGCTCTATGAGGAGGGAGTAACATCCCTGAAAGACAAGGAATTGATGACGATCATCATTGCGCATGAGGTTGCGCACCAGGTTAGTATACACTTTGCGGCTGAGGACAATAGTACGACCACCCGCCAAAAAAACACAATTAACATATGGCTGCAACTCAGTCCGTCCGTGCATTCGTCCGTCCGGGTATTTCTGGTAAGGAGCAAAATTTGCAAACAATTCAAGGAAATCAAGTGAAAATTGAAGTATTTATATAGGGCATTGTGTCCAAGAACCATAACTCTCTCTCTCTGTGCTGTACTTACAGAATTACCTCCTAATTTCACTTCAGTAAAAGCTTGTCAGCGTCATAACCCGAACAGTCTTGAAGGAATCAAATTAAGCTTTACACATTTATACAGGTCAATACGGCGGATGGAAATTCCGAATGCGCAAGAACTACAACTTTCTTGGTGTACTTAATACCAATTTATTGTCCCTTTTCACTTCATCCAATGGTAATGCTAGCATAGCTCGAACTGTATTCAAGCACATCATCAAGTGAAACAACACACAGTGATACAGGTCATGCAATGAGGCGGATGACAGCGCAATGTCACACTTCATATATCAAGATGACTTGCACACATAATCCTTCATGATCGAACGGAGGACATGACGTTTCTGAGTTTAACGAATACTAGTCAACATATACACTAGAGGACATAGAAAACGCACACCTACATTATATGATGATGAAAACGAAACACGAAGTATTCCATAAAAGATATATCACATCTGTATTACAAAATACAAACTGAACACCAAAAAATACTCCAAATTGTTTAAAAACTATTAATTTATCTAGTTATTGTTTTTCATGTAAAACACACCGACGTGTTGGTTTTCTATGTCCTCTAGTATATTTCAGTTAAGTATAGTTCTATAATATACAATCATCATACGACACCATTGAAACTAAGTTTATTAAAATGTTTCCCACATATTTCATAAAAATAACTTCCACCAACAACTCTTCATACACTTTCATTTCTAAATTGTGTTCATATTTCTCCGTCAAACACCTAGTTTGGGGAGCATCCATCGGACAGGTGCGATTTCTCCGGGTACTCCGGTGTCCTCCCACAAAAATGACCACATTTACGCGTTCATCCGAGTGATTCATATAAGTTGTTAAAGCTTGTTTCGCAATCGTTATAAAAATAAAGCTTAAAATTAGTATCAAACAAAGGAGGACTTTCGTATATGCACAGCCAAATAGAGAGCTACCCTTTCGGCTATAAATGTAACTACAGTCATTATTATCAATACGGCCTGAACACGCCACGCTCAACGGTATGTGTGCCATCACACCACAAATACCGGTAGTTGATCTTAGTATCTATATAACTAGTAGCATTTCTAACCCCCGTCTGATCCTAATAAAATTAAAGGTCTTTCAGATTGGACTTTAAACCAAGATCTCGTGTCGGTTCTTTACACCGTGCACGTAAAAGAACCAGAGGAGTTGCTGGAATGTGTCTCTCTCTGTATCATTGCACCATCCTCCAAAAATCTAAATTACTACTATCTCCAGGAGGCTTCGTTCATATGGACAACCGGTAGCAACGATAAATAAACGTAATATACAGACATGTAACGTTGTATTCAAATTGAGTGGATAAAGCGATATATATTAGTACTTTATAGCACCGGTTCGGGCTAGCATCCTTATGTGAATATTCACTGAACACCAGCCAAGTAACTCAGCACTGCATTTCGTTTTCAGTGGTTTGGTAACTTGGTATCCCCATATTGGTGGGACGATTTGTGGCTAAACGAAGGTAATGATTTACTTTGTTTCTATGCATACCAGTCTGTGGATTCTTTCTCACAGTCTTTGTTACGTCTCGCACTGAAGTAGCAGCTGACATCAGCTACAACAAGAAAACTGAGCAGCTCAGTCGAATCGGGAAATCCACGAATCTGGAATCCTACAAGTGTCGTCATATTCTGGAAGATCGGGACACTGTCGGAACGCAAATGCATGCCAATCTGTGGATTCTGTCTCACTGTCTTTGTTACGTCGAGCACTGAGGTAGCAGCTGGCATAACACCAGTGCGACGACACGAAAAACAGAGCAGCTAGTCGAATCAGGAAATCCACACATCTGGGATCCTACAACTGTCGTCATTATCTGGAAGATTGGGACACTGTTGGAACGCAATTATATTACAGTCTGCTGTACCGCATTGCAAACGGATGTGTCTGCACACAGTCGTATCGTGTTCTGGGCAATGAAAACATTCTCCAGATCATGCCAATTCATCACGACAGTGTCCCGAGCCACAGGACACCGTCCAGACAACACAGGACATTGTTACGATCTTGATGCGATACAGCAGAATCTGTCACGATAGTCACGATTGTAATCCGACTAGACAAATTCAGCTGAGTTGCCCGCATGCTACGGGACACACCTAACTTTCGGGAGTTCTTCGCCGACCTCTCCGGACCATTCTCTAGGACATTCCAGATCACTGAGGATAGCAATCCGCCTTTCTCATCGTTCGTGTCGTAGCACTGTCTGATCTCAAACGGGAGCCATAATCGGCACTGTGTGAACGCCGCATTCATATGTAGAAAGTATATGCACGAAGTATATGCACGAATTCATGGCAATCCGGAATGGAACATACTCGAGGTAGTGCTAATTGCGCGCACGCATGCTCTCTCTGTACGTTTGCTAATCTTGATATGATTAGGTTAATACATATGCAATCGCCAATCCATCCTCTAATGCTTATGTCACGGCCTGCTTTATTATATACTAAAGTCTTGTACTCGTTTATTGTCAAATAAACACATATAATCAACCCTACGACACTTGGAGAGAGAAAAAACAGAACTGATACGAGACACTTATATATACTTGCATAGGCAAATCATAATATCACAATATCTAAAATAAGATTAATGATTACGATTATTGACTGCACACCACTTGCTCATTACTGCTTTAGGTTCGAATCCCACTGGAGGTGTCGAATTATTTCACGTGAATACGCTATCCAGTTGGCTTGGAGATGGTCGGTAGCTGAACTAAGGTAACCGTGCATATCTGAAATACTGCTCCGATTGGCCTCCACCAATACTGGCTGGAGAGTCGCCACGTGACCTAAACTGCCATTGTGATTTTAAACCCCACCCAACAGCAAACAAATTGAAAGCGATTAACCGCCTGCTCAGAGTAACAAAGCAATACTATAGGAACATCATTTCTCCTGTTATTTTATTAATTGCAGGATTTGCTACATATATGATGTTTCTGGCAGTGGATCATGTCCTACCCAGCTGGAATATGGTAACTATAATGAACCGTTCTGAAATAACCGTAGCCCAACTGTACATTATGGATCTTCCGTGGTGTATTGGATAGGTTTCCGTCTTGTATAGCCTTCAGTACTCGTAGATTCCACACATTAAGCTCCATTAAATTACTTCGTGGTACTGAGTCTTTAAAGCAGCATTACATCGTAATAAAGGATGTTTTGGGTAAAATATAAATACTAATGTGTGTGTGTGTGTTTACAAAAATCGAAATATTCGCTCAGAAATGATATTCCAATAAATTTAAACCGTCGTATACGCGAATTTGTTTATCAACACAGAGGTGTCAACACACACAGCGCGCATGCGTGAAACAACAGAGGATGTATAAAACAACGTATATATTTTGAACATGAAAGACTATCTATCTATCTTGGGGATGTAGAAATGTCACTAAAAGACTTAGCTAACAGAGGTATGAATCAACATATCAAGTAATTTAATTAAAAAAGACAACATGGGACAAATGGGGACGATGCATTCCGAATGTAAACAAGTGCGGACAGTGCGTTCCGATCGACTCGGAAAGTCCTACTTTCGGTTTCGAGTTTGTTTTATCGCCAAACAAACACTGTTTACCAAATGAACATAAGCACACACAGTATAATGTTAGAATGTGTAGCAGCATTGCTACCGAAACGTAAAAAATGAATTTTTCAAATATCTTTTATATCATACGATGTAATGCTGCTTTAACAGATGAGGAGAATAAATGTTTAATAACGGAAGCGCAAACTGACATTAACAATTCTCATTGTTTTTCGGCACTGCTCTCTGGAATTAAGTATACGTTATTTGCATGTGAGACGGGGTCATGAGTTCGGGGCTGGGCGTGGTGTAGGGGAGCATCAGTTGGAATAATGAGTCATTTGTATCAATCTATATCGACTTTTTATTGTTATCGCTGTGTCCTTTTCTCTCTCTCACTATTATCCCTTGGTTCAGTTTTATTTCCATCCTATTTTTGTATAATCTTTTCTGGAAAGAAACTCTGTCCTTTAGTTTAATCAAACGTTAGCTAGTCTTCCAATGTTGTCAAAACTTGTGGCCCAAACCGCTTGCATGTTCATACTGTGTACTGTATTGTTCTGTGCATAACATTAACTATTGATCTGCAATCAAACATGATTAAGCTAAACATCTGACAGTGCCCGAGGTTATAACACTTTTCTCAGATCTCAATCTCAAATTGTTTGATTGGTTGATTCCGAGTGCTACCTGCCAGCGGAACCAATCAGAAGCTTGAGACTCGAGTTTGAGATAGGAGTAAAGTGGCATAACCTGTATGCCCCCTTACAGACGGATCTGTAGTCCAGTGGTTAACACGCTTGACTGGTAATCCAGGGATCGCAGGTTCGATCCCTCGTCTGACCCTAATACAATTTACAGTCTTTCAGATGGGACGGTAAACCGAGGTCTCGTGTCGGTGCTATCCTCCAAAAATCTAAAATGACTAATCTCTTCAGGAGGCGTCGCTCATATCGGTAACAGGTAGCGACGATAAATAAACGTAATACACACGTATGCTCCTTAATTCATTTGGATATTGTGTACTTGTATATCATGGACGTACCGGACATCTACGGGTTGTCGGTGAATAACTTGTACGTCTGTTTTACAGCAAATCAAATAAATATTATAATTGTGCATGCAACACATTGCCTTTGTTCTCATTTGTTTGCACGGCCGTAGATCACGTCCTACCCAGGCTGTCTGATTAGCGCAGTGGTTAGCGCGCTCGCTTCTCACCAATGCAACCCGGGTTCGATCCTCGGGCCGGCAAGTATGTGAGATGATACGGTGGTCGCAAAATCGGACATGTGGGTTTTCTCCAGGTACTCCGGTTTCCTCCTATATGAATCACCACATTTACGCTTTCATCCGAGCCAACACGAGTGATTAATATAAGTTGTTCAAATTTGCTTCCAAATCGTTGTCAAATAGATAATAAAGTTTAAAAATCCAGCTGGAATATGGTAACTATAATGAACAATTCTTATCGAAATAACCGTAGCCCAACTCTACAGTTTGGAGCTTCCCTGGTGTAATGGGTAGGTGTCCAACTTCAATACTCCATGATAAGTTGTTAAAAACTTGCTTCGCAATCGTTGTAAAATAAATAAAATTTAAAAGCAACAACAACAACAACAAAAATAACATACATGTCGTAGGCCTAAGTGGCTAATTACGGGGTCAGGACGAATTAATTATGGAGGCGTGCGTATACAGATGTATTGTATTTTGCAGAAAAAGATATTAATTGTGGATAGCCGAGCTGTATAGAGATGCTTTTATTTTTCAGATAGACAAATTAATTGTGGATGGTCGAGGTGTACACAATGTTATGAGAGCAGATGACGACAACTACACACATCCTGTATATGTAGCTGTACCGAATCCCGATTTATACATATTCGATATCATATCCTATGCAAAGGTACGTGTATACTGACCCCGTAGTTTCAATAAACAACGATACGTGTATACTGACCCCGTAGTTTCAATAAACAAAGGTACGTGTATACTGACCCCGTAGTTTCAATAAACAAAGGTACGTGTATACTGACCCCGTAGTTTCAATAAACAAAGGTACGTGTATACTGACCCCGTAGTTTCAATAAACAAAGGTACGTGTATACTGACCCCGTAGTTTCAATAAACAAAGGTACGTGTATACTGACCCCGTAGTTTCAATAAACAAAGGTACGTGTATACTGACCCCGTAGTTTCAATAAACAAAGGTACGTGTATACTGACCCCGTAGTTTCAATAAACAAAGGTACGTGTATACTGACCCCGTAGTTTCAATAAACAAAGGTACGTGTATACTGACCCCGTAGTTTCAATAAACAAAGGTACGTGTATACTGACCCCGTAGTTTCAATAAACAAAGGTACGTGTATACTGACCCCGTAGTTTCAATAAACAAAGGTACGTGTATACTGACCCCGTAGTTTCAATAAACAAAGGTACGTGTATACTGACCCCGTAGTTTCAATAAACAAAGGTACGTGTATACTGACCCCGTAGTTTCAATAAACAAAGGTACGTGTATACTGACCCCGTAGTTTCAATAAACAAAGGTACGTGTATACTGACCCCGTAGTTTCAATACACAAGAAACATTACTAGTACGCACGCATTGCCCGGTAATTAATAATTCGCACATGGATATATCAGTATGTACATACTACGACGTCATACATGCACAGCAGTACATGCTGACCTAGTTTACTGTGTAGCATCATCAAGTCACCATCCGATGACAAATTAATTTTCGTAGTTTTCTACAACTAGCTTTATGGGAAATCTTACAGTTTTCAAGCTATGTTTGTGTTGCTAGTATCGCCAATGTTTACCACGCGGTTGGTTTCTTACAACACATTGTGTTCAGTTACTTTATTACAAATGGCGTTATTCCAACAAAGAGAGGCGACTCATAGATTACTTAGGGCGTTTTCAAACAAAGGGGGATCACTCGTACATTGCCTAATTGCATAGGACGTTTTCCAATAAATGTGGAGGCAACTCGTATATTGCTTAATTTAAAGGGGCGTTTTGCAACAAAGTCAATTTAATATCAAGGTGTGGCTATGTTGTTTACACAATATTGAAATTGTTATCATTTAGCGCAAATTTTATATAATCATTTCGTAGCACGTGTTTGCTGCATCAAATAAACATGGAGCAACTGTTTTCAGTATTATATAAGGTTCATCCGTGGTCTTGTGTTTACGGTCGATGACTTCAGAGCACTTGTCTATCACCGCTAACAATATGAACAGAACAGAACAGAACAGAAGTTTATTAAGACATAATATACATGTAGTACATACTCATAAATATTTACATATTATACATACTATTTACAGAGTAGAATTAGTATAGTTATCTATTGTTTCTAAAGAGGATAAACTAATTATTTAACAAATTACCAAATATAACGTATTTTAGATATTAAACCAGTCTGCTCAATGGCCGTGTCTCATTTATATGAAAAAGTAGGCAGTTTCTTACGGAGGTTGGTGCACCAAGTACTGGTTAACCGCTGGAGCCTGCCAATGCAAGGTACTGTTAGGTAAACTGCCTACGCCAAAATGACCAATATTTCTGTATTTGGATTTATAAACCTAAATTTAGTGCACACCTGTTTTACACCTGACCTAATGCTACATAATTATCTAATAATTGTATACAACTACAGTCCGATATTCGCGGTATTAGCGGCTTGTTGGCTCTACAATTGGCACACAGTTACTCGTATGGCAATTTAGCAACAATACAACACAAGCTCTGAGTGAGTGTGTATTTTACGTTTATTTATCGTCGCTACCGGTTGCCCATATGAGCGAAGCCTCCTGAAGATTTGATTTTGGACGATAGTGCAATGATACAGACGGTTCGTTTACGTGCACGGTGTAAAGCACCGACACGAGACCTCGGTTTAACGTCCCATCTGAAAGACTTAATTTTATTAGGGTCAAACCGGGGATCGAACCTGCGATCGCTGAATTACCAGTCCAGCGTTTTACCACTGGACTACAGATCCGTCTGTAGCTCTGAGTGAGCTTTTGAACCGACTATATATAACATCAAATAATGGCAACATCTCAGATTCTATCAAATTAGAATCCCTGATAATAGTAGATTTATTCTTTATTTCAGTCTCATCGTTGTACAATACATAAAACAAATTATCGTGGCAAATTACAACACCATTCATTATAAAAGAAGTACACGAGACTAATATAATCACAGATATTCAAACTATCACAGTCTACAGACATATTTATTATTAATTTGTTTCTTAGATACATGCTGAAAAATGTTAAAACATAAACACGTCATGTGGGTAAGACATATGTGCTTGTTAGCCATACAGAATATTAACCTAATAAATCAACGATATAATTGGTAACACATGATTACTGTTTTCAATAATAGCCCATGTCTCACGTAATATGGAATCGAGTCCAACATCGTGATTGATCCCTCTACGGTAACGTGCACGAGCACCACATTCCATATAGTCTGCATATCAAAAAATAGTAAATTTCCGGTTCGTCAACAGGTAGCCCGTCCAGGCCAGTTGAGGAGATATGAAAACATGGAACCAGCTTATGATTTCGCGCTAAAGTTCCCGGCCCCCCGGATTTTATCGCAAATTCCAAACATTATTGAATCTGAAATGACGCCATCTCGATTGAAATTTTAGTTGCGGAATTGAGCGGTAAATTAGTTTCCCTGATAGGGAGCGAACCTGCAGCATGATAGCAAAACAAGTTCTTACAACTTATATTAATCACTCTCGAGAGTTCATTCCTGACGGAGGCCATCGCCACGAGGGAGAGAAAAGAGGCAAAGTTGTAAGAACTTGTTTCGCAATCGAGCTAAAATAAATTTGTATAAACTAAACATGACAATAATATATGGGAATATAAATACAAATGTATGCATATATATATATAACTAGGATTCTAGTAATTGGATAAGAACATATTATATCATAATATCTACACCATTACAGTCTATAAGTGAGTGATTGGATTAGCGAGAAAAGTTGCAATGTCATCCATAGACCCAAACACCGCCGTACGAATGACAACGGTGATGTGGCCAGTACAGTGATTGGGCCGGTACAATGATCCGTCCATCACCACACGACATAGCTCGAACCCAAGAGAATGCCCATGCAACACTTCACTCGTCAATCCACTACTTATAAAGACGATCTTTGATCTTATTGAACACAATTATCACCATTGTATTTAAACTGTTTTATATCATCACAGATGTTATTTTGTACCAAGAACAAAATCGTATCGTTCATAAAATTGCCTATACAGATGGATTTTCAGTTTTGATCGGAAACTGGCTTCCGACTCAATGTTTTTCAGCTAACTAGGTAGATCGTTCCACAATTTGGGTCCAACGACGGCAATAGATATATCGGCTAATTTTGTTCGTCGTCTTGGGATGCTAAAGTTAGTGTCACTTTGTGGTCTTCGTCTGCAACTTCCTTGATACACACAACACGCATGTAGCACCGCATAACTCTCTCATACACGTAACAAAACCGGTATACGTCATACAACCAATAAACGTCATTTAATAATAATAATCCGTTAATGGACTCTCTCACCGTCTCCTCGCGAAGTTTTATCAATAAGTTATCACATATAATCACTGTTTACGTTTGACCAATTATCCGAAGTAATATGTTCTCCATTTGACAATGCTATGCATAGTACAGGCTCCAATACACGTAATTAAGCTAGAGTTTGCGATACACAGTAGTTCTATATACCGAAGTCCACCACAACTATTCCATTATGTCAACTGTTCCAAGGTGATTCAGAGTTGAGCATTATATATATATATATATATATATATATATGTGTGTGTGCGTGCGTGCGTTCGTGCGTGTGCGTGCGTGCGTGCGTGCGTGCGTGTGTGTTACGGTGTATGAGCAATTCAGTTAGCTATCCGAATCTAAAAAATAGGGTCTATATCATTTCTGATTAAGACCAATAAATGTTTTTATTCAATGATGTACTATATCAAAATAAGATATTCAACAAGTTATGGTGGATAAATAAAAAATAACAAGTACGCCGTACTTAGGGGCCCTGAAGTCTTCAGTTCCCCGTATAAACGGATGCCGTCCGACACCGTTTCGACAGCTGTATTGAGCAGCAAGGTGACGTGATGAAGTTAAAACTGTCAACAAGAGTGTTTTGAAAGTTGTTTTCATGACGTAAGAAAATAATAATACACGTCAAGTGCAATTAACATTTTTACTGGTCATTATATGTGGGATTTATGCCGAGCATACTAGGTTCCACCACTCTACGCATTATATATATGTATGTATTTATTTTACAGGGTGGTTCAGTAATACGCATGATGCATTTCTTTCTTGGAGAAGACACGTTTAGAAGAGGATTGACGGTAATATGCAGTTTAATTTCTTTTATATATCTACGTCTTCGACTACGTAATACATACTTAAAGTAGCATTACATCGTAATAAAGGATGTTTTGGGTAAAATATAAATACTAATGTGTGTGTGTTTACAAAGATCGAAATAGTCTCTCAGAAATGATAAAATTCCAATAAATTTATACCGTCGTATACGCGAATTTGTTTATCAACACAGGAAATATAAACACGCACAGCGCGCATGCGTGAAACAACAGAGGACTATCTATCTATCTTCCTCTAATGTCGAACCGCTCGCGGGGATGTAGAAATGTCCCTAAAAGACTTAGCTAACAGATGTATGAATCAACATATCAAGTAATTTAATTAAAACAGACAACGTGTGATAAATGGGGACGATGCATTCCGAATGTAAACAAACAAGTGCGGACTATGCGTTCGGGTTGTAAACAAGTGCGTGACCGATCGACTCGGAAAGTCCTACTTTCGGTATCGAGTTTGTTTTATCGCAAAAAAACACTGTTGAACATAAGGATACAAAGTATAATGTTAGAATGTGTAGCAGCATTGCTACCCATACATAAAAATAGAATTTTTCAAATATCGTTTATTTCATACGATGTAATGCTGCTTTATATTGTCGTTATCATTTCTCTAATGCTGCTTTAAATTGTCGTTATCATTTCTCTAATGCTGCGTTATATTGTCGTTATCATTTCTCTAATGCTGCTTTAAATTGTCGTTATCATTTCTCTAATGCTGCTTTAAATTGTCGTTATCATTTCTCTAAACTAGTTCCCATCAACTGTGGAATCTCATTGTTGTGTATTTGAAATTATATTTATCATAACCGTAAGATACAATTTGGAATTGTGGTAATAATAAATCGCGATTGTATTATGTTTCCTATGCTCTGAAATTGTATGCAAACGCGCATTGTGTGTGTTTTACGTTTATTTATCGTCGCTACCGGTTGCCCATATGAGCGACGCCTCCTGAAGAGATTAGTCATTTTAGATTTCTGGAGGATAGTGCAGTGATACAGACAGAGACCCATTCCAGAGTCTCCTCTGGTTCTTTTACGTGCACGGTGTAAAGCACCGACATGAGACCTCGGTTTAACGTCCCATCTGAAAGACTGTTAATTTATTAGGGTCAGACGGGGGATCGAACCTGCGATCCCTCCCTGGATTACCAGTCCAGCGTGTTACCACTGGACTACAGATCGCATTGTATTTTGGCCAATAGTTAATATACAAACGTCTGATTTACGTCACACAATTTTGTCTGACGACCTAAGGTGAACATAGCAACGTCATATTTGAATGAGATAAATCGAAGAAATGAAAGGTCACCAATGATCACCTACCTATTTGTTCGGGCTATGATAATACAAGATTGTTACGCGCCAACCGGGGTCAATCTAGTGGACAGGCAGGCGGACGGACGTAGGTAGATGACAGTGAACAGCTGTCTGAGTGACGACGTCGATACTCTGCACATTTACTGGTTTTACTCGATGTCAACTGCTATACGTATACTTGGGTCACTATAACTATTATCTCAAGCCCGAATTCATCATAACATGCCTAGCTGAAGGAACTCCTCGATATGATACGGACGATAGAGTTTTCTTTAAAGACGCCTCCGCCGAGGCATTTGGGCGACTGGTTTCTCTAAGACGTTTATGTAGTGATCTACGTTGTTTATGTGGACAGCTGAAAAGACATCTTCGTTCTTCTCAGAGTGACATGACCTGTACCATCTTTCGAAGGGGCCCTTGTAGGCCACATCCTCCACGATTTGTCAGCTCACAGCAGCAATAATGGTTCCGGTTTCTTCGCTGGGTCCTCATGCCATCAAGAAGTCTGCGAGATCCATCCCCTTGAAGGAGCCGGACAAAAGAAAACCAGCTATCCACCGCCGCTAGCACTACGTGTTGCTCACTCGCCAAGTAGGGAAGTTAGTAGTACGGTACTCTATATGTAAATGTATAGAGTCACGCGATTCCGATGACACGGCTTCCGTCAGCGAAGTCCTTGAACCATATTCCTGCTGTGAGATGTGCCTAGTTCACGACGTGCACGTTGTGTAGGAGAGACCTGGTCGATATGATAATTAATAAAACGCACTCTTGATTAAAATATGACGTCTGCTGCCCAATATAAACTGGCAAGTATTCTCGTCAATCTTGTCGAGTGTTGAGGTCAAGAGTGGAGTATCGCTGGGTATGTATGCTAAACGGGCAATGCAACGTGTGGGGTGTGCACAGTGTGGGTGTAGACTGTGAATTTCACATGTCGCATTGCATGGGCGTGCCCCACACGTCGCATGACCTACTAGTATTTGAATTGACCTGTATAATGTGTTTATGTCATTTCGCATGCCTATCACATGACAAGGGTTGCTTAGTGTAAGCATAAATTGGATTTACATAATAACATGTGAAAATGTACCTGCTTTGTTGCGCATTTGGCTCTTTGAAAAGGAATATGGTGAACCCCTAAACAAGTTGATGATATTCACAATATGAACACAAGCTGAGATTGATGGGACAGAACCTATGTACATGTGCGTCTGTCTGATAGCCAGGGATCGCAAACCAGCTGAATGGCTTCCTCACATGGATATTTCGACACCCATATTGGGATTCGAATCTATATCGATGGGTGGGAAGTGATTTGAAGCTTGCGGGGACCTAGACATGTTTTCCAGGGCATGCGTGGCCTGACTGAGTATCGAACCCGGACCGTTCGATTCCAAATCAGACGCTGGACCACGGACGCCACACTAAATGAATATTAAATGCTTAGTAGATATAGATATAGTGCTATAATAGATGAATTGATGTATATACTATTAATGTTGTATTTCATTAGTTGTATTTGGTTAAACATATTGTGTCGAGGGGCTCCGTGACCTAATGGTTATGGCCGTGCACTTAAAAGCTCCCGGCTGGAGCCGTTACGATTGTGCCCTTAGGCAAGTCATTTAAATTCCATATGGCCTCTTCTCTCTCCCTCTTGGCGAAGGATTCCATCAGGAATAAGGTCTCGTCAGTGATTAATATACAGTGTCAGAACTTGTTCGCAATCGAGCTAAAATAAATTTGTATAAACTAGCATCGGTCTTCAGTCCAGGACTTCGTCCCAATATCAAGGCCACTATGAACTCACTTAATTAATTAACAATATATTACTGATCGAGTAGGGCCGCATGGTCAGAAATGATTGCATCACTTCTAATAATGTCGGTCAAAAGCTATATATAGCTCAAGTAATGTAGGGCCGTATGGTCAGAAATGATTGCATCACTTCTAATAATGTTGGTCAAAAGCTATATATAGCTCAAGTAATGTAGGGCCGTATGGTCAGAAATGATTGCATCACTTCTAATAATGTCGGTCAAAAGCTATATATAGCTCAAGTAATGTAGGGCCGTATGGTCAGAAATGATTGCATCACTTCTAATAATGTCGGTCAAAAGCTATATATAGCTCAAGTAATGTTAATTGTAAGTACTATGCCGACAGTAAAGAAAGTTGATTTGATAAGCTATGTTGAATTTGTTTTTCTCGCCCAGGTAATATAGAAGTGAAAGATTATGGATTAGATAATATGTGTATTACATCATAATTACATAGATAGTTTGTTCCTGTAGAAGTTTAGCACAGGCTACAGATAACCTATGCACACACAATGGTAAGCTTAGAAGGAAATCGCAACGCTCCTGTATGCAAACATTATATGTTTGTATGAGTGATAATTTGAGCTTATATGTATATTAGACGTGTTTAGTTGATGTTGTGGTGTCAAGTCGCCCTTAAAATCAACTTAGATCATATGGGGACTCTTCGGCTGCAATTGATGGAGTAAGTTCCTTGTTCCAATTCATTTGCTAATATAACCGACGTTAGTACCATGCATTCCAATTCATTTGTTACTCTAAACAAGCTGTGGATAGTTTCGAGATATTGCCACGTTTGACGTGATTTCTACAGCAGTGTTAATTTAACTGACGTTAGTACCATGCATTCCAATTCATTTGTTACTCTAAACAAGCTGTGGATAGTTTCGAGATATTGCCACGTTTGACATGATTTCTACATCAGTGCTAATTTCACCGACGACAGTATCAGGTATATTAACTAGTATGCCAAGATTTAGCACACGTTCGCGCACGTCACTGTATAGGCTAAGAATAAATCTAAATATTCAACTTATATATATTTATGAACAAATAAGCATACATACATTTTGTATTTTGACAAACAGTGATAATAGAAAGTAGATATTAAGGTAGAAAATGAAATAGTATTTATTGCATTGTTGAAACAAAGACTTAGATATACATATATAGAGTACTGGCACACCTCAATTGATGAATCATCCAGAGCTACAACATATCAAAACATTAGACTATTTAGACAACATTAAAATTAGAAAATTCAGTATTGCATTAACTAGATTAAGATTGTCAGCACATAGATTATCAATTGAAACAGGAAGATGGCATACACCTAATAAGATACCTAGAAATGAACGAAAGTGCATATTATGTAACTCAATCGAAGACGAATTCCATTTTATATTAGACTGTAAGAATTATAATGACATCAGAAAGAAATATATCAACAAACACGTTTGGAAGAATCCAAACATTCCCAAATTTATTGAACTTCTAGCAACAGACAATGTTAATATACTGAAAAAGTTATCTACTTTTGTCTTTAAAGCTTTTGAAATAAGAAATCACATTTATTATTAATCATCACTTTTCTCCTTGTAATGATTATCATGTAATATTATGTATTTCTGAACTGGTCATAAATTGTTAAAACCTTGATGAGATAGCTTCATGTTTATCGCAGTTTGGAATGCTGCACAGCTGCAGATGTTGTAAGAATTTGTACATGCATTTCCTTTGATGCTGATTAAGTGAGATACTATAAACCACCATTGTCATACAGATACATGAGATGTATTTATAAACCACCATTGACATACAGATACACGAGATGTATTTATAAACCACCATTGACATACAGATACATGAGATGTATTTATAAACCACCATTGACATACAGATACATGAGATGTATTTATAAACCACCATTGACATACAGATACATGAGATGTATTTATAAACCACCATTGACATACAGATACATGAGATGTATTTATAAACCACCATTGACATACAGATACATGAGATGTATTTATAAACCACCATTGACGTACAGATACATGAGATGTATTTATAAACCACCATTGTCATACAGATACATGAGATGTATTTATAAACCACCATTGACATACAGATACATGAGATGTATTTATAAACCACCATTGATATACAGATAAATGAGATGTATTTATAAACCACCATTGATATACAGATACATGAGATGTATTTATAAACCACCATTGATATACAGATACATGAGATGTATTTATAAACCACCATTGATATACAGATACATGAGATGTATTTATAAACCACCATTGTCATACAGATACATGAGATGTATTTATAAACCACCATTGATATACAGATACATGAGATGTATTTATAAACCACCATTGATATACAAATACATGAGATGTATTTATAAACCACCATTGATATACAGATACATGAGATGTATTTATAAACCACCATTGACGTACAGATAAATGAGATGTATTTATAAACCACCATTGTCATACAGATACATGAGATGTATGTATAAACCACCATTGACATACAGATAAATGAGATGTATTTATAAACCACCATTGTCATACAGATAAATGAGATGTATTTATAAACCACCATTGACATACAGATACATGAGATGTATTTATAAACCACCAGTGACATACAGATAAATGAGATGTATTTATAAACCACCATTGACATACAGATACATGAGATGTATTTATAAACCACCATTGACGTACAGATACATGAGATGTATTTATAAACCACCATTGTCATACAGATACATGAGATGTATTTATAAACCACCATTGTCATACAGATACATGAGATGTATTTATAGACCACCATTGATATACAGATAAATGAGATGTATTTATAAACCACCATTGATATACAGATACATGAGATGTATTTATAAACCACCATTGTCATACAGATACAGGAGATGTATTTATAAACCACCATTGTCATACAGATACATGAGATGTATTTATAAACCACCATTGTCATACAGATACATGAGATGTATTTATAAACCACCATTGATATACAGATAAATGAGATGTATTTATAAACCACCATTGATATACAGATACATGAGATGTATTTATAAACCACCATTGACATACAGATAAATGAGATGTATTTATAAACCACCATTGATATACAGATACATGAGATGTATTTATAAACCACCATTGATATACAGATACATGAGATGTATTTATAAACCACCATTGATATACAGATACATGAGATGTATTTATAAACCACCATTGTCATACAGATACATGAGATGTATTTATAAACCACCATTGATATACAGATACATGAGATGTATTTATAAACCACCATTGATATACAGATACATGAGATGTATTTATAAACCACCATTGATATACAGATACATGAGATGTATTTATAAACCACCATTGACGTACAGATAAATGAGATGTATTTATAAACCACCATTGTCATACAGATACATGAGATGTATTTATAAACCACCATTGACATACAGATAAATGAGATGTATTTATAAACCACCATTGTCATACAGATAAATGAGATGTATTTATAAACCACCATTGACATACAGATACATGAGATGTATTTATAAACCACCATTGACATACAGATACATGAGATGTATTTATAAACCACCATTGACATACAGATACATGAGATGTATTTATAAACCACCATTGTCATACAGATACATGAGATGTATTTATAAACCACCATAGACGTACAGATACATAAGATGTATTTATAAACCACCATTGACATACAGATAAATGAGATGTATTTATAAACCACCATTGCATACAGATAAATGAGATGTATTTATAAACCACCATAGACGTACAGATACATGAGATGTATTTATAAACCACCTTTGACATACAGATAAATGAGATGTATTTATAAACCACCATTGACAGACAGATACATGAGATGTATTTATAAACCACCATTGACATACAGATAAATGAGATGTATTTATAAACCACCATTGACATACAGATAAATGAGATGTATTTATAAACCACCATTGACGTACAGATAAATGAGATGTATTTATAAACCACCATTGACATACAGATAAATGAGATGTATTTATAATGATCAACAACTATTAATGTAATTGTTTATTATTAAACAACTGTTGTATGTATAACATATAAATGTATACATGTACCATGGACTCATGGGTTTACGACCTTTTGTTCAATAAAATATATCTATCTATTAAGCTTGACTCATTTTCCTTAAAGCGACACTACATCAGTGAAAACGCAAATTTATACAGAATGTAATTTCCTATTATATGGTATAATATATTTCGAAATATTTGCCTCAAAAACTGAGTATTTCAACTAATAAACAAGCGTCGTATACGCGATTTGTTGACATAGCAAAATAATGTAAACAGGGTCGACATACATGTGTAATACAACCTGTGTATCTCGAATAACGAGAGTTATGGTACATATTTACCGTTATATCTCACATGTGTGCCTGTGTATATTTATTTGTAGACTAATCTTAGTTAAAGTATCTCTAAAACGTCAATTCAGGGGCATGGATGACCATTATATGAAATCCTACTTTCAATTTTGAAGTTTGTAGTCCACACGCACACTGTTTATTTATTAAATGTTAGTGGTCGAATATGTTCGGAAGAATTTGTAGTAGCAATGCATCTATACGTGAAAACATGCATTTTATTTGCTTTTTGCAATGTAATGTCGCTTTAAGAATGCTTATCATAATTGTAGAAATAGAAATGTCGTCATCCAGATGAGTATAAGTAAATAATATATTGCCCATGACCTCGATCGCTTCTACTTCTGTTTTTGTATTCATGGCCTTCTTCTATGGAGTCAATAATATGTCCGATGAACATTCGGGGTATTGGAAATGATTAACAAAACCGCTTTGAAGTATGTGAGTAGTTGAAACTAAAGAGATACCACATATGTTTGTTTTTTGCAAGAAACACATTCGACAATTCCATATATTAACAAATGGAAATCTGACTGGAAAGGTGACGCTTTGTTCAGTGGAATTAATTCAAACAGTGCCTCAGTGGCCATTCTTTGAAACACATCTTACAAGACTACACATTTTACAGTTGTCAAAAAGGATGCCTTATCACCTTCGGTATAATAGTAAATGAACGAGAAATAAATTACTCTCGTAAATATATTTGGACCTATTAATGATGATAGTAACTTCCTCTCCACTCTTGAAACATATATGCGCGAGAATGAAGACACGTATGTATTAGGCGGGGACTACAACAATGTCCTAAATGTTGATATGGACAAGAACAAAGGCCAAAAACATACATGTTAACTGCAAGAACTAATATATAATATCATAAATCAGTTTAATTAACTAGACGTATGAATAAAAAACAACCAAAACATAACTACAATACACATGGCACTCAAATACAAAACCCACCAATCTTTAGCAGACTTGATTAGTTCCTTGTTAGCCATCTTTATAACGTAACAAATTGTGAAATCCAGCAAGCATTTAAAACAGACCACTCTATAGTTGCTATTACAATCGATTTTAAAAGGGCCCTGGTTATATTAAAATTAATAATAGTATTCTATACGACAATTCCCAAATAGCGATAAACGATTGTATTAATAACATAACCAATCTTAGTAAATCTTAATAAAAATGCAGACCCAAGCACTCTTTGGGAACTAACAAAAGGGAGCATAAGAACTGCAACTATACAATATTCTTCATGTCAAAATAATGCTATAAATCAAATTAAAAATAAATATCCTTGAAAGTACTGTAATAAACTCAGATAGCCAAGACAACAAAACCAAGATAGATTTGGAAAATATACAGCAAGTGTTAAGTGAAATATATGAAAGACAAATATATGGTTCATTTTTAAGAGCAAAAGCAATACATTGAAGTTGGTGTTAGACAATGAACTATGAAATTAAACAACTGTTGGTCGATCATCATACTACGATTTAAATCATCCATAGTTAAGGTGTTGCATCTGTAAATGTATATTCCTATAAATTAGTTTGATCTACATCGTCAAACGCATTTCGAAAGTCTATCATAACTGCACCATCATGGGATGTATATTGTTTCAGTTAAACATGTTGTACACATATGCTGATGTCACAAGCCCATATACACACTGATGAGAATTCGTGTGTGTGCAGTTATTGAAAGCCGAATATGGCTGTGTACTGCGGAAATATGCTCGTGTTTGCAAAATAATTGCAAAATACACCATCAGGCTGATACGTAACGTTACTATATTAGATGGTTGTATCCCAGACCACTATTTTGTGCACATTTAAAACTGTCTAAAACTTAGAATGGCTTTTCACTTTTAATATGATTGTTTAAATTTCTGTTTGCATTATATGTGTGTGCTTATCTGATACTTGAATGCATATGCAAACCTAGACTCGAAGCTACAGAAGCATAGTATATATTACAGTCATGTAGTTTGAAACAGAACAATCAGTGACAATTCATCAGTTGCTACCTGAAGACATGTTTAGATTGAATACCAGCTGTCAGGATATTTGCATGACTCCGTGATTTGAAGATATATAAATTCCACATTATAAAATTAATGCAGTATAATATATGTAATTTTGTATAGTGAACATGATCGGCTATTTACAGTCGCCATATTACCGAAGATGTTGTTGCGACATAAAACCACAAACACAAACCAGGATCACGCAGTGTTAAACTTTGAACTTTGTCAACAATCATTTTACACTGATAATGAACCATTTATTGTTTTAAATATTCCATTAGTTAACGGCTTGTCAAAACGAGAAGCTACACTGTGAACGGCTTGTCGACACGAGAAGCTACAATGCGAACGGCTTGTCGACACGAGAAGCTACACTGCGAATGGCTTGTCGACACGAGAAGCTACACTGCGAACGGCTTGCCGACACGAGAAGCTACACTGCGAACGGCTTGTCGACACGAGAAGCTACACTGCGAACGGCTTATCGACACAAGAAGCTACACTGCGAACGGCTTGTCGACACGAGAAGCTACACTGCAAACGGCTTGTCGACACGAGAAGCTACACTGCGAACGGCTTGTCGACACGAGAAGCTACACTGCGAACGGCTTGTCGACACGAGAAGCTACACTACGAACGGCTTGTCGACACGAGAAGCTACACTGCGAACGGCTTGTCGACACGAGAAGCTACACTGCGAACGGCTTGTCGACACGAGAAGCTACACTGCGAACGGCTTGTCGACACGAGAAGCTACACTGCGAACGGCTTGTCGACACGAGAAGCTACAATGCGAACGGCTTGTCGACACGAGAAGCTACACTGCGAACGGCTTGTCGACACGAGAAGTTACACTGCGAACGGCTTGTCGACACGAGAAGCTACACTGCGAACGGCTTGTCGACACGAGAAGTTACACTGCGATCCATCATTATAAGTCAATATCAATATTCTCTGTGATATTATTATATAATTAATTATATTTGACATGAAACGGTTTAGTCAGCAACATTTAATTACCATTAACTAAGCTTCATATATGAATCACTTGCAATGGTTTTATCTGATGGACATGGCAACATATACAATCGTCAAGCTATCAATAAGTAGTTAATCAATTACAGTTCGGACATCTTCCCACTAAAAGCTGTAAGCTTATGTATATATATATATACTGAGTCAAAAAAGAAACGATACCTGGTGTTTATGTCTGTATAATTTCAACATTTATTAAGAAAATTCTTTGAAAATTCATACGATGATAGTCCAACATGTTTGAAAGAGGAACACATAAAGCATAATGAGCCTCCGAAACTGTCTGCTGCGTGATGACGTAATTCGTCGGACAGGGGTCTAATGGAGTTTTCACACAGACTTCAATACCGAGTATGGGCACCATTTGCGTCTCTCACTGCAATGCACCGCCGTCGCATCGAACGGAAGAGTGTCTGAATCTCTTGCTGGTCAATATTTGTCCACTCCTGACGCAAAGCATCCCTCAGTTGGTTTAACGTTACCGGCTGACGTCGTCTGACGCGGCGGTCTAACGTATCCCACACATGTTCTATGGGTGACACGTCTGGTGACAAAGCAGGCCACGGCAGGGTTTCAATATTGTTCTGCTCCAATAATGTGGTGGAAATCCGAGCAGTATGACACCTGGCGTTGTCCTGTTGGAACAGTGTGACGTTTCTGTTGGCGTTAAAGAACGGCACAACAACTGGCGCAAGGATCTCATCACAGTACCGCTGGGCGTTTAGGTTCCCGTCCACCACTAACAGTTCAGTGCGACTGCCGAAGGTAATACCTCCCCACGCCATAACGCTTCCGCCCCGAACAGATCGACCTGACGTACACATGCGTCGGCGTAACGTTCACCGCGTCTGCGATATACCCGCTTTCTGCCATCCGCTCGACGCAAACAGAACCGCGATTCATCGCTAAACATCACCGAATTCCACTGTAACCGAGTCCAGCGAGCACGTTCCGTCGTCCATTCCCGCCGTACGTCACGGTGACGTCGTGTCAGGATGGGTCCAACGTATGGCCGATAGGCACGAATGCCACGTTCACCGAGCCGGTTCCTGACTGTTTGTGCACTGATGCGATTGTTGGTCATCCCAGGAGTAACGGCAGCTGTGTGCGTAGCAGGTAGGAACCGGTCACGTAAATGTGACGTCCGAATGTGACGGTCCTGTTCACGGTGGTCGACCAGATCTTGGACGGTCGTCCACCGATCCATGTGTTCGATAACGTCGAAGTAGACGTGCTATCGTGATCCGCGTAACCCCGAGTCGTTTACGACGTCACGCTGACGTAAACCGCCGTCAACCATGCCAATGGCACGCATTCTCTGATTGCGGTTTAGCCTAGGCATTTTGTTAGAGGTAACAATGGGTATTTAAGGTGATTTTCCTCGATGATAATGCAATACCCGTACAATAAACCGGTTTTCCGATTTGTACATGTGTAGGAAGTTGTCTTTGTTGAGGAGCACGTGCAAATCGGAAATTCGGCGTTCCAGGATTATCGGGTGTTTATTTACTTGTGTTTATGGTTGGCTGACGTTGCAATAAGATACCCGGTACTGATACGTAATAATATATTAAACCTTTCTATGGTTTTATCCGTTTTACGTCATTTTTAGTTTGGTATCGTTTCTTTTTTGACTCAGTATATAACTGCAGTAGTAGTTTCAGACGTATGCCCTCTGTGTGCTAAGAGAAACACGCTGTATCCGAAGGAGCAATCCTCTGTATGCACTAGGGTGACCTTCTGTATCCGAAGGAGCAATCCTCTGTATGCACTAGGGGGACCTTCTGTATCCGAAGAAGCAATCCTCTGTATGCACTAGAGGGACCTTCTGTATCCGAAGGAGCAATCCTCTGTATGCACTAGGGGACCTTCTATATCCGAAGGAGCAATCTTCTGTATGCACTAGGGGACATTCTGTATCCGAAGGAGCAATCCTCTGTATGCACTGAGGGGACCTTCTTTATCCGAAGGAGCAATCCTCTGTATGCACTAGGGGGACCTTCTGTATCCGAAGGAGCAATCCTCTGTATTCACTAGGGGGACCTTCTGTATCCGAAGGAGCAATCTTCTGTATGCACTAGGGGACATTCTGTATCCGAAGGAGCAATCCTCTGTATGCACTAGGGGGACCTTCTGTATCCGAAGGAGCAATCCTCTGTATTCACTAGGGGGACCTTCTGTATCCGAAGGAGCAATCCTCTGTATGCACTAGGGGGACCTTCTGTATCCGAAGGAGCAATCCTCTGTATGCACTTGGGGGACCTTCTGTATCCGAAGGAGCAATCCTCTGTATTCACTAGGGGGACCTTCTGTATCCGAAGGAGCAATCCTCTGTATGCACTAGGGGGACCTTCTGTATCCGAAGGAGCAATCCTCTGTATGCACTAGGGTGACCTTCTGTATCCGAAGGAGCAATCCTCTGTATGCACTAGGGGGACCTTCTGTATCCGAAGAAGCAATCCTCTGTATGCACTAGAGGGACCTTCTGTATCCGAAGGAGCAATCCTCTGTATGCACTAGAGGGACCTTCTGTATCCGAAGGAGCAATCTTCTGTATGCACTAGGGGACATTCTGTATCCGAAGGAGCAATCCTCTGTATGCACTGAGGGGACCTTCTGTATCCGAAGGAGCAATCCTCTGTATGCACTAGGTGGACCTTCTGTGTCCGAAGGAGCAATCCTCTGTATTCACTAGGGGACCTTCTGTATCCGAAGGAGCAATCCTCTGTATGCACTAGGGGGACCTTCTGTATCCGAAGGAGCAATCCTCTGTATGCACTAGGGGGACATTCTGTATCCGAAGGAGCAATCCTCTGTATGCACTAGGGTGACCTTCTGTATCCGAAGGAGCAATCCTCTGTATGCACTAGGGGGACCTTCTGTATCCGAAGGAGCAATCCTCTGTATGCACTAGAGGGACCTTCTGTATCCAAAGGAGCAATCCTCTGTATGCACTAGGGGACCTTCTGTATCCGAAGGAGCAATCTTCTGTATGCACTAGGGGACATTCTGTATCCGAAGGAGCAATCCTCTGTATGCACTGGGGGACCTTCTGTATCCGAAGGAGCAATCCTCTGTATGCACTAGGGGGACCTTCTGTATCCGAAGGAGCAATCCTCTGTATGCACTAGGGGGACCTTCTGTATCCGAAGGAGCAATCCTCTGTATGCACTGGGGGGACCTTCTGTATCCGAAGGAGCAATCCTCTGTATGCACTAGGGGGACCTTCTGTATCCGAAGGAGCAATCCTCTGTATGCACTTGGGGGACCTTCTGTATCCGAAGGAGCAATCCTCTGTATGCACTAGGGTGACCTTCTGTACCCGAAGGAGCAATCCTCTGTATGCACTAGGGGGACCTTCTGTATCCGAAGGAGCAATCCTCTGTATGCACTAGGGGGACCTTCTGTATCCGAAGGAGCAATCCTCTGTATGCACTAGGGGACCTTCTGTATCCGAAGGAGCAATCCTCTGTATGCACTAGGGGGACATTCTGTATCCGAAGGAGCAATCCTCTGTATGCACTGGGGGACCTTCTGAATCCGAAGTGGGAATCCTTTGTATGCACTGGTGGACCTTCTGTATCCGAAGGAGCAATCCTCTGTATGCACTGGGGGACCTTCTGTATCCGAAGTGGGAATCCTTTGTATGCACTGGGGGACCTTCTGTATCCGAAGTAGCAATCCCCTGTATGCACTGGGGGACCATCTGTGTCCGAAGTGGGAATCCTTTGTATGCACTGGGGACCTTCTGTATCCGAAGGAACAATCCTCTGTATGCACTGGGGAACCTTCTGTATCCGAAGGAGCAATACTCTGTATGCACTAGGAGGACCTTCTGTATCCGAAGGAGCAATCCTCTGTATGCACTAGGGGACCTTCTGTATCCGAAGGAGCAATCTTCTGTATGCACTGGGGGACCTTCTGTATCCGAAGTGGGAATCCTCTGTATACACTGGGGGACCTTCTGTATCCGAAGTGGGACTCCTTTTTATGCACTGGGGGACCTTCTGTATCCGAAGGAGCAATCCTCTGTATGCACTGGGGGACCTTCTTTATCCGAAGTGGGAATCCTTTGTATGCACTGGGGGACCTTCTGTATCCGAAGGAGCAATCCCCTGTATGCACTGGGGGACCATCTGTATCCGAAGTGGGAATCCTTTGTATGCACTGGGGGACCTTCTGTATCCGAAGGAGCAATCCTCTGTATGCACTGGGGAACCTTCTGTATCCGAAGGAGCAATACTCTGTATGCACTAGGAGGACCTTCCGTATCCGAAGGAGCAATCCTCTGTATGCACTGGGTGACCTTCTGTATCCGAAGGAGCAATCCTCTGTATGCACTAGGGGGACCTTCTGTATCCGAAGGAGCAATCCTCTGTATGCACTAGGGGACCTTCTGTATCCGAAGGAGCAATCTTCTGTATGCACTGGGGGACCTTCTGTATCCGAAGTGGGAATCCTTTGTATACGAAGGGGAACCCCTCTGTACAATTTGTACCGGGAGGAAGCCCTTTTTACCCTGAGAGAATCCACTGTATATGGAGGGATAGGCAAATGCTTCCGGAGAGAGTCTCAGAGTCTATAACCAGATAGCATCACTCTGTGATGATGGCGCCACCTTATACTACTACAGGTTGCGATTGTTAATTGGTGCTCTATTACCTGAGAAAAGCAGATAGATAACCATGCATTAGACACATTGCGTGCGGATCTTTCTTCTGAAATACTGGTAATGATTAGTGCAGTTGGTTCGCAATCGTTTGTACATAAAGGTCACATTGTAATGTCGTGTTGGCCTACTTATGGATGAATACAAACTGCGTACAACAATGATTGGTTATACCAACGAGGCATAGCATGAACACATCTCCAATTGTCCAATCAGTTATGATGAGGAGTTTCCAATTTCAGTCTATTTGGAGTTTTAGCTGTATCAATCAGTTTCATATTACAGTGAGAGAGTTATGGTGGTGACCTATTATATGTTAGAAATACAAGAAAGAATTCCCGTGTTGATTGTATTTGGATTGAGCTAGTTACCAGCACTAAGCACATTTTGTTTGGTATTTTCTTCCGTACTCCTAATGCTACATCATGCCAGTGCACTCGAATTCAGTTGTGGATACCGGCATAACTGATCATTATCATTAGAGACTTTAATCCAAATACACTAAACCATGATATTGCATCTAGGAAGATCACTACGCTCTGTCATCAATTTGCCATTAGGCAATCTATAATTGAGCCTACTCACTTGATATAAAATTCATCTTCTCTTATCGATATTATTCAGACCTCTATTCTAACACGTATCAGCCTATCATCGATAGGCGACCCATGCATTGAACAGACATACTCGTTACCATTGTCCATTCTTCGTTGTCCGTAATCTCAAAAAGTCAAAATAGCATACGTTTTAAACGACACATTTGGCTATTTGCCAATGATAACTAAAAGCTTCTTCGTGAAAAAGTAGCAAGCACAAAATGGGAGGAACAAAAAGACGGGAACATCAACATAATTATGTATACAAGAACTAACGCTATCCCTAATTTCTCTCAAATGTACATTCCAAATAAAGATGTTACTTGTTCCACCGATTGACCTACCCTGGCTTTCCGCCAACATCAAGATGCTTAGATTTTTACAGAATGGCCAAATAAAGATGTTACTGTTCCATCGATTGACCCACCCTGGCTTTCCTCCAACATAAAGAGGCTTATATTTTTACAGAATGGCCCAATAATCAAATAGCGAAGAAAACTGGTTCAAATTCAGAAATAGTGTTGGTTACTTGAAATTAGAACATCCAGTTGGTAAGAAGAGCACATTCAGAAGCTGGCGAATGACCTCATAGCAGACCCTAAAATCACAATCCTAGTGGACGTGCATGACCCCATTTATTTTTAAAAAAACTGCTTCAACCATTCCACCGTTGCAGTATGGAGACGACATCACGGAAGACGAACACAACAAACTAAAGCAAACATTCTCAACAACTTCTTCCGTGATCAGATCATTCAGGATGAAGCGAATTCATATCTCCCTGCAGAATAAGGAAATAATACTACTTCCATGGAAGCAATCGTAATACCTCCGGCTGAGGTTGAATCTATTTTAAAGTAATTGTAACTTGGAAAAGCATCAGGTCCCGATACTATTAACAACACAACAGGATCCTTAAAGAAATATCGACAGAACACTCGATTCCACTTTCTATACTTTTCAATCAATCTCTTTCTACATCTCAGTTTCCAGATGCCTGGACAGAAGCATTTGTATCACCCATTATTAAAAGTGGCGATCGTTCATTAACTGGAAGCTACCGTCCTATCCCTCTCAAATATGCATTAGGGAACATTTTCGAGAGAATTGTTTTTAAACTCAACTTTTATTTATTCTACTACACACACTATTCTATCTTCTCTTCAGTCTGGTTTCACTTCAGCTAAAGCTTCAGCTGCGGTGTTTTAACATACATGTTGCTGGTTACATAAGGTAGAGTTAACGATAGTGTATTTATGTAAACAATGTGTGGGCAAAATCCGCATTATACATTTATATTGGAAGGCACGAAGTCTTGTATAAATTATACTTCTGTATACATTTAGATAGGTATTTTACCATTTAAGATTTTCGTAACAGCTGTTTGTGTGTGTTTTACGTTTATTTATCGTCGCTACCGGTTGCCCATATGAGCGACGCCTCCTGAAGAGATTAGTCATTTTAGATTTTGGAGGACAGTGCATGATACAGACAGAGACCCATTCCAGAGTCTCATCTGGTTCTTTTACGTGCACGGTGTAAAGCACCGACACGAGACCTCGGTTTAATGTCCCATCTGAAATACTGTTAATTTAATTAGACTGTTAATTTAATTAGGGTCAGACGGGGAATCGAACCTGTGATCCCTGGGTTACCAGTCCAGCGTGCTACCACTGTACTACAGATACATCTGTAACAGCTGTTTCATGTCTCTTCCATGTTAAATAGTG
>CM026386.1:71147263-71347415 GCA_014843695.1 Archivesica marissinica
TACATTATATACTAGAGGACATAGAAAACGCACACTACATTATATACTAGAGGACATAGAAAACGCACACTACATTATATACTAGAGGACATAGAAAACGCACACTACATTATATACTAGAGGACATAGAAAACGCACACTACATCATATACTAGAGGACATAGAAAACGCACACCTACATTATATACTAGAGGACATAGACGCACACCTACATATATACTAGAGACAAAGAAACGCACACCTACATTATATACTAGAGGACATAGAAAACGCACACCTACATTATATACTAGAGGACATAGAAAACGCACACCTACATTATATACTAGAGGACATAGAAAACGCACACCTACATTATATACTAGAGGACATAGAAACACACCTACATTATATACTAGAGGACATAGAAAACGCACACCTACATTATATACTAGAGGACATAGAAAACGCACACCTACATTATATACTAGAGGACATAGAAAACGCACACCTACATTATATACTAGAGGACATAGAAAACGCACACCTACATTATATACTAGAGGACATAGAAAACGCACACCTACATTATATACTAGAGGACATAGAAAACGCACACCTACATTATATACTAGAGGACATAGAAAACGCACACCTACATTATATACTAGAGGAATAGAAGAAAACGCACACATACATTATATACTAGAGGACATAGAAAACGCACACCTACATTATATACTAGAGGACATAGAAAACGCACACCTACATTATATACTAGAGGACATAGAAAACGCACACCTACATTATATACTAGAGGACATAGAAACGCACACCTACATTATATACTAGAGGACATAGAAAACGCACACATACATTATATACTAGAGGACATAGAAACGCACACCTACATTATATACTAGAGGACATAGAAAACGCACACCTACATTATATACTAGAGGACATAGAAAACGCACACTACATTATATACTAGAGGACATAGAAAACGCACACCTACATTATATACTAGAGGACATAGAAAACGCACACCTACATTATATACTAGAGGACATAGAAAACGCACATTACATTATATACTAGAGGACATAGAAAACGCACACTACATTATATACTAGAGGACATAGAAAACGCACACCTACATTATATACTAGAGGACATAGAAAACGCACACCTACATTATATACTAGAGGACATAGAAAACGCACACCTACATTATATACTAGAGGACATAGAAAACGCACACTACATTATATACTAGAGGACATAGAAAACGCACACTACATTATATACTAGAGGACATAGAAAACGCACACCTACATTATATACTAGAGGACATAGAAAACGCACACTACATTATATACTAGAGGACATAGAAAACGCACACCTACATTATATACTAGAGGACATAGAAAACGCACACCTACATTATATACTAGAGGACATAGAAAACGCACACCTACATTATATACTAGAGGACATAGAAAACGCACACCTACATTATATACTAGAGGACATAGAAAACACACACCTACATTATATACTAGAGGACATAGAAAACGCACACCTACATTATATACTAGAGGACATAGAAAACACACACCTACATTATATACTAGAGGACATAGAAAACACACACCTACATTATATACTAGAGGACATAGAAAACGCACAACTACATTATATGATTATTATTACGTGACAACGAATTATGAAGGATTCCATCAAAGATATATCACAGCTTTTATTACAAATAACAAACTGAACAACTAAAAATAGTCCAAAATGTATAAAAATATGTATTTATATAGTTGTGTTTATCATCTAAAAACATACTTATCCGAAATGTGCGTTTTCTATGTCCTCTAGTATATGTTATTGTATGCTATATGTGAGTTATGCCTTGCAATAAATACTGTTTAAACCAATTGAGTCCTATTTTTTGGAGGATAGTGTAAAATACAGTACTCAGACGCTCCAATTCCAGAAGTCGTGATAGCGTAGTGGTAGCGCGTTCGCTTCAGGTACGAAATGCTCGGAGTTCGAGCCCCGCTGGAGCCGTTACGATTGTGCCCTTAGGTAAGGCATTTAAATTCCACGTTGTATCTTCTCTTTCCCACGTGGCGATGAATTCCATCAGGAATGAGGTCTCGAGAGTGATTAATATAAGTTGTAAGAACTTGTTTCGCAATCACCTTAAGCGGAATATCATAATTATACACAAATGAAGAAAAATGGTCGCATGGATATTCTGTCAGGTGAGTGCTGTCTCGTTGAGGCGTAACCATTTCCCTCATAGAAGCACCTATTGATGCCATTACCAATACAGCACACACTGACAATGTAGTAGCCAAACCAATGTTCATAATAATGGCCAGAATATCATGTAGTCCCAGTAATATCTATGGAGGTGTGATAGATATGGCGACTACTTATCCACTGCATGATAGCTAAATGGCTGTTGTTTGTATGGAGTTTTAATAGTATATTAACCTAAACCTCTATGAAGTCCCAGTAATATCTATGGAGGTGGGATAGATATGGCAACTACTTATCCACTGCATGATAGCTAAATGACTGTCGTTTGTATGGAGATATAATAGTATATTAACCTAAATCTCATGTAGTCCCAGTAATATCTATGGAGGTGGGATAGATATGGCGACTACTTATCCACTGCATGATAGCTAAATGGCTGTCGTTTGTATGGAGATAAATAGTATATTAACCTAAATCTATGTAGTCCCAGTAATAGCTATGGAGGTGGGATAGATATGGCGACTACTTATCCACTGCATGATAGCTAAAGGCTGTCGTTTGTATGGAGATATAATAGTATATTAACCTAAATCTCATGTAGTCCCAGTAATAGCTATGGAGGTGGGATAGATATGGCGACTACTTATCCACTGCATGATAGCTAAATGGCTGTCGTTTGTATGGAGATATAATAGTATATTAACCTAAATCTCTATGAAGGAAATGGTTAAGACATGTATCTATAACAAATGAGTATCTAAGCTTATACAAACATGTGACGTATATGATCTAATAAACACGTAATACGTTAACATCTTGTTTTAAGTCGTGATAGTTCAGTGGATGCGCGTTCGCTTCAGGTGCGAAAGGTCCGGAGTTCGAGCCCCGCTGGAGCAGTTATGATTGTGCCCTTATGCAAGGCATTTAAATTCCACGTTGCCTCTTCTCTCTCCCTCGTGGCGATGGATTCCATCTGGAAAGAGGTCTCGAGAGTGATGAATATAAGTTGACAGAACTTGTTTCGCAATCGAGCTAAATAAATGTGTATAAAATATGGGCTCTTGGAATTGAAACATAACAAAGAATACAAGAATAAGAACTAAAACTTATGATCGCATCAAAAAATAATACGGTGTGAGAAAATATGATTTTATGTCACTTATAATTGCAACTGGATCACAAATGACACAGCAATGGAACACACCAATCGCGCTAATATACATATATATATATTTCGGGTTTTACGCCTGCATCAGCACCATTTCGGGTTATATCGCCGGCGGGCAGATTACTTAACAACACCTTTCCTGGGCAGGCTCCAGCAGTTAACCAGTACTTGGGTGCACCAACCTCCGTAAGAAATTGCCAACTTTTTCATATAAATGAGACACGGCCTGAGCGGGGCTCGAACCCGTGACCATCAGTGATGAAAGGTTACAGTGGTATACAAGTCAGTGAAATTATCCACTCGACCACGCAGGCGGACCCAATCGCGCTAATACAACACATTATATAGTTATATATTAAATTGCCTCGTAAGCGCGGCATCAGTGGATAAGGTGTTAATTTCAAATCCTGAACGAGAACAACTGGTGGTGTCGAATGATTTCATGTGAGGAAGGTCGGTGGAGTCGGTCGAGTGCCCGTCCGTGCTAGCGATTTTGTTCACAAAAAGGTTACCCGGGGTTTTCACCCGGGGTTCGACCAATATACCAATAATAGCTGGGAAATCTACATACAGATTGTTGGTGCAACACTAAATCTCAAAATAAACAAACACAATACAACTATGTAACTTAAGATCCCACCCCTCATTAAATATAGACTTTGTCTTAGTTTCAGTAACTATTTTGAGATACTCCACCTTGCTTCGCAAAGTTCGGTCCATAATTAATCCATGACTAAGCCAAGAAATTTCACCGAAAAATAATAAATACCCACGTATATATTACCCTTAAATAGCCGTAATTTTATGAAGCCCAATAGATAGTTATTGCATTACACATCTACAAATCAGCCAGATGGCCTTATCACGCTAAAATAAGCATAAATAAGCTAGAGTTTAATGCAACTCAAAGGTTAATCTAGATGCGCCTTAGCACGCCCGAACCACACCCAATTGCAAACGAGGCCATGCACACAACACGACTATAATACTATATCCGGATAGTTTATCTGATTATCTACGTTATCTAGTTTAAATAAACATCGTTTAAATTCCAATTATGTCTATTTTTGGTGTATAATATAGTAGGCTATGCAGATTTAAAACTCTGTCGTAATGTTATACCTTGTGCGTGCAGTCCATTATTATTAATATTGGACGGGTGTCAAAATGCCAGAGTATTATATTAAATACTACGCGTACATGTAGGAAATTAACAATTTTAATTAGTAGGATCTTGTTATATAAGTGGGTGTTTTAAGTAAGATATAAGCCTCAAACGGATCCAATATGTAAAATATTGGACTGTTTTTCGGTTTATATCCTATAGATATGTTTCGGTTTTGTTTGTATTTATTTATGTATTATTTATTTGAAAAATGATTTATTTATAGTTATGTATAAATGTATACTATTTGATAGCCTAGTTGGCTCAATACTTAACCATTTCAACCGATTACCGACCTCTAAATAGACTTACAAAAAGTGTAGATCCAGATGAGCCGGCTCGTAACGAGCCGTCTCATCAGGATCTGCACTTTTTGCCAGTAATATCACTAATGCTAGACAAAATACCCATTTTGATAAATGAACTAGTCCAAATGTGATTTTCTTATTCATTTATTGGTCTAAAAATATCATGCACCAGTCCATATCAGTTACTTGGTGTTGAATGTGTTAATACCATGCACGAGTCCATGTCAATTACTTGGGGTTGAATGGGTTAATATCATGCACCAGTCCATGTCAGTTACTTGGGGTTGAATGGGTTAATATCATGCACCAGTCCATGTCAGTTACTTGGGGTTGAATGGGTTAATATCATGCATCAGTCCATGTCAGTTACTTGGGGTTGAATGGGTTAATATCATGCACCAGTCCATGTCAGTTACTTGGTGTTGAATGGGTTAATATCATGCACCAGTCCATGTCAGTTACTTGGTGTTGAATGGGTTAATATCATGCACCAGTCCATGTCAGTTACTTGGTGTTGAATGGGTTAATATCATGCACCAGTCCATGTCAGTTACTTGGTGTTGAATGGGTTAATATCATGCACCAGTCCATGTCAGTTACTTGGTGTTGAATGGGTTAATATCATGCACCAGTCCATGTCAGTTACTTGGTGTTGAATGGGTTAATATCATGCACCAGTCCATGTCAGTTACTTGGTGTTGAATGGGTTAATATCATGCACCAGTCCATGTCAGTTACTTGGGGTTGAATGGGTTAATATCATGCACCAGTCCATGTCAGTTACTTGGGGTTGAATGGGTTAATATCATGCATCAGTCCATGTCAGTTACTTGGGGTTGAATGGGTTAATATCATGCATCAGTCCATGTCAGTTACTTGGGGTTGAATTGGTTAATATCATGCACCAGTCCATGTCAGTTACTTGGTGTTGAATGGGTTAATATCATGCACCAGTCCATGTCAGTTACTTGGTGTTGAATGGGTTAATATCATGCACCAGTCCATGTCAGTTACTTGGTGTTGAATGGGTTAATATCATGCACCAGTCCATGTCAGTTACTTGGTGTTGAATGGGTTAATATCATGCACCAGTCCATGTCAGTTACTTGGTGTTGAATGGGTTAATATCATGCACCAGTCCATGTCAGTTACTTGGGGTTGAATGGGTTAATATCATGCACCAGTCCATGTCAGTTACTTGGGGTTGAATGGGTTAATATCATGCACCAGTCCATGTCAGTTACTTGGGGTTGAATGGGTTAATATCATGCACCAGTCCATGTCAGTTACTTGGGGTTGAATGGGTTAAATATCATGCACCAGTCCATGTCAGTTACTTGGGTTGAATGGGTTAATATCATGCACCAGTCCATGTCAGTTACTTGGGGTTGAATGGGTAATATCATGCACCAGTCCATGTCAGTTACTTGGTGTTGAATGGGTTAATATCATGCACCAGTCCATGTCAGTTACTTGGTGTTGAATGGGTTAATATCATGCACCAGTCCATGTCAGTTACTTGGTGTTGAATGGGTTAATATCATGCACCAGTCCATGTCAGTTACTTGGTGTTGAATGGGTTAATATCATGCACCAGTCCATGTCAGTTACTTGGTGTTGAATGGGTTAATATCATGCACCAGTCCATGTCAGTTACTTGGTGTTGAATGGGTTAACTATAATGCCGCCGTCTGTGGTAACCATGAATCAAAAGATATTGAGATGGCTCATTGTAAATTCATAAGAAAGGATATACATGTCAAAAAACCTACTAACTTAGATTGTCTATAAGGGGACAGTGGAAGGTGGATAGAATATTGACTATGTTGAACTATTGGATTAGAGTCCTGAAATCTACAAACCCCTTAACGACTAAAATATATGATATGTTGGCAAGCGATGTTATTAATAACAATCCGTACAATGGTATGAATTGGGCATATCAAATTAAAACTATTCTTCAAAATTAAGGTCTCTTTACACGTTGAGCTTCTCATGTACAGAAATTAATTGTAAGATTGTGAGTCATAGATATTTATAAACAGACATTGTATGCAACTATTAATAGCTCAGGTAGACTATCTAGGTACTGTTTATTTGAAACATACTGAAGAGTTAGAAACGTATATGCAATGTATTAATGAAAAGAAGTTTCAAATTGCGCTTTCTAAGTTCAGACTGTCATCACATGAACTTGCAATAGAAACGGGAAGGTACTATAATACCCAGTACCGTAGCCAGAGGCACATTTCAACCGAGCCAATATAGGGAGTCCGGGTTTGCCCCTTAAAATGGTTGGGGTATAGATGCGAATTCATGCGTTTTCAGAATTAATGAGTTTAGATACTTATGTACTGACCTTTCAGCTCTCTAGCAGTCAACATTTTATAAAGTTTGCATTTTATTTATGTAATTTTTCATTTAATTTGTTTGCTTTGGACATTTTAACCGAGGAAGCTGCCTCGGTGTGCCTCAGTGTGGCTACGGGCCTGATATCGACAGACAATATCGCTTGTGCATACATTGTAATATGTATGTATGTATGTTCCATTAATGTCAAACCCCTTGCGGGAACCTAGACATGTTTTCCTGGACAGGCTTAGCCGACCTAAGTGGTTTATGAACATGGTGGAGAACGAATACCACTTTCTTCTGTTCTGCCCTAAATACAGACAGCTTAGATCACAAACCATATTAGCGTGCATGACCAACAGCGCAGCAATTTAACGAATTGTTATGTAGCAGTTCTAGTAAAAACAATAACAGGCGTGGCTATATACATGCACTTTGCTTTTAATCCATTCACCACCAAGTAACTGACATAGACTGGTCCATGATATTTTTAGACCAATAAATTAATAACAAAATTACATTTGGATCAGTTCATTTATCAAAATGGGTAAAAAAAATTCTAAAAATAGTTATATTACTTGAAAAAAGTGCAGCTCCTGATGAGACGGCTCGTCACGAGCCGGCTCATCTGGATCTACACTTTTTTGTAAGCCAATTTAGAGGTATGTGGTGTTGAAAGGGTTAAACACTGTGTAACATAATGATAGTGTAACATACATTGATGGTGTAAGTAAGTCGATGCCTAGAATCATACTCAGGAACTGTAGCAAGCATACTCAGTGTAGTCAGGACCAGGGGTTAGTTTATACAACTTTATTTGAGCTCGATTGCGAAACAAGTTGTTTCAACTTATATTAATCACTCTCGAGACCTCATTCCTGATGGAATCCATCGCCACGAGGGAGAGAGAAGAGGCAACGTGGAATTTAAATGCCTTGCCTAAGGGCACAATCGTAACGGCTCCAGCTGGGCTCGAACTCCGGACCTTTCGCACCTGAAGCGAACGCACTACCACTACGCTATCACGACTTCCACAGTTAGTGCATGTTAGTTTCAGCGAAAGTTTCAGGAAATTAAGTGTTCTTTTTATGTAAATGTTTTCATGTATTTCACTACAATATGTAATTGTTTGTGGCTATAAATGTACAATGTAATTTTATGCCAATAAAGAGTATGTTATGTTATGCTATGTAACGTTATGCTACGCTACATTGCGTTACGTCATGCTACGTTATGCTATGTTGCATTACGTCATGTTACGTTTTATTATGCTACGCTATGCTACGTAGTTGTGTTACGTTACGTTATTTATATTATGCTATATTATATTACATTACATTAGTTATGTTACGCTATGCTACGTTACGTTATGCTATGTTACGTTACGCTATGTTACGTTACGCTATGTTACGTTACGCTATGTTGCGTTACGCTATGCTATGTTACGTTACGCTATGTTACGTTACGCTATGTTACGTTACGCTATGTTGCGTTACGCTACGTCATGTTACATTGCGCTATGTCATGTTACGTTGCGCTACGTCATGTTACGTTGCGCTACGTCATGTTACGTTGCGCTACGTCATGTTACGTTGCGCTGTGATATGTTACGTTGCGCTACGTCATGCTACGTTGCGCTATGCTATGTTACGTTGCGCTACGTCATGTTACGTTGCGCTATGCTACGTTACGATATATTATGTAATATAGGTATAACCATGCATACAATGAACTGAGCCAGATTGTGGTAGATACAGACACGTTTTACTGCACAACCAGTCTAGTTGCAATATACTCTTGCCATACATTTACACCTCATTTATAGTTGTCTTTAAGTGATTAAACTATCCACTTCTACCATTACATTAAGACACTGAGCTTGAGTAACTTCACTGAATAGCTAATGGCTTGTTCACATGTTGCTGATTATGATCTCCTAGAAATCGTTGCACTCGTAAACTGTATCCATAATGATAAATCTATTCAAATCTGCTTTAGGAAGTATGCGAAACAAGGTCTTACGTAATCGCTCTCGAGAACACATTTCGAATGGAGAGCATCGCCATGATGGAATGAGAGTGTGTGCTTTACGTTTATGTATCGTCGCTACCGGTTGTCCATATGAGCGACACCTCCTGAAGAGAGTAGTCATTTTAGATTGTTGGAGGATTGTGCTATGATACAGACAGAAACCCATTCCTTAGGGTATCCTCTGGTTCTTTTACGTGCACGGTGTACAGCACCGACACGAGACCTCGGTTTAAGATCCCATCTGAAAGACTGTTAATTTTATTAGGGTCAGATTGGGGATCGACCCTGCGGCCTGGGATACCAGTCCAGCGATGGAGAGAGAAGATGCAATGTGGTTTAATTGTCCACACTAGTGCAACACCCCCGTTCTAGGTTGGGCTCGTACTGTCAATCCCTCGGTTACGACATGGACACCGAATCTAACGCACAACGGGGGGGGGGGCAAATCGTAGCCATTAACCTACGAATGCTCCACTGTACACATTGCACCATGTAGGCTTCACTTCACGTCTCCAGTTTTACACTGAGACTTCCAATTAGCACAATGGTTAGCACGCTCACTTCTAAACAAATGCAGCACGGGTTCGATCCTAGGACCGGGAGGTATACGAGATGGTACGGTGTTCGCCAGATCGAACAGGTGGGTTTTCTCAAAGCACTCCGATTTCATCCCACAGGAAGGACCACATCTTCGCCTCCACCATCTTCGCGTCAACGAGAGTGGTTAATACAAGTTAATTGTTAAAGCAAATTGAATAATAGTTTATACCACACGGAGTCGCGGCCATATCCATTACAATACATCAATATAATAAACATCAAATGACACTACGTCATCTACATACGGATATGTAGTCCAGTGGTAACACGCTGGACTGGTAATCCAGGGATCGCAGGTTCGATCCCCCGTCTGACCCTAATAAAATTAACAGTCTTTCAGATGGGATCTTAAACCGAGGTCTCGTGTCGGTGCTTTACACAGTGCACGTACAAGAACCAGAGGAGATTCTGGAATGGGTCTCTGTCTGTATCATGCACTATCCTCCAAAATCTAAAATAACTAATCTCTTCAGGAGGCGTCGCTCATATGGACAACCGGTAGCGACGATAAATAAACGTAAAACACACACACTACGTCATCTGAGGTTGTGTATATACAGTCAAACCTGTATTAAGCGGCCAACAAATGGAATCACAGAAAGTGGTTGCTTAGCACAGGTGGCTGCTTAATAGATGATAAATGTATAATAAAACAAGTTATCACATACCTTTACTTGTATTCAGTGTAATAACACCGTGTCATAATTGCTTATATGTGCACACGTGTAATAACACCTGGACGAATTCTGATTGGTTGAGAGAATAATCCTTGTAATTTGTAAATTAAGCTTTAAAGCATGCATAATTCTATTTTAATTGGTACCTAACGTTAATGGCAAGACAAACTACGAATTAAAAGAAGTCTCGACGCAATAATCGTAAAACATAAATATAACGCTGAGTTGTCGTCATGTGACGTGACGTCATGACAATTTGCGCTGATAGTTGGCGCCAAAATGAAAGTAGCAGTATTTTTGGTGCAAAACTATGATTAAAACCCAATATGGTAATGTGATAAAAGGAACTTACTAACTCGTGATGATTTCATACCATATTTTATGAAACGAGTTTTGGAACTTTGCTCAGATATATTTGGAATCTGGAAACTGGTTGCTCATCATATAATATTATAATGAATGTTAAGTCTATATGTACTATATGTAAAATAGCAAATACAATATGATTAAACTGGTTGCTTTAATGCAGGGTGGCTGCTTTAGAGGTGACCACTAACACAGGTGTGACTGTAGTGGATAACAGTATTTGCTATATATAGACGAATGCATAGCAAGGCACAAGGTGAAAATATGTGTTATTTTGTGATATAGATATTTATTGAATTCCTATTGGGGTTTAGAGGACATATATGTAGCTAGTTTCGTAGCGGACCAGTTGTTCAATTGTCAACACGCTCAGGCCCGTAGCCATACCTCAAAAGGCTCGTTAATGGACTGAGAGAAGCTAATGAGGCTAGGAGTGTCCGGGGCATGGCCCCGAACTATTTTGAAATTATGATGCCAGTTCCTGCATTCTGCTGCATTATTCATCCAAATATTTGCTTCCATTTTATCATTTTTCATAACAAATATAAGATTTCGAAAACAGTGTACATACAGTTGGTTTATTATTGTATCGACGCATGAATATACACTAATATGGCCATCATCGTTACCACGTAGATTACAATGAGAGACATATCTAATTTTCTGTTACCTCCCTTGGCAGATAAAGTCAGATTTATCCTTTGTTTTTACTGTTGTTCCTTAACCAGATGTTGCGGTATGATAAAGGTGATTTTATCAAAATCCTGTTAATTAATTGATAAGAAATATTTACAAATAAGTACCCATTGCATATACTGTAGGATATCTGTCGGAATACAGTAATTTAATAATTATAAGACGAGAAAGTGAATGAAAGGAAACAACGATAAAAACAGAGAAAAGCACTTAATAGGACCTATCTACTTTTAGCGAGTATTCAGGGGCAGTAACTGACCGATGTCTCTCATTGCTGGTATAAAACTTGGAATGGCAATTTCATGTTTGTAACAGCCATATATTACTTTAAAGATTTATAACATATTACGATGAGACGCAAATAAAAAATAAAATCTACGAATATCCTTAAGTTATTGTTTGCTGCTGAAAACCAAGCAACAGTAGCCTAGACATCGTCCACGCAATCGTAGGCTACATTTACAATTAATTGCCAATAGTCATGTAATACTAGCCTGAGTGCCAGTCTGTCGATTTTTCACTTTTTAATTTCATGCAAAGTTGATATGATCAGAAACTCAATACGGCCCAATTCATAGTCCCGGTGTTAAACTATATTTATTTGACTGATCAGGCAAACTATATCGACGCCTGTTACCAAGCCAATCTAATACCAGCATCAATACACTATGTGTCTTACCTTCTTTAGTTGCGCTTTAAAATTAATATAATTTCAGAATCCAATTTTCATTTTTTTTTCATATTCAAAATGTTAGGAAATATATTATGTTAATACTATTTCTCATTCTGATATTACATATTCAGTGTATTCAGGACCAGGGTTATACAAATTTATTTGAGCTCGATTGCGAAACAAGTTCTTTCAACTTATAGTAATCACTCTCGAGACCTCATTCCTGATGGAATCCATCGCAACGATGGAGAGAGAAGAGGCAACGTGGAATTTAAATACCTCGTCTAAGGGCACAATCGTAACGGCTCCAGCGGGGCTCGAACTCCGGATATGTCGCACCTGAGGCGAACGCGCTACCACTGCGCTATCACGACTTCCACCGGGGGTTGTAAAACTTGTCTCAGTTCTCAAGTTCGAGCTCAAGTGATTTGATTGGTTGATTCTGAGATTTACGCTTGACTGAACCAATCAGAGGTTTGATACTGAGTTTGAGCTTGAATAACAGTTTTATAACCTCCAGGAAAGATATACCAATCGTAGGTTCGATCCACCGTCTGATCCTGATAAAATTAACAGTCTTTTAATCGTGACATTAAACCGAGGTCTCGTGTCGTGCTGTACAACGTGCACGTAAAAGAACCAATCCAGAGGTGACTCTGGAATGGGTCTCTGTCTGTATCATTGCACTATCCACAAATAATCTAAAATGACTAATCTCTACAGGAGGCGACGATCATATGGGCAACCGGTATTGACGATAACTTGAAATAAACGTAAAACACACATACCAATTGTCTTTATATAATTATCTGTACATGTACATAACCGCTTTGTAATTAAACTCCGTTAGAGAAGAATTAACGAGAGTCTTCATTAAAGCGACATTACATCGCAAATAGTCAAACAATGCATTTATTATCGTATAAATGCATTGCTACTACAAATTCTTCATTTTACATTAGAACACTAACATTAATCAATAAACAGTGTTTTTGTGGTCTAAAAAAGTGAAAGTAGGATTTCATATAACTGTCACCTATGCTCCTGTATTGACGTTTGTTTGTCATTGGAGTCAATACGCGTGATACTGTCGTCTAGAGATAATCCAACTAAGATTAGTCTACAAATAAATATGCATAGGCACACATGTGAGATATAACGATAAATATGTACCATAAATAGTGTTATACAGGATACACTAGTTGTATTACGCATGGATGTTTACATTATTTATTATGTTGTTATGTCAACAAACCGCGTATACGATGTTTGCTTATTAGTTGAAATACTCAGTTTTTGAGGCAACTATTTGGGTTAAAGCGACACTACATCGGTGAAAACTCAAATGTCTGCAGAATATAATTTCCTATTATATGGTATAATGTTTTTACAAATATTTGCCTCAAAAGCTGACTATTTCAACAAATAAACAAACGTCGTATACGCGGTTTGTTGACATAACAACATAATGTAAATAGGGACGACAATCATGCGTAATACAATGCCTGCATCCGGAATAACATGAGTTATGTTACATATATACCGTTATATCTCACATGTGTGCCTATGCATATTTATTTGTAGACTAATCTTAATTAAATTATCTCTAAACGAAAGTATCGCAAGCGTGGATTACCGTTATATATGAAATCCTACTTTCACTTTTGAAGTTTGTAGACCACAAAAACACTGTTTATTGATTCAATGTTAGTGTTCGAATGTATTGAGCAGAATTTGTTGTAGCGATGTAATGTCGCTTTAAAAATTATAAAAAAACAAAAATTATACCATAAAATTATAATAGGAAACTACATTCTGTAGAATTTTGCGTTTTCACTGATGTAGTGTCGCTTTAAAGTCTACGTGGAATACTTCTTTCCGAATCCAATATTTAACGTGTCGTGCATATTGTATCTATATATTGCACTCGATCTTATAGAGATTAAATAATATTTAAAATAGTAAAGTACACTATCTATAATTGTATGCAAAGAATAGATAAAACACTAGGGTGCATCCTCAATGAATGTTATAAGTATACAGATTTGGCCTGACAAATACGTTGTACTTTAAGATTTCAAAACCCAGACACGCGACGGTTATCTGTACAGACACATGACGGGTATCTGTACTTTCATATAATAGCCAGGTTACGCAGTACATCAAAATAAATTGTCGATTTTATGATAATACAGTATACATTAATATTGGAGTGAGATACATAAATATGATTAAAACTTAAGTTATGAAACTATTTATGGATGTCATTTTGTAGAAATATTATAACCACAAAATGATTAATATTCAGTACATTATCGACGATCCATTAAACACCAGTGGTGTTATTAACTGCATTTAAATTAAATTAAAATGTTGTTCAATCTTAGCCTTAATGTTAATTTGTATACGTGCAGAGCAGATTGTATGATGAAACTGACATGCACTAACTGTGGAAGTCGTGATAGCGTAGTCGTAGTGCGTTCGCTTCAGGTGCGAAAGGTCCGGAGTCCGAGCCCTGCTGGAGCGGTTACGATTGTGCCATTAGGCAAGGCATTTAAAGTCCACGCTGCCTCTTCTCTCTCCCTCGTGGCGATGGGTTCCATCAGGAATGAGGTCTCGAGAGTGATGAATATAAGTTCTATGAACTTGTTTCGCAATCGAGCTAAACTAAATTTGTATAAACTAACATGCATAAACACTAACTAATTCAGGCTGTGAGGACAGCGCTTTTATCGCCCCCCCCCCTCCCTCAATATATCATACAGGCATGGTTACGCCGCATAGAGCTCCTAACCCATAGAGCTCCTCGAGGAGCTCTATGCGTTGTGGCATGACGCATAGAGCTCCCAGGTAGCTCTATGCGTTAGGCCACAACGCATAGAGCTCCTAAGAAGCGCTATGCGTTAGGCAAACACGCATAGAGCTCCCGAGAGCCCTATCGGTCGAAGGTACACATCAACTTTAAAATGGGTCTTTCAACCTGACGCATAGAGCTCCCCACTTCCGATAATTAAGATGTTGAGATGACTTGTACGTGCACTTGTAGATACAAATGCACGTACGCGTTGTAGGTCTTTTCTACACTATACATTACAAATAATAATGCAACACCAAACTGCAATACCAGACGAGCGGTTTAGGTTTATTGAGGTACAATGCAGCCGGATTATGAAACATTATGGTACAAGTGTAGTTACCAATTGTGTTACATAACACACTGCATATATATATATATATATATATATACACTCATTTGATACCACAAACATGACCATACATCCACGAAAGCAAGAGAAACAGATTTGATTTTTTATAATAATTCTTTAAATATTTCATTAAAAGCTCTGAAGCAAAATATTTATTTCATTTAGTTACCAACCAAGAACATCATGTTAACCTAACGCGAACCGACTCGCCCAGGAAAAACCAGAGATAAACATGATATAAATTCAGAAAATACTCTGGAAACCTGTGCCCGTTTGTCTGTTATTTGATGCGATTAAAGCATCATATGTTGGTTCGCCTGAATGTCGGGCCTCATTCCTTGCGGATGTATGGTATATAATTGTGCAAACATAACATGGATTTTTTACACATAGCTAATATCCAATAGAAGAACAGTTACATATCATTTCTTTTAAACACGCAATGTATGACTGCTAACATTTAAACAGCTATATATTATCACCATTTAAAGATAAATTATACATATGACCCAAACACACACTTTCTTATACAAGTACGAAATTTTGGCTAAAGAAACCGATCGATGTAACCTATACGCAGTTGTCCGGTAGAATGACTCCCTACACATTTACAATTCTTCAATACATAAAATCTCACGACAATTTCGTGCACAGTAATGACCAATACCACTGTAATGAACACGTTACGCGTAAGACAAATATTTCACGCTATACTGTCGAACCGCGTGAAATTGATAGTCTTTTCTACACTATACATTACAAATAATAACGCAACACCAAACTGCAATACCAGACGAGCGGTTTAGACACGAAAAGAGCGGGCTGGTGTGAAGATTATGCGTGTAATATGCTACATGTATTTGTTTACAGATCTAATGACTTGGACACTTGCAATCTCCTCTCCAAGGAGTCGGCAACATAGCCATCTTTGCTATTTTCACCCTTCCAACGCCCATGCCTCTTCCAGCACCTATCATTAACCCCTGCGTTGGCTGCCGCCGTAGCCCCGCCTGACCGTAAAGAATGTAGACCAATGTTCGAATCGCCTACAACCTCTCTCAAACGCGAAACAAGACATTCCCTAGTTCTAGTGTAACTCAAAGGTTTATTCTTAGAGATGAGATTACATTTCAATTTTGATCTATAACATGGCTTAAATAAAAATGAATCGTTTAAATAATAATGAATCGTCCGTCAGAGATAAACCCGAGATCGCGCAATAACGTTTCAGCATCAAGTATGGACATGCTACCGAAGTACCTTTTGACAAAACAATTTCGTTACCGTATCGGTATTGGTCGGTCTTACTTTTTCTGATATAGACTGACAAATAATTATCATGAAATTTGATATCATTACAATGTAAACTACTCAATTCATCAAATCGTAAGAACCCTGAAAATGCAATTAGAATCATACACAAGTCTCTAATTACCAGAAGATCTGCACTGTCTGAATATTTTTCACATAAAGCAACTAAAACGTCCGACGTGATTGGCTCCATTTTGCACACCGGTTTAGAAAGAAGTCTCTTTGAAGCTTCCACCAAGTTGGACACAAAAGTATTTTTGGTAGGATCCGGTAAGTTTTTTAATAAATGAGCCCATCTAATGCTATAAACCGTGGATGAGATCACTGCACTTGATGTATGTTTGTCCATCAACTCGGTTAAATATAATGCAATGTGAATAGGGGAAGCTGGAATGGCTGATCCACCTTTCGAAGATATGTATTTGTCCCATTTTTTGAAATAATTGAAATATTTACTGTTTGTACTGTCACTGTTCGACATCACAATATACTCTGCCATCTTAGACAACAGGGCCTCGGATCTAGCATCGTGCAACCCACTCTTTTGTATCTCATTGTCGATGCATCTTTTCAAGTTCAAACCTGTATAAATAACAAAGCAAATTAAGTATGTGTACCTAAGCAAATCTTACAGCAACAAAACCAGAATGTAATGTTCTGCCATCGAATATCCCATTTCTTCCCCTGCCACGTCTCGTTAACTTTCCAGGCTGAAATACAACAATATCGTCAATAGCACTGCTTTTTGTCTCACCACATGGAAACAATAGAGGCCAAAATGGTGCAGATTTCCACAAGTGCACTTACATTTTTCTACCATTATTTTTCGCACACACTGCGCGGCTAACCTAGGCGGCGGAACAAGCCAGTTATTTTCGCCTATCCAGCTGAAACTCATTGCATTTATTCATGCAGTTCCCGGGCACCAATACCTAGAATAAAACACTGTACATTTGGCATTATAATCGCAAGCAAATCGGTCACACGTATGCGGTCCCCATTTTGTCTAAAAATTCAAAAATGTCGTTTTCAACCGACCAATCGTCGCTATCCGTACATCTACTAAGAACATCGGCCTCGGAATTGTCTGCCCTTGGTATCCATTTTGACACTAATCCGATATTATGCGTTTTACAAACATCATACACTTTGACAACAACATCTTGTAAATATGGTTTTCTGCTACCCACTTTCAAAATAGTGTCTACGTTCTTGTTATCTGTATTGACAAGAACAGTCTGCCCTTCCAGGCTCTGAACTAAACTGTGCAAAACTATATGCACGGCCTCTAGCTCTCTCCATGTAGAACTCAAACCACTCTCGGTGTTAGACCAACAACCTGTAACTTGGCTGTCACTGTTTCCATCAATGAAACCACCAAAACCAGCTCCACTGGCGTCACAAAAGACAACATTCTGAACATCATTCTGTTCTTCACCTTGAGTGCGAGCGGATCCAAGCTTACCGCTGTTGAGTAATCTTAGATTTTCCTTCCAGAAAATCATTTCATCAAATGCTTTTGAACTTACCACAACTGGTGCTTCCCAACTAGCACGACCCACAACACCCTCATACAGGGACCTTGACCTCAATATTACGAACGGCCCTATGGCGCTTTGCATAGAAATCAACTGGCCGACTAAACATGCAAGTGTGCGCACAGGAAAAATAACTACACCTGTAACAATTTTGCTTATCAGTTCTTGCAACAGCAACACCGTTCTCTGTACACGTTCTTCTGTAACCAAATATATACCTTTTTGAGTATCCCAGACGTACCCTAGCCAAACAATATACTGACGAGGTAACCACTGGCACTTATCTTCTGCTAACAGAAATCCAAACTCGGTTAAATCTCGGTGTATAAAGTCAGAGGCCGCTAATGCTTCAACACAAGTACTACCACCACCCAGACCGTCATCAAGAAACAGTACCACTCTATAACCCAAGGATCTCCATTTTGTTAGAGCAACCCTCAACAATTTGGTAAAAATAAACCCCGCTGTTGCAATTCCGAATGGAAGTACGTTGAATACGAAATAACGCGTACTACCTTCACACGCGTGCCAAGAAAACCCACGGTAGGTTCTGTGGTCTGGAAAAATCATTATATGATGGTATGCACTTCTTATATCAAAAGCGAAAACGTAATCCCCTGTTGAAAAAAGCTGCTTTGCTACAGACTGATCTTCAAATCAAACCTTGTATTTAAATAGCTCTAAATTTAAATGCCTGCAGTCCAGTACGAGTCTAGGTTTCCCCGACGTACCATAAGCAACAGTGAGAGGATTTACAATATACGGGGCATCCATTAACTCTTGAGATACAGCCCTTCGCTAGTAAATTCTTAATCTCACCTAACACAAATACGGGATCATTTCGTGCCGACATATTATTTTTCAGAAAGACGGAACTAGGTACATGTCTAAATGGTAATTTATAGCCCTGCTTTACTACATCTAAAAGGTATTCGTTTGCACCAGCATCCTTCCACTCGGTAACGCACATTTCTTAGTGCATTTAAATGCTTCAGTAACAGAATTTAACATAGAGTTCTACTTATCTGAACATCCTTGTTCATCCGACTACCATCCGGAAACACCGCTTTGCACTCAATCCGCCAGTGTCCAGCACGCCCGCATCGGAAACAATTACCAGGCCTCCGCCCATGTATAGACTGGTTCCATCCCTGTGTAAACTGGTTACCACGGTTCTGCGAAGATGAAGCCGTAGAAGACAATTCACCCGGTGCAGTATAAGTATACGGAGCATAACGACGACCCTTGACGCGACGATCCTGTTTTAACTTCCGGTCGGCCTTCATCTGTGCACGATATATCTTCTTCTCATCGTCGGACCCGTCGGCTAAAGGGTGTGCCTCGTACTCCTGAACTACCCGCCATCCACTCTCGGAGGAATCTGCTAATTTCACTAGTTTTTGACGGTGAGTAACAATGTCAATACCTTCAGCAATCTTCCCCTGCGCTGAAACTACAGCCGCAATGTCGTTGGTCCTGGCCGCATCCTTCAGGTAACCGTCGGCGTCTCTCAACCGGTCAAGAACTTGGGAATTAACCTTGTGTTGCTCTTCGTTCCCCTTTCTACGAAACGTGTAGCTGTCACTGGACGACAAGTTCTGCTGAATATGTGAAAGCTGACTCTGTGATATTTCTCTCTGTGAAGCTTCCATGCGTTGTTCAAATGCAGTTAGCTTCGTAGTCATTAAAGTTTCCATGCTGGAAAGAAATTCGCACTTTTCGTCGTTCGACATCATGGCTACACGAAATGTTGGCTAAAGAAACCGATCGATGTAACCTATACGCAGAATGACTCCCTACACATTTACAATTCTTCAATACATAAAATCTCACGACAATTTCGTGCGCAGTAATGACCAATACCACTGTAATGAACACGTTACGCGTAAGACAAATAGTTCACGCTATACTGTCGAACCGCGTGAAATTGATAGTATTAACACCTAACACCTATACACACCTACATGATATGGACCTGACACGAAATGTAGGCACTTGACTTTTGACCTCAAAGTGCGACCTTTACTTTGAACCTACATGGCTGGAACATGGGTTATGCACGTCATCTCGATGAGGTGAACATTTGACCCAAGTTTCTTGAAAATCCTTCAAGAGGTTTAGGAGATATGGACCGGGCACGATGGGATGTGCGGACGGAATGACGGATGGACATCGACCAATCCTATAGTCCCCATTACCGGGTCTTCGACCAGTAGGGGCCTAACAAGCCTCATTGCCCTCTATCACTGCTTCAAGTTTCTTTTTATTACCTTCAATACTTTTCGAGTTATGCTCCGGACAAGCACATACTAAGGTGAAAAGGGGAGATCATTCAGTAGGTACATCACAGAGATTTATTGTTCTCGCCCTCTATACACCGCCTCATTTCCCTCTATCACCTGTTCAAGTGTCATTAGATTTCATTCAATACTTGAATTATGCTACAAGCATTTAATAAAGTGAAAAGGGAGATAATTCATCAATGACAACACTGAGAGTTATAGTTCTTGCGCTCTGCTCTCCATCTCATTGCCCTCCATCACAGATTCAAGTTTCATTTGATTTCCTTCTATGCTTTTCGAGTTATGCTCCGGACAAGAAGTACCCGGACGAACGAACGGGCGGACGGACGAACAAACGGACGGACGGACGGACAGACAAGTGGCAACTATATGCTCTCCCTTTGGGGAGCATAAAAATAGTCTAATAGTTTAATATGTTTTAGTAGTTGACAACAGAGGAGCTCAATGCGGGACGATCGGGCATATTGACACATTGAAGCTCTATCGGACAGGAGCTCTATGTGGTTCCTTAACGACGCATAGAGCTCCTCGAGGAGCTCTATGGGTTAGGAGCTCTATGCGGCGTAACAAGGCATAGGTTCAATAATGGCTGCGATACAATCTCAGAGCGTATAATTATAATGTAGGAATTTGGCAAAATTTACACGTTTGCACGGCTCGCTCGTTAGTATCAAAAACAAATATTCATCTGTATATTCGTGACACTAGAATTGGCACAAAATACACAGAATGCACAAAGCGCAATGTCCATCCTCCACCCCCACCCCCATCAGTCACCCCCCTCTCACAACGCCACCAGCCAATAACGTCAAATCCTCTATTCGCATCTGATAAAAATGCGGTTTACATCTTTCTTCGATTTATCCTATTATTCAAAATGTCCTTTATGCGTTATTGTCTTCAATTTGAAACAAATGAAACTGTAATTTAGTTTAAACATTATTTATTTCAGTATGTGTACATGTAATCAAGAAATGAACATTTTACATATAATTTAACAGCAGTAGACTGAAAGGGATTTGTTTACGTTTATTTACCGTCGCTACCGGTTGCCCATATGAGCGACGCCTCCTGAAGATTTTAGTCATTTTAGATTTTGGAGGATAGTGCAATGATACAGAGAGGGACCCATTCTAGAGTCTGCTCTGGTTCTTTTACGTGCACGGTGTACAGCACCGACACGAGACCTCGGTTTAACGTCCCATCTGAAAGATTCTTAATTGTATTAGGGTCAGACGGTGGATCGAACCTGCGATCCCTGGATTACCAGTCCAGCGTGTTACCACTGGACTATAGATCCGTCTGTCTGAAAGGGATTAGAATGAAAGAAAACGTATATACTTTATCTACAATTGATTGATATACAATAGGCAAGAAAATAATATATATAACAATGGAAATACGTGAAATCTATTCTAGGTACGAATTTCAGATCTGTAATGTATATGCAAATTGTCCGCAAAGTTTTAATTCGAATAGTAGGCACACGTTTTCAAAGTTATTGATGAACTTGTAAATAAATTTAAATAGAAATAAAATGGCGGCATATCTTTAGTAATATGAACCTGAAAACCATATTCTTGCAAAGCGGACACACTATTATTAGACAGCAACCACGATTCATTATCATCATCTTAGAATAGCTCAGTGTGCTGACACATTCTTAGTAAACACACAATGGGGCTTTAAGCTGATATTTTACCGCATACGTTCCTGTGGTTTTCATTTTAATTAAGATTTTAAATTATTGAAAATGTGTTTTACTATTTTACCACTTCTCTAGTAACCTCAGGATTAAAGAACATTTGTAGTAAGCATTGAAGTAGAGCTGCTTAAAGGATGTACTTTTCAGTTTTATTTGATCCTTTATATATACATCAGTTTTAAAGCAGCATTACATCGTATGAAATAAAAGATATTTGAAAAATTCAATTTTTACGTATGGGTAGCAATGCTGCTACACATTATAACATTATACTGTGTATGCTTATGTTCATTTGGTAAACAGTGTTTTTTTGCGTTAAAAAAAACTCGAAACTGAAAGTAGGACTTTTCGAGTCGATCGGTTACGCACTTGTTTACTACCGGAACGCATCGTCCGCAGTTGTTTGCATTCGGAATGCATCGTCCCCATGTGTCCCAAGTTGTCTTTTTTAATTAAATTACTTGATATGTTGATTCATACCTCTGTTAGTTAAGTCGTTTAGGGACATTTCTACATCCACGAGAGGGGTTCGACATTAGAGGAAGATAGATAGATAGTATTTCATGTTCAAAATATATACGTTGTTTTCTACATCCTCTGTTGCTTCACGCATGCGCGCTGTGCGTGTTTACATTCCGTGTCTTGATAAACAAATTCGCGTATACGACGGTTTAAATTTATTGGAATTTTATCGTTTCTGAGCGACTATTTCGATTTTTGTAAACACACACACATTAGTATTTATATTTTACCAAAACATCCTTTATTACGATGTAATGCTGCTTTAAAGGTACGGTAGTTCGGAGTTCGAGCCCCGCTGGAGCCGTTACGATTGTGCCCTTAGGCAAGGCTTTTAAATTCCACGTTGCCTCTTATCTATCCCTCGTGGCGATGAATTCCATCAGGAATGAGGTCTCGAGAGTGATTAATATAATTTGTATGAACGTGTTTCGTAATCGAGCTAAAATAAATGTGTATAGACAAAACAAAAAGTAGGTAAGAGAAACTTGGGATATTAGTCTGTCTGTCTGTCTGTCTGTCTGTCTGTCTGTCTGTCTGTCTGTCTGTCTGTCTGTCTGTCTGTCTGTCTGTCTGTCTGTCTGTCTGTCTGTCTGTCTGTCTGTCTGTCTGTCTGTCTGTCTGTCTGTCTGTCTGTCTGTCTGTCTGTCTGTCTGTCTGTCTGTCTGTCTGTCTGTCTGTCTGTCTGTCTGTCTGTCTGTCTGTCTGTCTGTCTGTCTGTCTGTCTGTCTGTCTGTCTGTCTGTCTGTCTGTCTGTCTGTCTGTCTGTCTGTCTGTCTGTCTGTCTGTCTGTCTGTCTGTCTGTCTGTCTGTCTGTCTGTCTGTCTGTCTGTCTGTCTGTCTGTCTGTCTGTCTGTCTGTCTGTCTGTCTGTCTGTCTGTCTGTCTGTCTGTCTGTCTGTCTGTCTGTCTGTCTGTCTGTCTGTCTGTCTGTCTGTCTGTCTGTCTGTCTGTCTGTCTGTCTGTCTGTCTGTCTGTCTGTCTGTCTGTCTGTCTGTCTGTCTGTCTGTCTGTCTGTCTGTCTGTCTGTCTGTCTGTCTGTCTGTCTGTCTGTCTGTCTGTCTGTCTGTCTGTCTGTCTGTCTGTCTGTCTGTCTGTCTGTCTGTCTGTCTGTCTGTCTGTCTGTCTGTCTGTCTGTCTGTCTGTCTGTCTGTCTGTCTGTCTGTCTGTCTGTCTGTCTGTCTGTCTGTCTGTCTGTCTGTCTGTCTGTCTGTCTGTCTGTCTGTCTGTCTGTCTGTCTGTCTGTCTGTCTGTCTGTCTGTCTGTCTGTCTGTCTGTCTGTCTGTCTGTCTGTCTGTCTGTCTGTCTGTCTGTCTGTCTGTCTGTCTGTCTGTCTGTCTGTCTGTCTGTCTGTCTGTCTGTCTGTCTGTCTGTCTGTCTGTCTGTCTGTCTGTCTGTCTGTCTGTCTGTCTGTCTGTCTGTCTGTCTGTCTGTCTGTCTGTCTGTCTGTCTGTCTGTCTGTCTGTCTGTCTGTCTGTCTGTCTGTCTGTCTGTCTGTCTGTCTGTCTGTCCTGTCTGTCTGTCTGTCTGTCTGTCTGTCTGTCTGTCTGTCTGTCTGTCTGTCTGTCTTTAAATTGAAATCCATTTTTAAATATACTAGAGGACATAGAATACGCACACCTACAATATATACTAGAGGACATAGAAAACGCACACCTACAACATATACTAAAGGACATAGAAAACGCACACCTACCTACACTATATACTAGAGGACATAGAAAACGCATACCTACAATATATACTAGAGGACATAGAAAACGCACACCTACAATATTATACTAGAAGACATAGAAAAAACACCTACAATATATACTAGAGGACATAGAAAACGCACACCTACAATATATACTAGAGGACATAGAAAACGCACACCTACAATATATACTAGAGGACACAGAAAACGCACACCTACAATATATACTAGAGGACATAGAAAACGCACACTTCGGATAAGTATGTTTTTACATGAAAATCAATAACTATATAAATACATAGTTTTAAACATTTTGGAATAATTTTAGTTGTTCAGTTTGTGTTTTGTAATAAAGATGTGATATATCTTTGATGGAATCCTTCGTATTTCGGTTTCATGTAATAATACGCATATAATGTAGGTGTGCGTTTTCTATGGCCTCTAGTATATAATGTAGGTGTGCGTTTTCTATGGCCTCTAGTATATAATGTAGGTGTGCGTTTTCTATGGCCTCTAGTATATAATGTAGGTGTGCGTTTTGTATATCCTCTAGTATATAATGTAGGTGTGCGTTTTGTATATCCTCTAGTATATAAAGAAGCGCCAAGAGGACTCAGACGGATCTATAGTCCAGTGGTAACACGCTGGACTGGTGACCCAGGGATCGCAGGTTCGGCTTCCCGTCTGACCATAATAAAATTAACAGTCTTTCAGATGAGGCATTAAACCGAGGTCTCTTGTCGGTGCTGTTGCAGAGGAGACTCTGGAATGGGTCTCTGTCTGTATCATTGCACTATCCTCCAACAATCTAAAATGACTAATCTCTTCAGGAGGCTTCGCTCATATGGGCAACCGGTAGCGACGATAAATAAACATAAAACACATACACTCAGATCTGGTATGTAAATCAAATATCGCGAGAGTGATTAACATAAGTTGTAAGAACTTGTTTCATAATCGAGCTAATATAAATGTGCATTAACTAATACTCATATAATGTAGGTGTGCGTTTTCTATGTCTTCTACACTATAGATGCAAAACTCAAGGAGGCAGAATAGTGCGGAGTTCATATGAGGTTAGAAACGGACCTTATCGCCAATATATCTAATATTTGGCATACCGGTTTTATGCATCATTAACTTGGTATAGAAATGATGAATATGTATAACTATAATGTATGTTAAATGCTGTATAATGTCATTATCAATTTTTCACATCGAATAGTCACCATCAATAATTATGCGAAAGAGAATAAAATACAGACACATTTTGTCCAAATGTATAATGGTCGTTTAGAGAGGTTTCGGTACACTATCGAACAAGAAAGAAAACGTGTACTAATTAACTCGAGTAATATTGTTTAACAATACGACATCCAGGTGTTCCATTTCATTTATATATAATACACATATTGTTTTCTAATTGTTCGTTCACACAGCGATCGACACTCAATAGCTAAGTGTACCTCGTAAAAAGAAGAACATGTTCGATAGAAGAGGTGATATTATGGATTCAAGTATTTTAGTGTGATTTGAAATTCCTGAGTCGATAAAATAGTAAACCTACGATATTAATGGAACTAAAATATCATTATAATATATATAGGGAAGAATAATGATCATACACTTTAACTGACTGAGTAAGTGCACGTAGATTAGTAGAACACAACGCAACACGTGACGCTTTATTTCAAGCATATCCATCTGTACTTACTTAAAGCGACATTACATGGCAAAAAGCCAAATAAATGCACTATTCACGTATAAATGCATTGCTACAACAAAGTCTTACTAATATATTCGACCACAAATATTGAATCAATAAATAGTGTCTTTGTGGTCTACAAACTTTCAAACGTGAATGTAGGATTTCATATACTGGTCATCCACGCTCCTGAATTGACATTTGTTTGCAACTGTAGTCAATACTAAACGTTTGATATTGTCGCTTAGAGATCATAAAGTTCTATAAATAAATATGCATAGGCACAAATGTGAAATATAATGGTAAACCTGTAACATATATCTCGTTATTCGGGATGCACCGGTTGTATTACGCATGTATGTTAACCCTGTTTACATTATCTTGTTATGTCAACAAACCGCGTATACGACTCTTGTTTATTAGTTGAAATACTCAGTTTTTGAGGCAAATATTTCGAAAAATATTATACCATAATAATAGGACATTACATTCTGTATAAATTTGCGTTTTCACAGATATAGTGTCGCTTTAATATACACCTGAACCGTGTATCCCAACTTCCAAAATTTAGTCTTTGTTGCAACATAATCCATTTTCCCTGTTGAGTAGAAATATTCTATATAGTTCCCATACTTAAATTACATCTTCCATAGAACTAAAAATACCAACTGACTTATTTTCTAATCCATTATGTACAGTTTAAACTTTATTTTACAACGATTGCGAAACAAGTTTTAACAACTTAATCACTCTCGTTGGCGCGAATGAAAGCGTATATGTGGTCGGTCATTCGTGTGGAAGGAAACCGGAGTCGCCGGAGAAATCCCACCTGTCGGATATGGCGACCACCATATCATCTCACATACTTCCCTGTCCGAGAATCGACCACAGTTTGCATTGGTGAGAAGCGAGCGCGCTAATCGAACAACACGTTATGTAAATGGTCGTACATATTATTATCATTGAGGTCCCATCAACAGACAGATCTGTAGTCCAGTGGTAACACGCTGGACTTGTAATCCAGGGATCGCATGTTCGATCCCCCGTCTGACCCTAATAAAATTAACAGTCTTTCAGATGGGACTTTAAACCGAGGTCTCGTGTCGGTGCTTTACACCGTACACGTAAAAGAACCAGAGGAGATTCTGGAATGGGTCTCTCTGTCTGTATCATTGCACTATCCTCCAAAATCTAAAATGACTAATATCTTCAGGAGGCGTCGCTCATATGGGCAACCGGTAGCGACGATAATTAAACGTAAAACACAAACGTTACTTTGAAAAGGAGTAGTGGTCAAAAGTATGTTAGATTACGTATGTATAGAAATCAAATATTGGTTAAACTAACTTTATTTACACAAAACATATGCACAATTGATATGACTTGTGTATAGCAAGGATATAGGGTGACGTGCGAACCGGACTACTATATAGAATGGTGTGAATAATTATATTCTTATATGCCACTTTTTAAGAATTAACCCTGTGTATGCTAGTGGTAGATACATTCACTTTTGCGAACACTGTTTGCTATTCGGATTGTGGAACTAAACCACTTAACTGAATAGCAAGCAACATAGATCAGACGCGGCATTGCGGCGTTACGCCGCAGCTGATTTGAATCTATGTTGTTTTGTTTGCAAATGTGATTTTATTTACTCAGCAGACAGAGGGCGTAACAACGCTGTGATAGTACGATAGTGTTGGTTAAGTTGTTCCCCCACAACTCTGTATTTGCAATATGCATAACGACTGGTTCTCTGTAATTCTGATATATATCGAAATATTGATGGCATTGACAATTCAAAATGTTCATAGACCAAGGTTGACCAGTCATATAACTGTTGCAGAATGAATACGTCCTTCTTTTTTCGGAAATGGCAAGATGTGACGCTTATATGCCTCGGTTGGAAGTTGTGGCGCTTATATGCCTCGGTTGGACGTTGTGACGTTTATATGCATCGGTTGGAAGTTATGACTTATATATGCCTCGGTTGGAAGTTGTGACGTGTATATGCATCGGTTGGAAGTTATGACTTATATATGCATCGGTTGGAAGCTATGACTTATATATGCCTCGGTTGTAAGTTGTGGCGTTTATATGCCTCGGTTGGAAGTTGTGACGTTTATATGCCTCGGTTGGAAGTTGTGACTTATACATGCCTTGGTTGGAAGTTGTGACTTATATATGCCTTGGTTGGAAGTTGTGCCGCTTATATGCCTCGGTTTGAAGTTGTGACTTATATATGCCTCGGTTGGACGTTGTGACGTTTATATGCCTCGGTTGGACGATGTGACTTGTATATGCCTCGGTTGGAAGTTGTGACGTTTATATTCCTCGGTTGGACGTTGTGACTTATATATGCCTCGGTTGGACGTTGTGACGTTTATATGCCTCGGTTGGACGTTGTGACTTATATATGGCTCGGTTGGACGTTGTGACGTTTATATGCCTCGGTTGGACGTTGTGACGTTTATATGCATCGGTTTGAAGTTGTGACGTTTATATGGCTCGGTTGGACGTTGTGACGTTTATATGCATCGGTTGGACGTTGTGACGTTTATATGGCTCGGTTGGACGTTGTGACGTTTATATGGCTCGGTTGGACGTTGTGACGTTTATATGGCTCGGTTGGACGTTGTGACGTTTATATGGCTCGGTTGGACGTTGTGACGTTTATATGCATCGGTTTGAAGTTGTGACGCTTATATGTCTCGGTTTGAAGTTGTGACTTATATATGCCTCGGTTTGAAGTTGTGACGCTTATATGCCTCGGTTTGAAGTTATGACGCTTATATGCCTCGGTTTGAAGTTGTGACGTTTATATGCATCGGTTGGAAGTTATGACGTTTATATGCCTCGGTTGGAAGTTATGACTTCTATATGCCTCGGTTGGAAGTTGTGACGTTTATATGCCTCGGTTGGAAGTTGTGACGTTTATATGGCTCGGTTGGAAGTTATGACTTATATATGCATCGGTTGGACGTTATGACTTATATATGCCTCGGTTGGACGTTGTGACGTTTATATGGCTCGGTTGGAAGTTATGACTTATTTATGCATCGGTTGGACGTTATGACTTATATATGCCTCGGTTGGACGTTGTGACGTTTATATGCCTCGGTTGGACGTTGTGACGTTTATATGCCTCGGTTGGACGTTGTGACTTATATATGCCTCGGTTGGACGTTGTGACGTTTATATGCCTCGGTTGGACGTTGTGACTTATATATGCCTCGGTTTGAAGTTGTGACTTATATATGCCTCGGTTGGACGTTGTGACGTTTATATGCCTCGGTTGGACGTTGTGACTTGTATATGCCTCGGTTGGAAGTTGTGACGTTTATATTCCTCGGTTGGACGTTGTGACTTATATATGCCTCGGTTGGACGTTGTGACGTTTATATGCCTCGGTTGGACGTTGTGACTTATATATGCCTCGGTTGGACGTTGTGACGTTTATATGCCTCGGTTGGACGTTGTGACGTTTATATGCATCGGTTTGAAGTTGTGACGTTTATATGGCTCGGTTGGACGTTGTGACGTTTATATGCATCGGTTGGACGTTGTGACGTTTATATGCATCGGTTGGACGTTGTGACGTTTATATGGCTCGGTTGGACGTTGTGACGTTTATATGGCTCGGTTGGACGTTGTGACGTTTATATGGCTCGGTTGGACGTTGTGACGTTTATATGCATCGGTTTGAAGTTGTGACGCTTATATGTCTCGGTTTGAAGTTGTGACTTATATATGCCTCGGTTTGAAGTGGTGACGCTTATATGCCTCGGTTTGAAGTTGTGACGCTTATATGCCTCGGTTTGAAGTTGTGACGTTTATATGCCTCGGTTGGAAGTTATGACGTTTATATGCCTCGGTTGGAAGTTATGACTTATATATGCCTCGATTGGAAGTTGTGACGTTTATATGCCTCGGTTGCCCACAAAAAATAACAACAAACAACAACAAGCAAAGACTATCCTAGTCGAATACAATTGTAAGTGTTTCACAAGTACATTACACATGTATTTGGTTGGATCTCTTTATTAAAACACTAGGACAATAGTACATTAATTACATATAGTGGAAGTCGTGATAGCGCTGTGGTAGCGCTTCTTGTGCGATAGGCCAGGAGTTTGAGCCCCGCTTGAGTCGTTATGATTGTGCCCTTAGGCAAGTCATTTAAATTCCACGTTGCCTCTTCTCTCTCCCTCGTGGCGATGGATTCCATTAGGAATAAGATCTCAAGAGTGATTAATATCAGTTGTAAGAACTTGTTTCGAAATCGCGCTAAAATAAATTTGTATTAACGAATTACATAATTATTGACACTTTTTTGGAGAAGTGTCAAATTCATTTTGACGAAGTATATAATAATAATAATAATAATAATAATAATAATAATAATAATAATAATAATAATAATAATAATAATAATAATAATAATAATAATAATAATAATAAATAATAAATAATAATAATAATAATAATAATAATAATAATAATAATAATAATAATAATAATAATAATAATAATAATAATAATAATAATAATAATAATAATAATAATAATAATAATAATAAAGACTTTATTTTACGAGATAACTCGTTTACAAAAGTTAATAATGACGCTGCGTGAAAACTGCATATTGTAATTATATAGTAATGTTAAATCTGAAAAGTAGAGAAAGTACATATATAATATCACTTTAATTCTAAACACAAAGAAATAGAGGAAAAGTTCTGTGAAAGTCTTGCTCCTTTAAACTCTCGGAAGAAATATAGTGAATCCTGATCGAACATATATCGGGTTTCCCAGTGAAGATCTCTAAGATACATGCGCATGTAGGTCCGTAGCCACACTGAGGCACACCGTGGCAGATGCCTCGGTTAAAATGTTCAAAGCAAACAAAAAATAAATGAAAACTTAAATAAATAAAATGCAAACAATATCCCTTTGCTGTATAAAATGTTGGTTGCTTGAGAGCTGAAAGGTCAGTACATAATTATACGTCTAAACTCATTAAATCAGAAAACGCAGGAAATCGCTTCTATACCCCAACAATTTTAAGGGACAACATGCCCCCGGATCCCCCTAGATTTCCTCGGATGAAATTTGCCTCTGGCTACGGTACTGACATACGTATTTTAAATGTGATACATGTATCCAAGAGACTAACCATGTCCAGTATGTCTCAACATACAGCTGTCCGATTAGCGCAGTTGTTAGAACGCTTGCTTCTCATCAATGCAACCCGGGTTCGATCCTCGAACCGGGAAGTATGTGAGATGGCACGATTGTCGCCATATCGGACAGGTGGGTTTTCTCCGGGGACTCCGGGCGAATGACAACATATACGCTTTCATCCGCGCCAACGAGAGTGATTAATATAAGTTGTTAAAACGTGCTTCCCAATCGTTGTTAAATAAATAAAGTTTTAAAAAAAGCATAATTATTATATACATCTAGAGACAAAACCAATTAGCTAGGGGGAAATAATCAGGTGTCACTGCAGATATAATATCATTTTGATCTGATAGCAGTAATATAATAGCAGCTCGAACGAAGACACCTGCAAGACCTACGCCACATTATATACCCAACAAAATACCAGGGAATCTCATCGGTTTATAATTGCTCAGACATGCAAACTATTTATCTATTGACGTCAATTGATACAAGTTATAGATTTGTTGCAGTAATGTAGATATGCAAGCTTTCAAATCATGTCTAGATATGATGTACTTATATATATATATGATAGCGACACTGTAGTACAAATCTTATAGCAAACTTTCATTCATAAAACTGTATATCAGTCCCTGTTAACCGGCTTCGATGTAAACCGCACGCTATATTTAATATAGTTATAAACCTACACTATTTAAAACCGGGAACCAAGTAGAGTACTTAAATTCGCACACCCACAGTTAATGTACAAAAGAAAACACTGTTTGTCAACATTTGAATGTATTAGTCATTTTAAGCAAACGCTCAGATAAAACTTTGCAATTTACAACTTGCGGATTCAGATCGTTTAGAGCTAGCATCCGAGAAGGGTCTAAACAAATAAATATATAGATCTATCTAATCAAAATAGTGTTCATTAAATTACCAGTACACGCAGAGCAGAGTTACTATATAATAACACATTGATATAAATAAAAACAATTTAAGAATTATTATTTTAACTTAATTAAATTACTTAAACGATTATTATTATTTGAATGGGAAATTTTCTACTGGACTATTCATTATTTATGCGCGGCCATCACAGCTCCCTCTACATGAGCACTGTCTACGTTTGCATGGTTTGCACCTGCACAGATTTCAGCGAGGACGACAACTATACCACCCTACTTCCGCAGCCGTAGAGTGTACCGCATACAGTGGCTTGAGGTCAAAGTTGAAGGAAGATTAGATATATATTCCATTCCTAGCAAATAACGTAAGTGTTTAATGTAATTCATGTACATAAGAACAATCGTAAATAATGTTGCTAGAACTTGACGCCCAAACCCATTTATTTTTCTTTGTATCAACATTGTATTAGATTTTTGGAGGATAGTGCAATGATACAGACAGAGACCCATTCCAGAGTCTCCTCTGCTTCTGTTACGTGCACGGTGTACAGCACCGACACGACACCTCGGTTTAAAGTCCCATCTGAAAGACTGTTAATTGTATAAGGGTCATACTGGGGATTGAACCTGCGATCCCTGGATTACCAGTCCAGCGTGTTACCACTGGACTACAGATCCGTCTGTAAACGACAATGCATGTAAATAGCAAGGACTAGTTTGTAATCAATTAAAAATCGAGTCAGAATTCCATTTTCGTACAGCCTGTCCGAGATTTAGAACCATTAGACAATTAATACGACTAGCTTCTATATTGCATCGGTATACCTTACATACGTTTAATAATATCATGGGCTCAAATAAAAAATAATAAAGAAATAAAAGTAGCAAACAATCTTAAAGAAGGTATGAAGTTAATAAAGAGGTTTGAATTAATAATATGTGTTTCACGTGTGTAATATACGACTGCTCATAATTAGCTATGCATGTAAATGTAAATATGTTAATGAAACGAGCATCACTTGGTCTCTGTCTGCCCTCGTCGTTTGTATATATGTATTCATTCATCACGTAATGCAATTCATTGTACATTGTAATGTCGGAACAACCATTTATGTTCCATTGCTTGTTTTAATTCTATGTACTGTTATTTGTGAAACTATAACTGTTAATTACCGCAAGGTGGAAATAAAGAGAACATATAAAAATATATATATATTATATGTATGTGTACATATATACTGTAAATATATATGGTTGTCTTTCTTTATATTTAACACTCATACCATTTAACACATATGTACTGTACGTATATATATTGTACAGTACATATGTTTATGTTAAATACAGACGGATCTGTAACCAGTGGTAACACGCTGGACTGGTAATCCAGGGATCGCAGGTTCGATCCCCCGCCTGACCCTAATAAAATTAACAGTCTTTAAACCGAGGTCTCGTGTCGGTGCTGTACACCGTGCACGTAAAAGAACCAGAGGTGATTTTGGAATGGGTCTCTGTCTGTATCATGCACTATCCTCCAAAATCTAAAATAACTAATCTCTTCAGGAGGCGTCGCTCATATGGGCAACCGGTAGCGACGATAAATAAACGTAAAACACACAATTTATGTTAACTGGTATATATTGTACAGTACATATGTTTATGCAAAATGGTATGTGTGTTAAATATATAATATAAATATATAATACTGTGCAAGATTGTAACTCACACGTACATGCTATTATAATTAAGAAATTAAACATTTTATACAGCTACTTAACACTCTGTGCCATGCACATCATCAACTGTATAACACCATTTGCTAAATTCAATTTATTTTGCTCTACATAAAATTGAATTAAAATAGAGATGCTGAAATAATTCCTATCTAGTATCTCTCATAACACTCTCACATTGGAACCATGTTAATCAACAGGTATATCTACCATCGGTTTAACACTCTTCATACATTTATATTTTTTTGTTTTTTATTACATGCAAATTGTATATGTATTATTATGAAGATTAGCTATGTAATGTGGAAGTCGTGATAGCGCAGTGGATGCGCGTTCGCTTCAGGTGCGAACTGTCCGGAGTACGAGCACCGCTGGAGCCATTACGAGTGTGCCCTTAGGCAAGGCAGTTAAATTCCACATTGCCTCTTCTCTCTCCTTCATGGTGATGGAATCCATCAGGAATGAGATCTCGAGAGTGATTAATATAAGTTGAAAGAACTTGTTTTGCAATCGAGCTCAAATACATTTGTATAAACTAATGCTTAAGTCTAATAAACAATATGTTCTGTTCTGTTCTATTAAATTAATATAATATTTATTTCTTGCACTCTTGTTTTACATGTATATAGCTGTACTTGTATAATTGTCTCCACTCAAGTATAGTTGCTAGTCACAGCTTAACCCTTTCAACACCACAGACCTCTAAATTGGCTTACAAAAATGTGTAGATCCAGATGAGCCGGCTCGTGACGAGCTGTCTCATCAGGATCTGCACTTTTTTCAAGTAATATAACTATTTTTAGAAAACAAATACCCATTTTGATAAATGAACTGATCCAAATGTAATTTTGTTATTAATTTATTGGTCTAAAAATATCATGGACCAGTCCATGTCAGTTACTTGGTGTTGAATGGGTTAATAACTATTGCTCGGGATTCTGGAATGCTACGAGTTTTAGTGTTTAGTGTGAGTTTTACGTTTATTTATCGTCGCTACCGGCTGTCCATATGAGCGACGCCTCCTGAAGAGATTTGTCATTTTAGATTTTTGGAGGATAGTGCAATGATAACAGACAGAGACCCATTCTAGAGTCTCCTCTTGTTCTATTACGTGCACGGTGTACAGCACCGACACGACACCTCGGTTTAAAGTCCCATATGAAACACTGTTAATTTTATAAGGGTCATACTGGGGATTGAACCTGCGATCCCTGGATTACCAGTCCAGCCTGTTAACCACTGGACTACAGATCCGTCTGTTAGTGTTTAGTGTTCTAATAGTTGGGTATGTATATGTAATCATTTACTAACGTAGACATATGCGAGTAACATGCAATATTGAAATAATAAACATTGTATAATTATGATATATGTAATATAATATAGATTATTATAACATAAAGCCTACAGTAATCAGCCCGTATCTGCATTAGTTTAAATATAATTATTTTTTTCTTTTTCTAATATTTTTATTTCCATCATTATTACATGAATGTACAGTACATTAACATATTCATAGACATATAAACACTATATTATAACTCAAGCTGTATTACCCATGTATATGTACAGTTAAATACATAATAACATAATTTATTTTACAATGATTGCGAAGCAAGTATTAACAACTTATATTAATCATTATTGTCTCCCTCTCTGGGTTCGTCCGAAAATAAATATTTTCTTTCCTGAACCCCGTCTAGATTAAAACACAAACACGCTTTAAATTAGAATGCGGGTCGTTACCGTTCACTTAATGTGTACATGCTAGCATGTTAACAAATGTAATGGCGAATCATATTATGATTCAATGTATGCATAATATTGTCATCAGCTAAATATAATTATTTGAAATACATCAATATTATATATCTACTAATAAATATTGTGACTTAGCTTTTTCAACTGATACAAAGTCTGTATGTACTGTTGCTATATTATCCCGCTATATTATATGTCTCGTACTGTAGGCCTATTTCCCTAGAATAATGTCTAAAGACATTAAGATGACGTTAATTTAACGTGTAATTTTACAGAACCCCGTACATTGTTAAAGTGTAGACTTAATTCACACTATCACGTGGAATTAATTGCACCCAAGTTCTCCTAGCTCTACGGTAGCCGACCTTCGAATGATAATCAGACCATATTTTACCCCAAATTCTTCCGAGCGTATATCACGCTATAGCGCCTAAACCTCGTGCACCGCGTGCACAACTAACTACACGGCGTAGCGAAAAGAAAAGACAGTCTCGTTGGCGCGGATGAAAGCGTATATGTGGTAATTCGTGTGGGAGGAAACCGGAGTACCCGGAGAAAACCCACCTGTCCGATCTGGCGACCACCGTATCATCTCGCAGACGTCCCGGTCCGAGTACCCGAGTTGCATTAGTGAGAAGCGAGCGCGCTAACCACTGCGCTAATCGGACAGCCAATCACTACCCTAATCGGACAGCCTTTAATTTAGGCGTTACACGGCCGATATCTATGCACTTAAATTATATTTGGAGAAAGACAATGTGGCAGCCTACGTCTTTTATCCAAACCACTGTTCCATAATTTATTGTATCCAAAGTAGCATAAAAACCAGACCACGCAATCGGGTTCGATTTGCGGTTTATAAAATTGTTCCAGTTGACTTAAATAGTTATAAACGCTAAAAGTACGAATAGGAAATGTAGACCACATGCTATTGACATGTCAACAAGTGCTCATACAGTCTGCACCTTTATTTCTTGCTCAAATACAAGACTTGCGTTGCATTTTTAGTACTCTGAAGTACTTTTTGTTAGTTTATTTTTTGTTGTAGATACAGTTCAAGATTAACTATAATTACTATGTAGATGTATATGTTTACCCCGCTGGAGCCGTTACGATTGTGCCCTTAGGCAAGGCATTTAAATGCCACGTTGCCTCTTATCTCTCACTCGTGGCGATGGATTCCATCAGGAATAAGGTATAGAGAGTGATTAATATAAGTTGAAAGAACTTGTTTCACAATCAAGCTAAAATAAATTTGTATAAACTAACTATATGTATACAGAGAGTGTACCTGAAGTGCTGGTGTTTATTATCTAGAAATCAAAGTTAATAACAACAATCACTGCATGATAATATTAATTACATAGATTTAAGTATGATTTCCTTGATAAACATGTACACTATTGTGGAAGTCGTGATAGCGCAGTGGTAGCGCGTTCGCTTCATGTGCGAAAGGCCCGGAGTTCGAGCCCCGCTGGAACCATTACGAGTGTGCCCTTATGCAAGGCAGTTCAATTCCACGTTGCCTCTTCTCTCTCCTTCGTGGCGATGCATTCCACCAGGAATGATGTCTCGAGAGTGATTAATATCAGTTGAAAGAACTAAACTCGAGCTAAAATAAATGTGTATAAACTATACACAATTTTCTAAATCCCGCCAGTTATGTAATCTACATAATACACCCCACGTATTACGAACGATTCACAGAACAGCAAGTGCATTTAATGTGGGTATACAGTATGACTACACTGGTTATGTGAATCATATGTCAATAAAGTTTATAAACTTGATCTTGTTTATAAACCGGATGTATATCAGTTTTTACGTTATTACCTTATAAGGCAAATCACGTGATTCAGCTTTTCCCGTTGAGCAGTTTCTCATTCATAAAATGCAATACTATGACAGTAAAACCACTTAGTAGTTCAATGAATCATTTAGTGTTGTGATATAATACAACGCTCCCAATACAATGTATAGTATTACTTATGAAACATTTTGGTTAACCAGTCGTTCTATCCTTAATGCATGTTTGAATAATTGGCATTTGTCACTATGGTGTACGTGTATATTAAGTAATATGAACTTATTCTAACTTTGATTCTAGTTTGGGCTTGGCCATTTTACGTTTTAGCTATGCACATTAGTATCTGCCTTACACATGTTTAGCAGTTTGTGTTTTTTTACGTTTATTTACCTTCGCTACCGGTTGCCCATATGAGCGACGCCTCCTGAAGAGATTAGTTATTTTAGATTTTGGAGGATAGTGCATGATACAGTCAGAGACCCATTCCAGAATCTCCTCTGGTTCTTGTACGTGCACAGTGTAAAGCACCGACACGAGACCTCGGTTTAACGTTCCATCTGAACGACTGTTAATTTTATTAGGGTCAGACGGGGGATCGAACCTTCGATCCCTGGATTACCAGTCCAGCGTGTTACCACTGGACTACATATCCGTCTGTCACGTTTAGCAGAATTAGTTATTGTATTAGTTACGTAATTTATATCTGCGTGCGCACACAAAATGGCCGCAGAAACATGGCGGCATAAAGAATCCGTCTTCAGTTGACTAAATTGGCATGTTATGCTTTTCCTGTTGCTCAGTTTGCGTTTTTATTTCATTGTATATTCAATGACGTTGTGGCAGCATCTTCGTAGGAAACGTGCATCTACAGAAAATCGCTATTGATTTCCATATATTGTAATTCTATCTGCATTCATAGTGGAAGTCGTGATAGCGCAGTGATAGGGCGCTCGGTTCAGGTGTGAAAGGTCCGGAGTTCGCACCCAGCTGTTACGATTGTGCCACTAAGCAATGCATTTAAATTCCACATAGCCTCTTCTCTCTTCTTCGTGGCGATGGATTCCATCAGGAATGAGGTCTCGAGAGTGATTAATATAAGTTGTAGGAACTTGTTTCGCAATCGAGCTCAAATAAATGTGTATAAACTAAGCTACACGTATGCTGTTGTTATTTGATATGACATTAGACAGTACCCGGAAGTAATACCAAACATTTAGAAGATACCTGACCTATAGTGTGGCTGTTCAATGGCGTATCTGTAACATACAAGTAGCCTGTGTTCAGGTCTGTCGATTTTTCACTAAATGACACGTTGATATTATCAGAAACTCAATACGGCCCAATTAATTTATTTATATGACTGACCAGACAATATATATCAACACCTGTTCCCATACTAACATACAAGATGTCCATAACCGTAGCAACTCGCCGTACACTAGCTGCAACACGATACACGCTATCATTAAATGTTTAAACAGCTCTTCCATTGGCAGACATGGATTTCAACATCCATATACGAGTGTTGATCCAGAAATACCCGGAAAATGATTGTTACTTCTAAAGTTCTTAACGAATAGTTCAGAATACTTGGTATATTACGGAGACATTGTCAACATCTTGGATACATTGAATTGATATAAACAAATATAGTTGCTAAGACAACATCGAGTTTGTATATACGTATTACTACAATTCTGCATTTCGTCTATTTCAGATCTCAAACACAGAAAATGCTATGCTCATATCAAGAGAGAGAATGTTCGTACTTAGATGAGTTAACCTCATACCATGGCGATTTCCGACGGATGGGTGATACAGAACGTTGGGATAATTATGAACAAATAGTACCTGATAGTCAGGATAACTTAGCGGACCTTGAAGCATCTTTGTACTTACACGGCAGCTCAATGAAGATTGACATGTCACCAGACAACCTGATCTATGCGACAATGGTAAACGTAAGACCTCCAACTGAGCTCTCGGCAACGCTGCCACCGCCGACATATGACGACAGCGTGAGATCTCTACAAGAGGAAGAGTTACGTATCTTGACATCTTCACCTACAAGTAGTGATCTGTCACTGGCTGGCTTTGATACAGAGGTCATAGATATAACAGAGGATGGGCCAGGAGAAACGTCTGAACTACTTAGCGATATCATGGAATGCATTGAAAGTGTGGATACGACAGCTAACCGGCAGTTGTCCAAAAAAGGTATTAACTCGTTTCTCTGAGATTGATCTAACAATTCCAAATACTAGTAGATGGTACGTTGGTCGCCAGATCCGACAGCTGGGTTTTCTCCTGGTAACTCCAATTTCCTCACACACGAATGACCAAATATATACGCTTTCATCCGAGCCAACGAGAGTGATTAATATAAGTTGTTAAAGCTTGTTTCGCGATCGTTGTAAAAAAGAAATAAAGTTGAAACTTTATAATACTATGCTAATAGTATTCATATTACATATATCACATGTAGATGACATTATAACCTGCGGTGTAAATTTGAGTTAGATTTCAATATGCATTACTCATTTAGCGGTTGTTCCTTAGCAATTCGCTGTGATAACTCGTACTATTTTATGAGCGAGTATGGATATTAATCACAAAGGGAAGTTTAGAAACAGCACCGCTGCGAGTATATCACCTAACAATAGACGAGTTTGTGTTTTACATTTATTTATCGTCGATACCGGTTGCCCATATGAGCGACGCCTCCTGGAGAGATTTGTCAGTTTAGAGTGTTGGAGGATAGTGCAATGATACAGATAGAGACGCATTCCAGAGTTTCCTCTTGTTCGTTTACGTGCATGATGTACAGCACCGACACGAGACCTCGGTTTAAAGTTCCATCTGAAAAGCTGTTAATATTATTATGGTCAGGCCGTGTGATCGAACCTGCGATCCCTGAATTTGCAGTCCAACGCGATAACCACTGTAGTCCTGATCCGTCTCTTGTGACACGCTTTCTTTTCATATAAAACTATTAATTGTTCTGCAAACAAATTGCAATAAATGTAAACGATTCACAATGAACAACGGCCATTGAACCATTTTAAGATTTTCCCACGATCCATATTAGCTTCAGTGCCCTCTAACACACATTCATGAGTATCTGACACGTGTAAAATAGTTCCCAATAAAGGAATCATTATATTTCATTTTAACATAAATTATATTCAACAAGCAAATAAATATCTTCAAATTTTAACTTCTCACCAATGCAACCCGGGTTAGATCTCGGAACGGGTATTACGTGAGATGGTACGGTGGTCGCCAGATCGGACAGGTGGTGGGTTTTCTCCGGGTACACCTGTTTCCCTCAACACTAAATTCCACAAATACGCTTTCATCCGCGCCAACGAGAGTGATGAATATAAGTTGTTAAAACTTGCTTCGCAATCGTGGTAAAATAAATAGAGTTTTAAAAAATGTTTGGAGTTGTATGTATTACTTATATTTCAGGCAATCATGCAGCGAAAGTGAAGTCTAAGAACAACGTACAATTAATGAGGGATGCGGCCATACTATTAGCAAGTACGTATCAACATTTTAAAATTACTTAATACGTATTGTACTACAGTCGAACGTTTCAAGATATTGCAGAATTGAAACATTCACATCCGAGCAGTATTTCAGGCACATGTGGGGGAAAGGGATTTAGCCACCAACCTCCCACCAGCCAGTCTGATAGCCATCTCACATGAAAGCATTCGACACCCCCGGTGGGATTCAAACCTACAGCTGCGGGGACCATATGATTTCGAAGTCGAAGGACCTTAACCATTCGACCACAGAGGCCCCATCGCATCGAGCTGCTCGTCATATGAGCAATGGTCAGTTAGATATGAAGTTGGACCAGATAAGTTTGAAATCAGATGCAACCTGATTATATGTAGAAAATGTGGGTGTTAAAAAATATTCACCTGTAGATGCAAAATCCAAGATGGCCTCCATGCTATCTTTATGCACGCCAAATGTAGTTCATACCCCGATGGCAACTATTAACCCGTGTTTGATTACTAATATTTACTAGGACATTAATTATTCTATATAATGACACAAAGATAAGTACAACATAGTGTGTGTTTAAAATGTATTCAGTCCAAATTTGCGACGTACCGTGTGTCGGACCAAGTAAATAGATCACCATGGAACAGCGTAAATTGTAAGACACACCTTTTCTTGAGAGGAACGCTGCCCAACACTGTCACTGCGCATGACCGTAGCTTCGAGTACGCATGTCAACTGCATATTATTAGTTAGGAAATTCATACTAAAATGGATGGCATATCGAAAGAAATGCTATAGCGATGTAAATATTGTACATTATGTTCCTATTTCAAATATATTTTAGATAGTGGTCAGATACAACTATGGCAGTTCCTGTTAGAACTTCTCACCTCAGACAGTGGCACTAAGTGTACCCGATGGGAGGGACCGCTCGGTGAATTCCGGATCACAGACCCCGACGAAGTCGCCAACAAGTGGGGCCAACGTAAAAACAAACCCAATATGAATTACGACAAGCTCAGTAGAGCTCTCCGATACTATTACGATAAACACATACTAACCAAAGTTCAGGGAAAGCGATATACATACAGGTTTGACTTTAACGCTATCGTACAATCTCACAGATCTCTAACAGGTGTTGCCGGAAGTTCCATCCTGTCACAAATAGACGCCATTCAACACCCTCCGTCCTCAACGAAAAGTGCTCAAAAGGTACGAAGAAGGCAACTTGGAAGCCATGGACATCGCCCATATACAGCGATACATGCTCCATGTGTTGACCAGTTTTCATACGTTAATTCATTGCCACAAGACGGATACATGAATTCCACATTTGGATCATGCGATCAGCCATCTTGGAGTCAGAACGAGGCTTCTAGAGAATATGATACGCAGATGTCCAACTGGTACCCTGCTCATGACGTGTTCAATAACTTTTATGGGAATAACCTAGAATGTGGAATGTCGTATTCACAATTCTAGCATGTCTGGCGTGTTTATTAAATCAATATAATATAGGGGCACTCTTTATAAAGTACATTATATTTAATATATTGCTCACCTAAAGCTGTGTCTGTAACTGATTCAGGATTACATTGTGGATTGTAATGTTGACCACAATCCTCCTCCAACCGAGTCAGTATCAAGTTGTGTCGTCATTTTAATTTTAATGACGTCAGGATTTTAATGACGTCACCTAAATGACACAAACGATGATAAGTGACATCAACGTATTGCATGAATCAGTTTGCAGATACGGATATGATAGGGTTATATAATTTAGTAAATAATTATATTGACTTCACTTTGGTCAATATTCAGTTCCCGTATCTCAGACAACATACGTCCGCCAGTGGAACTTATGAACATAATATAATAGAATGATTGTATGCTATTTTTCCAGAGAATTGTCAGCTTTGTTTCTGTGCTAAGCAGTAACCTTAAGCGGGATTTAGTGCCAGTGACTTACGGGGTATAATTATATTGTTTTGGTTTTGTTGTTACTGCGCAACATGTATACTGCGCATGACGACGACAAAAAGCCTTTAATATATAGTAGTCTTATATTATATACTAGAGGACATAGAAAACGCACACTTCGGATAAGTGTGTTTTACATGAAAAACAATAACTATATAAATACATAGTTTTAAACATTTTGGAATATTTTTAGTTGTTCAGTTTGTGTTTTGTAATGAAGATGTGATATATCTTTCATGGAATCTTTCGTATTTCGTTTTCATGTAATAATAATCATATAATGTAGGTGTGCGTTTTCTATGTCCTCTAGTATAGAACAACACGATATGATCGCTACTAATTCTATGCAGTATATAGTCCTACATATGCCATGCATACATTTGTACATTCTTCAAAATGTCAATAATAGTTTGCCATAAAGTTTCTGTGATTTTCTTATTTTGTATACAGATCATTCATTACACATTCCATTGCCAACTGTTACTGTTTTATCCACAGCTTCTTTGTTTAAATTGTGCAAAATAAATATTATTTTTAGCAGTTTATTGTTTTCCTATCGTGTCAAACATGTGCTGAATGCAACTATCTGTTAAAGTTAACACATTCAAATCTGTACAGATCACCATTTTGATTTGCAAGGACGCTGTTATGCGTTCCGGTTAGGGTTTCAACAAGTATCAATGTTTAGAGTTTAAACTTTATTTATTTTACAACGATTGCGAAGCAAGTTTTAACAACTCATATCAATCACTTTCGTTGGCGCGGATGAAAGCGTAAATGTGGTAATTCGTGTGGGAGGAAACCGGAGCACCCGGAGAAAACCCACCTGTCCGATATGGCGACCACCGTACCATCTCACATACTTCCCGGTCCGCGGATCGAACCCGGGTTTCATTGGTGAGAAGGCTAACCGCAGCGCTAACCGGACAGCCGAAAGTATCAATGAGTCCACACGCCGCCGTACTCGGAGTTTTCACAACTATTTATTCACTTTTCTCTGTCGTGATACGAACATAGCGAGGACTTGTAGGTTAATTACGGATATGTCGTCACGAAAACCGCGTGTTGATTGATATACTTAGCGGCCATGCTACGAATAAACGAAAACAACGATGCTGCATTTAAAGAAAATTATAGACCAATATATATATATAATGTTGGTGGCTATAATATATAGTATCTTCTATAGCAACATTGAACGCCAAGCCGCCACATCTGTTTGACTGTTCAAAACAAATATCGCGTGTCCACGTTCTGACCAGAACAGCATAAAGACTATTTGTGAACTCGGTACGAACGTTACTCGAACGCCTATGAGATTCTGGAAACACGCAAGGTGACGGAAACAACGTGGTAACAATTGCAAAGAACGTACATGCACTAGGACAGTGTTTCTCTTACATCTATGTCATTCTCACCCAGTGTCGAAATTATGCACACCATGTGTAGGCTACTTGTAATTTGCCTTGACATGCACTCACAGAAACGTGGCAAGGGCGGGATAGATTGTCCACGAACGGTTTGTGGACGCGTTATAGCTTCACATAGACGCATTAAGTTATCTGGTGCATGGCCGACACTCCAATGGCGACATTAAATCGTACACGCCCTGACCACGTTTGATTCAGTTTCTAGTAAAAGATAAATCAAACTGTTTATGTACGTACCAACGTCGCATGGACGTGATGTGGGGCGTTTATGTGTGACAGTGCCCTTATTGGACCATTGAACCACATCACATGCGCTCCAAATCGTTCATTGTTAGGGACTATTACGACATGCCCTCACGGTTGGCTCTATAGTGTGTGTTTGAAGTGCAACTATGATATTTGGAATCCAATATATCACGCATCCTTTATGTTCATAGAGACACAGTATCATCAAAGGAGACAACGATATTAAGAGGGACCCATACAGTTAAGCCATATACAGTCAAACCTGTCTAAGCAGTCAGCCAAGGGAATCACAGAAAGTGGTTGCTTAGGACAGGTGGCTGGATTAATAATGGGCAAATATATAATAAAACAACATATTGGGAGCGACGCCTCCTGAAGAGATTAGTTATTTTAGATTTTGGAGGATAGTGCATGATAAAGACAGAGACCCATTCCAGAATCTCCTCTGTTCTTTTACGTGCACGGTGTAAAGCACCGACACGAGACCTCGGTTTAACGTCCCATCTGAAAGACTGTTAATTTTATTAGGGTCAGACGGGGGATCGAACCTGCGATCCCTGGATTACCAATCCAGCGTGTTACCACTGGAATACATATCCGTTTGTGTAAGTGACTAATGTGAATGTATTTAGCATAAGTGCAACATCTTACAATATCGGGATTCTGATTGGATAATTCAGCCCATGTGATAGCCGTTTAATTATAACCCAATGAATTCAAAAAGTATTCTCATTAATATTCATAGTGGACTACTTGTTGTATGATGTGACGAATCAAAAAGACAACTTGCTTTTGTAATTTGTAAAATATTAGTTGCAATAACAACAAGTGAGTGTTATTTTTCAGCGTTTCATCGAGGTATGAAATGTCAGTTTGGTACACCCAATTTGTAAAAAATACCCAGTCTGTCGGTTTTTATGCAAATTATTTGTATAAAACTGATAATACATGCCTCTAATACGCAAATTAAGTGTAATGCCCCCGAAGTGTAACCTTGACCTCGAAGTTACGGACATGGGTCATGTGTACGGTACACCATCTCTGGCGAACATTTGTGACGCATTAGTTTTGAAATCCCCCCAATAGTCGAAGACGTTACATCACGGACAGGAAATGTTGTCTTTGACGGACGGACGGACGGACGGACGGGCGGGCGGACGGACGGACAGACGGATTCACTTTGCGATGACTATGTGCACCCAAAGAAATTTCTTCGAGGGCATAAAAACTGGCATTCCATGCACAAAAACAGCATTCAATTATCAACGAAATCCTTAAGGTAATCAAGAATGGCTATCATCGGAGTCAAGACATCTACAACTGCGTGTCAAGCCTATACATTTGTTACAATTCATTATAGATTTTTCAGAGATCTGGATACAAAAGGAAGCTATTATAATACGATCAAACTATAATATTTATAGAGTTCAGCTTGTTTGCACGGATTCCCAAGCCGCCCAGAAAATCCCCCTAAAATCAGTTGTCAAAATGAGTCACAGCAATATCTGTATAGGTGATCGTTATTACAATAAGTGAGAAACCGCAAGGTATAATATGGAGATATCCATCATGTCATATGAAGAGATAAGTGCAATGACCCCAGTCTGATAAAACATGTGGCATCCTGTATACCCGTTACCAACATCGGTTTGATCGTGACATCCTCTATCCGTATATGTATAATTGTGTTCTGTTTCAATGTATGGCATGTCCGGTTTATATGTTTTCCGGCTGCATGACCAAACTGGTGTGGGTATGTACGTTCTGAATAATGATTTTATGTAGCTTGTGAACAGTAAGAATGCGTCATTTTGTTCTGGTTGCATGACCAAACAAGTGCATATGGAGCCCCAATGCTGAATAGGATGTGGGTCGTGTAGCCGAGGGGTGCAAGATCGAACCCAGCCAGATCGTAACATAGGTGGTGATAGACACTTAGTTTCACCTTGCGTCTTTCTCTCGCTCATTATAATACATTCAAATGTATAATTACAATTGAATAGTCTTTTTCTGTGTTTTATCGAGGTATTTCTGTTTTTATGCAAATTAGGTGTACAAAATTAACATTTCATACCTAGTTGAAACGCATGAAAGGTACATGTATTCAGTTGTTATAATTAACAAATTACAAAACAAGTTCTCTTTTAGAATAATTTTGCAATTCATTGGGTTATGAACGGCGATCACATGTGCTGTATTAGCCAATCAGAATCGTGACATTGTAAGAAGGTGTAATTATTGCATGTTGTAAGAATTTGAGCAAGTATGGCCGTATTGCAGGCACATTTCATTTAACCTATGGATGTGTGTCACGTTGTTTATTAATCGTCGCTACAGGTTGCGCGTATGAGCGAAGCCTCCTGAACAGATTAGTCATTTTGGATCCGAGGATAGTGCAATCATACAGACAGATACCAATTCCAGTGTGTGTTTTACGTTTATTTATCGTCGCTACCGGTTGCCCATATGAGCGACGCCTCCTGAAGAGATTAGTCATTTTAGATTTTGGAGCATAGTGAAATGATACAGACAGAGACCCATTCCAGAGTCTCCTCTGGTTCTTTTACGTGCACGAGACCTCGGTTTAACGTCCCATCTGAAAGACTGTTAATTGTATCAGGGTCAGACGGGGGGTCGAACCTGCGATCCCTGGAGACTTCAGTTTAAAGTCTCATCCGAAAGTTTATCATATGAGTCATGTCAGTACTGTATAGCGAGGGATCGAGTATGCGACCCCAAGATTATATGCCCAGCGTGTTATCCACTGATCCACTATAATTAAAATATGAACTATCCGAAAATGAGTTATGTTCATGTATTGAGTGATATTGAATGATATTGAATGTTAATTGCAATTCAAGATGTATGGATTTTGGTATTCCTGTAGGTCATTTTCCCATAGGAATAGGAATAAGCCATTAACCCATTAACCCATTAACCAGGGCCTGAAAAAATGGCCTAACGATTTGCGGTTATTCTTTTGTGTCGCTAATAATTCGATGAGTCAACAATCGGTAACAAAAACTGCGATTGAAACACTTTCGTGGGTATTTTGGAAGGCTGCTTTCTCTGTAAGGTGTATACAGATAGAATAATAGTATGCTACACGGTGTTTGATTCACTCAGTAGATTAACACAATGTACATAAGTTGAGGATATGATCAATGACCAGTGTGGTCGAGTGGTTACGGTCGCTGACTTGTATACCACTGTAACCTATCATCTCTGATGGTCACGGGTTCGAGACCCGCTCAGACCGTGTCGCATTTATATGAAAAAGTTGGCAGTTTCTTACGGAGGTTGGTGCATCAAGTACTGGTTAACCGCTGGAGCCTGCCCAGGAAAGGTGTTGTTAGGTAAACTGCCCGTCGCTCAATAATAAGAAATAGTTCCTGATTGTATAATTTTCAAGTAATTTCTGTTTGCTGTCATAATTAAAAACTACAGGTAAAATCAAATCATTAGAGTAAATGACTTAATAATTAACTGTTCGTGATGGTCAGAAAATAACTAAAATACAAAAGTACATCTAACCGCGCAGGAATACGAAACACAACCGGTGGCAGAGAAAACGCCATCTTTCACTGTTTCAAAGCGGTGTAAGATGGAGGTTTCTTTCACTGAGAAAACTCAATCATTCATTGGAAAGCATGAAAGAAAAAGATATATTTTTGAATTCCTAAGGGATCTTTTTTTTTAAATTTAGTATAATTTGGATCTCGAAATATGACGGTGGCACTGTTAAATGTGGTTCAGTTGGTCCTATTTTGGTTTCATTGTTTGTGGACGTCCATACTGTGTCTATACCGCAGTATTGTTTTCTATTACTGAAAGATAAATATAGTTCTTAAATAAAACTTAAATATTGGTTCTTAGATAAAACTTACTATTTGTTCTTAAATATTGGTTCGTAAGTAAAACTTAAATATTGGTTCTTAAATACTAAATATTGGTTCTTAAATAAAACTTAAACAAAATCATAATGCATTATAATAATTATTATTAATAGCATTGTTATTATTATTGTTATTATTAATATTAGTATTGTTAATATGTTATTGCTATTATATTATTATTATTATTATTATTATTATATAATTATTTATTATTATTTTACTTTATTTATTTTTTATTATTATTGCTATATTTAGGTATGCAAATAATGTTTTGTCCGAAGGAGCATACTTATTCTTCTTGTCTTTCTAATGTTTTATTAAATTTATTTCATTTAAAAAATAGTATTATGCTGGTATTGAATTTCATAATTTAATTTGAATTGTTTTAATAACGTTTTAATTTATGTTTACCTTGTATATATTAATGTCTGTTTTCATTTCCCCCCATTTTCCCCCTTCCTCTTCTTATTTTAATAACATCAATGTGATTATGTTTGTATGACATGTGATAGTCTGGCGTATGTCTCTTGTAATTCTATTTTTTTTCTTCAGAGAATACTTATGTTTTATTGCAAAATCAGCAATAACCTTGCCTTTGGCAATACAATATGCATACATAATAGTATACATGGCATGAGAAACAAAATGTAATATACACAAATTACATTAATGATAGGTTGACATCATGTTATTTAAAGCAACGATAAACCAGCTAAGAAGCTAAGAACAAAAAACGATTTATCTCTTCAGGAGGCGTCGCTCATATGGGCAACCGGTAGCGACGATAAATAAACGTAAAAACAAACACGTTAAGAAGCTATATTGGCAAAGAGCGAACCCAATTTGCCTATTTGTGATAATACATATTAATATGATAGCATACATATACATTCATTATAACGTAATGTTTTCATATGATTTGTTCTTAATGAATCACTATTTACTGTTGTATACTGGTCATGTCATGTTTTATTAGTTATATATGTGTATAGAGGAGATAATAATGCAGATTAAAACTTAAAACTAATTGTAATGTCAAATGAATGTAATAAATTGATTCTTTATCAATTAAAACTGTAATATAATCGTATAAGTCGTCTGCGATTATTGCAATTAAATGGTGTAGCAGTCGGTAAATCAGGTAGCAAGCATGGCCGAATATTAACAAAGAACACGCATAAAGGTTTATAACACAACGCTAAAGATGTGAAAACGAGAAAATGTAAACCTGGGTGGGAAAGACAAATGGAAACAAAGACTGCATATCATCTAACCTAATATAGGATCCTATTTAAGAATGAATCCAGTCTCGTTTGCAGATTAAAACAGGGCCATTAGACCATTTAGATAAGTCGAGCAAATAAACAGAGAGCCATGAACCTCGGTGTGACTAATTGTGGTTAATGGTGAGTCACAGAATGCACTTTTTGTAATAGCGTATAACATTTATAAAGAGATATATGGTAGTGGAGTCGGGTCATTGTATCAGCTTGTTCAACTTGCTGTGGGGAATCACCTGGATATTTCACGTACTTTATGACGCTATGCGCCTCATTTGAGCACTAGGTAATTGAACTAAAATAAATAGAGACCTCAGTGAACCTGCCTACTTCGCAATTTTGCCCAGAGTTTTATATATCTTTCTGTCATAGCATATTTAGCATTGTAGACCATGTACTTATATATGTCATTGTTTCACAAATACAAAATCTGTTACTCGATACTCAAGTATTGTATTTTTAGTTGGTTAAACAGCCAAATAATATATATAATATTATAGTAAAGTAACGTGTTTGTTTATTATAGTGTCACACCTATTTAAAGGGCCAGCCATTTCTGACTTATGAGACACCTCTTTGTACGAACATCAGTACGTCCCGAATCCCATGCTTGTATGTCAGACACCATATATATATATATATATATATATATATATATGTTAACTGTCCTCATATAGCCAAATATAACATAGTACAAGCAACACTGTATGGGTACTGATATATACAAAGAACATCACAATTTTGTATTTATTTGTATTTAAGGTGACTTATAGACCCACTGGGTAGGGTGCTATTTTCTTGTTACACATGTCCCTATAATTAACAATTACTTACTTACTTACATACTTATTTACTTACTTACTTACTCACTAACTCACTCACTCACACGCTCACTAACTCACTCACTCACTCACTAATTCACTCATTCACTCACTCACTCAGTCACTCACTTACTTACTTACTTACTTACTTGCTCACTTACTTACTTACTTACGCCCGACTCGATGGATCATACATGTATTGAAACGCCCGACTCGATGGATCATACAAGTATAGAAACGCCCGACTCGATGGATCATACAAGTATAGAAACGCCCGACTCGATGGATCATACAAGTATAGAAACACCCGACTCGATGGGTCATACAAGTATAGAAACACCCGACTCGATGGATCATACAAGTATAGAAACACCCGACTCGATGGATCATACAAGTATAGATATACCCGACTCGATGAGTCATACAATTATAAAACACCCGACTCGATGGGTCATACAAGTATAGAAACACCCGACTCGATGGATCATACAAGAATAGAAACACCCGACTCGATGAGTCATACAAGTGTAGAAACACCCGACACGATGAGTCATACAAGTATAGATACACGCGACTCGATGGGTCATACAAGTGAAGAAACACACAACTCGATGGGTCATACAAGTATAGAAACACCCGACTCGATGGGTCTTACAAGTATAGAAACACCCGACTCGATGGGTCATACAATTATAGAAACACCGACTCGATGGGTCTTACAAGTATAGAAACACCCGACTCGATGGGTCATACAAGTATAGAAACACACGAATTGATGCGTCATACAAGTATAGAAACACCCGAATTGGTGCGTCATACAGCATAGAAACACCCGACTCGATGGGTCTTACAACTATAGAAACACCCGACTCGATGGGTCATACACGTATAGAAACACCCGACTCGGTGGGTCATACAAGTATAGAAACACCCGACTCGATGGATCATACAAGTATAGAAACACCCTACTAGATGGGTCATACATTTATAGAAACACCCGACTCGGTGGGTCATACAATTATAGTAACACCCGACTCGATGGATCATACAAGTATAGAAACACCCGACTGGATGGGTCATACACATAAAGAAACACCCGACTCGATGGGTCATACAAGTATAGAAACACCTGAATTGATGCGTCATACAAGTATAAAAACACCCGACTCGATGGGTCATACAAGTAAAGAAACACCCGACTCGATGGGTCATACAAGTATAGAAACACCGACTCGATGGGACATACAAGTATAGAAACACCCGACTCGATGGGTCTTACAGAATAGAAACACCCGACTCGATTGGTCATACAAGTATAGAAACACCCGACTCGATGGGTCATACAAGTATAGAAACACCCGACTCGATGGGACATACAAGTATAGAAACACCCGACTCGATGGGTCATACAAGTATAGAAACACCCGACTCGATGGATCATACAAGAATAGAAACACCCGACTCGATGAGTCATACAATTATAAAACACCCGACTCGATGGGTCATACAAGTATTAGATACACACTCGATGGGTCATACAAGTGTAGAAATACACAACTCGATGGGTCATACAAGTATAGAAACACCCGACTCGATGGGTCTTACAAGTATAGAAACACCCGACTCGATGGGTCATACAATTATAGAAACACCCGACTCGATGGGTCTTACAAGTATAGAAACACCCGACTCGATGGGTCATACAAGTATAGAAACACACGAATTGATGCGTCATACAAGTATAGAAACACCCGAATTGGTGCGTCATACACGCATAGAAACACCCGACTCGATGGGTCTTACAACTATAGAAACACCCGACTCGATGGGTCATACAAGTATAGAAACACCCGACTCGGTGGGTCATACAAGTATAGAAACACCCGACTCGATGGATCATACAAGTATAGAAACACCCTACTGGATGGGTCATACATTTATAGAAACACCCGACTCGGTGGGTCATACAATTATAGTAACACACGACTCGATGGATCATACAAGTATAGAAACACCCGACTGGATGGGTCATACACATAAAGAAACACCCGACTCGATGGGTCATACAAGTATAGAAACACCTGAATTGATGCGTCATACAAGTATAAAAACACCCGACTCGATGGGTCATACAAGTATAGAAACACCCGACTCGATGGGTCATACAAGTATAGAAACACCCGACTCGATGGGACATACAAGTATAGAAACACCCGACTCGATGGGTCATACAAATATAGAAACACCCGATTCGATGAATCATACAAGTATAGAAACACCCGACTCGATGGGTCATACAAGTATAGAAACACCCGACTCGATGGGACATACAAGTATAGAAACACCCGACTCGATGGGTCATACAAGTATAGAAACACCCGATTCGATGAATCATACAAGTATAGAAACACCCGACTCGATGGGTCATACAAGTATAGAAACACCCGACTCGATGGGTCATACAAGTATAGAAACGCCCGACTCGATGGGTCATACAGGTATAGAAACACCCGACTCGATGGATCATACAAGTATAGAAACGCCCGACTCGATGAGTCATACAATTATAAAACACCCGACTCGATGGATCATACAAGTATAGAAACACCCGACTCGATGGGTCATACAAGTATAGAAACACCCTAGTCGATGGGTCATACAAGTATAGAAACACCCGACTCGATGGATCATACAAGTATAGAAACACCCGACTCGATGAGTCATACAAGTATAGAAACACCCGACTCGATGAATCATACAAGTATAGAAACACCCGACTCGATGAATCATACAAGTATAGAAACACCCGACTCGATGGATCATACAAGTATAGAAACACCCGACTCGATGGGTCATACAAGTATAGAAACACCCAAGTCGATGGATCATACAAGTATAGAAACACCCGACTCGATGGGTCTTACAAGTATAGAAACACCCAAGTCGATGGGTCATACAAGTATAGAAACACCCGACTCGATGGATCATACACGTATAGAAACACCCGTCTCGATGGGGCATACAAGTATAGAAACACCCGACTCGATGGATCATACAAGTATAGAAACACCCGACTCGATGGATCATACAAGTATAGAAACACCCGACTCGATGGGTCATACAAGTATAGAAACACGCGACTCGATGGGTCATACAAGTATAGAAACACCCGACTCGATGGGTCATACAAGTATAGATACACGCGACTCGATGGGTCATACAAGTGTAGAAACACGCAACTCGATGGGTCATACAAGTATAGAAACACCCGACTCGATGGGTCATACAAGTATAGAAACACCCGACTCGATGGATCATACAAGTATAGAAACACCCGACTCGATGGGTCATACAAGTATAGAAACACGCGACTCGATGGGTCATACAAGTATAGAAACACCCGAATTGATGCGTCATACATGTATAGAAACACCCGACTCGATGGGTCATACAAGTATAGAAACACCAGACTCGATGGGTCATACAAGTATAGAAACACCCGACTCGATGGGTCATACAAGTATAAAAACACGCGACTCAATGGATCATACAAGTATAGATACACGCGACTCGGTGGGTCCTACAAGTATAGAAACACCCGACTCGATGGATCATACAAGTATAGAAACACCCAAGTCGATGGGACATACAAGTATAGAAACAACCGACTCGATGGATCATACAACTATAGAAACTCCCGAATCGATGGGACATACAAGTATAGAAACACCCGACTCGACGGATCATACAAGTATAGAAACTCCCGACTCGATGGGTCATACAAGTATAGACACACCCGACTCGATGGATCATACAAGTATAGAAACACCCGACTCGATGGATCATACAAGTATAGAAACACCCGACTCGATGGATCATACAAGTATAGAAACACGCGACTCGATGGATCATACACGTATAGAAACACCCGACTCGATGGATCATACAAGTATAGAAACACCCGACTCGATGGGTCATACAAGTATAGAAACACCCGACTCGATGGGTCATACAAGTATAGAAACACCCGACTCGATGAGTCATACAAGTATAGAAACACCCGACTCGATGGGTCATACAAGTGTAGAAACACACAACTCGATGGGTCATACAAGTATAGAAACACCCGACTCGATGGATCATACAAGTATAGAAACGCCCGACTCGATGGATCATACAAGTATAGAAACGCCCGACTCGATGGATCATACAAGTATAGAAACACCCGACTGGATGGGTCATACAAGTATAGAAACACCCGACTCAATGGGTCATACAAGTATAGAAACACCCGACTGGATGGGTCATACAAGTATAGAAACACCCGACTCGATGGATCATACAAGTATAGAAACACCCGACTCGATGGGTCATACAAGTTTAGAAACACCCGACTCGATGGGACATACAAGTATAGAAACACCCGAATCGATGGGACATACAAGTATAGAAACACCCGACTCGATGGGTCATACAAGTATAGAAACACCCGACTCGATGGGACATACAAGTATAGAAACACCCGACTCGATGGGACATACAAGTATAGAAACACCCGACTCGATGGGTCATACAAGTATAGAAACACCCAAGTCGATGGGTCATACAAGTACAGAAACACCCGACTCGATGGATCATACAAGTATAGAAACACCCGACTCGCTGAGTCATACAAGTATAGAAACACCCAACTCGATGGATCATACACGTATAGAAACACCCGTCTCGATGGGGCATACAAGTATAGAAACACCCGACTCGAGGGATCATACAAGTATAGAAACACCCGACTCCATGGGTCATACAAGTATAGAAACATCCAACTCGATGGGTCATACAAGTATAGAAACACCCGACTCGATGGAGCATACAAGTATAGACACGCCCCACTCGATGGTCATACAAGTATAGAAACGCCCGACTCGATGGGTCATACAAGTATAGAATCGCTCGACTCGATGGGTCATACAAGTATAGAAACAGCGGATGGGTCTAATGACATTCATTTCTATTATAAAAAATAGAGCTTCGTAAAATAAAAAACGCACACTTCGGATACGTTTTGGAATCGTTTTAATTGTTCTGTTTGTGTTTTGTAACAAAGATGTGATATATCTTTGATGGAATCCTTCGTATTTCGTTTTCATGTAATAATAATCATATAATGTATGTGTGCGTTTTCTATGTCCTATAGTATATAATGTATGTGTGCGTTTTCTAAGTCCTCTAGTATATAATGTAGGTGTGCGTTTTCTATGTCCTCTAGTATATAATGTAGGTGTGCGTTTTCTATGTCCTCTAGTATATAATGTAGGTGTGCGTTTTCTATGTCCTCTAGTATATAATGTAGGTGTGCGTTTTCTATGTCCTCTAGTATATAATGTAGGTGTGCGTTTTCTATGTACTCTAGTATATAATGTAGGTGTGCGTTTTCTATGTCCTCTAGTATATAATGTAGGTGTGCGTTTTCTATGTCCTCTAGTATATAATCTAGGTGTGCGTTTTCTTATATAATGTAGGTGTGCGTTTTCTATGTCCTCTAGTATATAATGTAGGTGTGCGTTTTCTATGTCCTCTAGTATATAATGTAGGTGTGCGTTTTCTATGTCCTCTAGTATATACTGTAGGTGTGCGTTTTCTATGTCCTCTAGTATATACTGTAGGTGTGCGTTTTCTATGTCCTCTAGTATATATGAGTTACACTTATATGTTGTACAATTTCTGGGTTATTCCAGTTTTAGAAATATACATACATTTCCAGTACTATTGAGATGATTATATCAATATCTTGATTAATTCAACTTCAACTTGTTACTGCCGGACACTCAGCCTTGATTATGATTGACAGGCGCAGTCTAGAACAGTTAATTAATCTAAAATGCTATGTGCAAGTTAAAAAGATAAAATGATATACAAAGCTATAGTTAAAAGTAGACAGTACAAAGATTTGAGAGAGAGAGAGTTCGAGTCCAGTCTGCCAACAAAGGTCGGAATTCGTGATAGCGCAGTAGATGTGCGTTGGCTTCAGGTGCGAAAGGTCCGTAGTTCGAGCACCGCTGGAGCCGTTACGAGTGTGCCCTTAGGCAAGGTATTTACATTCCACGTTGCCCCTTATTTCTCCCTCCTGTCGATGGATTCCACCAGAAATGAGGTCTCGAGAGTGATTAATATAAGTTGTAAGAATTTGTTTCGCAATCGAGCTAAAATAAATGTGTATGAAAACAAAAGTCGGCAGACTGGGACTCGACTGTATATATATATATCGATAGACTGTTCCATAGCCCGATTGTTCTTGGAGGAAAAACAATTAATTAGACAATACAATCAGTATAACCCAATGGTTTTCAGCAACAGTGATTTAGTTTATACAAATTTATTTTAGCTCGATTGCGAAACAAGTTATTTCAACTTATATAAATCACTCTCGAGACCTCTTTCCTGATGGAATCCATCGCAACGAGGGAGAGAGAAGAGGCAACGTGGAATTTAAATGCCTTGCCTAAGGGCACAATCGTAAAGGCTCCAGTGGGGCTCGAACTCCGGACCTTTCGCACCTGAAGCGAACGCGCATCCACTGCGCTATCACGACTTTGATTAAAAAAATTACGTTTTAAAATGTTCAGTTACTTCCGATTATATCTATATATATGCATTGGATATGATGTCCCTTTATCTTTTGAACATTTAAACTTGTGATAAACTAACTGTAGTGACAGCATGTGTAGAGCAAAGAACGTGACTGATGTCATAGTCACGATCAATTTAATACCAATAAAGCGGACACCCTCAACAAGCGTCACGCAAGTTTGCAATATTGACTATGTGCATATAAAATCAGTCCACTGCTTTTAATTGAATTAATAACATCTAAATGGCGTGCCTGTCTCGCATAACACCGTGTACCGGTTTAGCAAATCTTGATTATATATAATGATCATCTATACGTACTACTGTTACTGCACCACCTGCATCTAATGAAAGATAACGCTGGGATCCATCAGTTGTAGCCACTTCGCTTCAGGTGCTATAGCGCCGGAGTTGGCGCCCAACTGTAGCCGTTATGATAGTGCCCTTAGGCAAGGCGCTTAAATTCCACATTGCCTCTCTCTCATGGCGATTGATTCTTCTTATCTCTCTCACTCATGGTAATGGATCCTCTTCTGTCTCACTCATGACGATGGATTCCTCTTCTGTATCACTCATCGCTATGGATTCCTCTTCTCTCTCCCTCATTGCGATGGATTCCTCTTCTGTCTCACTCATGGCGATGGTTACTTCTTCTCTCTCACTCATGGCGATGGTTACTTCTTCTCTCTCACTCATGGCGATGGTTACTTCTTCTCTCTCACTAAGGGCGATGGATTTCCTCTTCTCTCTTTCACTCATGGCGATGGATTCCCCTTCTCTCTCACTCATGGCAATATATTCCTCTTCTCTCTCACTCATGCCGATGGATACCTCTTCTCTCTCACTCATTGCGATGGATACCTCTTCTCTCTCACTCATGACGATGGATTCCTTTTCTCTCTCACGCATGGCGATATATTCCTCTTCTCTTTCCCTCATAGCGATGGATTCCACTTCTCTCTCACTCATGGCGATGGATTCCTCTTCGCTCTCACTAAGGGCGATGGATTCCTCTTCTCTCTCACTCATGGCGAGGGATTCCTCTTTTCTCTCACTCATGGCGATGGATTCCTCTTCTCTCTCACTCATGGCGATGGATTCCTCTTCTCTCTCACTCATGGCGATGGATTCCTCTTCTCTCTCACTCATGGCGATGGATTCCTCTTCTCTCTCACTCATGGCGATGGATTCCTCTTCTCTCTCACTCATGGCGATGGATTCCTCTTCTCTCTCCTCATGGCGATGGATTCCTCTTCTCTCTCACTCACGGCGATGGATTCCTCTTCTCTCTCACTCATGGCGATGGATTCCTCTTCTCTCTCACTCATGGCGATATCTTCCTCTTCTCTCTCACTAATGACGATGGATTCCACTTCTCTCTCACTCATGGCGATGGATTCCTCTTCTCTCTCACTCATGGCGATGGATTCCTCTTCTCTCTCACTCATGTCGATGTAATTCCTCTTCTCTCTCCCTCATGGCGATGGATTTTCTCTTCTCGCTCCCTCATGGCGATGTATTCATCTTCTCTCTCACTCATGGCGATGTATTCCTCTTCTCTCTCACTCATGGCGATATATTCCTCTTCTCTCTCACTCATGGCGATGGATTTCTCTTCACTCTCACTCATGACGATATATTCCTCTTCTCTCTCCCTCAAGGCGATGGATTCCTCTGCTCTCTCCCTCATAGCGATGTATATCCTCTTCTCACTCACTCATGGCGATGAATTCTTCTTCTGTCCCACTCATGGCGATGGATTCCTCTTCTCTCTCACTCATGGCGATATATTCCTCTTATCTCTCACTCAAGGCGAAGGATTCCTCTTCTCTCTCCCTCAAGACGAGGGATTCCTCTTCCCCCTCCCTCAAGGCGAGGGATTCCTCTTTTCTCTCACTCATGGCGATGGATTCCTCTTCTCACTCACTCATGGCGATATATTCCTCTTCTCCCTCCCTCAAGGCGAGGGATTCCTATTCTCTCTCACTCAAGGCGAGGGATTCCTCTTCTCACTCACTCATGGCGAGGGATTCCTCTTCTCACTCCCTCATGGCGATAGATTTCTTCTCTCTCCATCATGACGATTGATTCCTTTTCTCTCTCACTAATGGTGATGGATTCCTCTTCTAACTAACTCATGACAATGGATTCATCTTCTATCACCCTCATGACGATGGATATTATTCTTCCCTCTCCCTCATGGCGATGGATTCCTCGTATCTCTCCCTCAAAGCGATGTATTTCACTTCTCTCTCACTCATGACGATGGATTCCTCTTCTCTCTCACTCATGGCGATGGGTACCTCTTCTCTCTCATTCATGACAATGGTTTCCTCCTCTCTCCCTCAAGGTGAGGGATTCCTCTTCTCTCTCCCTCAAGGTGAGGGATTCCTCTTCTCTCTCCCTCAAGGCAAGGGATTCCTCTTCTTTCTCACTCATAACGATGTATGCCTATTCTCACTCACTCATGACGATGGATTCCTCTTCTCTCTCACTCATGGCGATGGATTCCTCTTCGCTCTCCCTCACTACAGACGTACACGTCACGGTCGGGGCACATCTCGCAGCATCAGCTTACGATTCTGGGATCTTCTCGTTGTCGACCTTGCGACATGGGATCCACTCTCAAGCATCGCTGCCACGGAAGTACTGGATGTATGGCCAGTCAACCATAGAGCGACAGAGACGCCCAGGTGTTTAACTGCCAGATCCGTTTATATGCTGCTACGAGATGACTAACAGTTGGTAATGTGGCCGTACAAAGGACCCTTTTTTCGAAAGTGAACCCTCACAAAGGACTTGTCACTCTGGTCCAGCTGGAGAAGATGCCGCCTCAGGATGTCTACAGAAGCATCATAGAAGATACTTAGAGAAACCAGTCGCACACATGCCTCGGCAGAGGCGACTATAAATAAATCTACACCGACCGAACACTGCAGTCGTTCTGATGGGGCTCGAGTTCCCATCAGCGGACTACCGAATCCAGTACATCAATGAAGATCCGCTGACTATTATAGAAACATCGAAGCCTTCTTGTAATGCATAAACATAAATGTTTGACGCGATATATTTCAATTTAGATTTGTATTCCGAATATTCATGGGCATGTTCTGAAGTCAGGTCATATCTATGTTCATTCACACTAACTTCCAAAGCAACGTATGCACCGACATACGAATACTAACGTACAGTTAAATATCCAAATGAAACGCTTCCCAGATACGCCGTTAAATGATGTTGACATCGACGTCGTATATATAGCGTTGCTACAATGTTGGATTATCAGTTATGTATTTATCGTCGCTACCGATTGCCCATATCAGCGACGCCTCCTGAAGAGATTAGTCATCTTAGATTGTTGGAGAATAGTGCAATGATACAGACAGAGACCCATTACAGAGTATCCTCTGGTTCTTTTACGTGCACGGTGTAAAGCACCGACACTTGACCTCGGTTTAATGTCCCATCTGAAAGACTGTTAATTTTATTAGGGTCAGACGGGTGGTCGAAGCTGCGATCCCTGGATTACCAGTCCATCGTGTTACCACTGTACTACATATCCGTCCATTATGAGAACCAAATTACCATGGTCTGAAACCATACAGAAAGCCGTTTGTTAAATGTGGTATTTGCTTTCTTTGAATATACAAATCCAATTATTACTGAATTATTCAAAATTAATAAGCGATGTTCCCAACTGTCCAAAGGTTGCCTAGTCCCCTTGCAACGTTGTTGGCAGGCCATCTGAAACGTGTGCTTGATACTTGGGGGCATGTGCGAGATGTGGGTGGCAGTCCACCACGCGTATCCACCTCCATGTGGACTTGTGTTCCCAGAGCTGCACTGATATGTCCTGGAAGGAAGGTCATTTACTCATGTTGGACAGCCATGTTTGTCATTTTCAAACTGGCGTTAATCATTTAGTATAACTGTAATCGTAATATTTTCTAAAATGGATTTTTTATTAGTTGCTAGGTTACCCAATATTCAATAGGCATTGTCAATGGTAAGCTTAGTGCTAAGATGATTAGTGTAATGGTATACACTGTTGTTCACATGTTTTGTCCAGCACTCGGCATTCCTAGCTTCCCACAGTTTGATAGTTTGCATATACATGTATGTACTATCCGGTTTGAATATTAGTTCAACAAACTCGTTAATACATGAATCACCTATATACAGTACTAGGGGCTAAGCAACTATAAGATTAAAACTTCTAGATGTATATTCGCGAATAAACTTCTGTATAAACTTCTGAATAAACTTCTAGATGTGTATTCGCGAATAAACTTCTGTATAAACTTCTGAATAAACTTCTCGACTAAACTTCTGAATAAAAGACAACATACTTTTTGTGGTGAGTGTATACTTATGTAGCATACATGATTATTAAATATACTAGAGGACATAGAAAACGCATACCTCGGATAGGTACGTTTTTACATGAAAAACAATTATTATTACAATATAAATACATAGTTTTAAACATTTTGGAATATTTTTAGTTGTTCAGTTTGTGTTTTGTAATAAAGATGTGATATACCTTTGATGGAATCCTTCGTATTTATTTTTCATGTAATAATAATCATATAATGTAGGTGAGCGTTTTCTATGTCCTCTAGTATATAATGTAGGTGTGCGTTTTCTATGTCCTCTAGTATACAATGTAGGTGAGCGTTTTCTATGTCCTATAGTATATAATGTAGGTGTGCGTTTTCTATGTCCTATAGTATATAATGTAGGTGAGCGTTTTCTATGTCCTATAGTATATAATGTAGGTGTGCGTTTTCTATGTCCTATAGTATATTCGAATGCATATGTCATGAACTGTGACATTGGGTGTAGTTCTCCCTTGTTCAACACATGATAAAATATCATTAGAATAGTTAGACTGATGTCTGTTATCTCCTTTACTATCGGGAGAAGTGTTAGGACTATGCTGAGAGAGAGAATATCAAGAGAATCAAGTCTGAATATTAATGTATATACATACTTATGAGCGATCTTAATTGTACTGCCCTCATTCGTGAGATTAGTAAGAATTTTCGGGAGACATTGAGTGGAATAGTGAATAACAGTTTAAACTAATCTCGTTCTTTTTTTTTGAACATAAACTATACTGTGTTTCCTCCCACGCGAATGACCACATTTACGCTCTCATCCGCGCCAATGAGTGATTAATATAAGTTATTAAAACTTGCAAAATCGTTGTAAAATAAATTAAGTTTAAACTTAAATAAACTATACGGTAGGCCATAACAGACCGTCACAGAACAATGAATACAAATCAGAATCCAGAATACATCATAGAGAGGATTGGAGGATGCGGCAGGTACCAAGTGTTTCTGTCCCTGGTGTCACACTTAATGAAGTGGCCCACGGTTCTCACCATGTACCTGATGGTGTATTCAGTTGCAACACCAAATTGGTGGTGTGCTGACGAATCTGATGGTTCTGCAGCGGGCCCAAGATATAACACAGTGTACAATATAAGCGAATTTGTAATCGGTGGTGTAACGGATATCAATGAAATGGACGATAGTGTAATACAGTACAAGACAAGCAACACTACGTATGATGGTTTGAAGACTTGCATAAACAGAAATGGAGAAGAGTGTAGACACATAACATATGATGGTGCATTGAAAACCGTAATAGAAGAGGTTCGTGTTGATACTTTTAGTACTGATTTAAATTGAGTAAAATATGTTACTTCGTACGGTGAAACCACCTACATGAAGATGACAAAATCACGGCCAATGCCAAACCTGCAATATAGTGTAACATACGGAGTAACACACCCTGTATATAGCTCATAACAAATATAGTGTAACATACGGAGTAACACACACTGTATATAGCGCATAGCAAATATAGTGTAACATACGGAGTATCACACCCTGTATATAGCTCATAACAAATATAGTGTAACATACGGAGTAACACACCCTGTATATAGCGCATAGCAAATATAGTGTAACATACGGAGTAACACACCCTGTATATAGCGCATAGCAAATATAGTGTAACATACGGGGTAACACACCCTGTATATAGCGCATAACAAATATAGTGTAACATACGGAGTAACACACCCTGTATATAGCGCATAGCAAATATAGTGTAACATACGGAGTAACACACCCTGTATATAGCGCATAGCAAATATAGTGTAACATACGGAGTAACACACACTGTATATAGCGCATAGCAAATATAGTGTAACATACGGAGTATCACACCCTGTATATACCTCATAACAAATATAGTGTAACATACGGAGTAACACACCCTGTATATAGCGCATAGAAAATATAGTGTAACATACGGAGTAACACACACTGTATATAGCTCATAGCAAAAAAACAAAATGTAACATACGGAGTAACACACCTGTATATAGCGCATAACAAATATAGTGTAACATACGGAGTAACACACCCTGTATATAGCGCATAGCAAATATAGTGTAACATACGGAGTAACATACACTGTATATAGCGCATAGCAAATATAGTGTAACATACGGAGTAACACACACTGTATATAGCTCATAGCAAATATAGTGTAACATACGGAGTAACACACCCTGTATATAGCGCATAGCAAATATAGTGTAACATACGGAGTAACACACCCTGTATATAGCTCATAGCAAATATAGTGTAACATACGGAGTAACACACACTGTATATAGCTCATAGCAAATAGAGTGTAACATACGGAGTAACACACACTGTATGTAGCTCATAGCAAATATAGTGTAACATACTGAGTAACACACACTGTATATAGCTCATAGCAAATAGAGTGTAACATACGGAGTAACACACACTGTATGTAGCTCATAGCAAATATAGTGTAACATACTGAGTAACACACCCTGTTTATAGCTCATAGCAAATATAGTGTAACATACGGAGTAACACACCCTGTATATAGCTCATAGCAAATATAGTGTAACATACGGAGTAACACACCCTGTATATAGCTCATAGCAAATATAGTGTAACATACGGAGTAACACACCCTGTATATAGCTCATAGCAAATAGAGTGTAACATACGGAGTAACACACAGTGTATGTAGCTCATAGCAATTATAGTGTAACATACTGAGTAACACACACTGTATATAGCTCATAGCAAATATAGTGTAACATACGGAGTAACACACATTGTATATAGCTCATAGCAAATATAGTGTAACATACGGAGTAACACACATTGTATATAGCTCATAGCAAATATAGTGTAACATAGGGAATAACACACACTGTATATAGCGTATATCAAATACAGTGTAACATACGGAGTAACACACACTGTATATAGCGCATAGCAAATATAGTGTAACATACGGAGTAACACACCCTGTATATAGCTCATAGCAAATATAGTGTAACATACGGAGTAACACACCCTGTATATAGCTCATAGCAAACAAAGTGTAACATATGGAGTAACACACACTGTATATAGATCATAGCAAATATAGTGTAACATACGGAGTAACACACATTGTATATAGATCATAGCAAATATAGTGTAACATACTGAGTAACACACCCTGTATATAGCTCATAGCAAATAGAGTGTAACATACGGAGTAACACACACTGTATATAGCTCATAGCAAATAGAGTGTAACATACGGAGTAACACACACTGTATATAGCTCATAGCAAACAAAGTGTAACATACGGAGTAACACACCCTGTATATAGCTCATAGCAAATATAGTGTAACATACGGAGTAACACACCCTGTATATAGCTCATAGCAAATATAGTGTAACATACGGAGTAACACACCCTGTATATAGCTCATAGCAAATATAGTGTAACATACGGAGTAACACACCCTGTATATAGCGCATAGCAAATATAGTGTAACATACGGAGTAACACACCCTGTATATAGCGCATAGCAAATATAGTGTAACATACGGAGTAACACACACTGTATATAGCGCATAGCAAATATAGTGTAACATACGGAGTAACACACCCTGTATATAGCGCATAGCAAATATAGTGTAACATACGGAGTAACACACCCTGTATATAGCTCATAGCAAATATAGTGTAACATACGGAGTAACACACACTGTATATAGCTCATAGCAAATAGAGTGTAACATACGGAGTAACACACACTGTATGTAGCTCATAGCAAATATAGTGTAACATACTGAGTAACACACACTGTATATAGCTCATAGCAAATAGAGTGTAACATACGGAGTAACACACACTGTATGTAGCTCATAGCAAATATAGTGTAACATACTGAGTAACACACCCTGTTTATAGCTCATAGCAAATATAGTGTAACATACGGAGTAACACACCCTGTATATAGCTCATAGCAAATATAGTGTAACATACGGAGTAACACACCCTGTATATAGCTCATAGCAAATATAGTGTAACATACGGAGTAACACACCCTGTATATAGCTCATAGCAAATAGAGTGTAACATACGGAGTAACACACACTGTATGTAGCTCATAGCAATTATAGTGTAACATACTGAGTAACACACACTGTATATAGCTCATAGCAAATATAGTGTAACATACGGAGTAACACACATTGTATATAGCTCATAGCAAATATAGTGTAACATACGGAGTAACACACATTGTATATAGCTCATAGCAAATATAGTGTAACATACGGAATAACACACACTGTATATAGCGTATATCAAATATAGTGTAACATACGGAGTAACACACACTGTATATAGCTCATAGCAAATATAGTGTAACATACGGAGTAACACACCCTGTATATAGCTCATAGCAAATATAGTGTAACATACGGAGTAACACACCCTGTATATAGCTCATAGCAAACAAAGTGTAACATATGGAGTAACACACACTGTATATAGATCATAGCAAATATAGTGTAACATACGGAGTAACACACACTGTATATAGATCATAGCAAATATAGTGTAACATACTGAGTAACACACACTGTATATAGCTCATAGCAAATAGAGTGTAACATACGGAGTAACACACACTGTATATAGCTCATAGCAAATAGAGTGTAACATACGGAGTAACACACACTGTATATAGCTCATAGCAAACAAAGTGTAACATACGGAGTAACACACCCTGTATATAGCTCATAGCAAATATAGTGTAACATACGGAGTAACACACCCTGTATATAGCTCATAGCAAATATAGTGTAACATACGGAGTAACACACCCTGTATATAGCTCATAGCAAATATAGTGTAACATACGGAGTAACACACACTGTATATAGCTCATAGCAAATATAGTGTAACATACGGAGTAACACACATGTATATAGCTCATAGCAAATATAGTGTAACATACGGAGTAACACACACTGTATATAGCTCATAGCAAATATAGTGTAACATACGGAGTAACACACACTGTATATAGCGCATAGCAAATATAGTGTAACATACGGAGTAACACACCCTGTATATAGCTCATAGCAAATATAGTGTAACATACGGAGTAACACACACTGTATATAGCTCATAGCAAATATAGTGTAACATACGGAGTAACACACACTGTATATAGCTCATAGCAAATATAGTGTAACATACGGAGTAACACACACTGTATATAGCTCATAGCAAACAAAGTGTAACATACGGAGTAACACACACTGTATATAGCTCATAGCAAATATAGTGTAACATACGGAGTAACACACCCTGTATATAGCTCATAGCAAATAGAGTGCAACATACGGAGTAACACACCCTGTATATAGCTCATAGCAAATATAGTGTAATATACGGAGTAACACACCCTGTATATAGCGCATAGCAAATATAGTGTAACATACTGAGTAACACACCCTGTATATAGCTCATAGCAAATATAGTGTAACATACGGAGTAACACACCCTGTATATAGCTCATAGCAAATATAGTGTAACATACTGAGTAACACACCCTGTTTATAGCGCATAGCAAATATAGTGTAACATACGGAGTAACACACCCTGTATATAGCTCATAGCAAATATAGTGTAACATACGGAGTAACACACACTGTATATAGCTCATAGCAAATATAGTGTAACATACGTAGTAACACACCCTGTATATAGCGCATAGCAAACAAAGTGTAACATACGGAGTAACACACACTGTATATAGCTCATAGCAAATATAGTGTAACATACGGAGTAACACACACTGTATATAGCTCATAGCAAACAAAGTGTAACATACGGAGTAACACACATTGTATATAGCTCATAGCAAATATAGTGTAACATACGGAGTAACACACACTGTATATAGCTCATAGCAAACAAAGTGTAACATACGGAGTAACACACACTGTATATAGCTCATAGCAAATATAGTGTAACATACGGAGTAACACACACTGTATATAGCTCATAGCAAACAAAGTATAACATACGGAGTAACACACATTGTATATAGCTCATAGCAAATATAGTGTAACATACGGAGTAACACACACTGTATATAGCTCATAGCAAATATATAATTAAAATAGTGACACCATCATAATAATCAGATACAAGCAATCGGTCAGTTTTCAGAGTTGTTCCTATATATTGGTAGACCATCAAATGCAACTATGATTTTGAATTTGAGATGTATTTTAAATATAAGTCAATGGACACGTGGGTTGGTAGATATATTTCAAAGTTGGTTGGTAGATATATTTCAAAGTTGGTTGGTAGATATATTTCAAAGTTTGTTGGTAGCTATATTTCAAAGTTCGTTGGTAGCTATATTTCAAAGTGGGTTGGTAGACATATTTCAAAGTAGGTTGGTAGACATATTTCAAAGTGGGTTGGTAGATATATTTCAAAGTGGGTTGGTAGATATATTTCAAAGTGGGTTGGTAGATATATTTCAAAGTGGGTTGGTAGATATAATTCAAATAATACGTTTTGGTTAACGGCTGGAGCTGGAAAGCAGACAGAATAATAACTTGTGAAATGAGGCACACGCAAGGGTAAATAACTCATTCTACAGAAACGTGTGGGTTTGCTACCTTTGGCTTCAGATCATCCATGTATGCGTTGCACAATTCATTTTACGGCTATTTATATTTGGAATTCGTACCAACAGCTAACGTTAAATAGCAACTTTCCAGCTGTAAGTGCTAGGGTAGATCCTCCTGTAAAGAGATACTTTATTTACATTAATGTTTTTATGGCACCTGACAAAGCATGCAATAATCTACTTTTCATAGGCACACGCATATATACGAATGTGACCAACACACATTAGTTATGCTCCAACAAACGTCAATATATCATGCATGTTCATTATAAAGTGTCTATGTATAAGGGAGATATGCAATGGTCGATACAATTAACATAATGGCCTTCGTGACCAAGTGCTTAAATATGAGGATCTTTGTATAGATATGCAATACGTATTATTTATCATTAACATGCACGTATGGTAATTAGATACCGTGTCTGCATTTACTTGGTCGGTGATCCTACTTTGACCATAAGCCGTGTCACTGACTAGGTGTGAAGTATGAAAGCAGATAGTGTGTATGAATATAAACTTCAAGCAGTATCTACTGATTAAGCCCAACTATTATTATTATGTAGACTATGGTCAGTATTTACACTCGCTCCGGCAATCCGATTTGGCTGTCCGATTAGAGAGTTCGCTGCTCACCAATGCAACCCGGGTTCGATCCTCGGACCGGGAAGTATGTGAGATGGTACGGTGGTCGCAAGATCGGACAGGTTTTTTTTTTTCGGGTACTCCGGTTTCCTCCCACACGAATGACCACATTTACTTTCATCAGCGCCAACGAGAGTGATTAATATAAGTTGTTAAAACTTGCTTCGCAATCGTTGTAAAATAAATATAAAGTTTAAACTTTATCTACTTATTACTTAAAACATATTTAGAACTATATCACACTTTAAATAAATAGTGTGCTACAATTTATCTGAAACAAACCAGGTCTATACTTAACATGAAACATTAAACAGTGGTCAAATCAAGTACTCAGTTCAAACATCGAATTAGTGAAGGGGTTGCGTTAGTTTTACACGCATCCCTTGAAATATATGATTTTTGGATATTTTGATATTATCCTCCAGCATGATTAATGTAGTAAGAATATTTAAAAGCTTCAATTATTAAGCATGCGTTAATAATATCATAATGGGGTAATGTGTGTCAGAGAAGTTCATTTTAGGAGGAGTTAGGTTAATAACTTAATATACTATAATATCTCCATACAAATGACAACCATTTAGCTATCATGCAGTGGATAAGTAGTCTCCATATCTATCCCACCTCCATAGATATTACTGGGACTACATGAGATTTAGGTTAATGTACTATTATATCTCCATACAAATGACAGCCATTTAGCTATCATGCAGTGGATAAGTAGTCTCCATATCTATCCCACCTCCATAGATATTACTGGGACTACATGAGATTTAGGTTAATATACTATTATATCTCCATACAAATGACAGCCATTTAGCTATCATGCAGTGGATAAGTAGTCTCCATATCTATCCCACCTCCATAGATATTACTGGGACTACATGAGATTTAGGTTAATGTACTATTATATCTCCATACAAATGACAGCCATTTAGCTATCATGCAGTGGATAAGTAGTCTCCATATCTATCCCACCTCCATAGATATTACTGGGACTACATGAGATTTAGGTTAATGTACTATTATATCTCCATACAAATGACAGCCATTTAGCTATCATGCAGTGGATAAGTAGTCTCCATATCTATCCCACCTCCATAGATATTACTGGGACTACATGAGATTTAGGTTAATGTACTATTATATCTCCATACAAATGACAGCCATTTAGCTATCATGCAGTGGATAAGTAGTCTCCATATCTATCCCACCTCCATAGATATTACTGGGACTACATGAGATTTAGGTTAATGTACTATTATATCTCCATACAAATGACAGCCATTTAGCTATCATGCAGTGGATAAGTAGTCTCCATATCTATCCCACCTCCATAGATATTACTGGGACTACATGAGATTTAGGTTAATGTACTATTATATCTCCATACAAATGACAGCCATTTAGCTATCATGCAGTGGATAAGTAGTCTCCATATCTATCCCACCTCCATAGATATTACTGGGACTACATGAGATTTAGGTTAATGTACTATTATATCTCCATACAAATGACAGCCATTTAGCTATCATGCAGTGGATAAGTAGTCTCCATATCTATCCCACCTCCATAGATATTACTGGGACTACATGAGATTTAGGTTAATGTACTATTATATCTCCATACAAACAACAGCCATTTAGCTATCATGCAGTGGATAAGTAGTCTCCATATCTATCCCACCTCCATAGATATTACTGGGACTACATAGAGATTTAGGTTAATGTACTATTATATCTCCATACAAACAACAGCCATTCAGCTATCATGCAGTGGATAAGTAGTCGCCATATCTATCCCACCTCCATAGATATTACTGGGACTTCATAGAGATTTAGGTTAATGTACTATTATATCTCCATACAAACAACAGCCATTTAGCTATCATGCAGTGGATAAGTAGTCGCCATATCTATCCCACCTCCATAGATATTACTGGGACTTCATAGAGATTTAGGTTAATGTACTATTATATCTCCATACAAACAACAGCCATTCAGCTATAATGCAGTGGATACGTAGTCGCCATATCTATCCAACCTCCATAGATATTACTGGGACTTCATAGAGATTTAGGTTAATGTACTATTATATCTCCATACAACCAACAGCCATTTAGCTATCATGCAGTGGACAAGTAGTCGCCATATTTATCCCACCTCCATAGATATTACTGGGACTACATGAGATTTAGGTTACTATACTATTATATCTCCATACAAACAACAGCCATTCAGCTATAATGCAGTGGATACGTAGTCGCCATATCTATCCAACCTCCATAGATAGTACTGGGACTACATAGAGATTTATGTTAATATACTATTATATCTCCATACAACCAACAGCCATTCAGCTATCATGCAGTGGATAAGTAGTCGCCATATCTATCCCACCTCCATAGATATTACTGGGACTACATAGAGATTTAGGTTAATATACTATTATATCTCCATTCAAACGACAGCGCCATTTAGTTCTCATGCAGTGGATAAGTAGTCGCCATATCTATCCCACCTCCATATATAGTACTGGGACTACATAGAGATTTAGGTTAATATACTATTATATCTCCATACAAACAACAGCCATTCAGCTATCATGCAGTGGATAAGTAGTCGCCATATATATCCCACCTCCATATATATTACTGGGACTTCATAGAGATTTAGGTTAATATACTATTATATCACAGCCATTCAGCTATCATACAGTGGATAAGTAGTCGCCATATCTATCCCACCTCCATAGATATTACTGGGACTACATGAGATTCTGGCCTTTATTATGAACATTGGTTTGGCTACTACATTGTCAATGTATGTCGTATTGGTAATTGCGTGAAGAGGTGCTTCTATGAGGGAAAGGGTTAATGAACATTGGTTTGGCTACTACATTGTCAATGTATGTCGTATTGGTAATTGCGTCAAGAGGTGCTTCTATGAGGGAAAGGGTTAATGAACATTGGTTTGGCTACTACATTGTCAATGTATGTAGTATTGGTAATTGCGTCAAGAGGTGCTTCTATGAGGGAAAGGGTTAATGAACATTGGTGTGGGTACTACATGGTCAATGTATGTCGTATTGGTAATTGCATCAAGCGGTGCTTCTATGAGGGAAAGGGTTAATAAATGATTCGTCTTCTTCTTAAAAACACGTACGCCCTCGTAATTGTTTGTCAGAATTCCCATCAAGAGTGTCGAATTCCTTCCTGTGAGGACGCTGGCTTGCGGACTGTCGGTTGGGTCACCCTGCATGGTCGAATTCCGTCATGTGAGGACGCTGGCTTGCGGACTGTCGATTGGGTCACCCTGCCTGGTCGAATTCCTTCATGTGAGGACGCTGGCTTGCGGACTGTCGATTAGGTCACCCTGCATGGTCGAATTCCTTCATGTGAGGACGCTGGCTTGCGGACTGTCGATTGGGTCACCCTGCATGGTCGAATTCCTTCCTGTGAGGACGCTGGCTTGCGGACTGTCGATTGGGTCACCCTGCATGGTCGAATTCCTTCATGTGAGGACGCTGGCTTGCGGACTGTCGGTTGGGTCACCCTGCATGGTCGAATTCCTTCATGTGAGGACGCTGGCTTGCGGACTGTCGGTTGGGTCACCCTGCATGGTCGAATTCCTTCCTGTGAGGACGCTGGCTTGCGGACTGTCGATTGGGTCACCCTGCATGGTCGAATTCCTTCCTGTGAGGACGCTGGCTTGCGGACTGTCGATTGGGTCACCCTGCATGGTCGAATTCCTTCCTGTGAGGACGCTGGCTTGCGGACTGTCGATTGGGTCACCCTGCATGGTCGAATTCCTTCCTGTGAGGACGCTGGCTTGCGGACTGTCGGTTGTTGTACCCTGCATGTGCATGAACTAAATCGTGTGGCTTGGATTCGTCCTTAGTCTGTCTAGTACTAGACTTTTAAAACATTACAAAAACCAGGCAAATACATTATTATAATGAGTGACATCTCTAAATTTCAATTACCTCCCTTGGCAGATAAAATCTAATTTATTCCGAAATGTGAATAGGTCCTTTCAGTTCGAATCCTTTGTTTTTACCGTTGTTCCCTAACCATATGTTGCGGTATGATAATTGTGATTTTATCAAAATTGTGTTAATTAACAACAACAAAAAACCACAAACAAACAAATACAGTAATTTAATAATCATATAAAGCGATAGTGGAATAAGGAAACAACGATAAAAACAGAGGAAAACACTTAATAGGACCTATCTACTTTTAGAGAGTATTCAGGGGCAGTAACTGACCGATGTCTCTCATTGCCCCCATTATTTATTTTCAGTGGGCTATGGTATGCACATTATCGTGGGTTCCGTCGATGATTGCTTCCATTCAAATGTTGGGCATATTACTTGGCAACCTAGTCAGTGGGCACTTAGCGGATATGTTTGGTCGGAAAGCACCGTGGATCGGATCTCTCGTTCTTCTAGTAGTAGCCAATCTCATTGGATACTTCTCTACCTCGTGGGTGATATTTGGTGTTGCTCGGGCATTGTGTGGTAAGGGCGTTTTAATATTCTTTGCATAGCTTTTGGAATAAATATGTTCAACGTATGTGACCCGATACGATACAATGTAATTACTATGATACACGACAATAGATTGAAATTAGTTTATACAAATTTATTTTAGCTCCATTGCGAAATATGTTCTTTCAACTTATATTAATCACTCTCGAGACCTCATTCCTGATGGAATCCATCGCCATGAAGGAGAGAGAAGAGGCAACGTGGAATTTAAATGCCTTGTCTAAGGGCACAATCTTAACGGCTCCAGCGGGGCTCGAACTCCGGACCGTTCGCACCTGAAGCGAACGCGCATCCACTGCGCAATCACGACTTCCACCGGGGTTGTAACTTATCTCAGTTCTCAAGTGATTTGATTGGTTTATTCTGAGATTTACGCTCGACTGAACCAAGCAGAAGTTTGATACTGAGCGAATGCGTATCCACTGCGCTATCACGACTTCCACAAGATTGAAATTCATGTATCTGAAGTCAAGTTACAGTTGAGTATCGTGTTGCTGTGTATTAAAATAAAATGTTGTGCAATAACACACTTTTTTGCAGCTTGTTGGATACTGTGACATGTGTTCATCTGAGGAATCTAAAGTAGTGTATAGGTACAGAGACCGTTTGATCCCATAATGCTAGAATATCACATTCTCGATGCAAGAAAATGCACGATTATTTTATATCATTGCAGGAGAACACACATCTCGCTAATAGTATTCCTTAGAATAGTATTCCTAGATCGAGCCCCACTGGAGCGGTTACGAATGTGCCCTTAGGCGAGGCATTTAAATTCCACGTTGCCTCTTCTCTCCCACTCGTTGCGATGGGTTCCATCAGGAATGAGGTCTCAAGAGTGATTAATATAAGTTGTAAGAACTTGTTTTGCAATCGAGCTAAAATAAATTTGTATAAAAACGAGTATTCCTTAGAACTATCGCTAAGCATTTCACAAACATTTTTGTAATTAATTTATTTACATTCTATAGATCTATACATTTACAAGTACATTTCATTAATCTAATCATTTAGTTTTCAATATACAATTTATGTTTCACTCTCACACACTTTATCACATTCTCACCACAAACACTCTAACTTACATGCACACATTCATAAAGCATGCGTACGTATCACATCATTTTATATTATGCATTTCACACACACTTTATCACGTTCTCACCACAAACACTCTCACTCACATGCACACATTCATAAAGCATGCGTACGTATCACATCGTTTTATATTATGCATTTCAATGTGTCATGCGATAAACTTTTAGATTTCTAATAGGCTTTTAAGAATACTAAATAGATATATATTAAGCAACGTAGTGTTTTATAATTCATTTCTAATACGATATCTCTTTATCGAAAATAACTTTTTAATTGTTTCAAATAATTCCCAAAATTAGTAAACAAAAATAAAGATGTCAACTAACGATGTATGGTGTAAACTATCAAATGCCTATATAAAATCGGAGTTCTTCTAAGAAGAAATATAAGTTTTGATCCGAAATGTCCAGGTTTTCCAAAACTTCGAAAATAAATCGATATTAATGTTTTCACCTAGTATCGACATTTGATAAAGCCGGATTGACACTGATTTATTATTGAATGCAACACCTTCTTAACTATGTTAGCAATAACGTTTGCTATTATTGTATAGTCTATATTCAGTAATCTGAATTGATTGTTCTCCAGTTTTCTATGTGTAGAGGACGTATCACAATCTTGAAATACGTAGATCTACTTGAGAAACTTTCCAAAAAAAAATTTAATTGTTTTTTTTAGCTCGATTGCGAAACAAGTTATTTCTACTTATATTAATCACTCTCGAGACCTCATTCCTGATGGAATCCATCGCCACGAGGGAAAGAGAAGAGGCAACGTGGAATTTAAATGCCTTGCCTAATCGTAACGGCTCCAGCGGGGCTCGAACTCCGGAACTTTCTCACCTGAAGCGAACGCGCATCTACTGCGATATCACGACTTCCAAGTTAGAACTTGTAATGATGAAAATTATATAGTATTTTGAAATATGACAATAAGACGGATCATACAGGTGGCCCTTTTAAAGTTTGTGATATCTAAGTATTACGTTTGTTTCAAGACTTAAAAATCAAGTACCTTAAACAAAAATATAAATAATTAGTTTATACCAATTTATTTAAGCTCGATTGAGTTCTTACAACTTATATTAATCACTCTCGATACCTCATTCCTGATGGAATGTATCGCCACGAGGGAGAGAGAAGAGGCAACATGGAATTTAAATGCCTTTCCTAAGGGTACAATCGTAACGGCTCAAGCGGTGCTCGACCTCCAGGCCGTTCGCACCTGAAGCGAACGCGCTACCACTGAGCCATCACGACTTCTATTTATAAATAATTCACTCCTGTTATCATATTTATAATAATATACTATGTTGTAACATCACATTACTTACTATTTTTAACTTTATTCAAAAAGGCATAGGAATGGGTACTTTTCTCACCGTACAGTACAGTCTCTCTACAGAAGTCACCCTTGCAAAATGGCGTCCCCTGGTTGTATCCTTCCCGACATGGGCTGCGATGGCGTGTGTAGTTGCTCTCATAACTATGTTGATACCGGATTGGAGGAAACTGCATCTTCTTACAGCGCTTTCAACAATTCCGTTCCTTGTTCTTTGGTGGTAGGTATATGCAGTTATTATAGACGGTATATCTTGGTATGTTTATTATTTTCTAAGTTCTAAGTTGCACGAACATATTAGGTTATATTGCCACACTCGATATGTTGTTGCTGGAGGTAGACTACACGTTCCGCATCGAGTATTTCTGGAACGGGCTAACACCAGTATATAAATCACCGAAGTCAGTACTGCGGGTCACAGCGTCACCGAATAGCACTGGTGTCACATCAATTGAACATAGTAAAGGCACGAAACTTACAACTAACGGTACAGTTAGTTTATACAAATTTATTTAGCTCGATTGCGAAACAAGTTCTTATAACTTATATTAATCACTCTCGAGACCACATTCCTGATGGAAGTCGTGGAAGTAGTGATAGCGCAGTGGATGCGCGTTCGCTTCAGGTGCGAAAGGTCCGGCGTTCGAGCCACGCTGGAGCAGTTACGAGTGTGCCCTTAGGCAAAGCATTTAAATCCCACATTGCCTCTTCTCTCTCCTTCCTGGCGATGGATTCCATCAGGAATGAGGTCTCGAGAGTGATTAATATAAGTTTAAAGACCTAGTATCGCAATCGAGCTAAAATAAATTTGTATAAACTAAATCATCGACATTCCTCAAGCTAGATGGGTAGCTGAATTCGTCCAAAATAGTGGCATTCGAAGAGTGGTGAGAGGAATGTCAATGACCGTAACCACTACGTCATGAAGATTTCCTTGCACATTATAATCAACCGTTACAGTTTCCTTCTCTCAGACAAATAATTAATTAACGAAATCGTTTTGGAAATATAGCTGAACGCTTAACCAGAATCAGGTATATGACGGGCCGATAATTTACTGGACGTAACTTCAAACTTTCATTCACGATTACAAAATTGTATTAATGAGTTAGACATAAATAACGTGTCTATGCGCATGTCTTTAGACTAGTATTATATAAGTAGTTCCTACAATATAACACAATGTAGCAAGTGGCATGCACAAGCGCTTACTTGGACTTTGATGCATAATTGACGTCCATTGCCCTATATTTACTGGTTTCGTCCTCTGTGTGTGTTTTAGTCATTTTAGATTTTGGATGATAGTGCAGTGATACAGACAGATACCCATTCCAGAGTCTCCTCTGGTTCTTTTACGTGCACGGTGTAAAGCACCGACACGAGACCTCGGTTTAACGTCCAATCTGAAAGAATGTTAATTTTATTAGGGTCAGACGGGGGATCGAACCTGCGATCCCTGGATTACCAGTCCAGCGTGTTACCACTGGACTACAGATCCGTCTGTGGTTTCGCCCTCAATATCGCATTGCATTTATATACATGGCATGACAAAACAAAATGTAATATACACAATTTACATTATTAATAGGTTGACAGCATGTTATTTACAGCAACGATAAACAAGCTAAGAAGCCATATTGGCAAGGAACGATCCATATTTGCCTTGTTGTGATAATACATATTAATATGAGAGCATACATATGCATTCATTAATGTTAGTCACGTAATGTTTTCATATGATTTGTTCTTAGTTTAAAGATATTCTTAATATATGTAGCTGTATTTATTAATATTTATTTATTTATACGGTTCTAGTTAACACAACAGACATATAAACTACTAAATTGTCAATCTTGTATCCCGGGTTAAGGTTTGTGCCAGAGAGTTTCAGATGGCATTTGTCACATGACCGAGCACGTGTCGCCAAAGAAATCATCCAGCGAATCGGCAAGTTTAACAAACACAAACTATCAGACGACACGGTGATGTCCCTTCTGCACACCAGTATCAACGACGCCAATTCGGGAGACAAGAGAAAATATACAATCGTTAACCTCTTCAGAACAAAGGCATTAGCGACGATAACGTGCTTATTAGGCATAAATTGGTAGTACATTTTAATTTGTATAGTTTGGGCAATGAGATCAATATCAAATACTTTCTAGATTCTAAACCCCATCCTATGCTCGATTGGTTAGATACAAATAAGAGCAACTGACTTGATATAAAAGGTTTGCACAAATATATTTACAATATTTTCCATGCAATATGTTAATCTACACGTCAAATGATTCACTATTCATTATAGTCCCAGGCATTGAACAGCGTTGCTCATATCTGACTCCGTTGAATCACAACTTACATATTCCACCTCCAATCGGCTTGACACATCGTCCAGTCCGCTAAAATTTAGTCCACCTCCAATCGGCTTGACACAACGTTCATTCCGCTAAAGTTTTGTCCACCTCCAATCGGCTTGACACAACGTCCAGTCCGCTAAAGTTGTATCCACCTCCAATCGGCTTGACACAACGTCCAGTCCGCTAATGTTTAGTCCACCTCCAATCGGCTTGACACATCGTCCAGTCCGCTAAAGTTTAGTCCACCTCCAATCGGCTTGACACAACGTCCAGTCCGAAAATGTTTTGTCCACCTCCAATCGGCTTGACACAACGTCCAGTCCGCTAAAGTTTAGTCCACCTACGATCGGCTTGACACAACGTCCAGTCCGCTAAAGTTTTGTCCACCGCCAATCGGCTTGACACAATGTCCAGTCCGCTAAAGTTTGGTCCACCTCCAATCGGCTTAACACAACGTCGAGTCCGCTAAAGTTTAGTCCAACTCCAATCGGTTTAACACAACGTCCAGTCCGCTAAAGTGTTGTCCACCTCCAATCGACTTGACACAACGTCCAGTCCGCAAAGGTTCAGTCCACCTCCAATCGGCTTGACACATCGTCCAGTCCGCTAAAGTTTAGTCCACCTCCAATCGGCTTGACACAACGTCCAGTCCGCTAAAGTTTTGTCCACCTCCAATCGGCTTGACACAACGTCCAGTCTGCTAAAGTTTAGTCCACCTCCGATCGGCTTGACACAACGTCCAGTCCGCTAAAGTTTTGTCCACCGCCAATCGGCTTGACACAAAGTCCAGTCCGCTAAAGTTTGGTCCACCTCCAATCGGCTTGACACAACGTCCAGTCCGCTAAAGTTTAGTCCAACTCCAATCGGTTTAACACAACGTCCAGTCAGCTAAAGTGGTGTCCACTTCCAATCGGCTTGACACAACGTCCAGTCCGCAAAAGTTCAGTCCACCTCCAATCGGCTTGACACAACGTCCAGTCCGCTAAAGTTTAGTCCACCTCCAATCGGCTTGACAAAACGTCCAGTCCGCTAAAGTTTTGTCCACCTCCAATCGGTTTAACACAACGTCCAGTCCGCTAAAGTGTTGTCCACCTCCAATCGGCTTGATACAACGTCCAGTCTGTTAAAGTTTAGTCCAACTCCAATCGGCTTGACACAACGTCCAGTCCGCTAAAGTTCAGTCCAACTCCAATCGGTTTAACACAACGTCCAGTCCGCTAAAGTTCAGTCCAACTCCAATCGGTTTAACACAACGTCCAGTCCGCTAAAGTTTAGTCCACCTCCAATCGGCTTGACACAACGTCCAGTCCGCTAAGTTTAGTCCACCTCCAATCGGCTTGACACAACGTCCAGTCCGCTAAAATTTAGTCCAACTCCAATCGGTTTAACACAACGTCCAGTCCGCTAAAGTGTTGTCCACCTCCAATCGGCTTGACACAACGTCCAGTCCGCAAAGTTTGTCCACCTCCAATCGGCTTGACACAACGTCCAGTCCGCTAAAGTTTATCCACCTCCAATCGGCTTGACACAACGTCCAGTCCGCAAAGTTCAGTCCACCTCCAATCGGCTTGACACATCGTCCAGTCCGCTAAAGTTTAGTCCACCTCCAATCGGCTTGACACAACGTCCAGTCCGCTAAAGTTTAGTCCACCTCCGATCGGCTTGACACAACGTCCAGTCCGCTAAAGTTTTGTCCACCGCCAATCGGCTTGACACAAAGTCCAGTCCGCTAAAGTTTGGTCCACCTCCAATCGGCTTGACACAACGTCCAGTCCGCTAAAGTTTAGTCCAACTCCAATCGGTTTAACACAACGTCCAGTCCGCTAAAGTGTTGTCCACCTCCAATCGGCTTGACACAACGTCCAGTCCGCAAAAGTTCAGTCCACCTCCAATCGGCTTGACACAACGTCCAGTCCGCTAAAGTTTAGTCCACCTCCAATCGGCTTGACAAAACGTCCAGTCCGCTAAAGTTGTGTCCACCTCCAATCGGTTTAACACAACGTCCAGTCCGCTAAAGTGTTGTCCACCTCCAATCGGCTTGATACAACGTCCAGTCTGTTAAAGTTTAGTCTAACTCCAATCGGCTTGACACAACGTCCAGTCCGCTAAAGTTCAGTCCAACTCCAATCGGTTTAACACAACGTCCAGTCCGCTAAAGTTCAGTCCAACTCCAATCGGTTTAACACAACGTCCAGTCCGCTAAAGTTTAGTCCACCTCCAATCGGCTTGACACAACGTCCAGTCCGCTAAAGTTTAGTCCACCTCCAATCGGCTTGACACAACGTCCAGTCCGCTAAAATTTAGTCCACCTCCAATCGGCTTGACACAACGTCCAGTCCGCTAAAATTGAGTCCACCTCCAATCGACTTGACACAACGTTCAATCCGCTAAATTTTAGTCCACCTCCAATCGGCTTGACACAGCGTACAGTCCGCTAAAGTTCCGTCTCACTTCTCTCATCTCAAATCCCAAACTCACAGCTACCTCTTGCTGCCAATTTGGGCAAAATAGAGCTCCTAGTATTTGTTTTCTCCGTATTGGGGAAAGCCAGTAAGTACTGCGGGTCACATAGCGTCACCGAATAGCACTGGTGTCACATCAATTAAACATAGTAAAGGCACGAAACTTACAACTAACGGTACAGTTAGCTTATACAAATTTATTTTAGCTCGATTGCGAAACAAGTTCTTATAACTTATATTAATCACACTCGAGACCTCATTCCTAATGGAATCCATCATCACGAGGGAGAGAGAAGAGGCATGTGGAATTTAAATGCCTTGCCTAAGGACACAATCGTAACGGCTCCAGCGAGGCTAGAACTCCGGGCCTTTCGCACCTGAAGCGAACGCGCTACCACTGAGCTATCATGACTTACACCCTAGTACAGTTACATACTATAGTACCACGTCTGATCCTAATTCGACTGCTGCCCCATCTCATACATGTATATCACCAACAATCTGAACACATTTGATTAAACATCATGCAATTGACTTATAATAACCTTACAATTGGTATATGAAATATCACCGTCCGTATATTATCTATCACAGTCGATATATGAAATATCACCGTCCGTATATTATCTATCACCGTCGGTATATGAAATATCACCGTCCGTATATTATCTATCACAGTCGATATATGAAATATCACCGTCCGTATATTATCTATCACAGTCGATATATGAAATATCACCGTCCGTATATTATCTATCACCGTCGGTATATGAAATCTAACAGTCGGTATATTATCTATCACAGTCGATATATGAAATATCACCGTCGGTATATGAAATCTAACAGTCGGTATGTTATCTATCACAGTCGGTATATGAAATCTAACAGTCGGTATGTTATCTATCACAGTCGGTATATGATACCTCACCTTATGTATGTGAAATCTAGCATATTGTAGGTTTCATTCTTGCAAATTATGTAGGATAATGGAATTTTATTAGAATTTGAATGCTGCAGATAGAAGGGACACAACCCTGTCGTATTTATTCCGTGTTATTGGTACAGTTACCTGTTCTGAATACTGTCTAAAGATAATCGGTGCAGTGTTTGCCGTATTGGTATGTCGCCATATAAACAGAGGCGTCACAAGTGGGGCCGCAATATTTGAGCGACGCGGCCCCAATATTTGGGCGACATGGCCCCATTATTGTGCCGAGGCGGTCCCAATATTTTGACAAGATGGCTCGAGGTTGTGCGGAGATTAATCCTTACACTTGATTTGTGCCACACATATGTATTTCGCCGTCCAACATCCGCCCACCCCGCCCTCGCCCTTCGACTGAGATTTATTTTGCCTTTTTTGAAAAACGGGACGTATTATGGTCCGTCGTCCGTCCGCCCGTCTGTCCGTCCGTCCGTCCGTCCGTCCGTCCGTCCGTCCGTCCGTCCGTCCGTCCGTCCGTCCGTCCGTCTGTCTGTCTGTCTGTATGTATGTCTGTCTGTCTGTCGTCTGTCTGTCTGTCTGTCTGTCTGTCTGTCTGTCTGTCTGTCTGTCTGTCTGTCTGTCTGTCTGTCTGTCCGTCTGTCTGTCTGTCTGTCTGTCTGTCTGTCTGTCTGTCTGTCTGTCTGTCTGTCTGTCTGTCTGTCTGTCCGTCTGTCTGTCTGTCTGTCTGTCTGTCTGTCTGTCTGTCTGTCTGTCTGTCTGTCTGTCTGTCTGTCTGTCTGTCTGTCTGTCTGTCTGTCTGTCTGTCTGTCTGTCTGTCTGTCTGTGCACCTCCCCTTTTGATGCCGAAAAAAATATTTTTAACAAAATTACGGCTTATTGAACTTAGTCATTTTTCGGCACTTTTTATGTACACATACCAAGTTTGTGAAATCAACTCATTCCTTGTCTAGTTTATTGGCCACACGGGTGTATTTTACGACCATCGGCGCTCTTGTTATTTTAACCTTTTGTTCATTTTTCAAAATTATGTGTAGGCTACTAGCTACGCCACTGTAGACATACATGTACAGCAGACGTGATCAAGGGAACTTTGTTTATAATATGACGCAGTGACATCCAGTGCCGAGCAGCCACTGTAAATTAACGCGTTTCCATTTGTTGTGACACCAGGTCATGTACTTGGATATTGCCCTATACGCTCATACACACACTAAGCATGGGACTATGGAAGCAACCCACCCAAAGCCTAGTTTTGTTTTTTCAACAGTAGATCTAATTAGCCTTCAAATATAAATGTTCTCCAAATCATGAAATGTTACTGCAAAACATCATTTGAACCGGTTACTTGTGCAACTTGCGGCATGCGAAATAGCGACCTGTGTACCGGGAAATCGCGTCTGAGGCGTTCTGGTTTTCCAAATTTTCTTGGGGGAGGACCCCCAAACCCCCCGCCATACCATGCGGCTCGCGCTTCGCGCTCGCAGCCCCAATGACAATTACCTTCCGACGCGCCTGATAAACTACTATGTATCAAACGGCATGTAATGGACAGGAAGTCATACTGCGCATGTCTGCTCTCTGATTCTAATTCAGTGATAACATTTAGTCGGATGTTTCAATGAAAACACAAACTGAGCCACATAGATTCACAAATTGATGGACGAGTATGCTCTTGCAAATATATATATTATATATATAGACAATAGCAGGCAAGAGCATACTCGTATATCTATATTAAACCTACAGTGTATGCACAGTGTTCCCGCCTAACTCACAGCAATATCACCATATGAACCATGACTATTTAGGCACATGTTTTTTTAACTTTTCAATCAGCCTGTATGCAAGTTACTCAATTCAACTCTTGTGACTCGTATGACGTGCATATCCAGTATTTTGAGATACATATTATTTGTATACTGGTGTACATGGAATTATTGTGGTTCCCTATTAACTAGGTTAGCGCTTGGTCTGCTGTCATATGGGATACAGTACGGTATACAGGCGCTGTCCGGAAACTTCTTCCTCAACATGTTCTTATTCAATGTCATCGACATTCCAAGCTCGTTGATAGCTATATACCTCAGTAATACGTAAGTATCAGTTACGTGTATAGCTATATACCTCAGTAATACGTAAGTATCAGTTACGTGTATAGCTATATACCTCAGTAATACATATGTATCAGTTACGTGTATAGCTATATACCTCAGTAATACGTATGTATCAGTTACCTGTATGGCTATATACCTCAGTAATACGTAAGTATCAGTTACGTGTATAGCTATATACCTCAGTAATACGTAAGTATCAGTTACGTGTATAGCTATATACCTCAGTAATACGTAAGTATCAGTTACGTGTATAGCTATATACCTCAGTAATACGTAAGTATCAGTTACGTGTATAGCTATATACCTCAGTAATACGTAAGTATCAGTTACGTGTATAGCTATATACCTCAGTAATACGTAAGTATCAGTTACGTGTATAGCTATATACCTCAGTAATACGTAAGTATCAGTTACGTGTATAGCTATATACCTCAGTAATACGTAAGTATCAGTTACGTGTATAGCTATATACCTCAGTAATACGTAAGTATCAGTTACGTGTATAGCTATATACCTCAGTAATACGTAAGTATCAGTTACGTGTATAGCTATATACCTCAGTAATACGTAAGTATCAGTTACGTGTATAGCTATATACCTCAGTAATACGTAAGTATCAGTTACGTGTATAGCTATATACCTCAGTAATACGTAAGTATCAGTTACGTGTATAGCTATATACCTCAGTAATACGTAAGTATCAGTTACGTGTATAGCTATATACCTCAGTAATACGTAAGTATCAGTTACGTGTATAGCTATATACCTCAGTAATACGTAAGTATCAGTTACGTTTATAGCTATATACCTCAGTAATACGTATGTATCAGTTACGCGTATAGCTGCATACATAAGTACTGAATTAGGTTTAAACACGTCTTTTGAATCAATATGCAAGTACTAGTCACGTTTATGACTTCAGTAATACATACGCAAGTATTCTAGTCACGTTTAGAACTGAATACTTCAGTATTGTATAAGTACTAGTTACGTCTATAGCTGTATAATTCAGTAATACGTATGTACTATATATACTTTGCAAACATATAGCTATGAATATATACTTTGCAAGCATCTAGCTATGAATGATATACGTTGTGAACATCTAGCCATGAATATATACTTTGCAAGCATCTAGCTATGAATTATATACTTTGCGAACATCTAGCTATGAATATATACTTTGCAAGCATCTAGCTATGAATATATACTTTGCAAACATCTAGCTATGAATATATACTTTGCAAGCATCTAGCTATGAATATATACTTTGTAAACATCATAGCTACGAATATATACTTTGCAAACATCATAGCTATGAATATATACTTTGCAAACATCTAGCTATGAATATATACTTTGTAAACATCTAGCTATGAATTATATACTTTGCAAACATATAGCTATGAATATATACTTTGCAAACATCTATCTATGAATATATGCTTTGCAAACATCTAGCTATGAATATATAATTTGCAAGCATCTAGCTATCAATATATACTTTGCAAGAATCTAGCTACGAATATATACTTTGTAAACATCATAGCTACGAATATACACTTTACAAGCATCTAGCTATGAATATATACTTTGCAAACATCTAACTATGAATATATACTTTGCGAACATATAGCTATGAATTATATACTTTGCAAACAATTAGCTATGAATATATATTTTGCAAGCATCATAGCTATGAATATATACTTTGCAAGCATCTAGCTATGAATATATACTTTGCAAACATCATAGCTATGAATATATACTGTGCAAGCATCTAGCTATCAATATATACTTTGCAAGCATCTAGCTATGAATGTATACTTTGCAAACATCATAGCTATGAATATATACTTTGCAAGCATCTAGCTATCAATATATACTGTGCAAGTATATAGCTATGAATATATACTTCGCAAACATCTAGCTATGAATGTATACTTTGCAAACATCTAGTTATGAATATATACGTTGCAAGCATCTAGCTATGAATTATATACTTTGCAAACATCTAGCTATGAGTATATACTTTGCAAACATCTAGCTATGAATATATACTTTGCAAACATCTAGCTATGAATATATACTTTGCAAGCATCTAGCTATGAATATATACTTTGCAAACATCTAGCTATGAATATATACTTTGCAAACATCTAGCTATGAATATATATAACAACGTTCAATGTCATATTTAGTTACAATAGCCAACCAATAGCAGTCACTGTTACAGTGAACGTGCAGCTTTATTATTCTTCAGTATTGGACGCTGTAAGACTGCTGCGATATCGTATGCGATGGCAACCATTGGATGCTTGCTAGTTGGAGTTGTACAATACATAGATCTAAGTATTATAATTATATTCCATTATTCCATGTTTATTAGAATAATCCCAACTATACATGTACATATTTATAGCATGGTAATCGGGTGGTCTGTTATTTATGATAATCATGCAATGTACTTGCCAATCCGATTGCCACCTACGATATATCATAGTGATGTACAACAATCGTTACATCACCTCGATTTACACCCGATTTCACGTCATGTAAAACTGTACAACAAGCATTACACCTCCTTGATTTACACCCGATTTCACGTCATGTAAAACTGTACAACAATCGTTACATCACCTTGACATACACCCCGTTTCTCGTCACGAAAAACCATACCCCGACACTCACATCACGCCAATGTAGAGCAACTCTAATTTCACATAGCTAACAATGAAACTTTAGATATATTAAAGGACTTAGTTCATTTGTCAGATGTTATAGCTTATGGTAAGGCTCCCGATAGTGAGCGCATTTATTTAAAATTCTAAAACAGGTTCTTGGCGTTCGTCAACAGGCCACTAATACTGCAGTATTCGGTGAATTTGGTCGATTACACTGTTGTATGCGTAAACTAAGTATAATTAAATCAGATAATGAAAACATCTGATTCACAGACGGATCTGTAGTCCAGTGGTTAACACGCTGGACTGGTAATCCAGTGATCGCAGGTTCGATCCCCCGTCTGACCCTAATAAAATTAACAGTCTTTCAGATGGGACGTTAAACCGAGGTCTCGTGTCGGGGCGTTACACCGTGCACGTAAAAGAACCAGAGGAGGCTCTGGATTGGGTCTCTTTCTGTATCATTGCACTATCCTCCAAAATCTAAAATGACTAATCTCTTCAGGAGGCGTCGCTCATATGGGTAACCGATAGAGACGATAAATAAACGTTAAACACACACACAACACCTGACTCTATTGTGTATAAGATACTGCATGTATCTGATGATAGTACTAATTTAGTAAATAGTTGGTCTATAAAATTGATGTAAAGCGATTGTTGTCTGATTTGGGATTTCAATACCTTTGGAAACATGTTAACATCAGTATTTCTCAAATCAAAAACGTAATACAAATCAGAGGTCACAATTTGAAACAGTGATTTGCTGATATCAGCACAATTCCTAAACTTTGTAGTTTTAACAAGTTTAAAGGTGAAATGAGCATGGAAAACTATTTAAGAACCATTGTAGATGTCAAGATTATCTATATTTTGATGTTCGGGTCATATATTAGAAGAAGGAAGGTTTAGAAATATTGAAAGAAGCAAAGGAGTATGTATTAAATGTAATATGCGAGTTGTTGAGTCAGAATATCACTTTTTATTGATTTGTCCATTTTATTCCAGCATAAGATCGTTTAATTAAAAAAAGATAGTATGACAGGCCCTAATGTAGTTTGCAAATATTATGAAGTCAGCTCCGTCAGTGATAAATAATAAATAAAAGCTGGCTACATTTATATATTTTGATACAGTTAAAAGTGAAACTGTAATTATTCCTATGTAAATATTTCTTTAGCTCATTATTGTATAATAAGTAGTGGACTAGTATTACATTAGAATTAAATAATTAATAATTTATTTATTATCCATTAATATACAAGTACGAAGTTTTTTCTTTTACGTTTATTTATCGTCGCTAACGGTTGCCCATATGTAAGTAATTGCTGCACTGGCATAGTATTTGTAAACAACCGCCAATCATGTTTCTCGCGTTGAACATATCTAGTGTTTGCCAATACAAGTATATGACTTGACTTGACGTGTCCAAATTCCGTAATAAATGTGTGTACATTATCATGAGGCATTGACATAAACTAAATGTGTCTCTAATATAGATACTGTGCAAACAGATAGGTGCCATCTTGTATAATGCCAATCACGTTTGTATTTCAATAGATCCTAAACTCAGGGGCTCACTCACCAATGGTTTTGCCATGTTTGCTAGCGTTGGTATTGGTAGTGCTTGGGGACCCGTCCAGCTTATGACTCTAGAGTTGTACCCGACAGTGGTCAGGTAATACATTAGTACACGATTTGCATTTGTTTTGTAAGTATGCATTGTAAAACGATTTCTATTTACAATTGAAATGCTAACATGGCTCTGCAGTTCGTCTGTTTAATCAATGAAGGGAGTTACCGTGTTGAAATCTGCAATAAAACATTGTTTAGCGAGTGGCGTCCATCTTGGCGACATTTTACTAGCATTTGTGTAGTTTTGCGCACAATTGCGCAATCTATTTTTACGTTTATTTAACGTCGTTATACCGGTTGCCAATATGAACGACGGACAGTTTACCTAATATACCTTTCCTGCGCAGGTTCCGTAAGAAACTGCCACCAGCGTTATCATATAAATAGACACGGTATGAGCGGGTACGTACCCTAATGAATAACACCAACTGTTTATGTGCGCTTTTTATATATTTTGACCATGTTAGAATCGGAATATTAGTATTAACGTTATTTATAGTCGAATAATATATGGTGTTTCGTTATAAGTTTGCATCAATGCGAAGTGTGGTCCGCTGTGTGTTGTGTGCTTGTCATCTTCCGCCTTCAGCCTCCACCGCTGGATAGCCTAGTTCTAGGTGAAAAGGAAGCCGAGTGCGTAAGTCTTCCCTGCCGATGCATAGCCTCTCTCTCTCTCTATGCAAGCCCTCTGCAGTGCCTCCCCGTGGCACACACGGATACTGAGCACCTCGCGGTCTCAGGCTGAACTGCAAAGGTCTCGGAGGAAGTCTGACCCTAGACATATGGCATACCAGGCCCACCGGTGCGTGGACACGCCCTGCTGCCTATGAACAGACTCCCAGCTATGGGTAAATAGTCCCACTGCCTTGTGAGTTTGCTAGTGGTGGCAGAAGGCTAAGGGAGAATACGCCGACAGAAAATATGGAATGGAGCCCCACAGGCAGATTAGACCGTTACTGACTTCTTCTCTGGCAACTCCTGCAGTCAACCTGGTGCAGAACGTATTGGTCCTACCTTTCCTTCGGACCACATCAGATAAGACCGGGATAAGAGGTGGATTCTGCGAATTGGGCAACCCAGTATCTCTTCAGCGTGCCCAGGCTAGCACCCTGGGATGCCGAAGTTGTATCAAATATTAATAGGCTATGTACATTATCTATATATGGCGGCAGAGGCGGTCCAGGAATTGGCGTTATGGGGTGAGTTGGCAATGAGGGTCTGCACACTGGAGCATTGCGTTTGGTGTATTCTAGATGATTTTCAGTGTGTTTTGTTTGTGCCAAATAACAAATGAAATATCAATAATAATACATTATGATCGAAAGCATAATATATTATGCAATAATATATATATTTTTCTTTAATATAAATTTATTTCTTTGATATATATTTTTTTCTTTCATATAGATATATTTCTTTGATATAGATATTTTTCTTTGTAGAGTGAAAACAAATTGCCAAATAATAACATAATAATTTGTATACGCTCTGAGAGGGTATCGTAGCCAATCCTTGACCAATGGTCAAACTAGTATGCATTATTGTCTTTATTAATATTACATTTTGAATTTTTCAGAAATATTGGTTATGGCTTCTTAAATACGTTCGCCAGAATCGGGGCAGTGATTGGACCACCGCTTGCATATTTGGTATATACAATTATACCTGCATTATTGCGCATGCGTTTGTAGTCTTTTTTTATTAAGCTAACGGACTTCATTTATTCATTCATTTTTACAACTGTTTAGAAAAGTATTACTATAAACTGTTATGTATAAATAGTTTAGAAAAGTATTCCTATAAACTGTTATGTATAAATAGTTTAGAAAAGTATTCCTTTTCCTTCTCAAGATATCAATTTGTTTTGTTTTTTTGTCTGTTTTTGAAGTTTATTTATCGTTGCTACCGGGTGCCAATATGAGCAACGGGCAGTTTACCTAACAACACCTTTCCTGGGCAGGCTCCAGCGGTTAGCCAGTACTTGGTGCACCAACCTCCGTAAGAAACTGCAAACTGATTCATGTAAAGAGACAAGGTCTGGGCTGGGCTCGAATCCATGACAATCAGTGATGATACACAACATCCATTTGCGTTACTATGGTATCTACAAGAAGTAAGTTATACATGTTATGTGCTAGCCTGGGTTTCAATCTGACGAGGCAAAATATATCAACCCTGTTCCAAGGCTAGTTATACTAATGTTAGCGTCTTCCGTTTTACAGGACACGCGCGTGCCCGGTGTGATGTATTTCGTCTGCTGCGGAGTAAGTGTGTGTTGCGTAATAGCTACGCTTCATCTCTCCGAGACCAAAGGAGCCGCGCTGAATGACAAAATACTAAATGCAAAACACAATAAGTCTAATAATGTTGATACGCTGATATAATGTGTTTGTTATTGTTGTTGTTGGTGGTGGTTGTGGTTGTGTTGTCATCGTCGTAGTTATTGGTTTTGCTATTGTTGTTGTTTTTGTTGTTGTTATCGATGCTGCTGCTGCTGCTGCTGCTGCTGCTGCTGCTGCTGCTGCTGCTGCTGCTGCTGCTGCTGCTGCTGCTGCTGCTGCTGCTGCTGTCGCTGTTATTGTTGCTGCTGCTGCTGCTGCTGCTGCTGCTGCTGCTGCTGCTGCTGCTGCTGCTGCTGCTGCTGCTGCTGCTGCTGCTGCTGCGCTGCTGCTGCTGCTGCTGACTGCTGCTGCCTGCTGCTGCTGCTGCTGCTGCTGATACAAGATGATGATGATGAATGATGATTGCGGAGATGATGATGATGATGATGATGATGATGATGATGATGATGATGATGATGATGATGATGATGATGATGATGATGATGATGATGATGATGATGATGATGATGATGATGATGATGATGATGTTGATGGTGATGACGATGATGGTGATGATGGTGGTGATAATGCTACTGCTGTTGCTGTTGTTGTTAGGAGCTGCTGCTGTTGCTAGAATTATGATGTCAGCCACTTGTAGTGTGGAGAAATGCTTAAAGGAATGCTTAGTTGTAAGGTTGAAGCATTAAGTATGCATACGTGATTCTCCAAACGTTGTTGATATGCTAGGGGCAATAGTACCCACTACAACATTAGTGAGACAAGAATTAGATATTGAATATTTGTTGTTAGCATAACAAGAAATAATATTTGCATTTCTGTTATCTATGCAACTATAATAGTGTTTGTGGTTCGTTTGCGTACACGCTATGTGCCTAGCCTATGCCATTAATTCCTACTCATCTTCACTCTAAACTGTGGTTCATTCGACGACAAATAACGGAAAGACATTCCCATTCTAATATGATCCAATCATGATATTAACCAGTATATAATCAACACAATCTGGAAACAATATTAACTCAATATACCATCAAGGATCTGATTACTCTCAAAATGTTGAAATGGCAAATATATTTAATGAATTCTTTGTCAATGTTGCATCTAATATCAAAGATCCAGTCCCTGATCACTTAAACTTTGACTATATAAAAGATTGTATTAATGAACATGTACCTGTTGATGTAGTGTTTGAAATACCAGAAGTTACACAGAGTAATATCAGAAAGCAATTACTCGAAATTAATGTTTCTAAAGCTACTGGAATCGATAATATTGGACCAAAGCTGTTAAAACTTTCAGCTGATATCATTGTACAACATTTAACTGTTATAATAAATAAGAGTTTGCAAACATCAACTTTCCCTGAGGCTTGGAAATTTGCAAAAGTCAAACCATTATTCAAAAGTGGAAAAACCAATGACGTCAATAACTATAGACCTATTTCAATTTTACCATCTTTGTCGAAACTTTTTGAAAGACACGTGCATAAATCGCTGCAGACTTTTTTGGATCACTTCAATTTACTTCACAAAACACAAAGTGGTTTCAGAACTGGCCACTCAACTGAATCAGCTTTACTTTATATGATAGATAAATGGATTCGAGCACTGAATGAGGGAAAATTGATTGGAATTGTAATGGTCGATTTTCGAAAAGCTTTTGATCTTGTCGATCATACTGTTTTGTTAAAGAAATTATCATTATACAAATGTAGCAACAATACTTTGAAGCTTTTTCAATCATATCTTTGTGATAGAAAGCAAACTGTTTCTATAAATGACGTTTTATCTGAAAATAGAACTGTTAATTGTGGAGTCCCGCAGGGCTCAATATTAGGACCTCTTTTATTCTTACTTTTTATCAATGACTTACCACTAATGTTTTCAAATAAAATCACCGGTAGCGATTTATATGCAGATGATACTACATTATATGATATCCATAATAAGAAAGAAGTGTTAGAAACAAGATTACAACAAGCTTTGGAAGACTTGAAATACTGGTGTTTCCAAAATGGAATGAAGATTAATACAGACAAAACGAAAGTTCTATTTATGATGACAGCCCAGCGAAAATGTGCTTTCCCTAATCCTACACTCTCTCTTAAATATGAAAATATATTATTGAAAACCAGCAAATCAGAGAAGTTGCTTGGAGTACACATTCAGGATTCATTAAAATGGGACTCACATATCAAATATATTGTGAAAAAGATTTCAACTAACATTTGGCTATTAGGTAAAATACGGTATATTGTGAATCTGAACTACAGAATACTTTATTACAAGGCATATATCCAACCACATTTTGATTATTGTTGTATCATATGGGGAAACACCACACAACAAAATATCAACACATTATTAAGATTGCAGAGACGAGCTTGTAAATTCATTCTGGGCCAAGATTATATTTCTTTGCGTGAATCAATGTCTGAAATTAATATAATGACTTTTGACCAACGGATTATTTTTCAAAAAGCAGTAACAATGTACAAAATTATGAACAATCTTGTACCGAATTATTTGAATGAACATTTTCAATTAAGACATTGCAATTCAGTTACTTCAGATATGACATTGAGAAATGTTTCATATATGGATCTCTATATTCCAAGACCTAGATGTGAAATGTATAATAAATCATTAGAATACTCTGGTCCAAAGATATGGAATTGTCTACCATTTGAAATTAAGACGTCCAGATCTTTAAATATATTCAAGACAAAATGTAAAGTATGGATACAACGTTTTAATCGGTAGACACTAGACAGTTATATATATATAATGATTGTAAATCAATATGCTTATGTCGTTTTGTATTTCTATCAAAGTACCTGATTTATTTAGGCTGTTGTTTAAGTTACATTGTACAACATTATGCATGTATATTGTACGGCGTAACTATGTTATAATTATTGTGTATGTACATTTATTCTATAGTGTTAACAAATTGAAGAGGGCCCTAAGGAGGATTAGTTCAAAACTAATTAGGTCACCCTCTATAAATAAAGAAATATATCTATCTATCTATGTATCTGTGTTATTTTGTTCAATATTAATCAGAATTTAGTGTTTCATTGTAACACTTATAAAATTTAATTTTTGCGGGGGGAAATTCAACAGCCGTAATATACATTTTACTAGCTAGACTTGTTCTTTGTTGATAGGAATAAAACAAAAACAAGTTATGTTGGAATTTAAATTAACGTAACCACGGGTGTATGATAAATTATTGAAATTCTGCCTGAAATGGGTGAAATAAATTAATTGAATTGAATAGCTGATATATATTTCATTAAATTAACAAAATTAATTTCTCTCATCTTTCGATTTCAGCACATGGATAATTATAAATTGTTAATAGATGAACAACCGTAAGAACATGGCGTTAGACGGGGCGTTAGTTCACGTGTGTGTACACAATACTTGGGAGAGGATGTCGCTTGGTGCATTCTGGGGCATTTTTGATGTGTTTGTTTATGGGAATTCAAATATCACACATATGACGTACCAGTGGAAGTCGTGATAGCACAGTGGATGCGCGTTCGCTTCAGGTGCGAATGATCCGGAGTTCGAGCCCCGCTAGAGCCGTTACGATTGTGCCCTTGGGCAATGCATTTAAATGCCACGTTGCCTCTTCTCTCTCTCCCTCGTGGCGATGGATTCCATCAGGAATGAGGTATCGAGAGTGATTAGTATAAGTTGTAAGAACTTGTTTCGCAATCGAGCTAAGATAAATTTGTATTATCTAGTATATACCAGCTACATACGTAACGAGAACATTCTGCCAAATGTCAACGTAATATAGTATTACACATTTTGAGAGCGTACCGTAACCCGTACTAATTGACATAATTATTAGATGGAGGAAAGGAGTCAGTCCACATCCCCAGCCAGTCTGACGCCGATACGGTAATCAAAAGCAAATTGACGAATAAAAAAGAGTAATATCACATTTGTAAAACTATCGGTATATATTTTCTGAACCTGACGAGATTAAAGTTTGAAAAATGCAAAATGAGTCTATGTTATATATTCTTTGAAGGGACGTCTTTCCGTTGTACTTGGAAATCGCAGTGTTGGTTTAAACATATTTATTTTCTATCATGTACATGGTTATTTACAACAATTGAAATAAGGAATGGGACAGAAAGCTATACAGCGTATGGTTGTCCTCTTCTTCCAATCGCAGTGTTGTGAAGGTGTAACTTGTACGGTTTCGCTAGTCACTCGGTCGTTATTAGGGAGTTGGGCACACATTGGAAACGCTTGATAACACCCACGGCCAATATTTCTTACAGCAACAACCCCTCGGAACCCATACTGCCATCCACTTCCACGACGCGATCCAAATACCAGTCGTTGTACCGTCAGCGGGTATGTTAACGCTGAAGCACCTCATGGGCAAGTAGATGCGCCTAGTAAAATATATAATTACAAAGTCTATCAAAAGTGAAAAGACTAAAACGCAAATCCGTTGAGGACTTGCTATCATCTTATCTTACCGACCGTTATCAAGCAGTATGTATCGATGGAAAACTATCAAACTCAGTGCTCATGAATTTCAGTGTTCCACAGGGGTCTGTTTTAGGCCCGAAATTTTACACTATGTATACCAAGCCTGTAGGAGCCATATGTAAACACCATGGACTGAACCATCACTTTTATGCTGACGATTCCCAGCTTTACCTTTCATTCAAGCCAACCGTTCAAGCTTCACAAGCAGAGACACTACTTCGAGTGGGAAACTGTCTACAAGACATTGTTGCTTGGATGAATGCCAATATGTTAAAACTCAATACTGATAAAATTGAAATGATTATGTTTTCTAGTCAGCGAAATGTTCAACACATTGAAAACATAAATGTGAAAGTAGGAGACTCAAATACAGAACCATCAACATGTGTGAGAAATGTAGGTGCTTTCCTAGACTCAAGAATGGATATGGACAAACATGTAAATGCCGTGATAAAAATCATGTTATGCGCAGATCCGGCGGATTGGACACATTCGGCAGTATTTAACAACAGACGCCACGAAAACTCTCATAAACTCACTCGTTACATCCAGGCTCGACTACTGTAATTCACTTCTGTACGGCGTGCCAAAAAACACTTCCAATAAATTACAAACGCCCATTCTAAAAGAACTTCATTGGCTACCAGTTCAAGAAAGAATAAAGTATAAAATACTGACTCACACATATAAAGCATTGAATGGAGAAGCACCGATTTATATGAGAAACTTGCTTGAGGTTTATATACCAAGGAGAGACTTACGGTCTAAAAATGAAGCAGCTACTCTTGTGTTACCAAGAAGTCGAACTGTCACATACGGAGATAGAAGTTTCATGACTGCTGCCCCAAAACTTTGGAATTCTCTTCCATCAAATCTTAGAAGTGCAACAATATTGTGTTCTTTCAAAAAGGCTTTGAAGACACACCTTTTTAAATGTTCATATGGAACATAACTATCGAACTGTGTCTGTGCTCAATCAGGATTAAGACTGCAAATGAACACATTTTATTTAATTATTACCTATATTTTAATTGTTATAATTTTAGATCCGAATATTTTATAGCATATTTAGAATCCATTGTAATTGTGTTTGCTAATTTTGTCTTGTTTTATCTCATTGTATATGGAAGTTTTTATCAATATTTGTGATATTTAGACTGTAAAGCGCTTTTGAACGTTTTATTTTAAGATGAAAAGAGCGCTATATAAGTTTAGTATATAATAATAATAATAATAAAAAAAGTCAATCCATGATGAACATCAACGTCAATATGTAGTGAAAACATGATACTAAGATGTCGATCCGTAGCGGAAATACCACAATAGGACGTCATTCCGTAATGAACATATCAGATAAAAACGTCAATATATAGTGAAAACATGATACTAAGATGTCAATCCGTAGCGGAAATACCACAATAGGACGTCATTCCGTAATGAACATATCAGATAAAAACGTCAATATATAGTGAAAACATGATACTAAGATGTCATTCCGTAGCGGAAATACCACAATAGGACGTCATTCCGTAATGAACATATCAGATAAAAACGTCAATATGTAGTGAAAACATGATACTAAGATGTCAATCCGTAGAGGAAATACCACAATAGGACGTCATTCCGTAATGAAAATATCAGATAAAAACGTCAATATATAGTGAAAACATGATACTAAGATGTCAATCCGTAGAGGAAATACCACAGTAGGACGTCATTCCGTAATGAACATATCAGATAAAAACGTCAATATGTAGTGAAAACATGATACTAAGATGTCGATCCGTAGCGGAAATACCATAGTAGGACGTCATTCCGTAATGAACATATTAGATAAAAACGTCAATATGTAGTGAAAACATGATACTAAGGTGTCAATCCGTAGAGGAAATACCACAATAGGACGTCATTCCGTAATGAACATATCAGATAAAAACGTCAATATATAGTGAAAACATGATACTAAGGTGTCAATCCGTAGCGGAAATACCACAGTAGGACGTCATTCCGTAATGAACATATGAGATAAAAACGTCAATATGTTGTGAAGCGATCAGAATAAAACGTTAATTTCATAATGAAAACATTAAACTACTAAACAGTCAATACGTTGTGACGTTATAAGAATAAGGCGTCCATTCGTAAGGAACAAATCAGATAAAAATGTAAATCCGTAGTGAAAACACTAGACTAATTAAAATCATAAGACTAAAGCATCAATCAGTAATGAAACCATAAAGAAAAATACGTCAATACGTGTAATACATGTAAGGAATGAACAGTTTCCGGTAGAATAACCCCGGTCACCCCAGAGTTAGGCTCATACCTGTATTCCGGCATACATCGGTACCTCAAGTCCCATACAGTCCACGGGTAGTAGTTCACATTGCAATATTGGCTGTAAAACACAATCATAAATGGGTGATTCTATTTTTTCTTTAATTTTTATGTCCCCGCCGTTTTCGAGTCAAATAATGAGAAACTAGTTGTGATTTTCTTGAGAAGCTACATTGAATCTATCGAACTGGTCATATTATTGAGCAAAGACTATGAAACTGTCAAATAAAATAGACACGGATATAAATTATTTTGTGGTTTGTGTCATGTCCCTTTCAAATTAGCTATGTCCCGATGCTCAACATTGCATACGTTGTTTTAAAAACGGACATGAACACATAACTTTATACTGGCTTTTTGCATGAATATATTTATAAATGTGTTATGTTGTTGTAGTGTTAAGTTCCACCAACATTCAGAAGACATACCTTTGACAAAAAATTATCTTGAATATTGTCCCTGTAATTTATGTCATATCCGTAACCAAGTTACTATAACATGCATATTTCATATAGTGTCCGTATAATAAACCCAAGCCGTGACGTCATTTAAAGCTTAGCGTGCGATACATATAGTTAACTAAGAAGGCAACTTTCAACATGACATGGAAGACGAAGAATTTCAATGTAAGTACATGCTTTTGAATGCATACATTTAATCACAGTCATTTCCGTACCCATGTTTATACAGGAACCGAAGATTTTAGAGAAAAACTCCTTCTGTGGTTGTATGTCCGACCCGTTCCATTTTAAGTTTCCGATTACGCCATATTGAAACTGCCTATTGGGGCTCTATGAGGGGGAATTTACATTAAGAATGATCATTTCCGTAACTGTCAGTTCCGTAACCGTTTTTAATCTGATTTTGGTTACGGTAATGACTTGCCATGGTTACGGAAATGACTATATGGTGTTTTGGGGATGAAATATGTGTATATGTAAAATATGCACTGCTACATTGTATGTGGTGTTGCCGTTGGGTTTGGGTTCTAATTCTCGTTTGAGGTTGACTTTCTTCTGGATTTATAGTTTAATACAAATTAATAATAATAGCAGCAATAATATATCTACTTGCAATATACATATGTGTAATTCAGTAATCATTACCATACATGTAATAATAACCATCACCATTATCACTTTTTTTAATAATCATACGATCTTGATCAGCATGTTAGTTGGGTCTCTTGTGATCAAGTAAGTACATGTATATGTTGTACATGTGTAATGCTTAATGTATGGATGTACCTGATTTATACACCATATCATTTATTTCAGGGCAGAAAAGGGGACTAGACAACCTAGATATATACTTGGGCCATTTGTAGAGCCAGTTCAGCAATTTGCTTTTATCAGGAAGACATACATTTGCATGGGCTAACGCTGTGGTTGGACTCCTTGATAAGATACTACTTTGCAAAGATTTGGTATTACTAAGACGGAGACAGTTAGAACAATGGCACTCACAAATGCGGAGAAGCAGGCTCGGTGGCGACAAAGGCAACGAGAAAACGAAGCAAAACATAGTCAGTATAAACGCAAAGAAAGAGAACGTTATCAACAGAAAAAAGAAAGAGGTGTTATACTAACAGTTTCAGAGATGAATGAACGAGAAAAACGAAGAAAACGTAGATAGTGGAGAAAAGCGACCAAAGAAAAAAGGGCCCGAGAGAAACAAATTATAGGAGCCATTGATCACTCTTTAACGCCACCGACATCCCCAGAATTAGTGATGAACCGCCAGCAACAAGTAGCACGAAAGTTGGGAAGAAGAAAAGTACGTAAAGATAGGGCAAAAGCCTATAGATAGAGAAATATTCAAGCTTCGTGTAGCTTTAAAAAAAGAGGAGAGATTAAAAGAGAAGTATAAAAAGCGACGTACAAGACTAGAAAAAAAGCTGCCAAAGAGAGAAACTAAACCAGTGGAAGATATAGTGAAAAATCACGACTTAAGAAAGGCCATTGTCTTTTACGACATCATAGTAGAAAATGTGAAGAAGAGATATCACCGCACAAAGATTATTATTATTATAGTTCGGGTTTTGCGCCTGCCTCAGCACCATTTTGGGCTACATCGCCGGCGGGCAGTTTACCTAACAACACCTTTCCTGGGCAGGCTCCGGTGGTTAACCAGTACTTTGGTGCACCAACCTCCGTAAGAAACTGCCAACTTTTTCATATAAATGAAACACGGTCTGAGCGGGGCTCGAACCCGTGACCATCAGTGATGATAGGTTACAGTGGTATACAAGTCAGCGACCTTAACCACTCGACCACGGAGGCGGACTACTGCACAAAGAGTTACAGACATAGAACATTCATATCAAGTTTAATATGCAGATGTGACTTGATCAGAAGATACCGGTTGGGGCAATATGCAAAGAAGAAGTTCGGGTTCACGAACTATCAGTTGAAAACAGGCAATATTGGCAACCCGCTCAGCAGAAGGACAACGATTAAGTCGACTAGAATCAAGCAAGCAGTTACATAGTTCTTAGAAAGAGACGATAACTCCCGTCTAAAGGCAGACAAGAAAGCCACAATCACAAGGTACAGACAAAAGAAACAGATGCGTCTACTGACAGACGAAATGAAACACCTTCATGCAAAATACATATCAGAAGGGAGCAACAGAAAACTTACGTATCCTTTATTCTGCAAACTGCTGCCTTTTTGGATAAGAGCTCCAACATATAAAGACCGAGAAACTTGTCTATGCAAGCTCCATGAAAATTTGCAGTATAAACTTGAAAGAGCATATGTAGAAAACATGTATTCGTCGGGACGTATTGAGGACCTTGCAAAAACTATTACTTGTGACAGAAAGCTAGATGATACAAGTTGCATGTACAGGGAATGTCCGCAATGCAAGGAGAAGAAACTGCCTTTAAGAGAAAATGCACTAGAACTAGGAAAGCAAGTAGCATGGAAAATATGGCATACGATACCATTGAACTTGCATATACAATGTTCACGAATGGAATCTCTGACATTTATATTGTGATGCAAGTCAAGAGTGTATATGTGTATAAAAATAAAACGCTAATAATCTGGTTTCAGAGTCTGGAGTTGGTCTTAATTCTATATGTATGAAAATAATAGTCATTTCCGTAACCTGATGTCATTTCCATAACTCAATTTCATTTCCGTAACCAGCAATATTTTACAAGTTTATACAGTTATATTTCATCGTTTTCTTCTGAATATTCTTTAGAACAACTAAAAAATGTACATACTTTTAAATTAAGGTATATCTTATTGTCAATAACACTTTTATTATTGATGTGTGCCAGTGTAAGTATTGTAATAATACAAAAAAGCTAATTTCATCTTATAAATGAATGTAAAACGTTCTAGATTGCGGAAGAGCAAATAGTTGTGTTTATGTTAGGAAGAAATTAACGTCTACTTGCGTTTTAACCAAAAACTGATACATTTTATTTAAATCACAACTGAAAATGCTAGGAATTTAGTTCAGTTATGGAAATGACATTTTGTGTCAACAGGCTTGACGTTCGTAAGAAATTAATTACTATGACGGCCAATATCTCACTGCCGTCATTTAAATCAACGTAAGGAAGGTGGGAACTATTTATGGGAAGATTATTGAATAGAAATCATGAATTTACAAATTTTATTTTCAGTTTTTTGAAATTTTAAGAAAAAATAGAATCACCCAAATATGACCTTGATATTAGAATGGACATAATGTCGGCAAAATCTATTTATAGCATGACTATTATTCACACATTATTAAAACAATTAAAACAATAGATATTATAGTTGCAATTTATATCAATTCTATTAAATGTATTTGTTAGTTTATACAAATTTATTTTAGCTCGATTGCGAAGCAAGTTCTTACAACTTATATTAATCACTATTGAGACCTCATTCCTGATGAAATCCATCGTCCCGGTAGGAGAGAAGAGGCAACGTGGCATTTAAATGACTTGCTTAAGTACATAATCGTAACGGCTCCAGCAGGGCTCGAACTCCGGGCCTTTCGCACCTTAGGCGAACGCGCTTTCACGACTTTATTTGTTCATAATTATTATAATGGCAGCAATAACTAAGACCGTTGTCAGGGGCGTGTCTGTGTGGCTTTATTCAGGGTATTCACAAATCGAGGCGCATAATAGCCGAGTCAGGGCAGATCGGGGATGGGTGTTCCCCTGTTATGGTGGTTTGGATCCCCTCCACCAGACAATGTTGGAAACATAGAATGCAATTGGTCCACTCTGGTAATAGTCCGATATCAAATGAACATAGAGGATTTTATTTTATGGAATGATCAGCGACATTTGTATGTCAACGCCTAATACATATTTTGGTGATCACGAGATGAAATAAAATCCTATCTTACACTAATAAACACAAATCTTCTTTTTCTTTTATGATTTCCAATGACTTTGGCTATAATATGTGTTGTGTGTGTTTTACGTTTATTTATCGTCGCTACCGGTTGCCCATATGAGCGCCGCCTCCTGAAGAGATTAGTCATTTTAGATTTTAGAGGATAGTGCAATGATACAGACATAGACACATTCCAGAGTCTCTTCTGGTTATTTTACGTACACGATGTAAAGCACCGACACGAGACCTCGGTTTAACGTCTCATCTGAAAGACTGTTAATTTTATTAGGGTCAGACGGGGGATCGAACCTGCGATCCCTGGATTACCAGTCCAGCGTTTTACCACTGGGCTACAGATCCGTATGTAGATCTGTAATATGTGTTTTCAAAATTTATTCAATTTAAATGCCCTGTCTGGAGCCTCATTGTACTATATGACACAACCGCACAACCACTTATGTTAGTGTGAACGTCCGTAATAAGAATTAGTTCCTCTATAATTTTCAAGTTAGTTTCTGTTTGCTGTCAAAATTATAAACTACAGACAAAACAAATGTATTAGAATGTATTACTTTATAATTAACTATTCATTATTGTCAATAAAATCAGTAAAATACAAAAATACAGCCAACGGTGAAGGCATGTAAAACTAAAACAGTGACAGAGAGAGTGCCATCATTCACCGTTTCAAAGAGGTTTAAGGTGGGGTTTTCTTTCACTCATTTGGTAAGCGTAAAAGAAAATGCTTTCATTGAGTTGACTGTTGCTATTTCATAAATTCTAGATAGCCGTATGTGTGTTTTGGTGTATATTTTACAACTCTGAAACGCCCATGTATCACTATGAAAAATATGTAGATTAAACAATTAATTACTTTAACAAATATTACATGTCCAGAGCTATATTGCAGCAACAAAACGTTTCGATACATAGGTGAACGTGGGTGTTCTCTCCGTTTTGATCCCAGCCCGTCGTGTGACAATACCAGATTCTGTTTTGATAGTTTATATATTTGGATATAACGTTTCCTTATTGCTACATTAAAATTACAATAACGCGATGCTGTAAATATATGCGGACGTTTAGCAAAATCAAGTGCAAACATTTGCCACTGCTGTTAAGTATTCAATAGTTTCTCTACAATTTATATTTACTGAACACATAAACTCGCCATTACTATTCGCCAAGCATTTTGTACCATTTAAACGTACTCCAACATGGGAAGGGATTCATATAAACGTTAAGCTTGTTTCTCGACCCATATCGGTTCGAATGTATAAACTATTGTATTTATATATGTATATGTGTATTTGATCCGAATAAAATATTTTTAAACTAAATATAACATGCTATGCTTCCATGCAGTTATCGGATATTGTATAAGTCAGAGCATTCTGACTATGTTGGTTCCTACTTGCACCACGCGCCCTTGATCATGAGTGATTGGCGTCTATCGCTTCTGCCACCGCGACAGCCGTCTCGTATAGTACATCCCATATGTCTGGATCATGTCTCTGCTCCAACACCCCACCAGACACGAGTCCGAGTTGGCTTCTTTAGCGGCCTCCACTATAGTGGCACCAAATGAGTTAATGCAGGTTCAACATCCACCAGACTTATGTTGAACCTAAATTGGGTAATTGCAAGTTTGAATGACCCAGCCTTTGTATAGCCGTAATTCACCTTCAGATCACCCAGCACATCTACGATAGTCGGATAGAATCATATGTTTGGTTATTAATCTACACTAGTGAAGCGCCCTCATCAAAAATTATATTTGTTGGTGAACGATCAAGTATCTTTCAGTGAATATGCGTTCTGGGGGCCAACGTGTGCAGCTAAACATGCTCGTCTTGACATCTTCGGACCTTTAGACGACACTTCGGCCGTTATTTTCAAACTATCGTCGGCCTTGGATTAGGCATACAGTTTGCTAAAAATACAGCAATATGAAATAGAACATATGAAAGAAAAAAACCATATAGAACTCGCCTTTAATAATTTATATCACTTGCAATGTTTCGGATACTTACAACGCTTCGGATACTTACAATGGACATCTAGTTGCCCACACCCACCAGAAGCTGAAGCAGTAGGTGTATGTGATATCACCGTTAGAATATACTGTCTGAGTTCTCCAATACCAAAAATAACGCCGCATAAGATACCACAGATGCGGACATGTCGGCTGATAATTAGGAAACTCACTACAAGAAAAAGAGACAATATCGGCATCATCAAAAGAAACTGGTCTATCTACCGCCAAAGCTAGAACAAACACTGTATTCTAAGTACAGACATTGTGAAGTACATGTGTCGTCCATGGTCCAGTGGAAGAGTTTCGCATTTGGAATACTGTGGGTTTCGGGTTCTATCCTCTGTCCTCACTCTGCTTAATATTGGTTAGCCGCTTGAGTCAGCTAAGATTGCCCAAGAAAACATGTCTAAGGGTTTGAAATAAATGGGAAATAAACGGTACCTAGTATATAAGCAACACTATAGGCATAATCCATGGCTGTAACCAACAAATCTCACCGCTCATAACTATAGGCATAATCCATGGCTGTAACCAACAAATCTCACCGCTCAAAACTATAGGCATAATCCATGGCTGTAACCAACAAATCTCACCGCTCAAAACTATAGGCATAATCCATGGCTGTAACCAACAAATCTCACCGCTCAAACTACTAAGAAATCGTAACAACCCTGACCAATCTCGTTCAAAATCAAATAAATTAGCCCGACTTGTCACCTCTTTCATATATATACAGACGGATGTGTAGTACAGTGGTAACACGCTGGACTGGTAATCCAGGGATCGCATGTTCGATCCCCCGTCTGACCCTAATAAAATTAACAGTCTTTCAGATGGGACGTTAAACCGAGGTCTCGTGTCGGTGCTTTACACCGTGCACGTAAACCAACCAGAGGAGACTCTGGAATGTGTCTCTATCTGTATTATTGCACTATCCTCCAAAAATCTAAAATGACTAATCTCTTCAGGAGGCGGCGCTCATATGGGCAACCGGTAGCGACGATAAATAAACGTAAAACACACACCTCTTCAGTATGTGTCACGATTTAATTTGTTGTCGTTATACAACTGACAAACAATACATAAAATGTTCTGAAACATTTCGGATAATAGTTTAATTAGCCTAATAAGTTCCGCGAGATGGAGTGTGCGCACGTGTGTATGCGCTCGTGTATTTTAGATCCATATATATATACTGAGTCAAAAAAGAAACGATACCAAACTAAAAATGACGTAAAACGGATAAAACCATAGAAAGGTTTAATATATTATTACGTATCAGTACATAAGAATTTTCTTAATAAATGTTGAAATTATAGGCACATAAACACCAGGTATCGTTTCTTTTTTGACTCAGTATATATGTCCTTATCAATATGAAAATTCATAGCGTTTTCCAATAATAGTCAACGTTCAACGTTTGCATTATTATTCACATGTTTGTTTATTATACTGTCACCCCTATTTAAAGGGCCATTTCTGACTTATGAGACACCTCTTTTTTTTATGAGCATCAGTACTTTCCGAATCCTATGCCTGTATGCCAGGTGCCTTGCTGGTTAGTATTCGGTAGCCATTATTTAACTAGCTGGCGGCTCACCAACCGGCCATATCAGAACGAACCCCTGACGAGATTTGAACCTGACCGTGTAAGCATAATTTCCCGAACGATTAGTGTGCATGCGTGCGTGCGTGCGTGCGTGAGTGCGTGCGTGCGTGCGTGCGTGCGTGCGTGCGTGCGTGCGTGCGTGCGTGCGTGCGTGCGTGCGTGCGTGCGTGCGTGCGTGCGTGCGTGCGTGCGTGCGTGCGTGCGTGCGTGCGTGCGTGCGTGCGTGCGTGCGTGCGTGCGTGCGTGCGTGCGTGCGTGCGTGCGTGCGTGCGTGCGTGCGTGCGTGCGTGCGTGCGTGCGTGCGTGCGTGCGTGCGTGCGTGCGTGCGTGCGTGCGTGCGTGCGTGCGTGCGTGCGTGCGTGCGTGCGTGCGTGCGTGCGTGCGTGCGTGCGTGCGTGCGTGCGTGCGTGCGTGCGTGCGTGCGTGCGTGCGTGCGTGCGTGCGTGCGTGCGTGCGTGCGTGCGTGCGTGCGTGCGTGCGTGCGTGCGTGCGTGCGTGCGTGCGTGCGTGCGTGCGTGCGTGCGTGCTGCGTGCGTGCGTGCGTGCGTGCGTGCGTGCGTGCGTGCGTGCGTGCGTGCGTGCGTGCGTGCGTGCGTGCGTGCGTGCGTGCGTGCGTGCGTGCGTGCGTGCGTGCGTGCGTGCGTGCGTGCGTGCGTGCGTGCGTGCGTGCGTGCGTGCGTGCGTGCGTGCGTGCGTGCGTGCGTGCGTGCGTGCGTGCGTGCGTGCGTGCGTGCGTGCGTGCGTGCGTGCGTGCGTGCGTGCGTGCGTGCGTGCGTGCGTGCGTGCGTGCGTGCGTGCGTGCGTGCGTGCGTGCGTGCGTGCGTGCGTGCGTGCGTGCGTGCGTGCGTGCGTGCGTGCGTGCGTGCGTGCGTGCGTGCGTGCGTGCGTGCGTGCGTGCGAGTCTAGCTTCTCATAACATACATGTATATGTAATTATAATATGCTCATACAGCACATGCTTTCTTGTGTTGCATCCCCTGTATTATTGGTGGGTAAAGTAATATATACTTGCATGCTAAGTTTTGTTGTATCCCCAGGTTCACTATCTGCCATATCGGCTAGGATAGCCCTAGTGTCAGTCTTCAGATTGCTACTAGCTCCCCATGCCTTTTCTACAGCATCGCTAGAAGACAGAGAGACATATAGTTTTTTATTATCGAATCCTTCGTCTTTCTATTTCTCATTTTCGTCGTTACATTAACATTACCCACATATCTACATTAACATTACCCACATATCTACATTAACATTACCCACATATCTACATTAACATTACCCACATATCTACATTAACATTACCGACCTATCTACATTAACATTACCGACCTATCCACATTAACATTACCGACCTATCTACATTAACATTACCCACCTATCTACATTAACATTACCGACCTATCTACATTAACATTACCGACCTATCTACATTAACATTACCCACATATCTACATTAACATTACCGACCTATCTACATTAACATTACCGACCTATCCACATTAACATTACCCACATATCTACATTAACATTACCGACCTATCTACATTAACATTACCGACCTATCTACATTAACATTACCGACCTATCTACATTAACATTACCCACCTATCTACATTAACATTACCGACCTATCTACATTAACATTACCTACATTAACATTACCGACATATCTACATTAACATTACCGACCTATCTACATTAACATTACCGACCTATCTACATTAACATTACCGACCTATCTACATTAACATTACCGACCTATCTACATTAACATTACCCACCTATCTACATTAACATTACCGACCTATCTACATTAACATTACCGACCTATCTACATTACCGACCTATCTACATTAACATTACCGACCTATCTACATTAACATTACCTACAATAACATTACCGACTTATCTACATTAACATTACCGACCTATCTACATTAACATTACCGACCTATCTACATTAACATTACCGACCTATCTACATTAACATTACCGACCTATCTACATTAACATTACCGACCTATCTACATTAACATTACCGACCTATCTACATTAACATTACCGACCTATCTACATTAACATTACCGACCTATCTACATTAACATTACCGACCTATCTACATTAACATTACCGACCTATCTACATTAACATTACCGACCTATCTACATTAACATTACCGACCTATCTACATTAACATTACCGACCTATCTACATTAACATTACCGACCTATCTACATTAACATTACCGACCTATCTACATTAACATTACCGACCTATCTACATTAACATTACCGACCTATCTACATTAACATTACCGACCTATCTACATTAACATTACCGACCTATCTACATTAACATTACCGACCTATCTACATTAACATTACCGACCTATCTACATTAACATTACCGACCTATCTACATTAACATTACCGACCTATCTACATTAACATTACCGACATATCTACATTAACATTACCGACCTATCTACATTAACATTACCGACATATCTACATTAACATTACCGACATATCTACATTAACATTACCGACCTATCTACATTAACATTACCGACATATCTACATTAACATTACCGACATATCTACATTAACATTACCGACCTATCTACATTAACATTACCGACATATCTACATTAACATTACCGACATATCTACATTAACATTACCGACCTATCTACATTAACATTACCGACATATCTACATTAACATTACCGACATATCTACATTAACATTACCGACCTATCTACATTAACATTACCGACCTATCTACATTAACATTACCGACATATCTACATTAACATTACCGACATATCTACATTAACATTACCGACCTATCCACATTAACATAACCGACCTATCTACATTAACATTACCGACCTATCCACATTAACATTACCGACATATCTACATTAACATTACCGACCTATCCACATTAACATTACCGACCTATCCACATTAACATTACCGACCTATCTACATAACATTACCGACCTATCTACATTAACATTACCGACCTATCTACATTAACATTACCGACCTATCTACATTAACATTACCGACCTATCCACATTAACATTACCGACCTATCTACATTAACATTACCGACATATCTACATTAACATTACCGACCTATCTACATTAACATTACCGACCTATCTACATTAACATTACCGACCTATCTACAATAACATTACCGACCTATCCACATTAACATTACCGACCTATCTACATTAACATTACCGACCTATCTACATTAACATTACCGACCTATCTACAATAACATTACCGACCTATCCACATTAACATTACCGACCTATCTACATTAACATTACCCACCTATCCACATTAACATTACCGACCTATCCACATTAACATTACCGACCTATCTACAATAACATTACCGACCTATCTACATTAACATTACCGACATATCTACAATAACATTACCCACCTATCTACATTAACATTACCGACCTATCTACATTAGCATTACCCACCTATCTATATTAACATTACCCACCTATCTACATTAACATTACCAACATATCTACATTAACATTACCAACCTATCTACATTAACATTACCCACATATCTATATTAACATTACCAACCTATCTACATTAACATTACCCACATATCTACATTAACATTACCGACCTATCTACATTAACATTACCGACATATCTACATTAACATTACCGACCTATCTACATTAACATTACCGACATATCTACATTAACATTACCGACCTATCTACATTAACATTACCGACCTATCTACATTAACATTACCAACCTATCTACATTAACATTACCGACCTATCTACATTAACATTACCGACCTATCTACATTAACATTACCGACATATCTACATTAACATTACCGACCTATCTACATTAACATTACCGACCTATCTACATTAACATTACCGACATATCTACATTAACATTACCGACCTATCCACATTAACATAACCGACCTATCCACATTAACATTACCGACCTATCCACATTAACATTACCGACATATCCACATTAACATTACCGACCTGTCCACATTAACATTACCGACCTGTCCACATTAACATTACCGACCTATCCACATTAACATTACCGACCTATCCACATTAACATTACCGACCTATCCACATTAACATTACCGACATATCCACATTAACATTACCGACCTGTCCACATTAACATTACCGACCTATCTACATTAACATTACCGACCTATCCACATTAACATTACCGACCTATCCACATTAACATTACCGACCTGTCCACATTAACATTACCGACCTGTCCACATTAACATTACCGACCTGTCCATATTAACATTACCAACCTATCTACATTAACATTACCGACATTGCTAGACGTCGTAACTAACATATATACGGTTCACATACCCCGTCAACGTTCTTTCAATCCAGCTCGTGGCAGAACCCAGTGCAGATTGCTCGTTAACTGCAAAGTTTGATACAGGGCCCAACCGTTCACCATCTCCAAAATCAATAGCCTCAGTTACTGTTTCAGTTTCGTCCGGCAGCGGGCATTCATCTTGTGCACTAACACAGACCACGTGTACTAGAAGCAAGCCCAAACACGAGCAGACTATTACCCATATCTGTAATTAAACATGTACGAGAAACGTTGAATCTTCTACGGCAGATATATATATGGAGGTTTCCAGTCTCGCGGCTATATGTGTTAGTTCATACAATTTAGCTTAGCTCAATTTCGAAGCAAGGTTTTATAACATTATAGTAATCGCTCTCGACACCTCAGTCCTGGTTGAATCCAAGATCAGGGGGGAGAGAGAAGAGGCAATGTTGCATACAATCGTAACGGCTACAGCTGTATGCGGACTACGGGCCTATCACACCTAATGCATGCCCATAGTCAAGACCAAACCGGTGACAAACAAACCCCACTCAATTGACTGAACAGGTGAAAAACATACCCCTGTCCTAGACTGAAATGATGAAAAACATACCCCTATCCTACTCTGAAATAGTGAAAAACATACCCCTATCCTACTCTGAAATAGTGAAAAACATACCCATATCCTACTCTGAAATAGTGAAAAACATACCCATATCCTACTCTGAAATAGTGAAAAACATACCCATATCCTACTCTGAAATAGTGAAAAACATACCCATATCCTAAACTGAAATAGTGAAAAACATACCCCTATGCTCAACTGAAATAGTGAAAAACATACCCCTATGCTCAACTGAAATAGTGAAAAACATACCCCTATGCTCAACTGAAATAGTGAAAAACATACCCCTATGCTCAACTGAAATAGTGAAAAACATACCCATATCCTAAACTGAAATAGTGAAAAACTTACCCCTGTCCTAGACTGAAATGGTGAAAATCATACCCCTGTCCTAGACTGAAATGGTGACAAACATACCCCTGTCCTACTCTGAAATGGTGAAAAACTTACCCCTGTCCTAATCTCAAATGGTGACAAACATACCCCTGTCCTACTCTGAAATGGTGAAAAACTTACCCCTGTCCTACTCTGAAATGGTGAAAAACATACCCCTGTCCTAGACTGAAATGGTGAAAAACGTACCCCTATCCTACTCTGAAATGGTGAAAAACATACCCCTATCCTAGACTGAAATGGTGAAAAACGTACCCCTATCCTAAACTGAATTTACAAATATATTTCAATTGCATATAGAAAAGCTTATTTCAAATGTAATTTCATTAACAAATATATCTCTATTGCATATAGAAAAGCTTATTTCAAATGTAATTTCATCTACAAATATATCTCTATTGCATATAGAAAAGCTTATTTCAAATGTATTTTCATCTACAAATATATCTCTATTGCATATAGAAAAGCTTATTTCAAATGTAATTTCAATAACAAATATATCTCTATTGCATATAGAAAAGCTTATTTCAAATGTAATTTCAATAACAAATATATCTCTATTGCATATAGAAAAGCTTATTTCAAATGTATTTTCATCTACAAATATATCTCTATTGCATATAGAAAAGCTTATTTCAAATGTAATTTCAATAACAAATATATCTCTATTGCATATAGAAAAGCTTATTTCAAATGTATTTTCATCTACAAATATATCTCTATTGCATATAGAAAAGCTTATTTCAAATGTAATTTCATTAACAAATATATCTCTATTGCATATAGAAACGCTTATTTCAAATGTAATTTCAATAACAAATATATCTCTATTGCATATAGAAAAGCTTATTTCAAATGTAATTTCATTTACAAATATATCTCTATTGCATATAGAAAAGCTTATTTCAAATGTAATTTCATTAACAAATATATCTCTATTGCATATAGAAAAGCTTATTTCAAATGTATTTTCATCTACAAATATCTCTATTGCATATAGAAAAGCTTATTTCAAATGTAATTTCATTTACAAATATATCTCTATTGCATATAGAAAAGCTTATTTCAAATGTAATTTCATTAACAAATGTATCTCTATTGCATATAGAAACGCTTATTTCAAATGTAATTTCATTTACAAATATATCTCTATTGCATATAGAAAAGCTTATTTCAAATGTAATTTCATTTACAAATATACCTCTATTGCATATAGAAACGCTTATTTCAAATGCAATTTCATTTACAAATATATCTCTATTGCATATAGAAAAGCTTATTTCAAATGTAATTTCATTAACAAATATATCTCTATTGCATATAGAAACGCTTATTTCAAATGTAATTTCATTACAAATATACCTCTATTGCATATAGAAACGCTTATTTCAAATGCAATTTCATTTACAAATATATCTCTATTGCATATAGAAAAGCTTATTTCAAATGTAATTTCATTAACAAATATATCTCTATTGCATATAGAAAAGCTTATTTCAAATGTATTTTCATCTACAAATATATCTCTATTGCATATAGAAAAGCTTATTTCAAATGAATTTTCATCTACAAATATATCTCTATTGCATATAGAAAAGCTTATTTCAAATGTAATTTCATTTACAAATATATCTCTATTGCATATAGAAAAGCTTATTTCAAATGTATTTTCATCTACAAATATATCTCTCTTGCATATAGAAAAGCTTATTTCAAATGTAATTTCAATAACAAATATATCTCTATTGCATATAGAAATGCTTATTTCAAATGTATTTTCATCTACAAATATATCTCTATTGCATATAGAAAAGTTTATTTCAAATGTAATTTCATTAACAAATGTATCTCTATTGCATATAGAAATGCTTATTTCAAATGTAATTTCATTTACAAATATATCTCTATTGCATATAGAAAAGCTTATTGCAAATGTAATTTCATTTACAAATATACCTCTATTGCATATAGAAACGCTTATTTCAAATGCAATTTCATTTACAAATATATCTCTATTGCATATAGAAAAGCTTATTTCAAATGTAATTTCATTAACAAATATATCTAGTCCGCCTCCTTGGTCGAGTGGTTAAGGTCGCTGACTTGTATACCACTGTAACCTATCATCACTGATGGTCACGGGTTCGAGCCCCGCTCAGGCCGTGTCTCATTTATATGAAAAAGTTGGCAGTTTCTTACGGAGGTTGGTGCACCCAAGTACTGGTTAACCGCTGGAGCCTGCCCAGGAAAGGTGTTGTTAAGTAAACTGCCCGCCGGCGATATAGCCCAAAATGGTGCTGATGCGGGCGTAAAACCCGAAATATAACATAATATATAACATAACAAATATATCTCTATTGCATATAGAAACGCTTATTTCAAATGTAATTTCATTACAAATATACCTCTATTGCATATAGAAACGCTTATTTCAAATGCAATTTCATTTACAAATATATCTCTATTGCATATAGAAAAGCTTATTTCAAATGTAATTTCATTAACAAATATATCTCTATTGCATATAGAAAAGCTTATTTCAAATGTATTTTCATCTACAAATATATCTCTATTGCATATAGAAAAGCTTATTTCAAATGTAATTTCATTAACAAATATATCTCTATTGCATATAGAAAAGCTTATTTCAAATGTAATTTCAATAACAAATATATCTCTATTGCATATAGAAAAGCTTATTTCAAATGTAATTTCAATAACAAATATATCTCTATTGCATATAGAAAAGCTTATTTCAAATGTATTTTCATCTACAAATATATCTCTATTGCATATAGAAAAGCTTATTTCAAATGTAATTTCATTAACAAATATATCTCTATTGCATATAGAAACGCTTATTTCAAATGCAATTTCATTTACAAATATATCTCTATTGCATATAGAAAAGCTTATTTCAAATGTAATTTCAATAACAAATATACCTCTATTGCATATAGAAAAGCTTATTTCAAATGTATTTTCATCTACAAATATATCTCTATTGCATATAGAAAAGCTTATTTCAAATGTAATTTCATTAACAAATATATCTCTATTGCATATAGAAACGCTTATTTCAAATGCAATTTCATTTACAAATATATCTCTATTGCATATAGAAAAGCTTATTTCAAATGTAATTTCAATAACAAATATATCTCTATTGCATATAGAAAAGCTTATTTCAAATGTATTTTCATCTACAAATATATCTCTATTGCATATAGAAAAGCTTATTTCAAATGTAATTTCAATAACAAATATATCTCTATTGCATATAGAAAAGCTTATTTCAAATGTATTTTCATCTACAAATATATCTCTATTGCATATAGAAAAGCTTATTTCAAATGTAATTTCATTAACAAATATATCTCTATTGCATATAGAAACACTTACTTCAAATGTAATTTTATTTACAAATATATCTCTATTGCATATAGAAAAGCTTATTTTAAATGTAATTTCATTTACAAATATATCTCTATTGCATATAGAAACGCTTATTTCAAATGCAATTTCATTTACAAATATATCTCTATTGCATATAGAAAACCTTATTTCAAATGTAATTTCATTAACAAATATATCTCTATTGCATATAGAAACGCTTATTTCAAATGTAATTTCATTTACAAATATATCTCTATTGCATATAGAAACGCTTATTTCAAATGTATTTTCATCTACAAATATCTCTATTGCATATAGAAAAGCTTATTTCAAATGTAATTTCAATAACAAATATATCTCTATTGCATATAGAAAAGCTTATTTCAAATGTATTTTCATCTACACATATATCTCTATTGCATATAGAAAAGCTTATTTCAAATGTAATTTCATTAACAAATATATCTCTATTGCATATAGAAATACTTATTTCAAATGTAATTTCATTTACAAATATACCTCTATTGCATATAGAAACGCTTATTTCAAATGCAATTTCATTTACAAATATATCTCTATTGCATATGGAAAAGCTTATTTCAAATGTAATTTCATTAACAAATATATCTCTATTGCATATAGAAAAGCTTATTTCAAATGTAATTTCATTTACAAATATATCTCTATTGCATATAGAAAAGCTTATTTCAAATGTAATTTCATTAACAAATATATCTCTATTGCATATAGAAACGCTTATTTCAAATGCAATTTCATTTACAAATATATCTCTATTGCATATAGAAACGCTTATTTCAAATGTAATTTCATTTACAAATATACCTCTATTGCATATAGAAACGCTTATTTCAAATGTAATTTCATTAACAAATATATCTCTATTGCATATAGAAACGCTTATTTCAAATGTAATTTCATTTACAAATATACCTCTATTGCATATAGAAACGCTTATTTCAAATGTAATTTCATTAACAAATATATCTCTATTGCATATAGAAACGCTTATTTCAAATGTAATTTCATTTACAAATATACCTCTATTGCATATAGAAACGCTTATTTCAAATGCAATTTCATTTACAAATATATCTCTATTGCATATAGAAAAGCTTATTTCAAATGTTATTTCATTAACAAATATACCTCTATTGCATATAGAAACGCTTATTTCAAATGTAATTTCATTTACAAATATACCTCTATTGCATATAGAAACGCTTATTTCAAATGTAATTTCATTTACAAATATATCTCTATTGCATATAGAAAAGCTTATTTCAAATGTAATTTCATTAACAAATATATCTCTATTGCATATAGAAAAGCTTATTTCAAATGTAATTTCATTTACAAATATATCTCTATTGCATATAGAAAAGCTTATTTCAAATGTAATTTCATTTACAAATATATCTCTATTGCATATAGAAAAGCTTATTTCAAATGTAATTTCATTTACAAATATATCTCTATTGCATATAGAAAAGCTTATTTCAAATGTAATTTCATTAACAAATATATCTCTATTGCATATAGAAACGCTTATTTCAAATGTAATTTCATTTACAAATATACCTCTATTGCATATAGAAACGCTTATTTCAAATGTAATTTCATTTACAAATATATCTCTATTGCATATAGAAAAGCTTATTTCAAATGTAATTTCATTTACAAATATATCTCTATTGCATATAGAAAAGCTTATTTCAAATGTAATTTCATTTACAAATATATCTCTATTGCATATAGAAAAGCTTATTTCAAATGTAATTTCATTAACAAATATATCTCTATTGCATATAGAAACGCTTATTTCAAATGTAATTTCATTTACAAATATACCTCTATTGCATATAGAAACGCTTATTTCAAATGTAATTTCATTTACAAATATACCTCTATTGCATATAGAAACGCTTATTTCAAATGTAATTGCTTATTTCAAATGTAATTTCATACAAATATACCTCTATTGCATATAGAAACGCTTATTTCAAATGTAATTTCATTTACAAATATACCTCTATTGCATATAGAAACGCTTATTTCAAATGTAATTTCATTTACAAATATATACCTCTATTGCATATAGAAACGCTTATTTCAAATGTAATTTCATTTACAAATATATCTCTATTGCATATAGAAAAGCTTATTTCAAATGTAATTTCATTTACAAATATACCTCTATTGCATATAGAAACGCTTATTTCAAATGTAATTTCATTTACAAATATACCTCTATTGCATATAGAAACGCTTATTTCAAATGCAATTTCATTTACAAATATATCTCTATTGCATATAGAAAAGCTTATTTCAAATGTAATTTCAATAACAAATATATCTCTATTGCATATAGAAAAGCTTATTTCAAATGTAATTTCATTTACAAATATATCTCTATTGCATATAGAAACGCTTATTTCAAATGTAATTTCATTTACAAATATATCTCTATTGCATATAGAAAAGCTTATTTCAAATGTAATTTCATTTACAAATATATCTCTATTGCATATAGAAACGCTTATTTCAAATGTAATTTCATTTACAAATATATCTCTATTGCATATAGAAACGCTTATTTCAAATGTAATTTCATTTACAAATATACCTCTATTGCATATAGAAACGCTTATTTCAAATGTAATTTCATTTACAAATATACCTCTATTGCATATAGAAACGCTTATTTCAAATGTAATTTCATTTACAAATATATCTCTATTGCATATAGAAAAGCTTATTTCAAATGTAATTTCATTTACAAATATATCTCTATTGCATATAGAAAAGCTTATTTCAAATGTAATTTCATTAACAAATATATCTCTATTGCATATAGAAACGCTTATTTCAAATGTAATTTCATTTACAAATATATCTCTATTGCATATAGAAACGCTTATTTCAAATGTAATTTCATTTACAAATATACCTCTATTGCATATAGAAACGCTTATTTCAAATGTAATTTCATTTACAAATATATACCTCTATTGCATATAGAAAAGCTTATTTCAAATGTAATTTCATTTACAAATATATACCTCTATTGCATATAGAAACGCTTATTTCAAATGTAATTTCATTTACAAATATACCTCTATTGCATATAGAAACGCTTATTTCAAATGTAATTTCATTTACAAATATACCTCTATTGCATATAGAAACGCTTATTTCAAATGTAATTTCATTTACAAATATATACCTCTATTGCATATAGAAAAGCTTATTTCAAATGTAATTTCATTTACAAATATATACCTCTATTGCATATAGAAAAGCTTATTTCAAATGTAATTTCATTTACAAAATATACCTCTATTGCATATAGAAACGCTTATTTCAAATGTAATTTCATTTACAAATATACCTCTATTGCATATAGAAACGCTTATTTCAAATGTAATTTCATTTACAAATATACCTCTATTGCATATAGAAACGCTTATTTCAAATGTAATTTCATTTACAAATATATACCTCTATTGCATATAGAAACGCTTATTTCAAATGTAATTTCATTTACAAATATATCTCTATTGCATATAGAAAAGCTTATTTCAAATGTAATTTCATTTACAAATATATCTCTATTGCATATAGAAAAGCTTATTTCAAATGTAATTTCATTTACAAATATATCTCTATTGCATATAGAAAAGCTTATTTCAAATGTAATTTCATTTACAAATATATCTCTATTGCATATAGAAAAGCTTATTTCAAATGTAATTTCATTTACAAATATATCTCTATTGCATATAGAAACGCTTATTTCAAATGTAATTTCATTTACAAATATATCTCTATTGCATATAGAAAAGCTTATTTCAAATGTAATTTCATTTACAAATATATCTCTATTGCATATAGAAACGCTTATTTCAAATGTAATTTCATTTACAAATATATCTCTATTGCATATAGAAAAGCTTATTTCAAATGTAATTTCATTTACAAATATATCTCTATTGCATATAGAAACGCTTATTTCAAATGTAATTTCATTTTACAAATATATATCTCTATTGCATATAGAAAAGCTTATTTCAAATGTAATTTCATTAACAAATATATACCTCTATTGCATATAGAAACGCTTATTTCAAATGTAATTTCATTTACAAATATATCTCTATTGCATATAGAAAAGCTTATTTCAAATGTAATTTCATTTACAAATATATCTCTATTGCATATAGAAACGCTTATTTCAAATGTAATTTCATTTACAAATATATACCTCTATTGCATATAGAAACGCTTATTTCAAATGTAATTTCATTTACAAATATATATCTCTATTGCATATAGAAAAGCTTATTTCAAATGTAATTTCATTTACAAAAATATACCTCTATTGCATATAGAAACGCTTATTTCAAATGTAATTTCATTTACAAATATATCTCTATTGCATATAGAAACGCTTTTTATTCAAAATGCCCTTTCTTCTACAAAATTGCTATATTTCAAATACCATTAACTCTTTCAGCGCCGAATAAATTCAGAGCATGTGCGAACAACATAGATCCAGATCAGGATCTATGTTGTTTGCTATTTCGGACAGGTGCTTCAGCTCCACTGTCTGAAGAGCAATCAGCGTATAGCCTGATCAGACGGCATGTTCTGTTCTGTCCGATCGGGTTCTCTACTTTTTTACAAAGTCGCTTTTATGCGACATTGGCGGTGAAAGAGTTAAAAACGCTTGCATCCTAATTTCATTCTTCAACTTTGCTCAACTGTCTATATAGGAATACGTATTACATAACATGCCCTTTCTTTTCCAAATATATTTCAATATAACTATTGTATGCGTGTTTTACGTTTATTTATCGTCGCTACCGGTTACCCATATGAGCATTGAAGGATAGTGCAATGATACAGACATAGACCAAGTCCATAGTTTCCTCTGGTTCTTTTACGGGCACGGTGTAAAGCACCGACACGAGACCTCGGTTTAAAATCCCTATTGAAAGACTGTTAATTGTATTAGCGGCAGACCGGGGATCGAACCTGCGATCCCTGGATTACATATATATCCATATATTCAATAGAAATATATTTGGAGAAATATATGTGTAACGGAAATGGCATTTCCTATTTTCAAGTTGTCCTTTCTCCTTTCAATAAATTCATATGAGCCAAATTAATATAAATCATTAAAATTTCAATTGAAATCACATTCTGCTACTGAAACAAAATCATACATCATGTTTTAAATCGAGTATACTTACCTTTACTGCTACCATTTTCGTTTTTCTAAAAGCGCTCACAATATAACGATATCTGGACGAAAAGCATGCACTTTTTTTATATAAATACCAAACGTGTTGAAAGTAGTCCGGTGAATATTCTATCTAAATATAAATACTAATTTCAAAAGTTCATTTAATAACTGACATTGTCTTCTATTGGTGAATCATGCTCATTGGACATCATGAAGGTCTGCGCGATACGATCACTTCTTATTAGTGGTATGGTGTAAGGTATTAGGTAGGCGTGGTTTACGGACCACGTTAGATACGATCGGAATTAACGTTGTCGCAATTTGACACATGTTTGGCAGAACGTATTAATACACTACGCCAATACAGTTTTTCTTGTAGATTAAGACGAGTGCACATTGTGACCATACTAAAGAAATTATGAACGACATACTATATGTAAGTTAGAATTTAATTATATAATTAACATAAACAAGGCATATTATTATAACATGTTTGTGGAATTCTAACACTGCGCTTCATTAACCCTTTGCCTGCTGAGTAAATAAAATCACATTTGCAAACAACATAGATCCAGATCGATTATTTACTACCAACGTGTAGCGCAGCGTTTGATCAGGATCTATGTTTTTTGCTATTAAGCCAAATGTTTTAGCTTCATTTTCCGAATAGCAAACAGCATTGAGTTTCATCAGATGGCACGGTATGTGCAGCCTGCTCTGGATCTATGCTGTTCGCAAAAATGATTTTATCTGCCGCTAGCGTGCAATGGGTTAAACAGACAACCAAGAAACAATTTTTATCAGACATTAAATGTACGATTAATATTCATCGCATAGTACTGCCTTAATTTGACCTCTCTGGTTCAATTCAGCAATTTCATCAAGAACACATTTTAGATAGTTAAACGTCATTTTCAAATCTGAAAACATTGACATGAATAATCAGTTTGAACCATTCGTGTGTGTGTTTTACGTTTATTTATCGTCGCTAACGGTTGCCCATATGAGCGACGCCTCCTGAAGAGATTAGAAATTTTAGATTTTGAAGGATAGTGCAATGATACAGACAGAGACCCATTCCAGAGTTTCCTCTGGTTCTTTTACGTGCACGGCGTAAAGCACCGACACGAGACCTCGGTTTAACGTCCCATCTGAAAGACTGTTAATTGTATTAGGGTCAGACGGGGGATCGAACCTGCGATCCCTGGAGACTAATCTCTTCAGGAGGCGTCGCTCATATGGGCAACCGGTAGCGACGATAAATAAACGTAAAACACACACGCGTAGACCACATTGTCATATGGATAACTCCCTCACATAAAATAACTCGACACCCCCAGTGAGATATCGAACCTACTGCGGTGAGGGGCAAGTCACTTGAAGACAACGACCGTAACCACTCGGCAACAGATGCCACTCGACCACCGTGCTGACACAGTACATATACCAAGTATAAATATACCACACATGTACCACTTTTATGTTTGAAATTAATTCGCAACATTATGCATTTACAGCGGACTACGCTCTGCATCATTGCGTGTTTCCTTGGTTACACTGTGGCCAATCAGACAGATGTTTCTAACGTACGAAACAAACGCAGAGTAGACAGTCCATGTCTCGCACCCAAACTTGTATCGATCAGCCATAGTCTTGATGTAACATCCAACGGGCGCTTTCCACTGTAAGTTTAACTCCATTTTTGAACTCTGGCTCCGAGGTTTATAAAGTTTTTCTCAAATATCAATCTCATGGTATTGAGTTTCTGATCATATCATGTCATTTTGATAGAATTTAAAAAAGCTACAACTAACCCGAAACATAGTTTCTCTACCAATTCGGATATCTACCTGAATTGCGCATACACCATATCAGTTTCGGTGGAAATATTCTCCTTTTTGTTTGTTTATATTCGTCTGCTGGACCAGTCACGTGACAGTTGCATCAGGCTACCGATACACGAAACGGAATGCTATTGAACCATGCTTCGGCTCTGTCAGCGAAATTAGCCTAAAACTATATAAATATTTTAAATACGGATGTAAATTGACAAATACGCCGAGCATAGGAATACGCCGAGAACAGGTTCGACCACTCTACATATATAATTATATAATATTTTGTTTTATTTATTTTTATTTTTAATCTTGCTTACCCCATTTGTTTACTGGGCAGGTTTATTCCCCGGAACTACGGTCATTTTTCCATTGCAAAACGCGGAACTCGCGGATCCGTTCATAATTACTGAATCCAGTGATATATAATATTATTGTTAGAAGTGATATCATTTTGAAGGTATTGTAATTTGTTATTGGTTTGTTTGATATATAAAAATAAATTTTCAGGCGACATGAAGCTATAAATTGAATGAATTTAACTGTTTTGTGGAAGTCGTGATAGCGCGTTCGCTTCAGGCACGAAAGGCCCGGAATTCGAGCCCCGCTGGAGCCGTTACGATTGTGCCCTGAGGCATGGCATTTAAATTCCACGTTGCCTCTTCTCTCTCCCTCGTGGCGATGGATTCCATCAGGAATGAGGTCTTGAGAGTGATTAATATAAGTTGTAAGAGCTTGTTTCGCAATCGAGCTAAAAATAAATTTGTATAAATTGTTTTGTGGGGTTGACGAACACCGATAGTTCTACGTTTGGAAACTGCGGTACTCACAGAACACTTTATAATATCTACATGTAAGTCACCACATACATACATTTTTTTTAAAACTATTTATTTTACAACGATTGCGAAGCAAGTTTTAACAACTTATATTAATCACTCACTCTCGTTGGCTCGGTTGAAAGCGTATGTGTGGTAATTCATTCCTAAGCATACATACATGTGTATCATAGTCAATAAGAAGATCAATCTTTCGTTCAGTGTATGATCAGATTATATTTCACCAAAAAACATTGAACACATTATTATCACGAGTAGCGCTAGCCATGAGTTCTATGTCCATGAGTAAAATATATTAATAATTGTGGCTGTCCGATTAGCGCAGTGGTTAACGCGCTCGCCTCTCACCAATGCGACCCGGGTTCGATCCTCGGACAGAGAAGTATGTGAGATGATACGATGGTCGCCATATCGGACAGGTGGGTTTTCTCCGGGTGCTCCGGTTTCCTTCCACACGAATGACCACATATACGCTTTAATCCGAGCCAACGAGAGTGATTAATATAAGTTGTTAAAACTTGCTTAGCAATCATTGTAAAATACATAAAGTATAAAAAAAAAATATATAAATATAATTCATTCACTTAAATAAACAAATAGTCTTTTTATTTTAGGCTGAAATGTATTTTTTTTGTGAAGGAAAACGATACAACCGTGTGCTAAATGGTGGAAGAACGTTGTTTTTTGACAACCAAAGTAATCGACGTTATAAAAGCTATCATGGTGTCACTGACAGCTTGAGACCGAAAACGTTCGCGTTAACAATATTTGAAAAGTTTCCATGCACCCTGTCTCTGGGAGCAGGGTTGGCATAGACATACTAGGGGCGTGTTACGGTCCTGACTTGATATGTATCTTACTGGATAATATTGTGTATGAACAATGTTTTATAGGGAGAAGTGGGGTCACCAGAGGGCGAAGTCTTGGTCCCTAGGGCGACTATTTCGCCAAAATCGCCCTCTAAAATGAGCCCTGAAAAACGCTGTCTTAACAGGAGATGTGTGATAATATTACATGGCATTTTGTATTCTCATGTTGTAGGAAAAGCTACAAGAAATATTCGAAAAAGGCGACGAAAAAAGGAAAGACGAAGAAAAAGATGAAGGAGTTGCTACAACTCCTTAATGAAGAATCTAAGAGACTACAGAAGACTCTAGAGTAATATAATATATAAACATGTTTGTGATGATTACATTGTCCACTCCACTGACTGGGTTATTAACAATGGGTCTGTATCAACATGTATCAAATATATAATCATATGTTATTGACTATATATCAGGGCCGTAGCTAGGGGGTCGAAGCGGTCGGACGACCCCCCCCCATAATTCCCCGAGGTCCACTTTTTAATAATTACACATAATTAATTGTGTCTCAAAATATTTGGAGGTATATTATTATCAACATATATACATGTAGTCTATGCCCAAACATTATACCAGGCCCGTAGCTAGGGGATTGGAGCGGTCGGACGACCCCCCCCCCTCCCCCATAATTCCCCGAAGTCCACTTTTTAATAATTACACAATTTATCATGTTGTGTCTGACAATGTTTGGAGGTATATTATTATCAACATATATACATGTAGTCTATGCCCAAACATTATCATCAACACAAGTGGTGGTTTGGAGGTTTATGTCAATGTACAGGTAATTTCAACATACATGTATATGTCCGGACATTCTCAGACATTCTTTGACATATATGGTCTATGTTAAAATCAAATAATGATTCCGTATCATGTGCTCCGCCATTGCCCAGAATGCAGGAAATGGCGTTTCAGACCATCTAGATTTCAAAATTTTCTAGAGGATCCCCCTAACGGCCTTTGGGACCTGGGAGTCCTTTCAGCACAACAAAACAACCCTCCCATAAAAAGCAGGCTACGGGCCTGTATATACATGCTTATAGTTAAACATTATTACAACACAACAAAGGCACGTTATGTTGGGCAACCAATTCTAACAACATTACAACACAACAAAGGCAACTATGCTGGGCAACAAATTCTAACAACATTACAACACAACAAAGGCAAATATGTTGGACAACAACTGCTAACAACATTACAATAAGCCCCGTATTGAAAATTATTTAAAATTATATGATAATAATTCACACATTCGAACTTTAAGAAAATATCCTTAAGACGGGTAGTGCGTACGTCGGGGGGTCAAGACTCAACGGGTGTGTGTCATCTGTCCCTCACGTGCTGTGCCTACGGGCGCTGGGCGGGGGCAGGCCTATAAGAAACTCGAAACACTTACGCATAGCATATGAAAATCTTATGCATTGTCGCAAACTGCTTTTCCTAACAAGGAGGTTTTGTCGCGCCCGGGGGAGAGGGTTACATATATGTTGCTCCGTTGACGTTAAGCATACTCCGTCTGCTATACAATACTACTAATAATAAATACTTTATTTAACGAGAGAACTCATTTGAAAAATTAAGTCAATCTACCATGAGGCCCTCAACCAATTAAAACATGAAATAGCATAATGAAACATGTAAACAATGTGCCATAAAATAACAATGAAATAGCATATATCTTATGCTAGCAGTAGTTGGATTTAACCCTTTCAACACTACATGCCTCTAAATAGACGTGTCTATCTCGTGACGAGCCGTCTAATCAGGATCTGCACTTTTTGCCAGTAATATTACTATTTTTAGACAATATTACCCATTTTGATGGGTTAATATCATGCACCAGTCCATGTCAGTTACTTGGTGTTGAATGGGTTAATATCATGCACCAGTCCATGTCAGTTACTTGGTGTTGAATGGGTTAATATCATGCACCAGTCCATGTCGTTACTTGGTGCTGAATGGGTTAATATCATGCACCAGTCCGTGTCAGTTACTTGGTGTTGAATGGGTTAATATCATGCACCAGTCCATGTCAGTTACTTGGTGTTGATTGGGTCAATATCCTGCACCAGTCCATGTCAGTTACTTGGTGCTGAATGGGTTAATATCATGCACCAGTCCATGTCAGTTACTTGGTGCTGAATGGGTTAATACCATGCACCAGTCCATGTCAGTTACTTGGTGCTGAATGGGTTAATATCATGCACCAGTCCATGTCAGTTACTTGGTGTTGAATGGGTTAATATCATGCACCAGTCCATGTCAGTTACTTGGTGCTGAATGGGTTAATACCATGCACCAGTCCATGTCAGTTACTTGGTGCTGAATGGGTTAATATCATGCACCAGTCCATGTCAGTTACTTGGTGTTGAATGGGTTAATATCATGCACCAGTCCATGTCAGTTACTTGGTGCTGAATGGGTTAATATCATGCACCAGTCCATGTCAGTTACTTGGTGTTGAATGGGTTAATATCATGCACCAGTCCATGTCAGTTACTTGGTGTTGAATGGGTTAATATCATGCACCAGTCCATGTCAGTTACTTGGTGCTGAATGGGTTAATATCATGCACCAGTCCATGTCAGTTACTTGGTGTTGAATGGGTTAATATCATGCACCAGTCCATGTCAGTTACTTGGTGTTGAATGGGTTAATATCATGCACCAGTCCATGTCAGTTACTTGGTGTTGAATGGGTTAATATCATGCACCAGTCCATGTCAGTTACTTGGTGTTGAATGGGTTAATATCATGCACCAGTCCATGTCAGTTACTTGGTGTTGAATGGGTTAATATCATGCACCAGTCCATGTCAGTTACTTGGTGTTGAATGGGTTAATATCATGCACCAGTCCATGTCAGTTACTTGGTGTTGAATGGGTTAATATCATGCACCAGTCCATGTCAGTTACTTGGTGTTGAATGGGTTAATATCATGCACCAGTCCATGTCAGTTACTTGGTGTTGAATGGGTTAATATCATGCACCAGTCCATGTCAGTTACTTGGTGTTGAATGGGTTAATATCATGCACCAGTCCATGTCAGTTACTTGGTGTTGAATGGGTTAATATCATGCACCAGTCCATGTCAGTTACTTGGTGTTGAATGGGTTAATATCATGCACCAGTCCATGTCAGTTACTTGGTGTTGAATGGGTTAATATCATGCACCAGTCCATGTCAGTTACTTGGTGTTGAATGGGTTAATATCATGCACCAGTCCATGTCAGTTACTTGGTGTTGAATGGGTTAATATCATGCACCAGTCCATGTCAGTTACTTGGTGTTGAATGGGTTAATATCATGCACCAGTCCATGTCAGTTACTTGGTGTTGAATGGGTTAATATCATGCACCAGTCCATGTCAGTTACTTGGTGTTGAATGGGTTAATATCATGCACCAGTCCATGTCAGTTACTTGGTGTTGAATGGGTTAATATCATGCACCAGTCCATGTCAGTTACTTGGTGTTGAATGGGTTAATATCATGCACCAGTCCATGTCAGTTACTTGGTGTTGAATGGGTTAATATCATGCACCAGTCCATGTCAGTTACTTGGTGTTGAATGGGTTAATATCATGCACCAGTCCATGTCAGTTACTTGGTGTTGAATGGGTTAATATCATGCACCAGTCCATGTCAGTTACTTGGTGTTGAATGGGTTAATATCATGCACCAGTCCATGTCAGTTACTTGGTGTTGAATGGGTTAATATCATGCACCAGTCCATGTCAGTTACTTGGTGTTGAATGGGTTAATATCATGCACCAGTCCATGTCAGTTACTTGGTGTTGAATGGGTTAATATCATGCACCAGTCCATGTCAGTTACTTGGTGTTGAATGGGTTAATATCATGCACCAGTCCATGTCAGTTACTTGGTGCTGAATGGGTTAATATCATGCACCAGTCCATGTCAGTTACTTGGTGTTGAATGGGTTAATATCATGCACCAGTCCATGTCAGTTACTTGGTGTTGAATGGGTTAATATCATGCACCAGTCCATGTCAGTTACTTGGTGGTGAATGGGTTAATATCATGCACCAGTCCATGTCAGTTACTTGGTGTTGAATGGGTTAATATCATGCACCAGTCCATGTCAGTTACTTGGTGCTGAATGGGTTAATATCATGCACCAGTCCATGTCAGTTACTTGGGTTGAATGGGTTAATATCATGCACCAGTCCATGTCAGTTACTTGGTGTTGAATGGGTTAATATCATGCACCAGTCCATGTCAGTTACTTGGTGTTGAATGGGTTAATATCATGCACCAGTCCATGTCAGTTACTTGGTGTTGAATGGGTTAATATCATGCACCAGTCCATGTCAGTTACTTGGTGTTGAATGGGTTAATATCATGCACCAGTCCATGTCGTTACGGTGAGTAACATGCACCGCCATGCAGACGGGTGAAGTATCACACAGCCAAGTTACGGTGTGAATGGGTTAATATCATGCACCAGTCCATGTCAGTTACTTGGTGTTGAATGGGTTAATATCATGCACCAGTCCATGTCAGTTACTTGGTGTTGAATGGGTTAATATCATGCACCAGTCCATGTCAGTTACTTGGGTTGAATGGGTTAATATCATGCACCAGTCCATGTCAGTTACTTGGTGTTGAATGGGTTATATCATGCACCAGTCCATGTCAGTTACTTGGTGTTGAATGGGTTAATATCATGCACCAGTCCATGTCAGTTACTTGGTGTTGAATGGGTTAATATCATGCACCAGTCCATGTCAGTTACTTGGTGCTGAATGGGTTAATTGGGTTAATGCATAGACATACATTTGTATATCTACAATCAACATAATATCTACCGCCAACTCTAATTGGCGATATTGAATAATAATTAAAATGTGTTGACATATAATTATATATTATATAAATAGTGTTTACTTATGATATACATTTAAATAGATCGTAAATTTGTCACGATTTTAATAAATAGTGTTTACTTATGATATACATTTAAATAGTCACGATTTTAATTACTTGTACTGTCTTTAGGGGGGAGCATGTCGGATTGCTTGGTATGCCCAGCGGCACATGTAGTATTTAATTGAAGTCGGTTAATATCCTTTATACTGCCTTATCACCTTAGGAGTATATGCTTGCAGTGCACACTTGTAATGTATTTTTTCCCCACATATTCTTAAAATACCTTGGGTGCGTAATGTTTTGCAAGTAAGATGAAAATAATGTTAATATGCAAATTGATCGTAGTATTAACTTTTGTAAAGTTTAACAAACACCAATGCTAATTTTGAAATAGTCCGCCTCCGTGGTTACGGTCGTTGACTTGTAACTGTAACCATACTAACATATCATCACTGATGGTGACGTCACGGGTTCCATTATGTTTAATTATACTCACCACCGCATAAATGCATTCGGGAGGTGACGGGTTAGAGCCCCGCGTGTATATTTATATGAAACAGTTGGCAGTTTCTTATGGAGATGGGAGGGGGTGACAAGTACTGGTTAACCAGCGGAGCCTGCCCAGGAAAGGTATTGTTAGGTAAGCTGCCTGTCGGCGATATAGCCCAAAATGATACTGATAAAGGCGTAAAACCCAAGCAAACAACCAGTCATAATTTTGAAATAAATAACCATTAAGGGAGATAATTACAAAAATAATAATTTGACAATATCCTGTTCATTTGCGGGACTATTTTCAAAATCTTGTTTAAAATCTGATTACATAATCACCAAGCCGTTCCAGAAACATTGGGAAAGGGGCGTATAATTCATCAAATAAATCTGCGTTTGCGAAATAACCTTATAAAGTCATATAATCTACGTTTTTAAGGAAAATATGGTAGAGTCATAATAAAGTTACTTCCCTTTTTATTCAAAACGACATTTGTAAATATAGGAAAACAATAAGGGCACTACAAATTTCGAGTTGACCAGTGTGTGGGTATCCCTGTATCATGTAGGTTTGTATAACAGTAGTCCTATATATCAGACCTCTACATAAATTTGCTATGTTCTGTTAATTTGAAAAATTCCTCGTTGCGATGGATTCCACCAGGAATGAGGTCTCGAGAGTGATTAATATAAGTTGAAATAACTTGTTTCGCAATCGAGCTAAAATAAATTTGTATAAAATTTGAAAAATGCTTTGATATATAATAGTAAAATGTTGGACTAGTATGACAGGTGCACGTGTATTTCGAGTTAACATTATTTCAGTTATATAAGTTATAACTTAAGAGTATTCCTGTATCATGTAGGTTTGTATGACAAGTGCACGTGTATTTCGAGTTAACATTATTTCAGTTATATAAGTTATAACTTATAGTATTCCTGTATCATGTAGGTTTGTATGACAAGTGCACGTGTATTTCGAGTTAACATTATTTCAGTTATATAGTGTGAGAGTATTCCTGTATCATGTAGGCTTGTATGACAGGTGCACGTGTATTTCGAGTTAACATTATTTCAGGTATATAACTTGAGAGTATTCCAGTATCATGTAGGTTTGTATGACAGGTGCACGTGTATTTCGCGCAAATAAATGGTGTTCGTCGTATATAATGGTGCTGCTAAAATAACAATTGGTGTAGGATAAAAATTATAACATTGTACTGTGAATACAGGGTTCGTAATACTATTAACAGTCGTACAGATTGGACTATAAACCAATTGTGTGTGTTTTACGTTTATTTATCGTCGCTACCGGTTACCCATATGAGCGACGCCTCCTGAAGAGATTAGTCATTTTAGATTTTAGAGGATAGTGCAATGATACAGAAAGAGACCCATTACAGATTCTCATCTGGTTCTTTTACGTGCACGGTGTAAAGCACCGACAGGAGACCTCGGTTTAACGTCCCATCTGAAAGACTGTTAATTTTATTATGGTCAGACGAGGGATCGAACCTGCGACGGGGGACTATAAACCAAGATTGCTGTAAAATAATTGGAGTCCTTTTTATCTTGCTCTAGCCTCTGGACAAAAAGAAATGGCTACTAAGCTTCTGGGGGTGTAACGCCGATTAACCCATTCAACATCAAGTAACTGGCATGGACTGGTCCATGATATTTGTAGATTATAAATTAATAAGCAAATTACATTTGGACCAGTTCAAAATGGGTAATTTTGTCTAAAAATAGTAATATTACTGGCAAAAGGTGCAGATCGTCTGGATATACAATTTTTGTAAGCCTATTTAGAGGTATGTACAGACGTATCTGTAGTCCAGTGGTAACACGCTGGACTGGTAACCCAGGGATCGCAGATTCAATCCCCTGTCTCACCCTAATAAAATGAACATTCTTTCAGATGGGACGTTAAAACGATGTCTCGTGTCGGTGCTGTACACCGTGCACGTAAAAGAACCAGAGGAGACTCTGTAATGTGTCTCTGTCTGTATCATTCCACTATCCTCCATAATCTAAAATGACTAATCTCTTCAGTAGGCGTTGCTCATATAGGCAACCGGTAGTGACGATAAATAAGCGTAAAAAACACACACAAACAACATAGATCCAGATCAGCCGTGGCGTAACTCCACATCAAGCCAAGTGTTTGAGCTCCACTATCTGAATTGCAAACAACATAGAGTCTGATCAGACTGTTCGTTCTGTGCCATCTGATCTGGCTCTATACTGTTTGCAACAGACAGTTTAGTTGTGATTAGCATCTTATGGTTTTAACATTTATTTTACAGTGCGGACAGTTCCTATGACTACTATCCCGCATGTCGGTACAAGTCAATGTGCATACCAGTAAGAACCATCGTCAACAATTTGCAGGTCGTTGGTACCAAGTGTTGGACTATACAACCGGTGGTATGGACTTCCTGTGGTGATAATAGGTAACATACAACTAATGCCACAATCTTCTAACTGAATGGTGGGTAGTTTTGCTATAATAGCCGTTTAATTATGGAAGTTGTGACAACGCAGTAGATGCGCTTTCGCTTCAGGTGCAAACGGTCCGGAGTTCGAGCCCCGCTGGAGTTGTTACGATTGTGCCCTTAGGCAAGGCATTTAAATTCCATGTTGTCTCTTCTCTCTCCCTCATGGCGATGGATGTCCATCATGAATAAGGTCTCGTGCATTAACTAGCTATCTGCACTGTGCATTAACTACATATCCACATTGTGCATTAACTAGATACCTGCACTGTGTATTAACTAGATACCTGCACTGTGTATTAACTAGATACCCGCACTGTCAGGCGCATAGCTAGGCCTAAATATGGATTACGCACCATTCTAGGTGGAGACTGTTCCCGCTATATGGTCTCAGGTGACTATTGCATACTATGCACATCAGCTCCAATCAATATATGTTGGCATTTCGACCATGTCTGCTTTCTTGTGAATGACCAATGTATGTAGCCTGGGAACAGGCGTCGATATATTTTGCCGGGTCAGTCAAATAAATATATTTTAACACTGAGACTATTAATTGGGCCGTATTGAGTTTCTGATCATGTCATTATACCAGAAGTTTAAAGTGAAAAATCGACAGACTGGCACCCAGGCTACAATGTCTGTGTCGCCCGTACGACCCAGTTGTTATTACATTTTTCGCATTAATATCATTTTCATTTTCAGGAACTGTTAAACTAAATCTTACGCACGTGCGTACATGCGTAAGCCTAGCTACGTGCCTGACTGTGCATTAACTAGATACATGTGATGTGCATTAACTAGATACCCGCACTGTACATTAACTATATACCTGTGCTGTGCATTAACTAGATACCTGCACTGTGCATTAACTATATACCTGTGCTGTGTATTAACTAGATACCCACACTGTGCATTAACTAGATACATGTGCTGTGCATTAACTAGATACCTGCACTGTGCATTAACTAGATACATGCACTGTGCATTAACTAGATACCTGCACTGTGCATTAACTAGATACCCGCACTGTGCATTAACTAGATACCCGTACTGTGCATTAACTAGATACATGCACTGTGCATTAACTAGATACCAGCACTGCACATTAACTATATACCTGTGCTGTGCATTAACTAAATACCTGCACTGTGCATTAACTAGATACCCGCACTGTGCATTAACTAGATACATGTGCTGTGCATTAACTAGATACCTGTGATGTGCATTACCTAGATACCTGTGATGTACATTAACTAGATACCCACCATGTACATTAACTAGATACCCACCATGTACATTAACTAGATACCCACCATGTACATTAACTAGATACCCACCATGTACATTAACTAGATATATGTACTGTACATTAACCAGATATATGTACTCGCACTGTACATTAACTAGATACCCACCATGTACATTAACTAGATACCCACCATGTACATTAACTAGATATATGTACTCGCACTGTACATTAACTAGATACCCATCATGTACATTAACTAGATATATGTACTCTCACTGTACATTAACTAGATACCCATCATGTACATTAACTAGATACCCACCATGTACATTAACTAGATACCCACCATGTACATTAACTAGATACCCACCATGTACATTAACTAGATACCCACCATGTACATTAACTAGATACCCACCATGTACATTAACTAGATACCCACCATGTACATTAACTAGATACCCACCATGTACATTAACTAGATACCCACCGTGTACATTAACTAGATACCCACCATGTACATTAACTAGATACCCACCATGTACATTAACTAGATACCCACCATGTACATTAACTAGATACCCACCATGTACATTAACTAGATACCCATCATGTACATTAACTACATATATGTACTTGCACTGTACATTAACTACATATATGTACTTGCACTGTACATTAACTACATATGTGTACTTGCACTGTACATTAACCAAATATATGTACTTGCACTGTACATTAACTACATATATGTACTTGCACTGTACATTAACTACATATATGTACTTGCACTGTACATTAACTAGATACCCATCATGTACATTAACTAGATAGATGTACTCGCACTGTACATTACCTAGATACGCGCATGGTTCATTAACCAGATATCCGTACTGTGCATTAAATAGATATTCGCACTGTGCATTAACTAGACACCCGCACCAGCAATGTTAACATGTATTTACCTTGCAGTCTGGCAGAAAATTTCTCATGTGTGGATCCGTCTGGTATACTCGGCATTGGATTCACGTGCTTGCCGGATTATTATTCCGCGATGGTATGGGTATTTTGCGGCTCGAACAGTATTAAGACCATGTTAGTGTATATACCATACAAGTGTACAGGTATGTAATTTGCATGAACTTTTTTAAGACAAAACAGTTGTATTTGAACGTATGTTTTTAAGACAAAACAGTTGCATTTAAACTTGTTTTGCGATCGAGCTAAAAAGCATGTGTATAAAAAATGTTTTTAAATACGTGTATGTATTGATCATAAAACACAAAACATCAGTTCCAAGGTCCGTATCATTGCAGATGATACTGCAGTATATCTATCACTGACATCTGCAAATGAATCGGTCACACTCCAAAACGATCTTAAGAGATTAGAAGAGTGGGAGTTGGAGTGGGACATGGAATTTAACCCCTCCAAATGTCAAGTTATCCACGTCACCAGAAGGAAACATCCTATTCCCAGCAAATATAAACTCCATGGAGTCCTACTTGAGTCGGTCACCTCAGCCAAATACCTTGGCGTGGATATCTCAAATAACCTGTCGTGGGACACTCACATAAAAAGGTCAACAAAGAAAGCAAACCAAACATTAGGATTTCTACGTAGAAACCTCCAGGTCAAATCTGAACACCTTAAGTCCATGGCTTACCAGACACTAGTGAGACCCCAGCTTGAATATGGCTCCGAGATCTGGTCGCCCCATACCCAAACATTGATAGACCAAATTGAAGGTGTCCAGCGAAGAGCAGCGCGTTGGATAAAGGCTGACTTCTATCGTACCTCTAGTGTTACAGACATGCTACATTCCCTGAATCTACGCAGACTAGATCAACGGCGTATTGACAATAGGTTATCCCTTATGTATAAAATTCATAATGATCTTGTTGCTATTCCCATTGAAAATTACCTAGTTCCCCTCTCCCGTCCGGCTCGCCATTGCCATTCCTTAAGCTATAGGTTAATTACAGTAACTACAGACTACTACAAGTTTTCCTTTTTTCCAAGAACAATCTACCATTGGAACCACCTCCCTCCTGACATTGTCCATCTCCCTACCATAGAGCAATTCAATACGGCAGTTTGCCATATTGAACATGCCAGTCCCTAGTTGTTCTGCGCAGCTGTTTTAAACTTTTACCACAACTTACTTTCATTACCTTCTTAAATTATACTTTTAACTACTCATACTTTTAACTTCTTTGCGGTTTTTGATGCGCAACATGTCTACGTCCCCGCGAGGGGTTCGACATTAGCGGACGATAGATAGATCGATCATAACCGGAACAATAATATATAATTTTACAAGTCTATCTATTTCAGTTTCAAAGTACCGCTGTGCATCTGTGTGAGGCCCGTTTCTGACTATTCAGCACACTGCGACCCAACAAAATGTGTTCGAGTATCTATGCTGTTGTAATGTGAAATAAAAACTATATGAATTTTCAAATGATATGTTATGTTATATTTTATGTTATAATTCGGGTTTTACGCCTGCATCAGCACCATTTCGGGCTATATCACCGGCGGGCAGTTTACCTAACAACACCTTTCCTGGGCAGGCTCCAGCGGTTAACCAGTACTTGGGTACACCAACCTCAGTAAGAAACTGCCAACTTTTTCATATAAATGAGAGACGGCCTGAGCGGGGCTCGAACCCGTGATCATCAGTGATGATAGGTTACAGTGGTATACAAGTCAGCCACCTTAACCACGGAGGCGGACTTTCAAATGATAAACTGTACTTATCTTAGCAATGTGTATGGAGATAGCAGAACTAGTTGGGAAGCATCGCAGCTGCGCATTCCAAGTATGTTTGTTACCTAGTATTTGCATATCTGTATTTAAGGAATGAATCGCGGGTTAATAGTTTCCATCGGGGTATGAACTACATTTGGCGTTGTTAAAGTTTGTGGAGGCTGAAGTAGTTTATATTGGGGTATGAACTACATTTGGCGTTGTTAAAGTGTGTGGAGGCTGAAGTAGTTTATATTGGGGTATGAACTACAGTTGGCGTTGTTAAAGTGTGTGGAGGCTGAAGTAGTTTATATTGGGGTATGAACTACAGTTGGCGTTGTTAAAGTTTGTGGAGGCTGAAGTAGTTTCCATTGGGGGTATGAACTACATAAGGCGTTGTTAAAGTATGTGGAGGCCGAAGTTGTTTTCTACCCAGCAAACTGTTTAGCTCCACTACCCGAATAGCAGACAGTATACAGCGTGATCAGGCGGCACGTTCTTTGCTGTCCAATCTGGCTCTATGATGTTTCCAAAAGCAACTGCATAATGGTGATATGCAGGTTACGCGTTAAGACGAGTAGTTCAGAACTAATTAGGTCACCCTCTACAAATAACGAAATATATCTGAAGTAGGACTGCCTACCCACCATCGTGGTCGAGTGATTATGGTTGCTAACTTGTATACCACTGTAACCTATGAGAGCAATGGTTTTATAGGGGAGGTGCCGTCGAGGTGGTCAATGACTTTAACTACGTTGGTGTTACACTTAACTATACCGGTAATTTAAATTCACAAAAACTCCATGGCAAAGGCCTAAAAGCTATGAACATACTAACAGCTAATCTACGTAAACACGAGACAAAACCAAAAACCGCTCTCCAGCTTTTCGATGCTCTAGTATCATCCATTTTACATTACGGAAGTGAAATATGGGGATTTTCAAAAGCTAAAAATTTAGAGACATTGCACTTGAAATTCTGCAAGTTAGTTCTTGGTGTTAAGCAATCAACTAGTAATGTAGCTGTATATTATGAACTTGGAAGATACCCATTGTATATATGTAGATATGTAAACGTTGTAAAATATTGGTTAAAAATAGTTACAACGGAAAATATAATTATTAAGTCGATGATACAAACGTGTCTAGATGATTTAGTAACTGGCAAAGGTAATTGGTTGTCCAGAGTTAAGGAATTGCTAAGTAAATTTGGCTTTTTGTATATATGGGAAAACCCACATGTCATCGACCACACTCAGTTTATTTCTGAATTTAAACAAAGGATTATAGATGATTTTCTGCAGATTTCACAAGCTGATCTTCGAATAAATAAGGTACTTACATTATATAAAAATGTAAAGATTAATTTTGGTTACGAATCGTACTTAGATATAATACTAAGCAGAAAATTAAGAATTGCATTTACAAAATTGAGACTATCAGCGCACAACTTACGGATTGAAACAGGCAGATATGGTAGAAACCGTATTGATCAAAACGAAAGGTTATGTTTATTGTGTAATACAAACAACGTGGAAGATGAGTTTCATTTCATGTTTAAATGTGAGGTGTATAGTACATTAAGAAAAAAATATATTAAACGTTTATATTCTAATCGACCAAGTATGTTCAAATTATTGCAAATATTTCAATGTGACAATTCCCCAGAGCTGGTTAACTTTAGTAAATATATTCATGAAGCTTTATCCCTTCGTAATTCACTTGTTTAGGATATATGAGTTACCAGTTGAATACTCCCTACACTCTTAATACAGTCATGATCATGTTTTGCATAGTCTATAATCCTTCATGACATTGTCATTATTTTTCCATGTATGTCCATAATCATTACATCATTTGTCCATCCTCATCATACTTGCATATATCATAATATTGTACTATATATATTGTAAATATGTTTAAATGTTACAGACGAGAAACTGTAAAGTTTAAGTCTTAATAAAGCATTCTTCTTCTTCTTCTTCTTCTTCCTATCATCACTGATTACTGATTATCACGGGATTGAGCCCCACTCACACCATTTATATGAAAAATGTGGCAGTTTCTGAGGTTGGTGCACCAAGTACTGGTTAACCGCTGGAGCCTGCCCAGGAAAGACGTTGTTAGGTAAACTGCCCATCGCTCAAATTGGCAACCGGTAGCGACGTTAAATATACTTTAGTAATAAAAATACTTAAAATAGGCATCAATTGTCCAATTACCATTATTTTGTTGACAGTTAATTCTTGAAAAATAATAATGAATGGAGTGGGTGGTGTCCTTCAAACTGGTTGAACATTTTGATCGCATTGTCTGGGGTAATATAATTAATCACAGGCCAGAAACCCGGAGGCTATATTTGATACGCTTTAGGAAACAGAACAGAACAGAACATATGTTTATTTTAAGACTTGTACATGGTACATCGTCATAAACATACAAATATACAATTACATATTGGTCACGTAATACAATAGATTTTACATTCATATATTCACATAAATCGATTGACATGTAGTATTATAATAATGATGATTCAATTTACGGAATAGAGGATGAACATAATTAATTGTTAGCAGTTACAATAGTACTTCTTAGTACAATGGCTTCTTTTATATATTTCGCCAAGTTTAATATATCAACTTTTTTGATCGAGGTTACCAGTTCAATAAATTTGAACATAGAGGGACGATACTGATGGTATCTTTGATATATTTCTTTCTTATATCTTCAAAGCATGGACATATTAAAATGAAATGGTATTCGTCTTCAATATCCAAAGTGTTACAACATAAACAATATCTCTCATTACGTGGTATTCTGTTTTGACCATATCGTCCAGTTTGAATTCTTAATACATGTGCAGATACTCTAATTCTAGTAATGAAAAACCTCAAGTTCTTAGGCAATAAATCTAGATAACTTTCATATGCAAGTGTTGTTTTACAATTTCTATAAAGGTCCAATACTACACTATTTTCAACAGACGTATGCCAATTTTGTATGTAACTATCTACAACTCTTTGCTTAAACAATTTAGGAAACATTTTACAATCTATCTTATTAGTATTAATGAAATATTCAGACAAACCATATACATCTAACATATCTTTGACGTTCGTGACCCAATTTTTCAAACCATTATAATAATCATCGACACATTGTTATAAATTGTTCGTAAAATTATGTTGTCCGTATTTATTATTTTACACCAATATTTTATTATTCTAACATATCTGTTAACATAAAGTGGGTATCGACCTAATTCACCATATATACTTGCATTACATGACTAATTCTAACATTCAATATCCTTTTACAAATTTCATGTGATACGTTCAATATCTTTAGATTTTGTGTGACCCCATACTTCTGAAGAATATGACAAAATAGATCCGACAAAGGAGTCAAATAACTGACAAATAACTTAGGTTTGAGGTCAAATTCTTTACAATTATACAATAAAATATTTAAAGCTTTTAAAGCCTTACCAATAAGATGTTCCTGGTTTAATGAGAAATTACCTGTATAGCTGAATATTGTACCAAGATAGTTAAAACAATCTACAACTTCTAATGGCTGTCCATTATATAACCATCTCTCTCTATCAAAGGTGATACCTCTTTTTCTAAAAACAACTATTTTAGTTTTCATAATATTAACTTCTAATCCCCAATGATTACAGTATGTATATAGTAGATCAAGACTCTTCTTTAGGAAATGTCGTATGGTCAAAGTCAAGTCAAATAGTTTATTTTCGTATTTTCATATTGTAATAACATTATGTAATACATTTATTATAAAACAGATAAAAGTACATACATCTTTCTTAACAGAAATATAAGAGACGGTAAAATATATCACATGAATCATATGAGCTGTGTTATATGACAACCAACAATGGGATGATAACATCACACAGCCGAACAACCACAGACAGGCCCCGAGGTTATAAAACTGTTCTCCTATCTCAAGCTCAAGTAATTTGATGGAGAGGAATTAATATAAGTTTTCTGAAAACTTGTTTTCCAATCCAAACCATTCACAATTTATGTAATTTGTAACATTGTTTGTGTTATACATGTAAATTTATTGGAATAAATACTGTTTAAACCAAGTAATTTGATTGGTTGAGTCTGAGCTTTACACCCAGCAGAACCAATCAGAAGCTTGAGTCGGAGTTTGAGGTTGGAGAAAAGTGTTATAATCTCGGGGCCTGGCAGGACGACATATTTAGTTGTCATATGACATGTCCCACAGGGCAATATAACTATTTAATACTTAGTAGGTGTTGAAAAGAAAGAGGATGCTGTGAATCTATCTTCTAGAAGTTATAGTATTTATAACCAGAGAATGGTAAAAACTGATCTACAACTGCAAGAAGTCTGAAAATCCACAGAAGTGTGCCCAGGTTTTTACTTACTAATAAACAGTTGGAAATAAATTTATTACATCAAATCAGATTTAATATAAACTTATTCACAGTATCTACTCATTATATGAAAATATTCCGATTAGCACAGTGGTTAGCGCGCTCGCTTCTCACCAATGCAACCCGGGTTCGATCCTCTGATCGGGAAAGTATGTGAGATTGTACGGTGGTCGCCAGATCGGACAGGTGGGTTTTCTCCGGGTACTCCGGTTTCCTCCCACACGAATGACCACATTTACGCTTTCATCCGCGCCAAAGAGAGTGGTTAATATAAGTTGTTGAAACTTGTTTCGCAATCGTTGTAAAATAAATAACGTTTAAATATGAAAATATAGTATAGTAATAAAAGTATTACCAATATCTTGATATGGAATGGTAGGTGCATTATTAATATTCTGAAATGTAAAAAAACCTTTTGGAAGCATTTCCATTACAATTGTAAAAGACGTTTAACCCTTTCCCTCATAGAAGCACCTCTTGAAGCCATTACCAATACGATATACATTGACAATGTAGAAGCCGAACCAATGTTCATAATAAGTCCAGAATCTCATGTAGTCCCAGTAATATCTATGGAGGTGGGATAGATATGGCGACTACTGCGTGATATCTAGGCCTAAATGGCTGTCGTTTGTATGGAGATATAATCGTATATTAACCTAAATATCTATGAAGGAAAGGGTTAAAGCAAGCAAATGCCAGTGGCTGCTTAGAACAAAAATAGGTGATGTACGTGAACAAAAATGTTATATTATGAAAACCTAATACCGGTACTGGCTGCTTCCTAGGAAAAGGCAATACAAACTTAATTGACCAGACATGAGATTAACCCTTTCAACCCCACAGGCCTCTAAATAGGCTTATGAAAAGTGTAGATCCAGATGAGCCGGCTCGTGACGAGCCGTCTCATCAGGATCTGCACTTTTTTGCCAGTACTAATTATTACTATTTTTAGATAAAATTACCCATTTTGATAAATGAACTGGTCCAAAGGTAATTTTCTTATTAATTTATTGGTCTGAAAATATCACGCACCAGTCCATGTCAGTTACTTGGGGTTGAATGGGTTAATTGGAAACTTTAGTCATACAAGAAGTATTTAAGTATGTTTCTCTACATACGGATAATTTTGTTACATGTGTGTGTGTTTCTTAATATAATCTTATTTATATTTATACCGTGAATGTCCATGCCCCCCTGGCCAGTCTGCGTAATGTGCTTACCATAAGAATGACTTAGCCTTGGAACAGGCGTCGATATATTTTGCCTGGTCAGTCAAATAAATATATGTTAAATGTTAACACCGAGACTATTAATTGGGCCGTATTGAGTTTCTGATATTATCAACTGTCATTTTGCCTGAAGTTAAAAATCGACAGACTGGCACCCAGGATAAGAATGACTAACAATATAGTGATTTCGCAAGAACAACCCGGCGTGACCCACGCTCAGCTCAAGGTACCAGCATTGTCATAATTTAGTAAATTTAACACATATTCACGTTCATAAAAAAAACAATGTAACATGAAACAATCAAGGTTTGTACGAATACATAGAGAATATTATGCCACTGTTTTCTAAATTTTAATTTATTAGACGAGTTTGAAACAACTAAATTTTAATTTATTATACATGTTTTTAACAATATATGTATGTATTGTTTTCTGAGACGAGTCTAATAAATTAAAATGTATAACAACACTAGCTTTAACATTCTATGTATCCTTCCTTCTGATAAAAAAGAAGTTTTAGGGAAGAAAGGAAAACTTACTGAATAGTTTATACAAATTTATTTTAGCTCGTTTGCGAAACAAGTTCTTACAACTTATATTAATCACTTTCGAGACCTCATTCCTGATGGAATCCATCGCCACGAGGGAGAGAGGCAGCGTGGAATTTAAATGCCTTGCCTGAGGGCACAATCGTAACGGTTCGAACTTCGGACCTTTCGCACCTGAAGCGAACGCTCATCCACGGCGCTATCACGACTTCCACAATCGAAAACTCACCGAATATTCGTGAACTGAAGTTGATTATACCAACAGTTAACATATGATGTCACGCAGTGTTATGCCGTCAGGAAGGTTTAATCTTTAAGGTGAGGAAGCTATCCAGCTGGCTTGTGGTTAGGTCGGTGGTTCTATCTGGGTGTAGCTCTCAATGTGAGGAGTCAGATAACTTAGAAAAAAAATATAATGTGGGAAAAACAATAATAGTACATTGGATTTCACACGAAGAAACAAGCACCTTGGTTAGTGTTCTATAGTTTAAACTTTATTTATTTTACAACGATTGCGAAGCAAGTTTTCACAACTTTATTTTTCGATTTTTATTTCCTGATCATATACATCATAATTACACATATACATAATAATTACATTACACATATACATAATAATTACACATATACATAATAATTACATTACACATATACATAATAATTACACATATACATACTAATTACACATATACATAATAAGTACACATATACATACTAATTACACATATACATCATAATTACATTACACATATACATAATAATTACACATATACATAATAAATACACATATACATAATAATTACACATATACATAATAATTACACATATGCATACTAATTACACATATACATAATAATTACACATATACATAATAAGTACACATATGCATACTAATTACACATATACATAATAATTACACATATACATAATAATTACACATACTGTAGACTTTCCAAGCATGTACATGTATTGAAAACAAAAAACGTGTCAAAATGTAATTGACAAGTGCTAACAGCCTGCAGCACTATCTATACGCATAATTCATGAATTATATTTATATTAAGTTATACGTAATCATGTGAAGTTACGTAAAGCGTTGAAATAAGTAGAAGAGATACGATTAGCAAAAGAAAGTAGGAAGTTTCAGTGGAGATAAGTGTGGATGATTGTCTATATATAGTATGCAGTGGAGATAAGTGTGGATGATTGTCTATATATAGTATGCAGTGGAGATAAGTGTGGATGATTGTCTATATATAGTATGCAGTGGAGATAAGTGTGGATGATTGTCTATATATAGTATGCAGTGGAGATAAGTGTGGATGATTGTCTATATATAGTATGCAGTGGAGATAAGTGTGGATGATTGTCTATATATAGTATGCAGTGGAGATAAGTGTGGATGATTGTCTATATATAGTATGCAGTGGAGATAAGTGTGGATGATTGTCTATATATAGTATGCAGTGGAGATAAGTGTGGATGATTGTCTATATATAGTATGCAGTGGAGATAAGTGTGGATGATTGTCTATATATAGTATGCAGTGGAGATAAGTGTGGATGATTGTCTATATATAGTATGCAGTGGAGATAAGTGTGGATGATTGTCTATATATAGTATGCAGTGGAGATAAGTGTGGATGATTGTCTATATATAGTATGCAGTGGAGATAAGTGTGGATGATTGTCTATATATAGTATGCAGTGGAGATAAGTGTGGATGATTGTCTATATATAGTATGCAGTGGAGATAAGTGTGGATGATTGTCTATATATAGTATGCAGTGGAGATAAGTGTGGATGATTGTCTATATATAGTATGCAGTGGAGATAAGTGTGGATGATTGTCTATATATAGTATGCAGTGGAGATAAGTGTGGATGATTGTCTATATATAGTATGCAGTGGAGATAAGTGTGGATGATTGTCTATATATAGCATGCAGTGGAGATAAGTGTGGATGATTGTCTATATATAGCATGCATTTATTGACAAGTTAATTGATAAGATTCAAAACCTGTCTCCATTTCTCATTGAACGTATTTTGTATATCTTTGAGAATTGAGATTGTTTCTTCTAGTTTTATTTTCCTTTTTAAAATATGCTATAAATTGGACTTCATTTGGTTTAATCTTCTCACATTTGCATTTAAAAATGAAATATTTAGCAAGTAGTATAATAATTATAGTTTATGTTCATTTCATACACTTTGCTATTGTGTTTGAAATTACATAACGAAATATGTTCATAATTAAATTGAGCCAAATTATCTGTTTGCAACATTGTTCTTAAGAAATGTGTTATCTTAATCCAGAAATCCTGTATATAGTGGCATTCCCAAAACATATGAACGTTAGAATCATTATGCATTATGCAAAAGTCACAAAGTTGCGATGCAACTATATTACATTTAAATAGGAAAACATTATTTGGAATTATGTGCATTAAGTATTTATATTGAAATGCTCTTAATTTCGTTTCTATAGTTATTCTAATCGGTTGTGTGAATATATTTTTCCAGTTAGTATCGACTATTGATAACATAGTTTCCCATTTTACAGTTTGCCTAATAACATCCGGTTTAGAGTTATTCGTTATTCTAACACGACCCAGCTAATAACATACATACTTGTAGAGTAAAACTACCTCGGGTTATTCTGCGATATACCTACCTTAGACAGTTAGAACCTTCGGCCTTCGTGATATATTTCTACGCATAAGAACTTCAAACTCGGGTTATTATGCGATATACCACGGTTGATACTTATTATTTCTTAAATATCGAATATATAAGTTTGCATACTTTTGTGTTTGCATTGATTTTTATGATTAAATATTCAGGGATTTTTATGTTATTGGTTCTAACTGTAACTTTGTTTTCCACGTATGTGGTATACTGTTCAAAAGAGTGTAGTATTTCAAAAATTCCCCGGGATTAATATTGTAAAGTTGTCTTATTTGCATAAAAGAAAAGAACTACTTGTGTCTAAAGTCGTATAGTTATATGTTCATTGTATTGAATTCCTTTATTAAACCAGTGTCTGTAAAATAACGTAGTATCGTCGTGTTTCTTTATGTTTGAATTATTCCACATAGAATCGACATATTCTTTATAATTTACTCTGGACCATCCTGTTAGTATTTCTGTTATTTTATTTCGAGATTTTTAATGTCGTTGCAGCTGATGTTACATTTAAGCATAAAATCGCTTCCATGTTTATCCAGCATATGATCATAAATTTGTACCAACTTTGAGATTCTTTTTGGAACATTACTCGTTTTATCCAACTTGCTTTAAGTGCTGCACTAAAGTTCTCTATATCCAGCATTTTTAAACCACCATTACTATAATTAAGAAATAATAAGTATCAACCGTGGTATATCGCAGAATAACCCGAGTTTGTAGTTCTTATGCGTAGAAATATATCAATCAGGCCGAATACCACGGTTGATACTTATTATTTCGATTCTAACACGACTTACTTCTAATAATTTTAGACGAGAATCAAAGAAGTATTTTCTTCAAACGCCGTGGTACTCCGCTGCATTTGGCTTTCGAAATTTCCTCCCGCGTAAGGGGTGATGACGTTATTTTTATGGAAAATATCAATCTAGTGCATAAATGAACAAATGTTGTAACTGATCAATAATTTTATTTATTTTGTCAAATAAACCTGTACAGAATAGTAACCGAAACGTTACTTAACAGAAAAACAAGACGGACAAGAGATTATCTGATTCTAAAAATAGCTCACTTCCGCGAATTCCCACGGTAGTATTTACAAATATCACGTGACTTTCATTCATAAAACTGTACACGCATTGTATAAATGGAATAGCCAAAACACGGTGCGCGCGCAGCATAGTTCAATGTAGGTATATCGCAGAATAATCCGAGGTAGATTTTACTCTACAAATATGTATGTTATTAGTTGGGTCGTGTTAGAATCCTGAATAATTTGCTTTCTAGATATCTTATCTGGTTTATCATTGCATAGGAATTTATACATCATGTGTTTAATGTCGTTCATTGTTTGGGAATTAGGGTTATTCAAAACTGTTAGGGGATATATGAGTTTTGGGAATGCGAAAGATTTAAAAGTTATTTTCCCGATTAGAGACAAATTCCACCTTTTCCATTTATTCAAGCAGTTTTCGAAGGATAACATTTTATTTGTGGTATTCAGATGTTGCATATCGCTTACATTATTACTGAATGTTATTCCTGATGTCCAAATAAATTTCTTTTTTTTACAAAATATACAGAACAGAAATTTTATTAAGACTTGTACATGGTACATCGTCAAATACATATATACAAATATATATGATGTAAATATATACAACAATTTTATCGTGGTCATGTGGCATATAGAATCTGATAATAATAAGAAAATGCATCTAATTATGAGGATGAACAATAATTAGTGCTGATATTGGATTATGTCATATTATTTAAAAGTGTTATTTTAATGTCAACTGCTTTATTATAGAATAAAGCTAAATTATATAGGATATTTCTTTTATTAGATTGCAACAATTCAATAAACTTAATTTCGGTATTAGTTAATGATTCTATTCGGAGAACGGTGCATTTGGATTTATTTAACGTTAGACCTGATACATTACCAAAGTCATCAAGTGTATTAATTAGTGTTTTAAGAGATTTCTCTATGCCATCTAACAGGAATCTAGTTTTCACAACTTAATATTAATCACTTACGTTGGCGCGGATGACAGCGTATTTATGGTCATTCGTGTGGGAGGAAACCGGAATACCCGGAGAAAACCCACCTGTCCGATCTGGCGACCACCGTACCATCTCATATACTTCCCGTTCCGCTCATTACACGTTTGATTCACTAGATGGTTGGCGTGTTGAAGTCACGCCCTTGCAATCGTATGCACTACATATATTTCAGATGACTGCACGAGTATCTGGTTATTGACCTGTGTCAAGCTATATCGATCTATACATAAATAAAATGTAAAGAGAAAAATTGGTCAGTTACTGCCCCTGAGTACTCCGTAGATAGATCCTCTTAATTGGTTTCCTCTGTTTTAATCGTTGTTTCCTTTGCACCACATGCTATGAATATTCATCCGTTTTCTCATCTTATAATTATTAAATCTTGACACATAACCCATAACCTACAGGAAAACCAACTTAGCTTTTATCAATTACTAGTAATTAACACGACGTCGATACAATCGCATTAATCATACCGCAACATCTGGTTAGACAACAACAGTAAAAACAAAGGATTCCAACTCAAGGAACCAACACATTTCCGGATAAATCGAACTTCATCTACCAAGGGAGATAAATAGAACATCCACTAATGTTACTCATTTAAGGAGTCATTACGACAACAATACACACATTTAGCTGTTTATCCTGTTTTCGGCTGTTTGGCTTTTATTTATTTATAACATTTCCTCACGAATCTGGTCACGGGATTTCAATACGTGTATTGATCGGTAGAGATTTGATGTTCCGGTAGGGCGTCCATGCGATTATTTCAGTTTTTGATGATTCGCTTAGGTGCCCATGTGATTTCACTTTGGAGGTTTCGCTTAGGTGCCCATGTGATTTCACTTTTGGATGTTTCGCTTAAGTGCCCATATGATTTCAGTTGTGGAGGTTTTGGTAGAGTGTCCATGTGATTATTCCAGTTGTGGAGGTTTTGGTAGAGTGTCCATGTGATTATTCCAGTTTTGGAGGTTTCGGTAGAGTGTCCATGTGATTATTCCAGTTTTGGAGGTTTCGGTAGAGTGTCCATGTGATTATTCCAGTTTTGGAGGTTTTGGTAGAGTGTTCATGTGATTATTCCAGTTTTGGAGGTTTCGGTAGAGTGTTCATGTGATTATTCCAGTTTTGGAGGTTTCGGTAGAGTGTCCATGTGATTATTCCAGTTTTGGAGGTTTTGGTAGAGTGTCCATGTGTTTACAGATTATAGACAGCATTATTTCATCTGCTCCACCTCCTATAGAAAGGAGGCGGAAATCCCTGCAAAACAATTACACATGTGTATTCTATAATTCTATATTGATTGAGTCAGGTTCATAGGTTTTGGTAGAGTATTTAAATTTGAATAAAATTGACCTATACTAGCCATTTTAGAGCAGATGTCATTGAATGCAAATGACGATAGACAACATTTTGTGTTTTACGTTTATTTATCGTCGCTACCGGTTGCCCATATGAGCGACGCCTCCTGAAGAGATTAGTCATTTTAGATGTTTGGAGGATAGTGCAATGATACAGACAAAGACCCATTCCAGAGTCTCCTCTGGTTCTTTTACGTGCATGGTGTAAAGCACCGACACGAGACCTCGGCTTAAAGTCATATCTGAAAGACTGTTAATTTTATTAGGGTCAGACGGGGGGGGATCGAACCTGCGATGCCTGGATTACTAGTCCAGCGTCTTAACCACTGGACTACAGATCCGTCTGCGCGATAGACAATGGACGACTGATGATGGATTACCTACCTATGCAGTGTGGCGTCCAATGGTAGAGCGTCGGGGTTCGATACTCAGCCAGGCCACGTATGTAGTGTCATTGAGCAAGGCTCCTCACACACATTGCTTAGTACTGGTTAACCTCTATGGTCGGCTAAGCATGCCCAGGAAAACATGTCTAGGTCCCCGCAAGGGGTTTGACATTAATGGAACACACACACACATGCCAATGAAAAACAAAACACAAATCATCTTTAATGTAGCATTAACACAAACACAAATTAACACATTAACCCATTGCCTGCTGAGTAAATAAAATCAAATATAAAATACTGACGCGTCTGATCAGGATCTATGTTGTTTGCTATTCACACAAATGTTTTAGCTCCACTAACCGAATAGCAAACAGCATCGAGCCTGATCAGACGGCACGTTCTGTGTCATCTGCTCTGGCTCTGTGCTGTCTGCAAAAGTGATTTTATCTGCCGCTAGGGTTAACGTTTTGAACCTTTTTTATGATAAGAGAAGATGAAAATTGTATCGAAATGTCACCGGTCGTACTTCGGTGTTGTGTGTGTTTTACGTTTATTTATCGTCGCTACCGGTTGCCCATGTGACCGACGCCTCCTGAAGAGATTATTCATTTTAGATTTTTGGAAGATAGTGTGTTATATAACGGTAACGGTTTTATACATAAATGGTTAATCTTCTCGCATGTGTTTATATCCGTTCCACTTCGTGTACCATCGTTCATTGTGTAGTATGCAACGGTACTGAATCGGCGATACTCGGCAATCTACGTCGGAGACTAAATGCCGATGCTTCCCGGGTCAATTTTGTCGTGCACGTGTTTTGTCTCGTGAACTCATGTCAATGTCTTGTTCTGTATCCAATCGTTGTGTTTATTATATTTGTAGATTGTATGAACGTGAATGAAAGCTCTGCATGCATTGGACTAATACATCTTCTTTGCACAATCATACCTCCGCCCATGGTCATATCCCAGGGAAACTCGAGCGAGTAAAGTCAAACTATTATAGAGAAGACTTACCTTTCAATTTATTTTGAAAGAGTTTTATTTTACAACACTGTGGTAAGATTTATATTATGTTAATATTATTATACAAATTTATTTTAGCTCGATTGCGAAACAAGTTCTTACAACTTATGTTAATCACTCTCGAGACCTCATTCCTGATGGAATCCATCGCCACGAGGGAGAGAGAAGAGGCATGTGGAATTTAAATGCCTTGCCTAAGGGCACAATCGTAACGGTTCCAGCGGGGCTCGAACTCCGGACCTTATGTTAATATAAATGTTCTACATGTACATATGGATTGAATAATGTAAATGTGTGCAATTATTGAAATGTTTTATACTTTGTTGTATGTCCTCTGATATATTTTGTCATTTAACTAATAAATAATAGTATTTTTTAAGCTCTTTTTCCAATTTAACTAATAAATAATAGTATATTTTAAGCTCTTTTTTCCAATTTAATTAATAAATAATAGTATGTTTTAAGCTCTTTTTCCAAGTTAACTAATAAATAATAGTATGTTTTAAGCTCTTTTTCCAATTTAACTATTAAATAATAGTATGTTTTAAGCTCTTTTTCCAATATAACTATTAAATAATAGTATGTTTAAAGCTCTTTTTCCAATTTAACTAATAAATAATAGTATGATTTAAGCTATTGTTCCAATTATACAGATTAAAGAATTTACATCGAACGAACCTACGCCAGAGTGGCTTGTATATGAATGGCCCCTGTCACAGAAATATACAGCATGTGTTGATCTGATACATTACCTGTAAAGTCGGCTGACAAGGACTTCATTAGTGAAACCCATGGCGCCCCAATACTGCAAACATTTGTCTGTGACCTCCCTCGCCAACCTTCCAGCCTTTAGTTTACACATGGAAGCCAACTTTGTCACATCATTGCCCTGGATATACAAAGCTGAAAATATATAAATACATCCGTTATGTCGAATTCCATGAATCGAATAAACAATATTCGACATAACGGAAGTTTGACATAACAGATATTGACCATATTTTTTTTTTTATATATTACTTACTATATGACCATAGGCCAAAAAAAACATTGTTTGTGTCTGGTGCCATATCCGCCTTACATTTGCCCCACAAGAAATCATTTTCCATGTTGTCATTGTAAAATGATAGTATCTGAAACGGGACTTTGACTGACTTTGAGATAACCGGAGAATTTGACATAACCGATATTGTTATATAACGGATGTAAATATACATCAATGACTCCAAAAGGTTACTCAAATGTATGTGCACAAAATAAAAAGTAGCCAATGTACTGTATTGAAATTTTGAAGTTGTCCTAAAGTTTTACTTTGTGTCCTACTGTTGATTAACATTGTAAAGAAACACATATCGTCTCCATGGCCTAGTGGTTACGGCATCCGCCTACGGAGTGGGAGGTCGAATATTCGAACCGTGTCAGGGGTTCGTTCCGATATGGTCGGTTTGGTGAACAGCCAGCTCGACTTCTTCTTCTTCTTCGTGTATACAGCACTCCTTGACTTATGAAGATTAGGTGCTGGCGCCGTAATAAAAAGTGTTAGTTAAGTGCTTGATCAGAAAGTGCTCATTAGAAAGGATACAGTGAATAGACATATTTTTAGATATATTTTTAAGTGTTTTTTATTTACACGTACATAATTGTGGCAATATATGCAAAGTATATTGGGGTAAGGACAGACACAGGGATCAGGGCCTTGAAGGCGTCCACTGTGTCTGCGGCATATATGGTGGGCGGTAGCATTTTCCACTGGGTGACGGCTCTAGGATAGAAAGAGTGTCTTGACATAACCGAGTCTTTAGCTGCGTGTATGTGTTTGTAGGTATAGGTGTTACTGTGTCTGGTTCTGGGGTCTGAAGGAATAGTTAAATACAATACAATACAATAAGTTTATTGCATAAAACAGTATACATGTTTGTAGCAATTAAGTAAAAACAGGCAGTGACATGGAACTTTACAAAAGAGCACAATCACAAGTTCAAATACATGTGTAAAAAATGCGTTAGTTTCGTTGCTTATTTGCAAAATATATACATTTGGAAAGATTGGTGATTTTTTTAAATTTGCATGATAAAAGATTAATACATTTCTGTACAGTCGGCCAAGTATGGTAGTATCTTTTAATGAATTTCGATCTTAGGTTTGAGTAATGTGGGCAAATTAATATGAAGTGATACTCATTTCCCAAGATTCTAGAATTGCAATAAATACATATTAAACCTGTGCTAAGGATGTGTTAAATAATGGTTACCGATTGCTTACCAGCTTAGCACCTGACCTTCAAGCATAGGATTCGGGAAGTACTGATGTTCTTAAATAATAGGTGTCTCGTAAGTCGGTACTGACTTCAATGAGAAACATTCCAAATCTCTGCTAGTTATGTCCATCAGTTGGACTGGAATCCTACACACTATTTAGTCATGCATGTGTTTGTTCTTCAACGCTGTTTGTTTCTAATGCCAAACTGATAGGTGTATGTTTACACAACAAACTAGGGAAGTCAGATTGTCTAATCTGTATAAGATGCATATCTTTCGTCAATGACGTAGACTGTTTTATGCATGATTTACATTGTCGAAATCTTGCTATTTACGGTAATACAGTCTTCAACCGTTATGTTGAATTCCGTCGGACTGAACAAAATACTTCGACATAACCGACGTTTGACTTAACGAAATTCTACTGTTACGATTGTGCCCTTAGGCAAGGAATTTAAATTCCACGTTGCATCTTCTCCCTCCCTCGTGGCGATGGATTCCATCAGGAATGAGGTCTCGAGAGTGATTTATATAAGTTGAAATAACTTGTTTCGCAATCGAGCTAAAATAAATTTGTATAAACTAACGAAATTCTATATAAACAGAGTCAGTTATATGTAAATTGATAGTGTCTGAAACGGGACTTTGATCCGACTTCGAGATAACCAGATAATTCGACATAACCGACTTTGACATAACGGATATAGACTACTAGTATATATGCTAAACATCAAAAATACAATACATATGTATATTTTAGACACAACGGGCCAGAGATAAAAACAAACGTATACCAGTCTATCTGGGTCAATATAGTCTCAAAATTAGTTATGTATACATGTATATTAGGGCTGCGTATTGCCAGACCCCTTCCGATACGATACGTATTGCAATACGGGACTGCCGATACGATACGATACGATACAGGCAATATCGGAGAACGGATCCAGCTTTAGGGTCATAGCAAATGACCTCTCTATGTGAGCACTTGACCTCCGTTTGAGTCCTGTCTCGTCTGGGCTACTGTAGGATAGAGTAACGTCAATGATGCTCATGATGTCAACATGTATTTGTTTATAGGACATTTGTTATTTAGCGCCGATTTTGACGTTTTGGATCCGTCTAATCAAGGTAGTAAAAATACTAAAAATAACCAACAAAGTCATTCAGAGTAGAACAGTATTAAGTTATTAATCAATAAAGTTTTTATAGATTTCTCTATATCCCCCCAAAAAAACAATACCTAGATCTTAATACTTTGAAGGTCACTATCAAGAAGATTTTTCTTCAAAAAGATCAAAGAATCAACAGGCTCTGGGTCTAGCTCTGAAAATATATAGATCTAGTTCTTGTATGAGGCTATGAGCATAGGCCTACTGGTAATAAAACCAACTACAGGGTACATATTTTGTTTATTAGCCTACATATCCCAAACCATACAATAAATAATGGATTAGCTCTAGATTTATAATTCCAAGCTCTTGCAAATCTGGGATCCCAACTATTATATGGTTCTCTATGAGTCCGCGCCCGTTGCTAAAAATAGCAATGTCATCCGGAAGTCAACAAGGTCAAATAATTCGAAATATACAACTCGTAGATTTTAAGCCCGATTTATAATTTCAAAGCAAATAAGCTGATATTCCCAGGTCAATATAGTTTAAACATTGGTTTGTTGTAGCATATAATAAGACTAAAATGTGTAAAACTAAAGACCTGTTTCAATGTGGTGACGTTTTTATTGTTAAACACCACTTTAAAAATTCGAACTTGCGTGATAGCTTTAACGCTAGCTCTGCAGCAGCAGGTGCACGCTTTGAGGAATGCTAAATATAAAAATAACAGCAAAGTTTTGCTCATTTAGCGAACGTTTTCAAGTATTTTAATTAGAATCGGTAGAAAAAACACACAATGGAATTTTACTCTTCGATACGGCCGATATACACGATACAGACCCTCCCGATACGATACGCATGTATATACGTTCGTCAGCGTATCGCGGTATACCGGTATATCGCCGCAGCCCTAATGTATATGGAACATTTGTTTGTTACATAAAACAACACAGATGCTTAAAATGAATCTTGCAACCGTATTGCCATTTCAGCACAATATATGTGTTTATTGCCAGTTAATTTGGATGCAACCAAGTTAACATAGAAACCCACCAACTGTTCGATACAACAGGAACCTGAGTAACTCTAAAACCTCACTAACTGTTCGATACAACCGGGACCTGAGTAACTCTAAAACCTCAACAACTGTTCGATACCACAGGAACCTGAGTAACTCTAAAACTTCACCAACTGTTCGATACAACATGAACCTGAGTAACTCTAGAACCTCACCAACTGTTCGATACAACAGGAACCTGAGTAACCCTAGAAACTCACCAACTGTTCGATACAACAGGGACCTGAGTAACTCTAAAACCCCACCAACTGTTCAATACAACATGAACCTGAGTAACTCACCAACTGTTCGATACAACAGGAATCTGAGTAACTCTAAAACCCCACCAACTGTTCGATACAACATGAACCTGAGTAACTCACCAACTGTTCGATACAACATGAACCTGAGTAACTCACCAACTGTTCGATACAACAGGAATCTGAGTAACTCTAAAACCTCACCAACTGTTCGATACAACATGAACCTGAGTAACTCACCAACTGTTCGATACAACAGGAACCTGAGTAACTCTAGAAACGCACCAACTGTTCGATACAACAGGGACCTGAGTAACTCTAGAAACTCACCAACTGTTCGATGCAACAGGAACCTGAGTAACTCTAAAACCTCACCAACTTTTCGATACAACAGGAACCTGAATAACTCTAGAAACAAACTCACCAACTGTTCGATACAACAGGGACGTGTTTAACTCTAAAAACTCACCAACTGTTCGATACAACAGGAACCTGAGTAACTCTAAAACCTCACCAACTGTTCGATACAACAGGAACCTGAGTAACTCTAGAAACAAACTCACCAACTGTTCGATACAACAGGAACCTTAGAAACTCACCAACTGTTCGATACAACAGGGACCTGAGTAACTCTAAAACCTCACCAACTGTTCGATACAACAGGGACCTGAGTAACTCTAAAACCTCACCAACTGTTCGATACAACAGGGACCTGAGTAACTCTAAAACTTCACCAACTGTTCGATACAACAGGGACCTGAGTAACTCTAAAACCTCACCAACTGTTCGATACAACAGGAACCTGAGTAACTCTAGAAACAAACTCACCAACTGTTCGATACAACAGGAACCTGAGTAACTCTAGAAACTCACATACTGTTCGATACAACAGGAACCTGAGTAACTCTAGAAACTCACCAACTGTTCGATACAACAGGGACCTGAGTAACTCTAAAACCTCACCAACTGTTCGATACAACAGGGACCTGAGTAACTCTAGCTCTAGAAACAAACTCACCAACTGTTCGATACAACAGGGACCTGAGTAACTCTACTTCGGTTTCTAGTTCGGCCAAGGTGAAGTGCACCGTCTGATTGTCTAATATGGACTGTCCGAATGCGCGTCTGGTACGAGTGTATTCCACTGTGGACTGTATCAAGGACAGTAGAGGTAGGATGACTGCAATATATAACAGTACTTGATTATTTAAAACACAAGTTCTTGAGAGAAAGTTCTACTTTTGGCTTGGAGTCATTTGAGACGAGTTATTGTCAGTTGATGTGCACCAGGAGCACGCCACAACCCCATTCCCACACCTCCCATAAATTATGTATAGGATATAAGCCGAAAACGGTCCAATATGTAAAATATTTTACATTATTGGGTCCGTTTGAAGCTTATCTTACTTAAAACACACACTTATATAGCAAGATCCTACTAATCAAAACAAATTAATTTCGTTCATGTACGCTTATTATTTAATATAATACTCTGGCCTTTTGACAGCAGTCCAATAATAATAATAATGGACTGCACGTACAAAGGTATGACGTCGTGACAGTGTTTTAAATCCATGATAGGTTCAATACGGGCTATGATACAGCGTTTTAAGTCAATGACAGGTTCAATACGGGCTATGATACAGTGTTTTAAGTCAATGATAGGTTCAATACGGGCTATGATACAGTGTTTTAAGTCAATGACAGGTTCAATACGGGCTATGATACAGTTTTAAGTCAATGATAGGTTCAATACGGGCTATGATACAGTGTTGTAAGTCAAGGATAGGTTCAATACGGGCTATGATACAGTGTTTTAAGTCAAGGATAGGTTCAATACGGGCTATGATACAGTGTTTTAAGTCAAGGATAGGTTCAATACGGGCTATGATACAGTGTTTTAAGTCAATGACAGGTTCAATACGGGCTATGATACAGTGTTGTAAGTCAAGGATAGGTTCAATACGGGCTATGATACAGTGTTTTAAGTCAAGGATAGGTTAAATACGGGCTATGATACAGTGTTTTAAGTCAAGGATAGGTTAAATACGGGCTATGATACAGTGTTTTAAGTCAAGGATAGGTTCAATACGGGCTATGATACAGTGTTTTAAGTCAAGGATAGGTTCAATACGGGCTATGATACAGTGTGTTAAGTCAATGACAGGTTCAATACGGGCTATGATACAGTGTTTTAAGTCCAGGATAGGTTCAATACGGGCTATGATAGTGTATTAAGTCAAGGATAGGTTAAATACGGGCTATGATACAGTGTTTTAAGTCAATGATAGGTTAAATACGGGCTATGATACAGTGTTTTAAGTCAATGACAGGTTCAATACGGGCTATGATAGTGTTTTAAGTCAAGGATAGGTTAAATACGGGCTATGATACAAGGTTAAATACGGGCTATGATACAGTGTTTTAAGTCAAGGATATGTTCAATACGGGCTATGATACAGTGTTTTAAGTCAAGGATAGGTTCAATACGGGCTATGATACAGTGTTGTAAGTCAAGGATAGGTTCAATACGGGCTATGATACAGTGTTTTAAGTCAATGATAGGTTCAATACGGGCTATGATACAGTGTTGTAAGTCAAGGATAGGTTCAATACGGGCTATGATACAGTGTTTTAAGTCAAGGATAGGTTCAATACGGGCTATGATACAGTGTTTTAAGTCAATGATAGGTTCAATACGGGCTATGATACAGTGTTTTAAGTCAATGATAGGTTCAATACGGGCTATGATACAGTGTTTTAAGTCAAGGATAGGTTCAATACGGGCTATGATACAGTGTTTTAAGTCAATGATAGGTTCAATACGGGCTATGATACAGTGTTTTAAGTCAATGATAGGTTCAATACGGGCTATGATACAGTGTTTTAAGTCAAGGATAGGTTCAATACGGGCTATGATAGTGTTTTAAGTCCATGATAGGTTCAATATGGGCTATGATACAGTGTGAGTTTGTGCAGTATCGGAAGAAGAGGAAACTCAAACATTGTGAATAATGAAATGACCATTAGTTGAAATTGTGTACTAATATAACCTACGTAGATAAATTAAATACACTTTTGAATAATTGACTTACAGCGTAAACAATTACAGGTATTAATTAAATCTAGTGTTCTCTATAATAACATCAGTGCTATAGAGACATATTAATATAATGTCTGGAGATTTTAATTATTTGTACATTAACACATAGCTACCTGAGGCCTGTGAAAATTGCTTGTGCATCTTGTTTATTTTACCTAACCTGTGACCTGTACGTGTTCCCGTTTCAATTCATGGTCACGGCTTAAGGTAGAGGGAGCTTTGTGTGAAATAGTTTCGCTAAGCTACCACAGTTCTCCCTACTCTAGATTAGTATCATAGATGGGTGTACTAGGATACAGGGACAGGGTTATTGGTACATTGTAGGTGTATATTGGTACCTTATGGATAAAATCTCTTGAACGTACCTGTGTTCTATCTCTAGTAGAGTGTCATGTCAATTCTACCGGATTTACAATAGTTTGAGGATACTCAGCTGAGTTAAGTACTCTCTCGTGTATACATTACTCTTCTCCCTTCTATACCTTACACTTCTCCCTTGTACACCTTAAACTTCTCCCTTGCATACCCTAAATTGTCCCCGTGTATACCTTAAACTTCTCCCTGTGGAAACGCCTACGCTTCAGGTGCGAAGTTCGAGCCCAATTGTAGCCAGTACGAGTGTACCCTTAGACAAGGCACTTTAATTCCACATTACTTCTCTCTCCCTCATGGCGATGGATTCCTGATCTCGAGAGCGATTAATCTGATGTTGCAAATACTTGTTTCAAAATCGAGCTAAAATAAATGTGCATAAACTAAATGTCTCCCTATTTCTAATAGGTAGAAGATTTTCATACACTATTAAGATATATAGAGGATACCGATGAAGTTAATGTTCTAGATGAAATTGCTTCAGAATTGTTGCTGGAGTTATTGAGAAAATTGTTGGCAAGTTCTTTTAAATCTGTGTTAGCAGACAAGGCGAAATGAATCGGTCTGGCGGACATATCCGGCAAATATTGGCTCTTGTGTAATGGCCACTGTGGATGTGCGGCCCCATGGGTAGGGTTTTCGACATTTATGTCTATTGTATGGCTACTGGTATTTCTGTACGGTGGTATTTAATCTATTCTATTTTCCATTTATGTCTAACCTCTTGTTGGGATCAGAAATGTGTTCCTGCATGGGAAGGTTTAGCCACCCTAAGCAGTTAACTAAGTACACATGTACTAAGCAATGTGTGTGAGGTACCACTACATATGTGCTGGTTCGTCCTCGAATCTAATGACATGTGGGTTAAAACTCCTTTCTGTAGTGTCTTTCAGAATAACTGTGTGGACATATTCCTCGAAGATCATTGCATATCTAGATGACACTGGGCGCGACAGGAATCACCTAAATAATGCATTATCTGTCAATCCCATAATCCCACCTGTCCCTTTTAGCGCTTTATTGTCTGTGACGTCCAACGTGTAATCCAGCCACACATCACTGAGTGGCCTTTCTGAAAGCCTAGCGGTAGAGAGACCATCATTGAATCCAGACATATTCTGGCATGATGATGGAGTGTAGTAGTTCTGGAATAGTCGTCCAACAGTCTAAATGTGGTCGGGCCCCGAAATATGAACCCCATTTATTTGCCCCGTCCAGTGATTAGTAGGGGTCGGAGCACATCCCCCAGTAGCCTAACAGTCTAAATGTATGTTATTTTAGCCGACCCTCCTCTCTAAATTCCCCCAATCAGAGGAAACATGTGTTCAGTCATTTGGTCACACAGTTGGTCAATGCTACTGTTATCAATATCACTGAAATTCCTGACGAAAGAAACTGGCGCAATTCTGTATATTCTGATATGCAATAACCTAAATGATGCATGTTTTCAATTAAGCCTCAACTACCAAACTCATTGTAAAGATACACAGCAATGCCAAGATGCTTCGGCGAAAATACTGCTTTAACCAACATACTTATGTCACAAAATATTGCAAGCAATTTTGGATTAATGACCCCAGTTGGCTCATTTGATGCATTTTAATAATACAGTTGAAGATACAAATGGGGTTTTCTTTCCAAATTGTTCAGAACAAAATACACATCTTATCATTTTTAAAGTTGAGTTTGCATTTCTCTTCTTTTGATGTCACCGAAAACGTAGCCATGCCGACGACCCGTACTGAACAAGAATAAGACTCGTAATATATCTCTTGCTCACATGGCATGTTAGTGAATTAAATGTGGGTATATTGATCAATGTATAATTGACGTCAGAAGCATAATGATTCAGTTTGTATAGCATTGGATCACATTTTGTGGTGATTTAACTAAAGATTACTGCTCACATCTTTGTATAGGATTAGATCACATTTTGTGGTGATTTAACTAAAGATTACTGCTCACATCTTTGTATAGGATTAGATCACATTTTGTGGTGATTTAACTAAAGATTACTGCTCACATCTGTGTATAGGATTAGATCACATTTTGTGGTGATTTAACTAAAGATTACTGCTCACATCTTTGTATAGCATTGGATCACATTTTGTGGTGATTTAACTAAAGATTACTGCTCACATCTGTGTATAGGATTGGATCACATTTTGTGGTGATTTAACTAAAGATTACTGCTCACATCTGTGTATAGGATTGGATCACATTTTGTGGTGATTTAACTAAAGATTACTGCTCACATCTGTGTATAGGATTGGATCACATTTTGTGGTGATTTAACTAAAGATTACTGCTCACATCTGTGTATAGGATTGGATCACATTTTGTGGTGATTTAACTAAAGATTACTGCTCACATCTTTGTATAGCATTGGATCACATTTTGTGGTGATTTAACTAAAGATTACTGCTCACATCTTTGTATAGGATTGGATCACATTTCATTGTGTGGTGGGTTAACTAAAGGTAACTGCCCATATCCGTTTTCAGTGTGAGAACTTTGTCAGTTACTTGCAAATAAGTGTTTAGTACTGGACCGCTTGGGGTTGATATGCGTAGTGCTGACAGGTAGGTTTTTTAACTGACCACCACAACAAGCGCTAAACATTAATGTGTCCGATAGTTTGTAATGTCCGAGTACTATAAACACTTAAAATCTTAATATAATATTATATTAAGCTACCTGTATTTTATATATTAACGATAATATGGACATACCAATGGATCTAGAATACTGTAAGTATGTGTTGTTCTATATATACTAGATCTAGTAATTATCGCAGTATATATAAGTATGCTATTATGCATAATTTCTGTACACCAAAGAGGAAATTTGATGTAACATGTGTAGTCACCATGTTTTAGCAATTTTGTATCTTGACTGTCACAGCTGCAACATGCTGTTTCATATACTATACTAGACTACACTGTAACATATTGGTATATACATGCTTGTACTGAGTAGAACGCATCGAAATAGGTTATATATGTTCAATTGGACATACTGAAATTCTGTCCAAAAACCGACCGTGGGTGTATTTTTTTTTAACTTTATTTATTTTACAACGATTGCGAAGCAAGTTTTAACAACTTATATTAATCACCCTCGTTGGCGGGGATGAAAGCGTATATGTGGTCATTCGTGTGGGAGGAAACCGGAGTACCCGGAAAAAACCCACCTGTCCGATCTGGCGACCACCGTACCATCTCACATACTTCTCGGTCCGAGGATCAAACCCGGGTTGCATTGGTGAGAAACGATCGCGCTAACCCCTGCGCTAATCGGACAGCCATGGGTGTATGTCACAATGCCAACGAAATGTCGGTATTCAACATTGTTGCCTTATTGCATGCAACATGTTTTATGATCGATATATATAGTTATTTCAAAATAATATTATGTAATAAAATCAAGTTTATATAATACTGTAACACTCCAACACCGTTTGATCTAAAGCCAGATGTTGAAACTTCACTGGGTGGGGTACGTTGACCCTCGAAATTAGTAAATTTGTCCGACTTTTCAAATATAAAATCTTAAATATTTGCATTGTTTACGTTTATATGATATATAACGGTACTATATAATATGAAAAGTGCATTAATTACTGAATACAAACTAATTAATACCAATTTATATGCTATATGGTAGTTTAGAATTTTAACCAAAATGGAAATAGGTGGGTGTAGAAAACGTGCAATAAAAATGTTGTACCACGGTGTTGGCATCTGCAACATGCCGTTCCATATACTAGAGACCCTAGCGAACAACTAGGTATATTCAAACCTGTGGTAATGTGGGTGCCGGTACCCCCATTAACCCCATCCTTCATAGAGATTTAAGTTAATATACTATTATATCTCCATACAAACGACAGCCATTTAGCTATCATGCAGTGGATAAGTAGTGGCCATATCTATCCCAGCTCCATAGATATTACTGGGACTACATTAGATTCTGACCTTTTTTAGCATTGGTTTGGCTACTACATTGTCGATGTATGTCATATTGGTAATGGCGTCAAGAGGTGCTTCTATGAGGGAAAGGGTTAGATATGCTAGCTATTGGCTAGTTTCTGCAGTACTACTTACCTTGTCTCTACATGGTGTAAACACTATAATATGCTTGCATAGGTCTATGTAGATCTCTTGCACACAGCAACCCGAGAGACAAAGACCTGCAATGCCCGTAGCCGAACTGCGCCAAATGAGCCACTCGCCGCGGTTAGAATTTGGCAAGTAGCGACAGGTATATAAAAAAACTAATAAAACTGCCTTCAGAATGCACAGACAAGCATACACAACATAATTCGATGGGTTGGGGTTCGCTTCTGTTATTTTCAGATTCTCGCTATGGCACTGCCTGCAGAATTATATTCGTTCAGCCAGTTTCATTGTTCTATGTTGTGCTTGCAACATATTGTGTTCATAATAAGCAATGGTGCTCACATCATAAACCCAGAAATGTGTAGTAATTGTGAACCTGTGAGTGTGGCAACCAGTACTGATCCATCACTATTAATGCACAAGGGAGTTAGCATCATGATCATTCATGACAGGTTGGCCCTGGACTCGTCATTGAGACATAGCCTCATTTTCTTATTTGGAGCCTAACTATTCAGATTTGGCTGAAGGCCTAAAACGTAGTGCAAATTCAAGATTTCGCTAAAACACTATGTCTACTGCATGTCCGGATTGCGAATGTGGTGCCCACACAATGCTACATTTTAAGATTACAAGAAAGGGTTGAATACATGAACTGGAAAATCTCACAAATATCACCATAGTGTTGGAATGTAAGTACATATAACGTAGGATTTAACCAAATTTCACACTCAGTGGTAACACGCTGGACTGGTAATCCAGGTATCGAAGGTTCGACCCCCCCGTCTGATGATAATAATAAATATCTCATAATAAAATTAATAGTCTTTCAGTTGGGACTTTAAACCGAGTTCTCGTGTCGGTGCTGTACACTGTGTGCGTAAAAGAACCAGAGGAGGCTCTGGAATGGGTCCTCTGTCTGTATCATTGCACTATCCTCCAAAAATGTAAAATGACTAATCTCTTCAGGAGCCGTCGCTCATATGGGCAACCAGTAGCGATGGTAAATAAACCTAAACACACACACACACACGGATTCACACTCGCATCGACATGGCGAAGTCACCTAGTATGAAAACATAACCATTTACCTGCAGCTGTGCCCCACATCCTCTCTGCCTGGAACTGTAGCATCTGATAGGTAAATCCCATTCCCTCCTCCCCGATCAGGTATTCTTGTGGCACTCGAACGTCTTCGAAGAATATCTGGGCCGTGTCGGAACATCTCATACCAAGTTTGTCTATATTATTCTCTCTGTGTACACCTAACAAGATAACACAAGCTATGTGGAATGTTCACGAAATAGAGGGTTGCTATAGTAGCATCTGTAACCAGGTTAGCATCCCTACATATAACTTAATGTTGGATTCTTGTTCAGAAAGGGCAATATTTCACTGGAAGCGAATGTGCTGAATTTCATTCCAGCAATTGTATTATAAAACATGCTAAACGTTATATACACAGCACAGTGTTTGCTATTGTTTATTATGGTCTAGTTTAGCCCTTTCCCTCATAAAAGCACACCTTGACGCCATTACCAATACGACATACATTGACAATGTAGTAGTCAAACCAATGTTCATTAACCCTTTCCCTCATAGAAGCACATCTTGACGCCATTACCAATACGACACACATTGACAATGTAGTAGTCAAACCAATGTTCATTAACCCTTTCCCTCATAGAAGCACCTCTTGACGCCATTACCAATACCACATACATTGACAATGTAGTAGTCAAACCAATGTTCATTAACCCTTTCCCTCATAGAAGCTCCTCTTGACGCCATTACCAATACGACATACATTGATAATGTAGTAGTCAAACCAATGTGCATTAACCATTTCCCTCATAGAAGCACCTCTTGAGGCCATTACCAATACGACATACATTGACAATATAGTAGTCAAACCAATGTGCATTAACCCTTTCCCTCATAGAAGCACCTCTTGACGCCATTACCAATACGACATACATTGACAATGTAGTAGTCAAACCAATGTGCATTAACCCTTTCCCTCATAGAAGCACCTCTTGACGCCATTACCAATACGGCATACATTGACAATGTAGTAGTCAGCCCAATGTTCATTAACCCTTTCACTCATAGAAGCACCGCTTGACGCCATTACCAATACGGCACACATTGACAATGTAGTAGTCACACCAATGTTCATTAACCCTTTCCCTCATAGAAGCACCTCTTGATGCCATTACCAATACGGCATACATTGACAATGTAGTAGTCAAACCAATGTTCATTGAAGCCTTTCCCTCATAGAAGCACCTCTTGACGCCATTACCAATACGGCATACATTGACAATGTAGTAGTCAAACCAATGTTCATAATAAAGGCTAGAATCTCATATAGTTCAAGTAATATCTATGGGGGTAGGATAGATATGGCGACTACTTATCCACTGCAAATCTCTATGAAGGAAAGGGTTAATCATATCGTATTGCTCGATTCGTTTTACATACAAATGTGAATTACAACATGAAAGAAAGGCAAACGGGTCGGGCCACAAGTTCTAGCAACATTAGTTACGATCATTCCCAACAAATTGATTATGGATACATTGAGCTTCAATTGGGGGGGGGTAACGTCGCAACAACATCATAGGTCATAATTATAGAGACTCTATTTTATACAAATTTATTTTAGCTCGATTGCGATTTCCTTCATCTTATATTAATCACTCTCGAGACCTCATTCCTGATGGAAGCCATCGCCACGAGGGATAGAGAAGAGGCAACGTGGCATTTAAATGCCTTGCCAAAGGGCACAATCGTAACGGCTCCAGCTGGTCTCGAACTCCGGACCTTTTTCCAATTATTGTAATAAATATCGAGACCCCCATGTGTGTTATTTATACACATGTTATTTAATAATATATTTAGCAGTTTTAAATGTGTATCACATATTTTACAGTAACAGTTTACTTTAACTGAACTGTGTACTGTTTTTAAGTTTATTCTTCTTGTGGTGGATAGCTGAACACACTGTTTTATTTTATTAAATTAGTCTATTTTGTTTACACACAAAAAAGCCGACTTCCTTCGAAAAACTGGCCCGTGGGAACTGACGATAGGTGGCGCTTTTTCAGACTGGTTGTAGAAATCTGAAATACCGCGATACAACCGGAAGCAACTACATTATACAAAGTGTAGAATGTGCTTCTGTGTTCTGTAAATTATGAAGGATCAAATGTATAGGTTTAAACCAATGTAAACAAACCTTTAGCATCCAAGGGCAGGCATATTAATGACTTGTTTTTGTGTGGTGGACCGTCGCTGGTGTTGGCTAGGAGACACATCCAGTCAGCCTGGAGTCCAGTGGTGATCCACATTTTGCCTCCATTAATCACATAGTCTCCATTTTTCTTCACCGCCTTTGTTTTTAGACCTGAAACCAAACTGAGGCTGTAAGTCTATATAAGTGTATTTAGCTCGATTGCGAAACAAGTTCCTACAACTGATATTTATCACTCTCGAGACCTTATCCCTGATGGAATCCATCGCCACGAGGGAGAGAAAAGAGGCAACATGGAATTAAATGCCTTGCCTAAGGGCACAATTGTAACGGCTCCAGCGAGACTCGAACTCCAGGCCTTTCGCACCTGAAACGAACGCGTTACCACTGAGCTATCACGCTTAAATCGGCAATAAACCATGGTTTAGCGTGTGACGTCATTTTACTAGCAGTATTCTAGTTTTGTGACGTCATTTACGCTTTCTAAAAAATAACCCATTTTCTTTCTGAACGCCGGAACTACTGTAAATGATTCAGCACTAAGTAACTGACATGGACTGGTGCATGCTATTCTTAGACCAATAAGTTAATAAGAAAATTACATTTGGACCAGTTCATTTATCAAAATGGGTAATTTCGTCTAAAAAATAGTAATATTACTGGCAAAAAGTGCGGATCCTGATTACATAATTATTTGGTTATAGATATCGATCAGCTGATATACCGTTGAATGTCCAGGTTAGAAACCAGAATGTAGTTTGTAAATGAGGTTATTTGAATGTAGGTGATTATATATATGTTTAAAACCTACAAGTTTCATAACTTTTCCGACGCAACCCATCAATGATATCGGTCTATAATTAGACGGAAGAGACTTCTCACCATTTTTAAAGAGTGGCATCACATGAACCAGTTTCCAACTGGACGGATAAGCAGATTCATTAATAGATCTGCTAAAGATTAAACTTAGCGGATATGAAACCGAGTCTGCAGTTTCTTTAGGCATCCTATGGCTAATTTCATCTAGACCACTTGTTTTATTTGCCACTTAATTTCATCTAGACCACTTGTTTTATTTGCCACTTAATTTCATCTAGACCACTTGTTTTATTTGCCACTAAGTTATATAGAGCATCTTTAATATCTGATTGACATATGTTAATAGTCGATAACGTCGTATTTGTTTTGTGTATAAGGTTAGATAGAGTAACATTAGAATCATCAACTATTGAAACAGACACAACATAGTCGTCCAGTACATTAGCGTAATCTTCATCAGATACATGGTGTTGGTCACAGTTAGTTTTTATTAAAGGGGATATGGAATAATTTCTTTTGTAATTGTCCTTTACAAACATTATAACTAGTTTCCAATATTGGCGCGGATTAGCAGTACTCGCATCATTTAGCGTAAATTCTAGGTTGTTATAAAATATCTGCTTATCCTGTGTGTTCATAGTGTTGACTTTGTTTCTTATTGTCTTGTACGCACACCAATCAGATTGCCTGCCCGATGATACAGCTGCGCGTTTCAATCGGTAACGTTTCATTAGCATTTGTCGTATACCATTATTAAATCAGGGCTTATCCTTTGGACGAATAGTACTAAATGTGATGGAATACATAACTAAGCAATTTCAAAGAATTTTTCGGAGAACGTTTTGGTCGAGTTATCAATTGTATCGGTTTGTAGGAATTGCTAATTAGTAGTAGCAATGAGCTGATTGAATAATTGGAAATTAGCATTTTTATAGTTCTGTACTGGTCTAATATGTGACGGTGAACATTGCCTGTTTATTAGGTTTTATGTCCCATAGTGATCACGTATATCACTTGGTGTATTAACCCTTTCAACACCACAGACCTCTAAATAGGCTTACAAAAAGTGTAGATCCAGATGAGCCGGCTCGTGACGAGCCGTCTCATCAGGATCTGCACTTTTTGCCAGTGATATGACTATTTTTAGACATAATTACCCATTTTGATAAATGAACTTGTCCAAATGTGATTTTCTGATTCATTTATTGGTTTATGAATATCATGGACCAGTCCATGTGAGTTACTTGGTATTGAATGGGTTAAACGTTCCAGCATCAAGATGCATAGTGTTGTTTGAAATATGATCGAGTAAGGTGCGTGAATGTATTGTGATACGTGTTGGCAGGGCCGTGGCTGGAGCTATTTTGATGATACGCACGGCCAAACATGCTTGCTTGTCGAGTGAGCATAGCGAGCGAGTATGTTAGGGGGTCCGGGGGCATGCCCCCCTAAGATTTTTTGAAATGAGGAAGCAATTTCCTGCATTTCAATGCATTTTGTAACATACACTTGCAGGACTAAAGTTCTTACGACAATCCGTATAAAGGTATAAATTAAGGCTAGATGTATAATATACATGATCTATCGCCCTTATCAATTAAACAAGCACGTAAAATAAATAGCACACACTAAATTTCGAGATGCACCATATTTGCAATGGGCTCAATTATTCCACCACTCCACACACCACGGCTCCTATGTATCCCTACTACCCCCCCCCCGGGGGTTTTATTGCATTTTTGGAGTTTTCATTTTTTTTCATTTTCTGAGACCAATGATACGCACGTGCGTACTTGCGTATGCCCAGCGACGGGCCTGGTTGGTGTAGTTATTACATTGTTCATATTTGTAATTGCTAGAATATCTCGAAACTTGTGACAGGAATCGTTCAATTGATCCTCATTAATGTCACCTACGATGATTATTCTGGAAAATGTTTCACTCATTTTGTCGTTGGCAATGCTTAATCTCGCCCAGAATTCAACGGAAATGTGGCGTGGTCTGTAGAAATGTCTTTTTTATATATCTCATATGGAGACGCATACGGCTTCAGGTAATGAAACATCAACATCATTAATTAGTTTCGGACATATATGCATTGAAGCATGTAATAGAATTCCGCCAGAATGTGCCGACACATCTTTGCGAAAAATGTTATCGAAGCCATCAATTTGTAGCCAGCTATCTACTACCGTTCCGGTTTAAATGAGTTTCGGTAAAACATAACATGTCGAAATCGGAAAGGGTGTCTCTAATATAGTCTAATTTGTTCGTATACTACGAATATTTTGGTGAAATATGGAGAAACAGTGGTTCGCACTAATTTCTGGACCAGTATTTACCTCTACATCGTCACAGCGTAGACGGAGAAGACATGTAACTATTGGAATAAATAATTCTAAAATTCTAATTTAATCATATTTTATTACATTCTTTATATATTCAATGTACAATACAACTCAAATGTACAAGCATGTTACAGATGCATTAAACAAGATATATGGTACAAACATTATCAGTATGTATATATATGGAGAAGCAAAAGGGTTGGGCCACAAGTTTTAACAACATTAGTTTCGGCCCGCCCCAACATACTAGATTGTAATTAACAAAGAGACTGAATATAGTATAATAACATTGCAATTAAGATACTAATTTTTGATTACAATTAAGGGGGATAATAATGGATATGAAAAAAGAATCCAAGTAGGAACCAAAAAACAGTAGGAACCAAGTAGGAAACAAGTAGGAACCAAGTAGGAAACGACCTATCATCAGTTGTGTCTCTATGCAATGCTGGCACGTAATAAGGAACATGATACAAGCAACGTGAGTGGTTGAGCTATTGATGCACAACATTAATAAAACACGTATGATTGCATAGAAAAGGTAATTTAAGAATATTGATGCATTCGTTAGCAATATCGAAAATAGCCGGTAACACATAAAATAAACCTATCGACACCCTCCACAATCCAATAGCATTACCCATGATCGAACATTAGTACGTCAATGAATAAGGAGGGTGACAGTAGGATCCCATGCGTCAAAACAGTCGGGAAGCATGGTTTGTGTAGAGCAAATCCTGGGGAAAGCATGGGGGGTGCTACATAGAAAACGCATGACTGTAAAAGAATAAAGTAGAAAAATAGGACTAGAAGAGCACCAACTTAAATAATTAATAATTGATTTCGAAAAACATCGCAGAAACAACAGCAAATGTGTACCTATATTTCACCAAATATATATAGTAAAGTGTTACTTGGTATTACTGCTCGATCGTTAGTAACTGATCATTCTAAACGAGTTCATGAATTAGTTTAAACAATAAACGTGTTGTTACATAATTATAGTACATAATAACCATGGACGGATTTCAAGGATCAAGAACTAACATAAGTGTGCGTTTTAAATAAGACATAAGCCTTAAATGGATCGGCGCGGCGCTACGCGCCTCACACAGTCCAATAGTTTTCGGCTTATATCCTATACATAACTAACAACAGGTTATGGCATATTTTAGTTTCGATGATAGATGTACATGTACCACTATTTGTACCCAAACATTATATGAATGTCAAAATCACATTACATTACAATCTGTCAAATTAGTTCATGTTGTGCACGAAGTAGACTGGTTTAATTGCATGGTCCATATATTTTGAAGTTATACATATAGTGTATAATATACTATATTAAACTTCCAGCTTAAATTAACAGATCATTAATACCCGGAAGCTAGGCATTTACATGTACGCATAGTCATTCACGATGTAAATGTTTATGTTTTAGTTGTATAAAATATTGTAATTATATATACATTTAGCAACTGAAGTTTCACCAAGTACATACATGTTGCTACACCCCGCTGCACTAACAAGGACTATTGATGAGTTACTCTTATGAGTTGGCAGCAAACACATGGAAACACGTTGGTTTATTCGTGAGAGCAAGATAATTAATTTAATAATTCAATATGAATAATAATTAATAATATTAATAATAAAAAATTGGAAAGATGTGAATACTTTCTTTTGAATGACAGAATGCATCTAAAAAAATCCTATTTTCCAATCTCCAAACTTGATTCCTCTCTCCTATGCTCTTTATTATTTATATATCAACCCGTGTCACAACATCTGGTAACTAATTACATGTATACTCATATGTCGTGTAAATGATCTGAGTTAATAAAGAATAATTGAATTGAATCTAACCTGAACTATTGACATATATTATATCGAAAACGTGTTTGGGACTGATTTACTTAATGATAGAGATAGAAGTGTGATAATGTGAAAATATATTGATCATAAACTTATGTGTGGCAACATACTGGTGCTGTACTGTAGAAACTGTGTATGGATAAACTGGAAAAAAGCCAATTAACTTTTTACACACATTGAATTGACTTATACAGGAGCTACAACCAGTACAGCACAGCACGTGGTTTTGTGAATATGCAAGGATAGGATACTATTCTTAGAAATTATGTTTCGAAACATTACATATTGTATACATCTATAGGCCTGGGAACAGGCGTCGATATATTTTGCCTTGTCAGTCAAATAACTATATTTTAACACCGAGACTAGTAGCTGGGTCGTATTGAGTTTCTGATGATATCAACATTTTGCGAGAAGTTAAAAAGTGAAAAATCGACAGACTGGAACCCAGGTTATACATCTATATACACGAGCATTAGCTATTTCAAATTTGGCTCAACAACAGTTTATATTAATTTATATACCCGTATATACGAGAGCATTAGCTATTTGCAAATTTGCATCAAAATATTATATATGTCTAATATATATATATATATATAAATATACAAGATCATTTGCTATTTGGAGTTTTGTTAAAAAACATTATATTATATACATGGTGTATACAAGAAGCATTACACATACACACGTATACATATACACATACATACATGTACACAATTACACACGCACATATACATACATACATACATACATATATACATAATTATATAAATATATATACACATATATACATATTCACACACGCAAAAACATTATATATCATTATATATATATGCAAGAGCTGTTTGAAATGTTGTTTCACAACAATATGTATCATATACATCTAATACATGTATTCATATACACATATATATGTATATAGTTATACGTATATTCGTATACATACACACACACATACACATATACACATTAATACAATTGTATAAGCACATTACAGTTGTTTATGTATCAGTGTACATGAGCACTGTTCATTCATTCGTTTGTGTATATTGGGAGTGACTTCCCCTCTTTGATACACTGAATGCCAATCATGTATCTTCATGTCACGTGGTGCTTGTTGTTGTTTGGTATCTCACACTTCACTGTGCACCCAACTACCCATGCATATTTTAACGCACTAGCTGGCGTGCTTCATATGGCAACTTCTATCTAAGAGGGGTGAGGTTATCTGACACAAAACTACGACCACCCAGTTCCTTCCTCCTCGAATGCATCAATTGTCTGGCAGTTGAATTTGCAAATTTAATGATAGTTCTTCTGATGTACCCATCTTTCGCCATTCCTTTCCTATGAAACTTGTCAATGTCAGAGCTTTTCAACTATATGCCCTTAGAAATACAGTTGTCTATGACATTCTTCTCTGGGTTTTCTCTTGGTACGTCACCAGGAATGCCAGCCACATCAATGCACATTTGTCTTCCATAGTGTGCTAGTTCGTCTAGTTATCTTGTTGCGTCAGCAGGAATGCCAGCCACATCAATGCACATTTGTCCTCCATAGTGTGCTAGTTCATCTAGTTCTCTTGTTGAGTCCGCAGGAATGCCAGCCATATCAAGGCACACTATTCTTCATTATCGTGCTAGTTCGTCTAGTTCTCGCTTGGTCTTGTTTAGCTCATCCTCAAGATTTCTCACTGAAAGAGTTTTTGTTTCAGCAACAATCATACTCTTCAGTTCTGCCCACAGTTCGTGATTTAATTCATTAATGAGGGAGTCTTTCATAAGACTAACTAACATAGGAGCTAGCTTAGTAGCCAGGCTACTCTGATCCTCACTGGAAACGTTCATGGTAGAAATATTTGTTGAGTTTGTCTGGGTGGGTGGGGTGATTGTTTCCGCCGTATTTTTTACAGATGACAAATAATCAAAATAATTAGCATCTGCACTATCACTGACATTAGGATTGAGGCTGGTTATATCAAATCTGTACTTTTTTAAATACTGTTTTTCACCAGGCGAAGATTTGTTCCGTTTACGATGATTGAATTTAGTGAAACTGAACATCGGCATGAGTTTAGAGTTTAATCAGATTACTAACTCGATATAGCTCGATATAAAGTCATATTCAACAGTTACCAATGTTCTCACTTGTTGTGTCATCTCTCAGTGAACTTGAATGACTGACATGTTCCTGCCTCTCAACATTCCAAATCAAATATCAAGACCTTATTTCTTCTACTTGAATTGAAAACAATTAGGATGATTTATCGTCAAAGTTGATTGATTCTTTTATTAATTATTACTTAATTTTATATTTATTATTACTCAAGATGAACACTAAGTGTATTAGTTATAAATAACATACATTTTAAGCCACTAAGATAAATATCTAGCAAACTATATCGATATTATATCATACCTCACTTTACCTAATAATGTTACTTTCTTCTTACAATAATTGTTGTGAGTGTGCACATAGTATAGATTAGAACAATCTCTTACACTTAGACTCAACCATATTCTTTTTATTAGCATTCCTCAACATTATAATATTCTGACCTCTATTATTATAATGTCATTTTTCTTATCTCAACTACAATAACGTATTCTTTCTATCTAAATCATTATGCATTATGAATCTTGTATTGTTAAACATTTCAAGCAAATTATTTTACCGCCAACTTTACAGTAAACGAGTTTCTAAGGAGAAGACCTTTATAAGCTAATCAAGCATTCGGATCTAATCCTTTTTCAAAATATAAAATATTATATTGTAATGAATTGCTATATTGTTACATTGTTTGAAATAAAATATGTTTAAACTATCTCTCAGTGAAAAACAGTTCACGATTTGCTGTTGTAATCTCGGTTAGATTACTATGTTCAGGCGGGGAAAAAACCGACATTGTTTTTTGACCGGAAGTGCTATATCTATTTACTAATAGTGTAGTAAACACTTACTTGCAACATCTGAACCTGCTCCCGTCTCACTGACCCCTATACAAGAAACTAAATCCCCTGTAATGGAAGGGACCAGGAACTCCCGTTTCACCTTGTCACTGCCAAATCTGCATTGAAAAACAAGTATTGTTTTCGCTGGAAAATGTTATCTTAAAAATGACATTGAAATAAATAGATATACTTATATTTATCAGGTACACCCTACAACAGTGCATCCATTATGAATATCGAATTATTGTCTTTCATCATTTTTTGAACAAGCATTATTTTCTGAATGTTTTTGTTTGTGTTTTTATTAAAATATATTGTTTGCATTAAAAAGGATTTCATTCGTCATAACGCATAATAGTGTTGTGTATGCAATTGTATTTGAGGAATGGTATTTAAATACATGTAGTTAGTGTATACACATTCATTTTAACTCGATTGCGAAACAAGTTTTAACAACTTATATTATTCACTCTCGAGACCTCATTCCTGATGGAATCCATCGCCACGAGGGAGAGAACATGCAACGTGGAATTTAAATGCCTTGCCTAAGGGCACAATCCTAACGGCTACAGCGTGGCTCGAACTCCGGATCGTTCGCACCTGAAGCGAACACTCTACCACTGCGCTATCACGACTAACATGTAGTTACATCACTATGTAACAATCTCGTGACTTGTAATCTGCGTTTTCGGTGTATAAAACGCACACCAGTTCTGAAGACTGCAACAGACGGATCTGTAGTCCGCTGGACTGGTAATCCAGAGGTCGCAGGTTGCCCCCCCCCATCTGACCCTAATAAAATTAACAGTCTTTCTTAACAGTCTTTCAGATGGGACGTTAAACCGAGGTCTCGTGTCGGTGCTTTACACCGTGCACGTAAAAGAACCAGAGGAGACTCTGGAATGGGTTTCTATCTGTATCATTGCACTATCCTCCAAAACTATCAAATGACTAATCTCTTCAGGAGGCGTCGCTCGTATGGGTAACCGGTAGCGACGATAAATAAACGTAAAACACACAGACTGCTACTAGCAGACATTTGTATGTCTATGGGGAAAACGTGTCTATACCAATGCCCAATTCATACCGAAAAGGAGACTACTGTGGTTAACATGTATTAAAAACATTCTCACCAAATATGGTTTAAATTATATATGGGGAACTCATGTCTTAACCCATTTCATTCTGGATACCGTTCAAACAGTATTTGCAAAGAACATAGAGCCAGATCAACTGCCACGGAACGTGCCGTCTGATCAGGCTCTATGCTGTTTGCTATTCAGATGATCTTGCTAAGACACTTGGCTATGTAGCAAAAAGCGTGACGCTGCGTGCTGATCAGGATCTATGTTGTTTGCAAAAGCCTTTAAATGTATCCAGAATGAAATGGGTTAAATGGCTAGTGTTTCTTAAGCAGAAGTTACGCGATTTATGCATCAATGAATGGTACTCACAATTACTTAATTCAAGGTAATGTAAGAATTACAGACTGTTTAAACATACCTTTGAATGTGAGAAATATCTTATTTCGACACCTATTCCACTTTTAAAATATGTAATTAAATTTAGAACACGTAACCATAAATTATCAGTGGAAACTGGCTGCTGGAACAATATAGAACATGAAAGGAGAAAATGCAATTTATGCAATATGTCTATTGTCATATTGTCTAAAGAATACTCTGTAACCAACAGACATAGTCAAACTGCAAGATGACAAACTGTATGTATGTGTGTATTTTACGTTATTTATCGTCACTACAGGTTGCCCATATGAGCGACGCCTCCTGAAGAGATTTTAGATTTTTTAAGGATATTGCATTGATAAAGACAGAGACCAATTTCAGAGTCTCCTCTGGTTCTTTTATGTGCACGGTATAAAGCACCGACACGAGATCTCGGTTTCAAGTCCCAGCCGAAAGACTGTTAATAGTATTAGGATCAGACGGGGATTGAACCTGCGATCCCTGGATTACCAATCCAAAGTGTTAACCACTGGACTACAGATCCGTCTGCTTGTGTACATATACTTGTGTATGATCATTTAAGACTGCGTGCTGGACATTCTATATATCTATCTATTCTATGTTCATGTAAATCAATTGCAAAACGCAACCATAACCAGTACATAGTTCTCGATGAAAATATACTTTTAAAAAAAGGGGCAGATTGGGAGCTTGGTTGACAACGTTATGAGCCATGCAAAAACCAATCGTAATATACTGGGGTGTTACTGGGTACTTTTGTCAAATGTTGGTCTGAACATGTAGGCACACGGAGACACAAGTTGATCTATGAGTTACTCACGTTGCCAGGGCTGGTGTAGCCATGTCCGTCTGTACACCTATTGCCATGGGGACGCCCCCACAATTGATTGTCCCCAACTCCTCAGCAACAGCCACACTGTAACTATGGTCCAAACCAAGGCCTCCATACTCTGAAATAAAGAAATTCAACTTCCACAATAACTAATTCTTGCATTGCTAATTTGGTGTCTAATTTACATTATTACATCGCCTGCTGAAGAAAGGTGTTGATAGGTAAACTGCCCGTCGCTCATATTAACCCAGAAACAATTGCAATGTACGTAAGAAATCATTACAACAAAATTATGTTGCAGTTGTGAAATAAAATGTAATAATAATACTGTTATAAAAGAAGACCATTTCAACTTTAACCTCCAAATGTGACCCTGCCATTGAAGGTATGGACGCGACATATTGTCTGTCTCATTGTGGTGATGATAACTTGTGTGACATATCTGAGCGCAGTGGTTAGCGCGCTCGATTCCCACCAATGCAACACGGGTTCGATCCTCGGATCGGGAAATATGTGAGATGGTACGGTGGTCGCTAGATGTGACAGGTGGTGTGTTTCCTCCGGGTACTCCGGTTTCCTCCCACACGAATCGGACCACATAATTATACGCTTTCATCCGCGCCAACGAGAGTGATTAATATAAGTTGTTAGAACTTGCTTCGCAACCGTTGTAAAATAAATAAAGTTTAAACTAAGACTCTTCTTGAGTGTTGAAGACATTGCAAACAATCGCGGACACGATCTTATATGAGCATTTGAGTGATAATTTTGAAATATGACCTTGAAAGTCGGGATCTGTGTCCTGAGTAGTGCACGACACGTCCCATTGAAATGAACACACTCAATCAAATAATGGGTTGCAACGACACAAACAAAGCACATTTAACATTTTATGTTTGACATTTAAGATACGGACCTGGGAGTTTGTACGCAACAGGCTGCTTATTATGAAACACATGCAAAGAAGCGTCAGACACCTATAGTAAACATGTACTAGCCTGTAGGTTTTGTAACCCCTAGGAACCCTGCAGATCCAAGTTTCTTGAAGAGCTCATGAGCTGGGAACTGGCCATCTGCTTCCCACTGATCAACATACGGGTTTATATCCTTCTCGATAATCTGAAAGAACAAACAATAGATCAGTGGAAGTCGTGATAGCGCAGTGGTAGCGCGTTCGCTTCAGGTGCGAAAGGTCCGGAGTTCGAGCCCCACTGGAGCCGTTACGAGTGCCCTTAGGCAAGGCATTTAAATTCCACGTTGCCTCTTCTCTCTCCCTCGTGGCAATGGATTCCATCAGGAATGAGGTCTTGAGCGTGATTAATATAAGTTGAAATAACTTGTTTCGCAATCGAGCTAAAATAAATTGGTATAAACTAACAATAGATCAGAAGAAATGAGTAGCCTAAATCATTAGACTATGTTCTAGCATAATTATACAGTGGTCTGTGTTGTTTCCCTAAAAACCATAAACTTCTTCGAAATATTTCTGGAAACAGTAGTACGGTACTGTGCTCAAATAATTTGATGAGTTTTCACAGAAAAGACACAGTGCGTACACTAACCACAGTAGCTTGATCCTAGTCTAGGAACAGGCGTTGATATATTTTGCCTGGTCAGTCATATAAATTAATACCGAGATCATTAATTGGGTCGTCGAGCCGGTCGATCTCCTCACGACGTGCACGTCATGACCGGTGCACATCCCGCAGCAGCAGCGTAGGATTCTGGGATCTTCTGGTTGTCGATCTTGCGAAGGGGGAATCTCTCCAAGTATGTGGATCCACGGCTATGGCACATCAGGACAGATCTGCCATCTCTTCCAGGTGGTGTTCTAGCTGAACACTGGATTTTCGATCTTTCGTTTAGAAGAGATGGCGGACCTGAGGGATCCACGCTCCCCCGATCTATACTGTATCTGGACTTGCTTGCGACAATCGACGACCAGATGTCTAACTGTCAGATCCGTATTAATGCTGCTGCGGGGTGACCAACAGTGAGGAGGGTGGCCCTACAAAGGACCACGTACAGACCAGGCCTTGTCAACCTGGACGGCACAGAAAGAAGTAACCACCTGATGACGTCTTCATAAGCCACACAGAATACAGAACCTTCAGAGAATACCGAACTAATCAACGTAGAAGAACAGGAATAATCATCATAGAAGCATAGGAATAATCATCACAGAACACGTATAATCATCATCGAATAACCACCACAGAAGAATCACCTTAGGACCAGAAGAATCACCTTAGACAAGAAGAATCACCTTAGGACATAACCATCTTAGAAAATACAGTCGCCCAAATGCATTTATGCGGTGGCGACTATAAACAAAATTACATCGTTCGTAATTGGGTCGTATTGAGGTTCTGATAATATGTCATTTTGCTAGAAGTAAATTAGTGAAAAATCGATAGACAGTAACCCAGGCTATGGCCCAACAACGATTTAAAAATGTGAAAGTTGGGCATACAAAAATTCTGCACCAAAATAGAAATTATTTTTGAAAGAAACGTATGCCTCCCCATTTACTGTTGCTTCAGATGAGCAATTAAAGCTAGGATGCGCAATATATGAAGCTAGATTTGTTAGATGTAACATAGTTGTATAATTGTTTGTATGTAAAGCATCGCTCCTAGTTTCCCAGGACAACAGTATTGTATATAGTTGGACATTTGTCGATGGATCAAAGGTTATACATATATAAGAGTCACATTATCCAAGACAGACGGATATGTAGGCCAGTGGTTAACACGTTGGACTGGTAATCCAGGGATCGCAGGTTAAATCCCCCGTTGACCCTAATAAAATAAACAGCCTTTCAGATGGGACTTTAAACCGAGTCTCGTGTCGGTGCTTTAACAGTGCACGTAAACGAACCAGTGGAGACTCTGAAATGGGTCTCTGTCTGTATCATTGCACTATCCTCCAAAAATCTAAAATGACTAATCTCTTTAGGAGGCGTCGCTCATATGGGCAACCGGTAGCGACGATAAATAAACGTAAAACACACACTCAACAGGTCACCTACTCAAACTTCAAAGTCCATAATTGGTTGTTTTCAAAGCGTGTATTGTGAAAGCGAATAATAAAACTGTGTTGGTGATATTTATTTTGAATTGATGTGTGTGTTTTACGTGTATTTATCGTCGCTACAGGTTGTCCATATGCCTCATGAAGAGATTAGTAATTTTAGATGTTGGAGGATAGTGCAACGATACAGACAGAGACCCATTCGAAAGTATTCTCTGGTTCTTTTACGTGCACGGTGTTTAAAAGCACCGACACGAGGCCTCAGTTTAACGTCCCATCTGAAAGACTGTTAATTTTATTAGGGTCAGACAGGTGATCGAACCTGCGATCCCTGTAGTACCAGTCCAGCGTGTTACCACTGGACTACAGATCCGTCTGTATTGTTAACATGTGAACGATAGCACGCCTAGATTCAATGAACACCCGGAAGAAGTACGTAACTATACGGCACTTAATATAGGTATGAAAGATTGATTTCCCTTAGTTGCAATACGCCATTAATTAGATATCTACGGTTTACAGTAAACAAGTCTATACAATTTGACCAGATTCAGCACGTTGCAAGATGGTGGTAAAATGTCTTAAATTATTAGTGTCCTGAAGCAGACGCAATAAATTGTTGTGTGACCTATGGTCGTACAATAGTAGAGTGGTGGAACATATGCTCGGCGTAAATCCTACATGGCCTATAGCCATAGTGTGGCGTCCGTGGTCCAGTGGTAGAGCGTCGGATTTGGAATCGAACGGTCCCGAGTTCGATACTCGGTCAGGCCACGTATGTAGTGTCAGTGAGCAAGGCACCTCACACACATTGCTTAGTACTTGTTAACCACTTAGGTCGGCTAAGCTTCCCGGTTCAAACCCGACATTGCAAACAAATTGTTTTATCATACTGTAGATGATACACTATAGTATGCTTGTTATTTTGTTAAACGAGTGTCAACAGTTACATTAAACTTAAATTTACCATCTGTCTGTAGGTTGAAAGTGCTATTTTCTCTACAAAAAATAATTGATAAAAGATCAACTGTGCCAAATGCCACCATTTATATATAATGTAAATTTTTGGGGAGTATGCCCCCAGAATCCCCTAGCAACCATGCATCTACGATGCTCAATGTGTGTTAGGTGCCTTGCTCAATGATACTACATGTGTGCCCTTGCCGAGTATCGAACCAGGGACCCTTCAGATCCAATTCTGATGCTCTACCACTGGACCACGCTCTACCAGTGGACCACATACTAAATGTGCAACTATATAAATTGTGCTAAATAAATAGAACGAATACATCCAGGCAGATCTGTAGTCCAGTGGTTAACACGTTGGACTAGGAATCCAGGGAACGCAGGTGCGATCCCCCGTCTGACCTTAATAAAATGAACAGTTTCAGATGGGACTTTAAACCACGATCTTGTTTCGGTACTTTACACCATGCACGTAAAAGAACCAGAAGAGATTCTGGAATGGGTCTCTGTCTATCATTGCACTATCCTCCAAAAATTTAAAATGACTAATCTCTTCAGGAGGCGTCGCTCATATGGGCAACCAGTAGCGACGATAAATAAACGTAAAACACACTCATTATACAGGGTTCATTCTAGGTCAGAATTTTTGGGAGAAATGAGAAAGTGCGGGATCGCTTCCTTAAATGGTGTTCTTTAATATACTTCTGCAAAATAGGGTTAAAATGCACAGTACAACCATTAAATACAACATTTGAATAGAAGGAGTGCTTTATAATGGGCCAGTGTATCTTACTAGACAAAAAAAAATTTTCAGAGGGCGAAGTCAGGGTCCCTAGGGCGACAATTTCGCCCACATCGCCCTCTAGAATGATCCATGGTCACATAACCATGTTATATGTGTGCCTTAAATATGCACCCATGGGTTGGTTCATCGCGCTAACTGCCCTGAGGCCTTATTTTTATCTGGGAGAGCACTGAACCAAGGTGTTATACAAACTGCACTGAGGATTAGGTCACCATTGAATAGTTCCTTTGTCATCCTTTGGTTTAAAATTCAATGTCATACACCCGTTTATTTCAGAGCCGACCAACGTGTTATGCAAACTGAAGTGAAGATGAAATCACCTGTGAATAGTTCCTTTGTCATCCTCTGGTTTAGAATTCAATGTCATACACACATATATTTCAGAGCAAACTGAAGTGAAGATGAAATCACCTGTGAATAGTTCCTTTGTCATCCTCTGGTTTAGAATTCAATGTCATACACACATTTATTTCAGAGCCGACCAACTTGTTATGCAAACTGAAGTGAAGATGAAATCACCTGTGAATAGTTCCTTTGTCATCCTCTGGTTTAGAATTCAATGTCATACACCCGTTTATTTCAGAGCCGACCAACGTGTTATGCAAACTGAAGTGAAGATGAAATCACCTGTGAATAGTTCCTTTGTCATCCTCTGGTTTAGAATTCAATGTCATACACACATTTATTTCAGAGCCGACCAACGTGTTATGCAAACTGAAGTGAAGATGAAATCACCTGTGAATAGTTCCTTTGTCATCCTCTGGTTTAGAATTCAATGTCATACACACATTTATTTCAGAGCCGACCAACATGTTATGCAAACTGAAGTGAAGATGAAATCACCTGTGAATAGTTCCTTTGTCATCCTCTGGTTTAGAATTCAATGTCATACACACATTTATTTCAGAGCCGACCAACGTGTTATGCAAACTGAAGTGAAGATGAAATCACCTGTGAATAGTTCCTTTGTCATCCTCTGGTTTAGAATTCAATGTCATACACCCATTTATTTCAGAGCCGACCAATGTGTTATACAAACTGCACTGAAGATGAAGTCACCAGTGAATAGTTCCTTTGTCATCCTCTGGTTTAGAATTCAATGTCATACACCTGTTTATTTCAGAGCCGACCAACGTGTTATGCAAACTGAAGATGAAATCACCTGTGAATAGTGGCACTGTCGTCCTCATTGGCTTAGTATTCTGGGTTTTGTGTACTATTATCTTCCTGGTACGGGTGGAAGAAGCCACAATCCTCCGTTCTCTACGATTACATGGGTATATATTTACTAAGTATTTCTCAGCTAGTCAGACTGCTCGACCAATGTAGATATTTTCATGACAATTGCAACAGGAGCACCAGTCAATGCTATCGAAAACATGGCAGGTTTAACTAGGAGAACATTGAATGGGGGGGGGGCACAAAATGACCTTCTCTATCTAGGTGAGTGTGGCTGTAAGTTGTTGAGATCCAAACATTGGTTTTTAGGACAATTGATGTATGGCGGCCATTTTGGTTGGCAAAGTTTACAGGATATTATATCAAATGTATGGTAGTAGCGTAATTTTGTTTTCTGGTTTCTTCATAAAATATTTATTTTTCATCCATCACCATGGTTCATACTGTTAGAAAGCTCTAAATTGTCACATTTTTCGTATCATTTCAGAAAATTCATATCACAAACAAATAATTTGCCTATATATATATTAATATTTTAATTGTGAAAAACAGACGGATACGTAGTCCAGTGGTAACAGGTTCAATCCCCCGTCACAGACTCTAATAAAATTAACAGTCTTTCAGATGGGACGTTAAACCGAGTTCTTGTGTAGGTGCTTTACACCGTGCACGTAAAAGAACCAGAGGAGATTCTGGAATGGGTCTCTGTCTGTATCATGCACTATCCTCCAAAATCTAAAATAACTAATCTCTTCAGGAGGCGTCGCTCATATGGGCAACCGGTAGCGACGATAAATAAACGTAAAAACACACACAATTGTGAAAAGAGACTCATAAATAGGTGCAAGTTAAGTTATTATAAATGATAATCCATACAATGATACACCAGTCACAAATAGGTTTAAACTTTATTTATTTTACAACAATTGCGAAGCAAGTTTTAACAACTTATATTAATCACTCTCGTTGGCGCGGATGAAAGCGTAAATGTGGTCATTCGCGTGGGAGGAAACCGGAGTACCCAGAGAAAACCCACCTGTCCGATCTGGCGACCACCGTACCATCTCACATACTACCAGTTACACATCAATCCAAAGTTGTATTTTACTACAGTAGTGAAATGGGAGATCAAACAACATACCGACAACTCAGGTTTCTGTCAGATCAGATTTATTTTTAATACATTTTAGCTCTGATAATATAATTGTACATATATTTGTAGTGCAATATAAGAAGACTTGTACTGTGTCGCTACTGATGTAGTTTTTATAGCGATGTGGTAGAGTGTTCGTCTCCATGTAATGGAGGATCAGGCCATCGTGGTTTGAATCCCTGAATTGGGCTTGGATACTTTAATGGTTTCCGGGCCCATGCTCGACTATACAGACTTCTACTTGGGTTGTATATATCGACCGTTTTCAGTAACATTCTACAGAGGTATGGTTAGCCATTGGTCTACGATATTAATATTCTCAAAGCACTTGATGATAATAATTGCCACATTTAAGGTTAAATCTCCTATCTGGAACTAAAAGCGTGTATTTCTGAAATATATTCGTCTGCAACACCGAAATTCAACAGTGGGAAACTTTACATATACATACGAGTTTAGCGTTCCGTTAGCTAATTGTCAAACATATGGGATGTATTGCAGCAATCGGGAAAAGTATGAACCACAGTCGAGAGTTGATACCTGATGCTACTTGCATTTAACTGAACTATTAAAATGAATTAAAATATCGTCCTACTTTCTGACCTTTCGTAAACTTGCTCGCAACTGGTTGTGTTCAGGGGTAAATATAATGTCAGTTGATGAGGATAAGTCTGCGTCATTACTTGACACTTGTGACACTGAGGATTTCCATCTGAAAGATCCAAAAGTTCGCTTAAACGACCATTGTCTTAAACTTGATCTCAACGCGTACGCCATGTTTACATCTTGTTGGACTAAATTATTTCTAGTAATCTGATTGGCTAAAATTAAAACCCGGTCACCACTTCCGGTATAAATAAAAATACGTAAAATCTTTATCTCAACCAGCCGATCAGAATATAGTATCAACCACGCATAAAGAACGCCTTCATCACTTGCTACGGTTAGGGTTGGGTTAGGGTCAAAACGCGTGGTTGAATACATTATTCAGTTGGGTGGTTGAGAAAAAGTTCAGTAGACCATCAATTTCCGATAATTAATCACCTGAGGCAAGGTGTGTGTGTGAGAGAGAGAGAGAGAGAGAGAGAGAGAGAGAGACAGCAATTAAGTTTTAATGTTAACCAGCCGTTGCTCTCAACATGTATTGATTGTCAGTCACCGGTTTTCTCAGAAATCAATCGCCACAGACGTGACAGAGAGCACCTGTACTACAGATTGTGATTTATTATTGGGATTGTACTTGCAGGTTTTGGTGCTCGTCAGTTACTCGTTCAAAGATGGAGAAATCGTGGCCCAAAGTCATACTTTTTGGAGATTCATTGACACAGGTAACAGAGTAGAATCACAGGAACTTGAAATGTTATCCATAAACCACCAACGGTCTTGTACCTCTATCCTAAGACACCCCTCTATTTATTTAATAGAGGGGGGGGGGGTCCTAGGATAGAGGTACAAGACCGTTGGTGGCTTATGGATAAAATGTCAAGTTCCTGATGTAGAATGCATACTAAATGTTATAATAATCTTGTGATGGTAGATACTGAAGTTTTCGCAAACTCTTTCTAATAATCTTGTGATGGTAGATACTGAAGTTTTCGCAAACTCTTTCTTCGAGCAGGCCTAAGCACATGACCACAGGGATTCGGCACATTTGGGGGTACTAGTTCTAGTATATATAACGCGAATTGCGTCGCTTTAGAAATTTTCAAAACAAATTGAAAAATTCTACGAAATCTCTTTTTGACGTACATTTTTGCCGAATAAACCTACACGTTAGTGGAAACACATTTTATTGATAATGTTATTCACAGTTAAAACTCTCCCGTCGAAGATTTTTTGTTGTTGCTGACAGAACCCGTGTCCTAGTATGGAAATGTGACCTGCTAAGGCCAATGTCTGTGGCAATTGTTTGCAAAGTATACATGCATGTAGCTTAAAGTTGTGTTTTATTTGAAGAACAATATAAAGACTCTGGATAGGCATTATATTTAGACAGATTTGTACAAAATTGTTTCAGATAGGGCCATTTTACTGATCGATGCGAAATCTGACATCCCACAGAGTAGAATCCCTGTACTTAAATATATATACTAGTACCCCCAAACGTGCCGAATCCCTGTGCACATGACTCACCTTGTTGTCTAATATGGATATAGAGTGGTGGAACCTATGATCGGCGTATTTGTCCATTTATATCCATATTTAAAATATTTATAATAGTTCTAGGCTAATTTGGTTGACAGAGCTGAAGCATGGTTCAATAGCATTCCGTTATGTGTAACAGTAGCCTTGTGCAACTGTCATGTGACTGGTCCAGCAGACGAAAATATACAAACAGATCATTGGGAAAATATTTCAACCGAAAAAGATACGAAACTGATACAGTGTATGACCAATTCAGGTCGCTATCCAAATATTAAAAATCTACACTTAACCCGAAAAATAGTTTCTATACCATTTATGATAAAGACCAATAACTGTTTTTATTCAATGATGTACTATATCAAAATATGATATTCAACAAGTTATGGTGGATAAATAAAAAATAACAAGTTCTCCGTGCATAGGTGTCCTGAAGTCTCGCGTTCACCATAAAAACGGGTGCCGACACGACACCATTGCGATAGTTGTATTGAGCAGCAATGTCACATAATGAAGCTAAAACTGTCAACAAGAGTTCTTTTAATGTTGTTTTCACGACTTATATGTGTGTCATTATGTGTGGGATTTACGGCAAGCATATGTTCCATCACTCTACTATAAACCTATAGGGCATAAAAAATGATTATTTGTTCAAACTAAAGGGACAAAACTCAAACGCGGAAGTGTATATTGTCCTTGTGTTTGCTTGGCAAACTTAGAAAACCTATCTATCTATCTTCCTCTAGTGTCGAACCCCTCGCGGGGATGTACACATGTTACGCCTCAAAAACCGCAAAGACGTTAAAAGTACGAGTAACGAAAAGTAAGTTGGATTAACAGCTTAAAACTGACCGTCTGACCCTAATAAAATTAACAGTTTTTCAGATGGGACGTTAAACCGAGGTCTCGTGTCGATGCTTTACACCGTGCACGTTAAAGAACCAGAGGAGACCCTGGAATGGGTCTCTGTCTGTATCATTGCACTATCCTCCAAAATCTAAAATTACTAATCTCTTCAGGATGCGTCACTCATATGGGAAACCGGTAGCGACGATAAATAAACGTAAAAACACACAGCTTAAAACAGCTTGGCAGAACAACTGGTGGATGGTATGATCTATACAGCAAACTGCCGTATCGAATTGCTCTATGGTAGGGAGATGGACAATGTCCGGGGGGGATGGTTCTAATGGTAGATTGTTCTTGGAAAAAAGGAAAACTTGTAGTAGTCTGTAGTTGCTGTAATTAACCTATAGCTTATGGAATGGCAGTTGCATGCAGGACGGGAGAGGGGAACTAGGTAATTTCCAATGGGGATAGCAACCAGATCATTATGAATTTTATACATAAGGGATAACCTATTGTCAATACACCATTGATCTAGTCTGAGTAGATTTAGGGAATGTAGCATGTCTGTAACACTAGAGGTACTGGACAGCTTCAATTTAGTCTATCAATGTTTGGGTATTGTTCGACCAAATCTCGGAGCCATTTTCCAACTGGAGTCTTACTAGTGTTTGGTAAGCCATGGACTTAAGGGGTTCGGATTTGACCTGGATGTTTCTACGTAGAAACCGTTAATGTTGCTTTCTTTATTGACCTTTTTATGTGAGCGTCCCACGACAGGTTATTTGAGATATCCACGCCACAGTATTTGGCTGAGGTGACTGACTCAAGTAGGACTCCATTGATCTTATATTGACTGGGAATAGGATGTTTCCTTCTGGTGACGTGGATAACCTGACATTTGGAGGGGTTAAATTTCATGTCCCATTCCAACTCCCACTCTTCTAAAGATTGTTTTGGAGTGTGACCGACTCATTTGCAGATGTCAGTGATAGATAGACTGCAGTATCATCTGCAAAGATACGGACCGTTACCTCACATAAAGATACAGACTTTGGAACTGATGTTTTGAGGGAGGTCGTTTATATAGGCTTGGAAAAGCAGGGGTCCAAGTACGGATCCCTGTGGGACTCCAGATGACACAGGAATGGCTTCTGAACTAATACCATTAAGAACAACTGAATGGAGTCTATTATCTAGAAAACTCTTAATCCACCTTAATGTTTGACCTCTGACTCCATAGTTATGCATTTTTAGTAGTACTTTCTCGTGATTGACCTTGTCGAAGGCCTTACTGAAGTCTAATAGGATGAAATCTACTTGATGCTTATTGTAGACAGAGGTAACCAAGTCATTGACTAGCATTACTTATTGGGTCATGCATGACCGTTTTTCTCTGCAAATGCTGCAAATGGTACACAATACTGTGGTTAGTGAAGTGTTTTACTATCGAGGAGGAAACTATATGTTCTAGTACCTTGCATAGAACACATGTCAGTGAGATAGGCCTATAGTTGGCGGGGTTTGACTTGTCCACTTTTTTGTAAATGGGAGCAACATTTGCTGACTTCCACTGGGCCGGCAGTGATCCTTCGTTGAGGGATTTTTGGAATAAGACTTCAAGGATAGGTTAGAGTTCTATAGACAGGGTTTTAAGTATGATTGGCTTAATTTGGTCAGGACCACTAGCCTTGTGGGGGTTCAGGTTATTGAGAAGTTTCTCTATACCATTTGAACTTACTGTGATCTCCTTCATGTTTGGAATGGATTGACCATTCAGGTTTCCATTTGTGTCCTGAAATTTCATTTTACAATGTGGAGGTAAGTCTTAGTGGGGAATTGGAGCTGAAGACAGACTGAAACTGTTTGTTCAGTGCTGTGGCTTTAGCAGCTTCTTCATGATGAAATTTGTTTTCATGCTTTAGGGGTGGCATTGAGTTGGAGTCTTGCATGGAATGCTTAAGGAGGGAATAAAGTTTCTTGGTATTTGGTCTGTAAGTAAGGATGAGAGGGATGCTTTCAAGATATTGGTGATACACCTCTTTGACCTTTAGTGTATGACCTTTTACTGATGTGATTACATATTACAGTTTGGCTACAGCAAGAAAGGGTGCTGGACAGCGCTAGTTGCAAACCATTTACAAAGGTAATTTTAGTTAACTAGGCCGTAACTATGACATCATTAATAGATTTTCAATTCCACACATCTTTTTTTTAAATTCCCATCCCTCCCACTGTTTCATTGGTTGTTCTCTTGTTGCATAGCAACACAATTATAGCTATTTAGTTTTATCATCCGGGTGGAATGCAAACCTTCACCGTATTTTGACGATGTACATAGCGAAAGTTTCAGCCCTGTTGTTTCAGGGTCACAAAAGGAACTTACCTCTTCAAATAACTCAAAGAACAAATGCTTGATTTGATATGGCATCTATTCATAATTTTATCATGGTATATTATAATGACCTTGCGCCTCACCATGCCCCTGCAGCCCTTTTGCCTTTTTTGTGTGTGTTTTACGTTTATTTATCATCGCTACCGGTTGCCCATATGAGTGACGCCTCCTGAAGAGATTAGTCATGTTAAATTTTTGGAGGATAGTGCAATGATACAGACAGAGACCAATTCCAGAATCTCCTCTGGTTCTTTTACGTGCATGGTGTAAAGCACCGACACAAGACCTCGGTTTAACGTCCCACAGATACGTCTGCCATGTGGGACAATGTGGTATATTTTTATATATTTGTTTAAAAAACAAATTTGTTTATATATGCCTCAACAGCTCTCACTCAACGGCTGTCCGATTAGCGCAGTTGTTAGCGCGCTCGCTTCTCACCAATGCAACCCGGGTTCGATCCTCGGACTGGGAAGTATGTGGGAGGGTATTGTGGTCGCTAGATCGGATAGATTTGTTTGCTCCGGGTGCTCCTTTTTCCTCCCACACGAATGACCACATATACGCTTTCATCCGGGCCAACGCTGAGAGTGATTAATATAAGTTGTTAGAACTTGCTTCGTAATCATTGTAAAATAAATAAACTTTAAACTTTAAATAGGTGAGTGAGTGCATTCGGACAGGCAGATCTATATAAACTATAACTTGTCCACCATTTTGATCGATATGTTCCGCTCTACTGCCTCTGCATAATTAAAGCATAATTAAAGCATAATTAGCTGTCAATCACCATAACTTAGCAACATTTTCTAGGGTTGAACCTCCATATACTCACCCCCACATCTACCGCCTTCACAGCTCGAAATGCCCTGCCCCCTTTTCTGACACATTCTTTTTTCCACTCTAGAATAAACCCTAAAATTATCTTTCCCAGTAACAGCTATAATTTATCTTGTGTTAAAGTTATAAATTCTCTCCCCTGTTGCTGTATATAAAAAACTACCCCATGGTAATCAGTAAGTTATAAATTATCTCCCTTGTTACTGTATTTAAACTACCCCATGGTAATCAGTAAGTTATAAATTATCTCCCCTGTTACTGTATATAAATTGTACCCCATGTTAAAGTTATAAATTATCTCCCTTGTTACTGTATTTAAACTACCCCACTATAATTAGTAAGTTATAAATTATCTCCCCTGTTACTCTATAAATTGTACCCCATGTTAAAGTTATAAATTATCTCCCTTGTTACTGTATTTAAACTACCCCATGGTAATCAGTAAGTTATAAATTATCTCCCCTGTTACTGTATATAAATTGTACCCCATGTTAAAGTTATAAATTATCTCCCTTGTTACTGTATTTAAACTACCCCACTATAATTAGTAAGTTATAAATTATCTCCCCTGTTACTCTATAAATTGTACCCCATGTTAAAGTTATAAATTATCTCCCTTGTTACTGTATTTAAACTACCCCATGGTAATCAGTAAGTTATAAATTATCTCCCCTGTTACTGTATATAAATTGTACCCCATGTTAAAGTTATAGATTATCTCCCTTGTTACTGTATTTAAACTACCCCATGGTAATCAGTAAGTTATAAATTATCTCCCCTGTTACTGTATATAAATTGTACCCCATGTTAAAGTTATAAATTATCTCCTGTTACCGAGGTCTCGTGTCGGTGCTTTACACCGTGCACGTAAAAGAACCAGAGGAGACTCTAGAATGGGTCTCTGTCTGTATCATGCACTATCCTCCAAAAATCTAAAATGACTAATCTCTTCAGGAGGCGTCGCTCATATGGGCAACTGGTAGCGACGATAAATAAACGTAAAAACACACTCGATAAGTTATAAATTATCTCCCCTGTTACTGTATATAAATTGTACCCCATGTTAAAGTTATAAATTCTCCCCAATGTTTATGTTAACATCTGTCATGGGTGAGAATTGCATTGAAGAACTTTATTATGATGTATTACAGAAAGTGTGATGTGATAAACCGAGGGTTTTCTGGGTATAATTCAAGATGGTGTAAAATCATCCTGCCCAAACTGTTGACAATCAAAGATGCCGAGGACATCCAAATGGTCACCATTCTACTTGGCGCCAATGATTCTGTGGACCGTGTCCTGTGTAAGAAACAGCATGTACCTAAAGATGAATTCAAGCAAAATATTAAAGATATTGTACAGTATTTGCTAGTAGGTATATTATAATTATCAAAATAAGCCTATATTTGTGTTAAAGCGACACTATATCGCAATAAAGTTGCTAGTAGGTATATTATAATAATCAAAATAGGCCTATATTTGTGTTAAAGCGACACTATATTGCAATAAAGTTGCTAGTAGGTATATTATAATTATCAAAATAGGCCTATATTTGTGTTAACGCGACACTATATCACAATAAAGTTGCTAGTAGGTATATTATAATTATCAAAATAGGCCTATATTTGTGTTAAAGCGACACTATATCGCAATAAAGTTGCTAGTAGGTATATTATAATTATCAAAATAGGCCTATATTTGTGTTAAAGCGACACTATATCGCAATAAAGGATGTTGTTTGGTAAATAGTCGTAGTTATTTAAAGAATATCATTTCCAATGATGGTGTGTTTAAAAAAATGTTAATATATCATAATATGTATTCCCACAGAAATGGATAAAAAATCAAATAAATATAGCACCGTCATAATTTATATGCAAATTGTTTATTGACAAACAATGCTTAACCCATTCAACACCAAGTAACTGACATGGATTGGTCCATGATATTTTTAGACCAATAAATTAATAAGAAAATTACATTTGGAGCAGTTCATTTATCAAAATGGGTAATCGTCACGAGCCGGCTCATCTGGATCTACACTTTTTGTAAGCCTATTTAGAGGTGTGTGGTGTTGAAAGGGTTAATACGCGCATGTGAGATGTAACAACGGATGTTAGAACATCTGTCTTAGATGTTTGTTCTGATTGCCAATAGAGGGCGATGTCTTCTAAATACTCAGGACATGGCGAACCAATTCAGGAAAGTCATGCATTTCACATTCAGTTTGTTATACGTTTGTTGCAAAAACACACTGACTGAAAATAATTATTCAAATTATAATGGAAGAATGTGTTGTACTAAGTATTGTTACTTGTACATAAACTTTTATAATATTTTTTTTCATGTTTTAATTAACAATTACATATGTAAACATATACCGGTAATATAAATTACAGTTATTTTACAATAATCTATCGATACTACATACTAATATCAGGGGCGTACCCAGGGGGGGCCGAAGGGGGCCTTGGCCCCCCCCCCAAAACCAAACTTGCACCGGTAAAGATTGAACTTCAACAACCTTGGACTAAATTTATCATACAAAGTTTTGAATAATGCTATATAGGTCCCATTGTAATAACCTGTTGAGAGGTGTAACAATCATGCTAAACCCTATTGTAAATGACTCTTTGAAAATTGAAGATGTGCAGAGAGGTTGGAACAGAGCCTTCTATACCTAGGCGATACAGCAAACAGCGCAACCGTGCTAACACTCCAGCCCAAATAGCAAGTGAATGCTACAAGCGCATCCTCACCATTTCCCTGCTTGACCATGTTCTCAGTCAACTCAACTTCAGGTTTGCCACCCATCACGTCCAGGCTATCCAGGGACTGTGTCTTGTGCCAGCTGCTCTCGTCTCCCTCGCTCCAGATGAAGCCCAAGAGAAGCTGACATCACTGATCAACTTGTACAAGGATGATCTACCATCACCAGGCAGTGTGAAGAGTGAAGTACACTGCTGGCGAGTCAAGTGGAAGGCTGAACTGGATGTTGCTGGGCCTGACAACCTCCCCAAGACGCCCTGCAGCCCTTGCATATGCCAGCAAACACCTGTTCCCAAATGTGAGAACACTGATCACTATTCTCTGCACCCTGCCTGTGACCACCTGCTCATCAGAACGATCAAACAGCACGCTCAAGTTGGCGAAGAACCGCCTGAGGTCAACCATGGAAAATGACAGACTCACTGGGTTAATGCTGATGTCTGTGCACAGAGACATTGAGGTTGACCCAGAGAAGGTCATCTCTGAGTTTGCTAGGAGACACCTCAGGAAACTAGAGCTGAAGAACATCCTGACTGAGTGCTAAGAGACTAAATACAACCTTGTGGACCTGTGTGAACTTTATGCAAAGTTGTGCTAAACCGGAATAGTGTCTAGAGTCTCTATACTAGACATAATATTATAGTGCAAGACAGACTTGATATCTCTTGTGATAGTTAACTTAAGTAAAATTAGAGTATTTTATGTGTAATAGATTTTAAACAAAAATTACAATACATGTATATCAAAATAAAGTTTAACTGGTCATTTCTAGTAATGTGTACACCCACGATGTTTTAGCTCGGCCAGCCAATCTCGGCACCCCCCCTCAGAAAATCCTGGGTACGCCCCTGCTAATATAGTATATATACAAATGCATTTATTAATTTTTATACAGAGAGAAGGCATTCTGTTTGAAAGTAAGATAGCAGGAGAAGAGATGAAAAATATATTTATAATATTTTTATTCCGTGCTATATAGTGTCGTTTTAAATATCAGGTAGGGGTTTTTTCCAGTTAGAGTCAAACTTGAGATAAAGACCATCAGTAGCTAAAGAGAACCAGTTTGGTGTAGCCTCAATTTTAACTGGTACTAAGGGAGACCACCTGTCATCTAAGACCACTTGTTCCCAAATTGTCTTTATAGACTAGATTCATTATACAGTCAAACCTGTCTTAAGCAGCCAGCCAAGGGAATCACAGATAGATAGAGGGACATTTTGGTAATCTGGCTGCTTAACCCATTTCATTCTGGATACCGTTCAAACGGTATCTGCAAAGAACATAGAGCCAGATCAACCGCCACAGAACATGCCATCTGATCAGGATCTATGCTGTTTGCTATTCAGATGATCTTGCTAAGACACTTGGCTATGTAGCAAACAACATAGATCCTGATCAGCACGCAGCGTCACGCTGTGGCTGATCTGGATCTATGTTGTTTGCAAAAACCTTTAAATGTATCCAGAATGAAATGGGTTAATACAAGTTGCTGCTTAATGGAGGTGACCACTAACACAGATTTGACTGTATTTAGTTATTCAAATTTATTTTTAGCTCGATTGCGAAACAAGTTATTTCAACTTATATAAATCACTCTCGAGACCTCATTCCTGATGGAATCCATCGCCACGAGGGAGAGAGAAGAGGCAACGTGGAATTTAAATGCCTTGCCTAAGGGCACAATCGTAACGGCTCCAGTGGGGCTGGAACTCCGAACCTTTCGCACCTGAAGCGAACGCGCATCCACTGCGCTATCACGACTGTACTTAAAAGCAAAGAATTCTTTTCAGTCACTGTAAAAATATTTATTTGCCACAATATGTTTATATCTTGTATGTATGAAGACTATTATCAAATGCTATGTCTTTTTGATGCCTCACAGCCCTCATATGTATTGGTTAAAAAAATCATATGTCCCCCCGATCCCCCCAAACACATACAAAATTTGGACAAACTTTGAAAGATAATCTTTGTGATAAGAATCAGAAATAACTAAAATAATTCTGATCGACGTCTCCGGAACTACTTGGTCAGTTCTAATGAAGCCCGGTGTAGAGAAAAAATAGTGCAGTAAATAACTTATATGCCCCGAAAGGGAGGCAAATAACAACATGAGATTCTGGCCTTTATTATGAACATTGGTTTGGCTACTACATTGTCGATGTATGTCGTATTGGTAATGGCATCAAGAGGTGCTTCTATGAGGGAAAGGGTTTATGAACATTGGTTTGGCTACTACATTGTCTATGTATGTCGTCAGGGTTCATTCTATGTCAGAATTTTTGGGAGAAGTGAAAAAGCGCGTTATCGCTTCCTTAAATGGTGTTCTTTAATATACTTCTGCAAAATAGGTTTAAAATAAAATGAACAGTACAACCATTAAATACAACATTTGAATAGAAGGAGTGCTTTAGAATGGGCCAGTGTATCTTACTAGACAAAATTTTGTTTGAAAATCGTAAAAACCCAAACAATATTAATTTTTTTAGGGAGAAGTGGGGCCCCCAGAGGGCGATGTCAGTGTCCCTAGGGCGACTATTTCGCCCACATCGCCCTCTAAAATGATCCCTGGTCGTATTGGTAATGGCATCAAGAGGTGCTTCTATGAGGGAAAGGGTTAACCTCTCATTATATTATTTTACTGAGATCTCAAACGATTGTTGTCCAATGTATTGCAGGATATTGGTATAGCGGCAGATAAGGTTGTCATTATATCACCCCCTCCTTGCGACGAAAAAAAGTGGAAGTTGGACTGCAAACAAAATGGTTTGAAATGTTTTATGAAATTGCTATATGAATACCTGCAGGAAATCATAAAATGGTCAGATTTGACATTTGCCTATAAAATTAAAACTCACGACAGATTAGTATGTATGCAGTGTTGTAGCCGTAAAGATCACCCCATACTAATAGTCACCTATGCATTATTATCATTGCATTGAATGTGAGATGGTACGATTATTGCCGGATTGGTTTAGTTTATACAAATTTATTTTAGCTCAATTGCGAAACAAGTTCTTACAACTTATATTAATCACTGTCGAGACCTCATTCCTGATGGAATCCATCGCCACGAGGGAGAGAGAAGAGGCAACTTGGAATTTAAATGCCTTGCCTAAGGGCACAATCGTAACGGCTCCAGCAGGGCTCGAACTCCAGATTGGTCGGGTACCTTTTCTCTGGGTTCTACGGTTTCCTCCCACACCGCAGATATACAATTCAAACTCGCGGCCATGGAAGAAAGTGCATGTTGGTGAAGCTTGTTTTGTAATCATTGTAAAAATAATTAAGTTTAAAATATAATTCTAACATTTCTTAATATTTTGCTTCTATAAAACAAAGAAAACAAATGGCTCTATTGCTGTGGTTTAATGCAGATTTATCAATTTGTCTATTTTATTGCTGTTGAATTTCTAGGTGCTTCTATGGGGGTTGTCAATGTATGTCGTATTGGTAATGGCGTCAAGATGTGCTTCTATGGGGGTTGTCAGTGTATGTGGTATTGGTAATGGCGTCAAGATGTGCTTCTATGGGGGTTGTCAGTGTATGTGGTATTGGTAAAGGCATCAAGATGTGCTTCTATGGGGGTTGTCAGTGTATGTGGTATTGGTAAAGGCGTCAAGATGTGCTTCTATGGGGGTTGTCGATGTATGTGGTATTGGTAATGACGTCAAGAAGTGCTTCTATGGGGTTGTCAGTGTATGTGGTATTTAATGGCGTCAAGAGTGCTTCTATGGGGTTGTCATGTATGTGGTATTGGTAATGGCGTCAAGAGGTGCTTCTATGGGGGTTGTCGATGTATGTCATATTGGTAATGGCGTCAAGAGGTGCTTCTATGGGGGTTGTCGATGTATGTGGTATTGGTAATGGCGTCAAGAGATGCTTCTATGGGGGTTGTCGATGTATGACGTATTGGTAATGACGTCAAGATGTGCTTCTATGGGGGTTGTCGATGTATGTGGTATTGGTAATGGCTCAAGAAGTGCTTCTATGGGGTTGTCAGTGTATGTGGTATTGGTAATGGGTCAAGAGGTGCTTCTATGGGGGTTGTCAGTGTATGTGGTATTGGTAATGGCATCAAGAAGTGCTTCTATGGGGTTGTCGATGTATGACGTATTGGTAATGGCATCAAGAGGTGCTTCTATGGGGGTTGTCAGTGTATGTCGTATTGGTAATGGCATCAAGAGGTGCTTCTATGAGGGTTGTCAATGTATGTTGTATTGGTAATGGCATCAAGAAGTGCTTCTATGAGGGTTGTCAGTGTATGTGGTATTTGGTAATGGCATCAAGAGGTGCTTCTATGGGGGTTGTCGATGTATGTGGTATTGGTAATGGCGTCAAGAGTTGCTTCTATGAGGTTGTCAATGTATGTCGTATTGGTAATGGCATCAAGATGTGCTTCTATGAGGGTTGTCGATGTATGTGGTATTTGGTAATGGCATCAAGAAGTGCTTCTATGGGGGTTGTCAGTGTATGTAGTATTGGTAATGGCATCAAGAGGTGCTTCTATGAGGGTTGTCGATGTATGTGGTATTTGGTAATGGCATCAAGAAGTGCTTCTATGGGGGTTGCCAGTGTATGTGGTATTGGTAATGGCGTCAAGAGGTGCTTCTATGGGGGTTGTCAGTGTATGTCGTATTGGTAATGATGTCAAGAGGTGCTTCTATGGGGGTTGTCAGTGTATGTGGTATTGGTAATGGCATCAAGAAGTGCTTCTATGGGGGTTGTCAATGTATGTCGTATTGGTAATGGCATCAAGAAGTGCTTCTATGGGGGTTGTCAGTGTATGTGGTATTGGTAATGGCGTCAAGATGTGCTTCTATGGGGGTTGTCAGTGTATGTGGTATTTGGTAATGGCATCAAGAGTTGCTTCTATGAGGGTTGTCAGTGTATGACGTATTGGTAATGGCGTCAAGATGTGCTTCTATGGGGGTTGTCAATGTATGTGGTATTTGGTAATGGCATCGAGCGGTGCTTCTATGGGGGTTGTCGATGTATGTGGTATTGGTAATGGCATCAAGAAGTGCTTCTATGGGGGTTGTCGATGTATGTGGTATTGGTAATGGCATCAATAGGTGCTTCTATGGTGTTGTCAGTGTATGTGGTATTGGTAATGACGTCAAGAGGTGCTTCTATGAGAGTTGTCGATGTATGTGGTATTTGGTAATGGCATCAAGAAGTGCTTCTATGGGGTTGTCGATGTATGACGTATTGGTAATGGCATCAAGAGGTGCTTCTATGGGGGTTGTCAGTGTATGTCGTATTGGTAATGGCATCAAGAGGTGCTTCTATGAGGGTTGTCAATGTATGTTGTATTGGTAATGGCATCAAGAAGTGCTTCTATGAGGGTTGTCAGTGTATGTGGTATTTGGTAATGGCATCAAGAGGTGCTTCTATGAGGTTGTCGATGTATGTGGTATTTGGTAATGGCATCAAGAAGTGCTTCTATGGGGGTTGTCAGTGTATGTAGTATTGGTAATGGCATCAAGAGGTGCTTCTATGAGGGTTGTCGATGTATGTGGTATTTGGTAATGGCATCAAGAAGTGCTTCTATGGGGGTTGCCAGTGTATGTGGTATTGGTAATGGCGTTAAGAGGTACTTCTATGGGGGTTGTCAGTGTATGTCGTATTGGTAATGACGTCAAGAGGTGCTTCTATGAGGGTTGTCAGTGTATGTCGTATTGGTAATGGCGTCAAGAGGTGCTTCTATGGGGGTTGTCAATGTATGTTGTATTGGTAATGGCGTCAAGAGGTGCTTCTATGGGGGTTGTCAGTGTATGTGGTATTTGGTAATGGCATCAAGAGATGCTTCTATGGGGGTTGTCAATGTATGTGGTATTGGTAAAGGTGTCAATAGGTGCTTCTATGGGGGTTGTCAATGTATGTTGTATTGGTAATGGCGTCAAGAGGTGCTTCTATGGGGGTTGTCAATGTATGTCGTATTGGTAATGGCATCAAGAGGTGCATCTATGGGGGTTGTCGATGTATGTGGTATAGGTAATGGCGTCAAGAGTTGCTTCTATGGGGGTTGTCAATGTATGTTGTATTGGTAATGGCGTCAAGAAGTGCTTCTATGGGGGTTTGTCAGTGTATGTGGTATTGGTAATGACGTCAAGAGGTGCTTCTATGAGGGTTGTCAGTGTATGTCGTATTGGTAATGGCATCAAGAGGTGCTTCTATGTGGGTTGTCAATGTATGTTGTATTGGTAATAGCGTCAAGAGGTGCTTCTGTGGGGGTTGTCAGTGTATGTGGTATTGGTAAAGGCATCAATAGGTGCTTCTATGGGGGTTGTCAATGTATGTTGTATTGGTAATGGCATCAAGAGGTGCTTCTATGGGGGTTGTCAATGTATGTCGTATTGGTAATGGCATCAAGAGGTGCATCTATGGGGGTTGTCGATGTATGTGGTATAGGTAATGGCGTCAAGAGTTGCTTCTATGGGGGTTGTCAATGTATGTTGTATTGGTAATGGCGTCAAAAAGTGCTTCTATGGGGGTTGTCAATGTATGTTGTATTGGTAATGGCGTCAAGAGGTGCTTCTATGGGGGTTGTCAATGTATGTTGTATTGGTAATGGCGTCAAGAAGTGCTTCTATGGGGGTTGTCAATGTATGTTGTATTGGTAATGGCGTCAAGAGGTGCTTCTATGGGGGTTGTCAATGTATGTCGTATTGGTAATGGCGTCAAGATGTGCTTCTATGGGGGTTGTCAATGTATGTTGTATTGGTAATGACGTCAAGATGTGCTTCTATGAGGGTTGTCGATGTATGTGGTATTTGGTAATGGCATCAAGAAGTGCTTCTATGGGGGTTGTCAGTGTATGTGGTATTGGTAATGGCGTCAAGTGGTGCTTCTATGGGGGTTGTCAGTGTATGTGGTATTAGTAATGACGTCAAGAGGTGCTTCTATGGGAGAAAGGGTTAATGTATGTGGTATTGGTAATGGCATCGAGCGGTGCTTCTATGGGGGTTGTCGATGTATGTGGTATTGGTAATGGCATCAAGAGGTGCTTCTATGGGGGTTGTCAATGTATGTCGTATTGGTAATGGCGTCAAGATGTGCTTCTATGGGGGTTGTCAATGTATGTCGTATTGGTAATGGCATCAAGAAGTGCTTCTATGGGGGTTGTCAGTGTATGTGGTATTGGTAATGGCGTCAAGAGGTGCTTCTATGGGGGTTGTCAGTGTATGTGGTATTGGTAATGGCATCAAGATGTGCTTCTATGGGGGTTGTCAGTGTATGTGGTATTAGTAATGGCATCAAGAGGTGCTTCTATGAGGGTTGTCGATGTATGTGGTATTTGGTAATGGCATCAAGAAGTGCTTCTATGGGGGTTGTCAGTGTATGTGGTATTGGTAATGGGTCAAGAGGTGCTTCTATGGGGGTTGTCAGTGTATGTGGTATTGGTAATGGCATCAAGAGGTGCTTCTATGGGGGTTGTCAATGTATGTCGTATTGGTAATGGCGTCAAGAGGTGCTTCTATGGGGGTTGTCAGTGTATGTCGTATTGGTAATGACGTCAAGAGGTGCTTCTATGGGGGTTGTCAGTGTATGTGGTATTGGTAATGGCATCAAGAAGTGCTTCTATGGGGGTTGTCAATGTATGTCGTATTGGTAATGGCATCAAGAAGTGCTTCTATGGGGGTTGTCAGTGTATGTGGTATTGGTAATGGCGTCAAGATGTGCTTCTATGGGGGTTGTCAGTGTATGTGGTATTTGGTAATGGCATCAAGAGTTGCTTCTATGAGGGTTGTCAGTGTATGTCATATTGGTAATGGCGTCAAGATGTGCATCTATGGGGGTTGTCAATGTATGTGGTATTTGGTAATGGCATCGAGCAGTGCTTCTATGGGGGTTGTCGATGTATGTGGTATTGGTAATGGCATCAAGAAGTGCTTCTATGAGGGTTGTCGATGTATGTGGTATTTGGTAATGGCATCAAAAAGTGCTTCTATGGGGGTAGCCAGTGTATGTGGTATTGGTAATGGCGTTAAGAGGTACTTCTATGGGGGTTGTCAGTGTATGTGGTATTGGTAATGACGTCAAGAGGTGCTTCTATGAGGGTTGTCCGTGTATGTTGTATTGGTAATGGCGTCAAGAGGTGCTTCTATGGGGGTTGTCATTGTATGTTGTATTGGTAATGGCGTCAAGAGGTGCTTCTATGGGGGTTGTCAGTGTATGTGGTATTTGGTAATGGCATCAAGAGATGCTTCTATGGGGGTTGTCAATGTATGTGGTATTGGTAATGGTGTCAATAGGTGCTTCTATGGGGGTTGTCAATGTATGTTGTATTGGTAATGGCGTCAAGAGGTGCTTCTATGGGGGTTGTCAGTGTATGTGGTATTGGTAATGGCATCAAGAGGTGCTTCTATGAGGGTTGTCAATGTATGTGGTATTGGTAATGGCGTCAAGAGGTGCTTCTATGGGGGTTGTCAATGTATGTTGTATTGGTAATGGCATCAAGAGGTGCTTCTATGGGGGTTGTCAGTGTATGTCGTATTGGTAATGGCATCAAGAGGTGCTTCTATGGGGGTTGTGAATGTATGTGGTATTGGTAATGGCGTCAAGAGGTGCTTCTATGGGGGTTGTCAATGTATGTTGTATTGGTAATGGCGTCAAGAGGTGCTTCTATGGGGGTTGTCAATGTATGTCGTATTGGTAATGGCGTCAAGATGTGCTTCTATGGGGGTTGTCAATGTATGTGGTATTGGTAATGGCATCAAGAGGTGCTTCTATGAGGGTTGTCGATGTATGTGGTATTTGGTAATGGCATCAAGAAGTGCTTCTATGGGAGTTGTCAGTGTATGTGGTATTGGTAATGGCGTCAAGAGGTGCTTCTATGGGGGTTGTCAGTGTATGTGGTATTGGTAATGGCATCAAGAGGTGCTTCTATGAGGGTTGTCAATGTATGTGGTATTGGTAATGGCGTCAAGAGGTGCTTCTATGGGGGTTGTCAGTGTATGTCGTATTGGTAATGACGTCAAGAGGTGCTTCTATGGGGTTGTCAGTGTATGTGGTATTGGTAATGGCATCAAGAAGTGCTTCTATGGGGGTTGTCAATGTATGTCGTATTGGTAATGGCATCAAGAAGTGCTTCTATGGGGGTTGTCAGTGTATGTGGTATGGTAATGGCGTCAAGATGTGCTTCTATGGGGGTTGTCAGTGTATGTGGTATTTGGTAATGGCATCAAGAGTTGCTTCTATGAGGGTTGTCAGTGTATGTCATATTGGTAATGGCGTCAAGATGTGCTTCTATGGGGGTTGTCAATGTATGTGGTATTGGTAATGGCATCAAGAAGTGCTTCTATGAGGGTTGTCGATGTATGTGGTATTGGTAATGGCATCAAAAAGTGCTTCTATGGG
>CM026386.1:71348415-71372435 GCA_014843695.1 Archivesica marissinica
GTATGTGGTATTGGTAATGGCGTTAAGAGGTGCTTCTATGGGGGTTGTCAGTGTATGTGGTATTGGTAATGACGTCAAGAGTTGCTTCTATGGGGGTTGTCAATGTATGTTGTATTGGTAATGGCGTCGAGCGGTGCTTCTATGAGGGTTGTCAATGTATGTTGTATTGGTAATGGCGTCAAGAGTTGCTTCTATGGGGGTTGTCAATGTATGTTGTATTGGTAATGGCATCAAGAGTGCTTCTATGGGAGTTGTCAATGTATGTCGTATTGGTAATGGCGTCAAGATGTGCTTCTATGGGGGTTGTCAATGTATGTTGTATTGGTAATGACGTCAAGATGTGCTTCTATGAGGGTTGTCAATGTATATCCTATTGGTAATGGCATCAAGAGGTGCATCTATGGGGGTTGTCGATGTATGTGGTATAGGTAATGGCATCAAGAGTTGCTTCTATGGGTGTTGTCAATGTATGTTGTATTGGTAATGGCGTCAAGAGGTGCTTCTATGGGGGTTGTCAATGTATGTCGTATTGTTAATGGCGTCAAGATGTGCTTCTATGGGGGTTGTCAATGTATGTGGTATTGGTAATGGCATCAAGAGGTGCTTCTATGAGGGTTGTCGATGTATGTGGTATTTGGTAATGGCATCAAGAAGTGCTTCTATGGGAGTTGCCAGTGTATGTGGTATTGGTAATGGCGTTAAGAGGTGCTTCTATGGGGGTTGTCAGTGTATGTGGTATTGGTAATGGCATCAAGAGGTGCTTCTATGGGGGTTGTCAATGTATGTCGTATTGGTAATGGCGTCAAGAGGTGCTTCTATGGGGGTTGTCAGTGTATGTCGTATTGGTAATGACGTCAAGAGGTGCTTCTATGGGGGTTGTCAGTGTATGTGGTATTGGTAATGGCATCAAGAAGTGCTTCTATGGGGGTTGTCAATGTATGTCGTATTGGTAATGGCATCAAGAAGTGCTTCTATGGGGGTTGTCAGTGTATGTGGTATTGGTAATGGCGTCAAGATGTGCTTCTATGGGGGTTGTCAGTGTATGTGGTATTTGGTAATGGCATCAAGAGTTGCTTCTATGAGGGTTGTCAGTGTATGTCATATTGGTAATGGCGTCAAGATGTGCATCTATGGGGGTTGTCAATGTATGTGGTATTTGGTAATGGCATCGAGCAGTGCTTCTATGGGGGTTGTCGATGTATGTCGTATTGGTAATGGCGTCAGAGTGCTTCTATGGGGGTTGCCATGTATGTGGTATTGGTAATGGCATCAAGAAGTGCTTCTATGAGGGGTTGTCGATGTATGTGGTATTGGTAATGGCATCAAAAGTGCTTCTATGGGGTTGTCAGTGTATGTGGTATTGGTAATGGCGTCAAGAGGTGCTTCTATGGGGTTGTCAGTGTATGTGGTATTGGTAATGACGTCAAGAGGTGCTTCTATGAGGGTTGTCCGTGTATGTTGTATTGGTAATGGCGTCAAGAGGTGCTTCTATGGGGGTTGTCATGTATGTTTATTGGTAATGGCGTCAAGAGGTGCTTCTATGGGGGTTGTCAGTGTATGTGGTATTGGTAATGGCATCAAGAGGTGCTTCTATGGGGTTGTCAGTGTATGTGGTATTGGTAATGTCAAGAGGTGCTTCTATGGGGGTTGTCAATGTATGTTGTATTGGTAATGGCGTCAAGAGGTGCTTCTATGGGGGTTGTCAGTGTATGTGGTATTGGTAATGACGTCAAGAGGTGCTTCTATGAGGGTTGTCAGTGTATGTCGTATTGGTAATGGCGTCAAGAGGTGCTTCTATGGGGGTTGTCAATGTATGTTGTATTGGTAATGGCATCAAGAGGTGCTTCTATGGGGGTTGTCAGTGTATGTGGTATTGGTAATGGCATCAAGAGATGCTTCTATGGGGGTTGTCAATGTATGTGGTATTGGTAAAGGCATCAATAGGTGCTTCTATGGGGGTTGTCAATGTATGTTGTATTTGTAATGGCGTCAAGAGGTGCTTCTATGGGGGTTGTCAATGTATGTCCTATTGGTAATGGCATCAAGAGGTGCATCTATGGGGGTTGTCGATGTATGTGGTATAGGTAATGGCATCAAGAGTTGCTTCTATGGGTGTTGTCAATGTATGTTGTATTGGTAATGGCGTCAAGAAGTGCTTCTATGGGGGTTGTCAATGTATGTTGTATTGGTAATGGCGTCAAGAGGTGCTTCTATGGGGGTTGTCAATGTATGTCGTATTGGTAATGGCGTCAAGATGTGCTTCTATGGGGGTTGTCAATGTAAGTGGTATTGGTAATGGCATCAAGAAGTGCTTCTATGCGGTTGTCGATGTATGTCCTATTGGTAATGGCATCAATAGGTGCTTCTATGGGGGTTGTCAGTGTATGTCGTATTGGTAATGGCATAAAGAGGTGCATCTATGAGGGTTGTCAATGTATGTTGTATTGGCGTCAAGAGTTGTTTCTATGAGGTTGTCAATGTATGTCATATTGGTAATGGCATCAAGAAGTGCTTCTATGGGGGTTGTCAATGTATGTGGTATTGGTAATGGCATCAAGATGTGCTTCTATGAGGGTTGTCAATGTATGTGGTATTGGTAATGGCATCAAGAGGTGCTTCTATGAGGGTTGTCAATGTATGTGGTATTTGTAATGGCATCAAGATGCTTCTATGAGGGTTGTCAGTGTATGTGGTATTGGTAATGGCATCAAGAAGTGCTTCTATGGGGGTTGTCAGTGTATGTGGTATTGGTAATGGCGTCAAGAGGTGCTTCTATGGGGGTTGTCAATGTATGACGTATTGGTAATGGCGTCAAGAGGTGCTTCTATGAGGGTTGTCAATGTATGTCGTATTGGTAATGGCGTCAAGAGTGCTTCTATGGGGGTGTGTAGATGTATGTCGTATTGGTAATGGCGTCAAGAGGTGCTTCTATGGGGGTTGTCAATGTATGTCGTATTGGTAATGGCGTCAAGAGGTGCTTCTATGGGGGTTGTCGATGTATGTGGTATTGGTAAAGGCATCAATAGGTGCTTCTATGGGGGTTGTCGATGTATGTCGTATTGGTAATGGCGTCAAGAGATGCTTCTATGGGGGTTGTCGATGTATGTCGTATTGGTAATGGCGTCAAGAGGTGCTTCTATGGGGGTTGTCAATGTATGTGGTATTGGTAATGGCATCAAGAGTGCTTCTATGGGGGTTGTCATGTATGTCGTATTGGTAATGGCGTCAAGAGGTGCTTCTATGGGGGTTGTCAATGTATGTCGTATTGGTAATGGCATCAAGAAGTGCTTCTATGGGGGTTGTCAGTGTATGTCGTATTGGTAATGGCGTCAAGAGGTGCTTCTATGGGGGTTGTCAGTGTATGTCGTATTGGTAATGGCATCAAGAAGTGCTTCTATGGGGGTTGTCAATGTATGTGGTATTGGTAATGGCGTCAATAGGTGCTTCTATGGGGGTTGTCAGTGTATGTGGTATTGGTAATGGCGTCAAGAGGTGCTTCTATGAGGGTTGTCAGTGTATGTGGTATTGGTAATGGTGTCAATAGGTGCTTCTATGAGGGTTGTCAGTGTATGTGGTATTGGTAATGACGTCAAGAGGTGCTTCTTTGGGGGTTGTCGATGTATGTGGTATTGGTAATGACGTCAAGTGATGCTTCTATGGGGGTTGTCAGTGTATGTGGTATTGGTAATGACGTCAAGAGGTGCTTCTATGGGGGAGGGTTAATGTATGTGGTATTGGTAATGGCGTCAAGAGGTGCTTCTATGGGGTTGTCGATGTATGTGGCATTTGGTAATTGCATCAAGAAGTGCTTCTATGGGGGTTGTCAGTGTATGTTGTATTGGTAATGGCGTCAAGAGGTGCTTCTATGAGGGTTGTCAATGTATGTGGTATTGGTAATGGCGTCAAGAAGTGCTTCTATGGGGTTTGTCAATGTATGTCGTATTGGTAATGGCGTCAAGAGGTGCTTCTATGGGGGTTGTCGATGTATGTGGTATTGGTAATGGCATCAAGAGATGCTTCTATGGGGTTGTCAATGTATGTTGTATTGGTAATGGCGTCAAGAGGTGCTTCTATGGGGGTTGTCGATGTATGTGGTATTGGTAATGGCATCAAGAGGTGCTTCTATGGGGGTTGTCAATGTATGTGGTATTGGTAATGGCATCAAGAGGTGCTTCTATGGGGGTTGTCGATGTATGTGGTATTTGGTAATGGCATCAAGAAGTGCTTCTATGGGAGTTGTCAGTGTATGTGGTATTGGTAATGGCGTCAAGAGGTGCTTCTATGGGGGTTGTCAGTGTATGTGGTATTGGTAATGGCATCAAGAAGTGCTTCTATGGGGGTTGTCAGTGTATGTGGTATTGGTAATGGTGTCAAGATGTGCTTCTATGGGGGTTGTCAATGTATGTGGTATTTGGTAATGGCATCAAGAAGTGCTTCTATGCGGTTGTCGATGTATGTCCTATTGGTAATGGCATCAATAGGTGCTTCTATGGGGGTTGTCAGTGTATGTCGTATTGGTAATGGCATAAAGAGGTGCATCTATGAGGGTTGTCAATGTATGTTGTATTGGCGTCAAGAGTTGTTTCTATGAGGTTGTCAATGTATGTCATATTGGTAATGGCGTCAAGATGTGCTTCTATGAGGGTTGTCGATGTATGTGGTATTTGGTAATGGCATCAAGAAGTGCTTCTATGGGGGTTGTCATTGTATGTGGTATTGGTAATGGCATCAAGAGGTGCTTCTATGAGGGTTGTCGATGTATGTGGTATTTGGTAATGGCATCAAGAAGTGCTTCTATGGGGGTTGTCAGTGTATGTGGTATTGGTAATGACGTCAAGAGGTGCTTCTATGAGGGTTGTCAGTGTATGTGGTATTGGTAATGACGTCAAGTGGTGCTTCTATGGGGGTTGTCAGTGTATGTGGTATTGGTAATGGCATTAAGAGGTGCTTCTATGGGGGTTGTCAGTGTATGTGGTATTGGTAATGTCGTTAAGAGGTGGTTCTATGGGGGTTGTCAATGTATGACGTATTGGTAATGGCGCCAAGAGATGCTTCTATGAGGGTTGTCAATGTATGTCGTATTGGTAATGGCGTCAAGAAGTGCTTCTATGGGGGTTGTTGATGTATGTCGTATTGGTAATGGTGTCAAGAGGTGCTTCTATGGGGGTTGTCAGTGTATGTCGTATTGGTAATGGCGTCAAGAGGTGCTTCTATGGGGGGTTGTCGATGTATGTGGTATTGGTAAAGGCATCAATAGGTGCTTCTATGGGGGTTGTCGATGTATGTCGTATTGGTAATGCCATCAAAAGATGCTTCTATGAGGGTTGTCGATGTATGTCGTATTGGTAATGGTGTCAAGAGGTGCTTCTATGGGGGTTGTCAATGTATGTGGTATTGGCGTCAAGAGGTGCTTCTATGGGGTTGTCGATGTATGTCGTATTGGTAATGGCGTCAAGAGGTGCTTCTATGGGGGTTGTCAATGTATGTCGTATTGGTAATGGCGTCAAGAGGTGCTTCTATGGGGGTTGTCAGTGTATGTCGTATTGGTAATGGCATCAAGAAGTGCTTCTATGGGGGTTGTCAGTGTATGTCGTATTGGTAATGGCGTCAAGAAGTGCTTCTATGGGGGTTGTCAGTGTATGTCGTATTGGTAATGGCGTCAAGAGGTGCTTCTATGGGGGTTGTCAATGTATGGGTATTGGTAATGGCATCAATAGTGCTTCTATGGGGGTTGTCGATGTATGTCGTATTGGTAATGCCATCAAAAGATGCTTCTATGAGGGTTGTCGATGTATGTCGTATTGGTAATGGCGTCAAGAGGTGCTTCTATGGGGGTTGTCAATGTATGTGATTGGTAATGGCGTCAAGAGGTGCTTCTATGGGGTTGTCAATGTATGTCGTATTGGTAATGGCGTCAAGAGGTGCTTCTATGGGGGTTGTCAGTGTATGTCGTATTGGTAATGGCATCAAGAGGTGCTTCTATGGGGGTTGTCGATGTATGTCGTATTGGTAAGGGCGTCAAGAGGTGCTTCTATGAGGGTTGTCAATGTATTTCGTATTGGTAATGGCATCAAGAAGTGCTTCTATGGGGGTTGTCGATGTATGTGGTATTGGTAAAGGCGTCAATAGGTGCTTCTATGGGGGTTGTCAGTGTATGTGGTAGTGGTAATGGTGTCAAGAGGTGCTTCTATGAGGGTTGTCAGTGTATGTGGTATTGGTAATGGCATTAATAGGTGCCTCTTTGGGGGTTGTCGATGTATGTGGTATTTGGTAATGACGTCAAGTGATGCTTCTATGGGGGTTGTCAGTGTATGTGGTATTGGTAATGGTGTCAAGAGGTGCTTCTATGAGGGTTGTCAGTGTATGTGGTATTGGTAATGGTGTCAAGAGGTGCTTCTATGAGGGTTGTCAGTGTATGTAGTATTGGTAATGACGTCAAGAGGTGCTTCTTTGGGGGTTGTCGATGTATGTGGTATTTGGTAATGACGTCAAGTGATGCTTCTATGGGGGTTGTCAGTGTATGTGGTATTGGTAATGACGTCAAGAGGTGCTTCTATGGGGGAAAGGGTTAATGTATGTGGTATTGGTAAAGGCGTCAATAGGTGCTTCTATGGGGTTGTCGATGTATGTGGCATTTGGTAATTGCATCAAGAAGTGCTTCTATGGGGGTTGTCAGTGTATGTTGTATTGGTAATGGCATCAAGAGTTGCTTCTATGAGGGTTGTCGATGTATGTGGCATTTGGTAATGGCATCAAGAAGTGCTTCTATGGGGTTTGTCAGTGTATGTCGTATTGGTAATGGCGTCGAGCGGTGCTTCTATGGGGGTTGTCGATGTATGTGGTATTGGTAATCGCATCAAGAGATGCTTCTATGAGGGTTGTCAATGTATGGTGTATTGGTAATGGCGTCAAGTGGTGCTTCTATGGGGGTTGTCGATGTATGTGGTATTGGTAATGGCATCAAGAAGTGCTTCTATGGGGGTTGTCAATGTATGTCGTATTGGTAATGACATCAAGAGATGCTTCTATGAGGGTTGTCAATGTATGTGGTATTGGTAATGGCGTCAAGAGGTGCTTCTATGGGGGTTGTCGATGTATGTGGTATTGGTAAAGGCGTCAATAGGTGCTTCTATGGGGTTGTCGATGTATGTCGTATTGGTAATGGCGTCAAGAGGTGCTTCTATGGGGGTTGTCAATGTATGTGGTATTGGTAAAGGCATCAATAGGTGCTTCTATGGGGTTGTCAGTGTATGTGGTATTGGTAAAGGCGTCAATAGGTGCTTCTATGGGGTTGTCAGTGTATGTGGTATTGGTAATGGCATCAAGAGTTGCTTCTATGAGGGTTGTCGATGTATGTCGTATTGGTAATGGCGTCAAGAGGTGCTTCTATGAGGGTTGTCAATGTATGTCGTATTGGTAATGGCGTCAAGAGATGCTTCTATGGGGGTTGTCGATGTATGTGGTATTGGTAATGGCATCAAGAGGTGCTTCTATGGTGGTTGTCAATGTATGTCGTATTGGTAATGGCGTCAAGAAGTGCTTTTATGGGGGTTGTCAATGTATGTGGTATTGGTAATGACGTCAAGATGTGCTTCTATGGGGGTTGTCAATGTATGACGTATTGGTAATGGCATCAAGAAGTGCTTTTATGGGGGTTGTCAGTGTATGTGGTATTGGTAATGGCGTCAAGAGGTGCTTCTATGGGGGTTGTCGATGTATGTGGTATTGGTAATGGCATCAAGAGGTGCTTCTATGAGGGTTTGTCAGTGTATGTCGTATTGGTAATGGCGTCAATAGGTGCTTCTATGGGGGTTGCCAGTGTATGTCGTATTGGTAATGGCGTCAAGAAGTGCTTCTATGAGGGTTGCCAGTGTATGTGGTATTGGTAATGGCGTCAAGAGGTGCTTCTATGAGGGTTGTCAGTGTATGTCGTATTGGTAATGGCGTCAAGAAGTGCTTCTATGAGAGTTGCCAGTGTATGTGGTATTGGTAATGGCATCAAGAGGTGCTTCTATGGGGGTTGTCAGTGTATGTGGTATTGGTAATGGCGTCAAGAGGTGCTTCTATGGGGGTTGTCGATGTATGTCGTATTGGTAATGGCGTCAAGAGGTGCTTCTATGGGGGTTGTCAGTGTATGTGGTATTGGTAATGGCGTCAAGAGGTGCTTCTATGGGGGTTGTCGATGTATGTCGCATTGGCAATGGCATCAAGAGGTGCTTCTATGGGGGTTGTCGATGTATGTCGCATTGGCAATGGCATCAAGAGGTGCTTCTATGAGGGAAAGGGTTAAACAAACATTGTTATGTTTATATAAGTATATCTTCCCATTTAGAACGAATATTCGGTAAGTTCAACGCGCCAACAGCAGACTATGCCAAAGCTTGTATAGAAGTTGCTGAGGAAATGGGGACTGTCAGCGTTGATCTCTACACTTCTATGCTCAAGAAAAAGGTGCGTCTTGCTCATATCTTTTCACAATTTCAAAGAGAATTATGGGAATTTTAGCATGTGTTGTTTTATATGCCTTCATCGATATTAACTTATGTTACTTGATAAATTTGTAGGCCAGGCCATTTTCTTCTCTGTCTTATAGTCAAAATGTAAAATCATTAGGTTCTTAGAATTAATGTTTAGAATGGGATTATCGGACACAATGTGAAGCTAAACTAATGTTGGTTGTATTTTTGCTGGTTCATTCAGCGACACAATTCTGATTATCTTGTGAGAAACAGGAGCTGAAACTGGTTTCAGTGGAAGTCGTGATAGCGCAGTGGATGCGCGTTCGCTTCAGATGCGAAAGGTCCGGTGTTCGAGCCCCGCTGGAGCCATTATGATTGTGCCCTTAATTAGGCAAGGCATTTAAATTCCACGCTGCCTCTTCTCTCTCCCTCATGGCGATGGATTCCATCAGGAATGAAGTCTGGAGAGTGATTAATATAAGTTGTACGAACTTGTTTCGCAATCGAGCCAAAATAAATTTGTATAAACTAAACTGGTTTCTCGTCCCATTTACATCAATTTAAAAGTATTTGGTATTGAAACTGTAATCAGCGATGAAGCCTTGTAAGCAGCCAACCTGTATTAAGCAACCAACTCTCAGCATTTAACCTCTATTAAGCAGTCACCTGTGCTAAACTCCCTGTGATGGCTGCTTAAGACTGTACTTTGAAGTCAGATACTACAACACATTAATTGTACAACAGTACATTGTGGTGCCGGGTATCAAGATTTGTGTCCAGTGTCACTTCCAATACAGGTAGCCCACAAGGAATGGCCTCCCTAATCTACAATATTACAGGCATTCACTATACAGTCAAACCTGTCTTAAGCAGCCAGCCAAGGGAATCACAGAAAGTGGCTGCTTAATAGAGGTCAAATGTATAATAAAACAGCAATTTGGGAATCTGGACACTGGCTGCTTAATACAGGTTGGCTGCTTAATGGAGGTGGCCACTAACACAGGTTTGACTGTAATGGTTAAAAAGACTACAGTCAAACCTGTGTTAAGCAGCCAGCCAAGGGAATCACAGAAAGTGGCTGCTTAGCACAGATGGCTGCTTAATAGAGGTCAAATGTATAATAAAATAGCAATTTGGGAATCTGGACACTGGCTGCTTAATACAGGTTGGCTGCTTAATGGAGATGGCCACTAACACAGGTTTGACTGTAATGGTTAAAAAGACTAGTCAAACCTTCTTAAGCAGCCAGCCAAGGGAATTCCAGAGTGATTGCACAGGTGATTGCTTATGTGAGACTAAATAACCCAACAGATTGGCTGCTTAGTACAAGCCTTAGTACATATGTTTGACTGTATATTTTTAGGCAAACTTACTAAATGAGGTCACAAACTGGGTCACTAGGTCAAACTTTACTTGCGACTTAATTCCTGTCAGAAGCTAAATAAATACATCATTCTACCATGGGCTTGCAGGGACCTAGACATCTTGTCATGGCCAGCAGTGCATGCCCTTACCGAGTATCATACCTGGGACCCCTCGCTTCCAAATCCGACGCTCTACCACTGGACCACGGACGGACACCATTTATTGTCTCTAAAACAAAATTATTTTCAGAACTGGCAAGACATGTTGAGTGATGGTTTACATCTGTCGACGCTGGGATCCGAGTTCCTGTTTGCACTGCTACGACCAAGTATAGACAAAGTCGCCTCCGGACTTAGCGATCAGTTTCCAAACTGGAAGGATATAGACAACGACGACCCACACACTGTACTGGACAATTACTGAACAGGGTTCGCTTCAGGTGTGAAAGGTCCGGAGTTCGAGCCCCGCTGGAGCCATTACGATTGTGCCCTTAGGCAAGGCATTTAAATTCCACATGCCTCTTCTCTCTCCCTTGTGGCGATTGATTCCATCAGGAATGAGGTCTCGAGAGTGATTAATACAAGTTGTAAGAACTTGTTTCGCAATCGAATTAAAATCAATTTGTATTTTTTTAAAAAAGCAAACATCGTACAAAATAATGAATCGGTCGTCATTTGATACAAGATACAATAGCTAAATTAAAAAACCAAAATATCCAACCCATTATATCCCAGAGGTACTTTTAATGTACAATGTATAGGAAATAAATTGATTTTGTAAATTGTTTTAGGGTGAAGTGTGACACCCAGAGGGCGAAGTTGCATATTAATGGTTGTTTTTATATTGTATTATAGTGTTACTTTCTGGTTCGATCCTTAGTATGCAGTAGCAAAAACACGACAATTGATGAATATTCTCAAATATTCAAAATTACACTAAAATATATCAGATTATCATCTGTTATCTATCTAAATGTGGGCATAATATGAATTTAAGATTTCGTGATTATAAATCGGACACTGAAAAGTGTGAAACAAATTGATCAGGTTGAAGCTAAATTCCCAAGTGACCCAAACAGGACTGGACAATAACTGACAGGGCCGTCTGATCAGGTTGAATCTATCAATTTATTGAACTGGCAGACCTGGCAGTTATTGTCCAGTCGTGATCGGGTCACTAATAACCCTAACATCGTTGCTCAAGTAAGTAAACACTCCCAGTTACACAGTATTGTACGTACGCATTTACTCGAGACATCCGCATATTCGGCTGACCTTAGGTCATATACGAAGTTACAATCAGTATAAGGCCGTTCTAACTTGATGTTTTAATCAAATCCGATTGATGGCGCTGCGGTAATGCCACTAATTATGACGGTAGATGTCCCGGGTTCGATCCCCGAAAAGGTAAAATTTTATTTTTATTATTTCTTGATTTTATAAAAATGCTACACATAGCACAAACTCTCGCTTTGCACGATTTGCTCGTAAAATTGTATAAGTTGTGTTGCAGAAAAATAAAATAAAATATAAAAATAAGAAATAAAAATTAAGAAATAAAACACATACTAGCATCAAAATGGGAATCGGGAAACATTGATTTAAAATATAAAGAATATAACTGAAATAATTTATAAATAAATATCTATATCGTAATAAAAATCTTTTTCTATTTTTGTAAATTCGCAATTTTTAAGCGAACTAGCTCATTTCATTTGAGTTTAGTATCAACCCTTTAGACCGTTCGGCGCTTGCGTTCATTGCATAGATTAAATACATTCATGAAGTTATTTAATTACTTTACCGCTGTAATTGAAGCATGTAATTTATGATAATGTCTCAAGTAAATGCGTACGTACAATATATGTATATTCAGCTGTTGTAATATTTGTGTATGCGTATTTCACACATACATGTGCCTTGTACTTGTTCCTCCACATTTTGCTCATCCCCCTTTGATATGTTTTGACCTATCGTGGCCTTGGTACACATTGCTCACTTGTTTTATGTTGTATATTTTACTGGTTATTCTTGTGCATTTATTCTACAAATAAAGATTTTATATATATTGTCCAGTTGTTTTCCTTGGTATCGATAACTGAATAAGCTAATCGGACATTTTAAAAGTAGGTTATGTCGCAGTAGGTTATGTTGAAGTATGTTATGTCGCAGTCGGTTATGTCAGTTGGTTATGTCGCAGTAGGTTATGTTGAAGTATGTTATGTCGCAGTCAGTTATGTCAAAGTCGGTTATGTCAAGGTAGGTTATGTTGAAGTATGTTATGTCGCAGTCGGTCGGTTATGTCGCAGTAGGTTATGTTGAAGTATGTTATGTCGCAGTCAGTTATGTCAAAGTCGGTTATGTCAAGGTAGGTTATGTTGAAGTAGGTTATGTCAAAGTAGGTTATGTCGAGGTAGGTTATGTTGAAGTATGTTATTTCGCAGTCGGTTATGTCAAGGTAGGTTATGTTGAAGTAGGCTATGTTGAAGTAGGTTCTGTCGCAGTCGGTTATGTTGAAGTAGGCTATGTTGAAGTAGGTTATGTTGAAATAGGCTGTCAAAGTAGGTTATGGCAAAGTAGGTTATGTCAAAGTAGGCTATGTCAGTCAGTTATGTCAAAGTAGGCTATGTTGAAATAGGCTGTCAAAGTAGGCTATGTTGAAGTAGGTTATGTTGAAGTCGGTTATGTCAAAGTAGGTTATGTTGAAATAGGCTGTCAAAGTAGGTTATGTCAAAGTAGGCTATGTCGAAGTCGGTTATGTCAAAGTAGGTTATGTTGAATTCTCTGGTTATGTCAGTCAGTTATGTTGAATTCTCCGGTTATGGTGAATTCTCCGGTTATCTCAGTCGGTTCAAAGTTTCATACACTATCGCTATACATATAATCAAATTTCGTTTTCCAATTTACCTGATCAAAGATTGTACAAACTTATCGGCAATTAACCAATAAATGGCTCGTCGTAATAATCCTTAGTCAGATTGTTTCGATTCATTAACAACATATTCTTCAGTAAAGTGGACATGATCGAATCGTACACAGCAGGTTAATCGAGTACACCAATTTTGTTTGTATGTATATATTAAATACGATATTAGTGTTATAACAATAACATGGAAAATGGGACAAATGTACGATTGTACGAAAAACATCATCTTTGGATATATGATCAATATCTGAAGTATTTTGTTTTGTCCGACTGTATATAAAAAAAGTAAACATCCAATTAAGTAATCCAGTACAAACCATCCTCTGTCGAATAATGATTATAAGAAAACATTGATAATTGCATTTTATTCATAAGTAAATTATCACAGCAAATAACTGAAGTATAATTCTTAAAATATATTCTATATAACTAACATCCTATAATATAGACGGTTGTGATCTGGACAAATGGTTTCGGGTTCAATACCAAAACATTTTTTTTTAAAACTTGATACATCATAAATTTTGGCACGCAGGTAAATAAATCTCTTCCCGGCTCTGCACAAAACGGAGCCGTAGATCTAAACACAGAAAATTTGTTACATGTATTTTTGTTACATTTCTCGTGTAGACATCCAGACAACCTTCGCTTGATAGACAAAACGTACGTTTAGATACTGGCAAATTACAGCTGTTGCACGCGGTTTGTTTACAATTCAGGCATTGTTATCTGTATTGATAGTGACGGTATCATTTTTAAACTTGCTTTTGAACCCGGAAACCATTTGTCCAGATCGCAAGTGTCTGGACGAAATGTAAAATTACTAGTGATGGCAACGAATATTCGCTCGAAAGTCCGAATATTTGAATACTATTATCTGGAAAAAAATTATTTGCAAAAAAAAAGGACGATAACAATAACTGATTGAGTCGCCTTACAGGAAGAAGATCTGACGTTGCACCATAAAACAGACAATTATAACAATTATAATAATTGCCCTTTTTTAATTGCCTATTGTCTAAGTGTTTGAGTGATTTTGAGATTTTGACAGAATTATATCGAATAGCAAAATCGCTATTCGTTGCCATCCCTAGTAAATACAGATTATTAAATAATTTCTCCATTAATCGGTTTCTCTTTTCCTCCACAACACCACCAGTCAAACCATATTATATACATGTACCATTTATGTTTGTATTTGTAAATATAACAAACTATTTCCATTTATTTATAAACTGTGGTCCTTTTTTTATTTTTTGGTGAAGCCAGATACATTGTTTTTTCTCACATAATACATTTATATTTCGGGTTTTACGCCTGCATCAGCACCATTTCGGGCTATATCGCCGGCGGGCAGTTTACCTAACAACACCTTTCCTGGGCAGGCTCCAGCGGTTAACCAGTACTTGGGTGCACCAACCTCCGTAAGAAACTGCCAACTTTTTCATATAAATGAGACTCGGCCTGAGTATGGTGTGATGATAAGTTACAGTGGTATACAAGTCAGCGACCTCGACCACAGAGGCCGGACCTCACATAATACAATGTATATTGCAAATTAACAATTATATAATATACATAACTATGTATATCTAAGCTATATAATAATTAATACTCAAATAATGTTGCAAAGATAATCTTTTAGATATGTCATCCATTTACTTTACTTTTCTAACAGATATTTGTGTAAAATGCAAAATTCATACTTAAACAAAGCGTATTAACGTTTCCACTCTACTCAGACTTAAGAAATAGGCTTTGTATGTATCGAAACCAAAAATAACAAGTATCACATGTATATAGAAATAATCCGGTTGCGATATTTTGTATCCTATTACAATACAGTCAAACCCTGTGTTAGTGGTCACCTCTATTAAGAAACTGACCTGTATTAAGCAGCCAGTTTCAAGATTCCCAATATGTTAGTTTACTATATACATTTGACCACTATTAAGCAGCCACCTGTGCTAAGCAGCCACTTTCAATGATTCCCTTGACTGACTGCTTAAGACAAGTTTGACTGTATTTGTAAGTATTCGTAAGTCGGTATTTATTCCGATATGTTGCATCGCTTCTATTGGATGTGTCCATGGTTCAGTGGGACATGTGATAAATGCATGTTCAATGGATTCTGGAACATCACAGACAGAGCAGTTAATTTTCCACTTGTATCTCCATATTTTAAACGGAGTGTGTTTTACGTTTATTTATCGTCGCTACCGGTTGCCCATATGAGCGACGCCTCCTGAAGAGATTAGTCATTTTAGATTTTTGGAAGATAGTGCATGATACAGACAGAGGCCCATTCCAGAGTCTCCTCTGGTTCTTTTACCTGCACAGTGTAAAGCACCGACACAAGACCTCGGTTTAACGTCCCATCAGACTGTTAATTTTATTAGGGCCAGACGGAGGATCGAACCGAAAGATTAAACGGAAAGATTCTAAATTGTTTATGAATCTGTAAGTAGATACCCAGTCGTGCACATCACCTATCTTTCCTACCAGAACTTCTTCACCCGGTAGATAAATTTATTACTTGTTGCTGAAAGTGTTTTATTGTTTATTTTTTTAATACTTTGGAAAAACATGTTTATGTGAATTATATTCAGATGTTTTGTTTATCAGTTTGTTGTAGATAATGTCACTGCAGATTATTCCATAATATCATTGACATATATATACAAGCATAGGATTCGGGAAGTACTGAGGTTCATAAAAAGAGGTGTCTTATAAGTCAGAAATGGCTGGCCCTTTAATAACAGTGACACTATAATAAACAAAACGCTTTACTTTTTATATTATTTTTGCTTTTATCCATCCAATCAATCTGTGAACAACAAACATTTGTTTTTGCGTTTAATAAATTTGTTGCCTGATTTCATAAAATGTGTATAATTTCTAGTAGGTTTTTATATAAAGGAGATAGCTGCGAAACATTTTAATGTTATCCATATTCATGTAAAATATTAGAAAATTGTCAGCGAACGTGTTGGCGCTAACAGTGTGTTTATCCAAAATGTATGTCTAATGCTATATTAGTGTTTTCAGGCCAGTTTATTCCTCCTATTATTATTGATATTTGTCTTCTGTTTACCTATCCACACACCATCCATTTTGTTTGTATTGTTTAGAGACTGTTGGATGACTTCAATGTCGTTTGTATTGTTTAGGAACATTGTAGTGTACTGAGATATTTTTAAGGATATTCTAACATTTTCCGTGGTCCTTGTCTTCATGAAATGCCATTTCCATGGTAACAAAGTTAATCTAGTTTACAAGGAAACCCATGGTAACCAAGTTAGGACCATATTCTGATGGTACAATCACTTCCCCCGGACACCATGTACTCTCCCGTTCTGTCAAATATGACACACTGTACCGCGTCCTCGTGACCAACCAATGAACTGATCTGTAATATAAAGAATTTAGGTCATGTTAACCGATGGTTGCTATGCAGTAGTATCACCATGGCGATGTCTCAAAATGCCTTTCATGATTTTTTAATCTTACATCAAAAGAACAAGTGACCAGGAATTTTGTAACCACCGAGACAAAATATACAAGTACAGTCATCTGGAAAGAGCATGGTATCAACCACCAATTTGAACTCCACCCACTCCCATCAGGCCTCTAAATAGACTTACAAAAAATGTAGATCCAGATGAGCCGGCTCGTGACGTCTCATCAGAATCTGCACTTTTTGCCAGTAATAATTATTACTATTTTTAGATTGATAAATGAACTGGTCCAAAGGTAATTTTCTTATTCATTTATTGGTCTAAAAATATCATGCACCAGTGCATGTCAGTTACTTGGTGTTGAATGGGTTAACTATGCTTCCAGTCATCAGCTAATTCTAATTCATAATTTGGATGACTGATTCTAAGATTAGTATATAATGATCTTACCGATCCATTGGCTACTTCGTACATCTTGATGGTGCTGTCGTTGCTTGCCACGGACAATACTTGACCTGCAATAATAATATACCAACATGGGAAACAGTAGAACACATCAAGGCCAGGGAGATTGAACATACTGTAAGAGATGAATGATACACGAGTATTTGATTACCGATAAGCACAAAAACCAGATAACGGGCACATATTTTAATGTATTCCCACTTAGAAAGATGAAATTTTAATGAAACGTACTATAAGTGATATACAGGTAGTCAGGTGATATATACAGGTAGTCAGTGATATATACAGGTAGTCAGTGATATATACAGGTAGTCAGGTGATATATACAGGTAGTCAAGTGATATATACAGGTAGTCAAGTGATATATACAGGTAGTCAAGTGATATATACAGGTAGTCAGTCAGGTGATATATACAGGTAGTCAAGTGATATATACAGGTAGTCAAGTGATATATACAGGTAGTCAGGTGATATATACAGGTAGTCAGGTGATATATACAGGTAGTCAGGTGATATATACAGGTAGTCAGGTGATATATACAGGTAGTCAAGTGAATATACAGGTAGCAGTGATAATACAGGTAGTCAAGTGATATATACAGGTAGTCAAGTGATATATACAGGTAGTCAAGTGATATATACAGGTAATCAGGTGATATATACAGGTAGTCAGGTGATATATACAGGTAGTCAAGTGATATATACAGGTAGTCAAGTGATATATACAGGTAATCAGGTGATATATACAGGTAGTCGGGTGATATATACAGGTAGTCAGGTGATATATACAGATAGTCAGGTGATATATACAGGTAGTCAAGTGACATATACAGGTAGTCAGGTGATAAATACAGGTAGTCAGGTGATATATACAGGTAGTCATAGTCAGGTGATATATACAGGTAGTCAAGTGATATATACAGGTAGTCAGGTGATATATACAGGTAGTCAGGTGATATATACAGGTAGTCAGGTGATATATACAGGTAGTCAAGTGATATATACAGGTAGTCAAGTGATATATACAGGTAGTCAGGTGATATACACAGGTAGTCAGGTGATATATACAGGTAGTCAGGTGATATATACAGATAGTCAGGTGATATATACAGGTAGTCAAGTGACTTATACAGGTAGTCAGGTGGTACATTCATTTCTTTGCATTGTGATTTGCTATGAAGATAACTCTGGTGTTACTGGGCTACGGAAATTGCACATGCAGCACCACCATGGACTTGCACAGGTACCACACAGAGTATTTGAATGTCTCTTGAGTCAGAGATCAAACCCACTATGGCTGGACCGGTTGCCCCTATCCCACCAAGCTGTAACCACACCAGCTTAATCACTAGATACATACCAGCAGGATCGAACGCCACTCTGTTGGCAGGATGAGGCCCACAGTCCGCACTGACCATCGGGGCACCCTGTCTTACATCCCAGAGTTTCACTGTACCGTAAGAATCACAAGAGGCCACGGTGTCTCCCTGAAAACAGTAACATTAATGGTTAAAATCGTATTCCAGTTCGGACCAATGAGATTGCATTGCATGCGAGTGTCCCATTTACATATTATAATAACTGACATTTAGACATCCGCGATTAATTTTACATTTATTTTCCGCAGCAACGCTTTGCGGATGTCGTAACAAAAACTGATATGCGCATGTGCAACATCTTTAATTTAAAACCCAAACAAAAAATCGACAGCTTCGGTAATATGGCGACTCCAGCGTTCAATGATGGAGGAAGACCCAGGATGCACCTGCGAGCATGTATATGCATCACCGAGTACCTGGGTAAAACCACTGACCTGCAAGCCAGCTAGATAGCTTACTCACATGAAGAATGTTACGCCCTCAGTGGGAATCGAACCTACAGCGGTGAGGGACAAGTGATAGACTGCTTTTATGAACATCAGTATTACACCTAAAATAGGACAGGTCAATTTGCACTAATTATACCAAGCATTGTGTTGTTGTCGTGCTTATATCATTACTTCAACCGTAAACTCGAGTATTGCAATGTTGGGATAATTGTAAACTTGAGTATTGCAATGTTGGGATAATTGTAAACTCAAGTACTGCAATGTTGGGATAATTGTAAACTCAAGTACTGCAATGTTGGGATAATTGTAAACTCTAGTATTGCAATGTTACGATAATTGTAAACTCGAGTACTGCAATGTTGTGATAATTGTAAACTCGAGTATTGCAATGTTGGGATAATTGTAAACTCGAGTATTGCAATGTTAGGATAATTTTAAACTCGAGTACTGCAATGTTGGGATAATTGTAAACTCAAGTACTGCAATGTTGGGATAATTGTAAACTCAAGTATTGCAATGTTGGGATAATTGTAAACTCGAGTATTGCAATGTTGGGATAATTGTAAACTCGAGTACTGCAATGTTGGGATAATTGTAAACTCGAGTACTGCAATGTTGGGATAATTGTAAACTCAAGTACTGCAATGTTGGGATAATTGTAAACTCAAGTACTGCAATGTTGGGATAATTGTAAACTCAAGTACTGCAATGTTGGGATAATTGTAAACTCGAGTACTGCAATGTTGGGATAATTGTAAACTCGAGTACTGCAATGTTGGGATAATTGTAAACTCGAGTACTGCAATGTTGGGATAATTGTAAACTCGAGTATTGCAATGTTGGGATAATTGTAAACTCGAGTATTGCAATGTTGGGATAATTGTAAACTCGAGTATTGCAATGTTGGGATAATTGTAAACTCGAGTATTGCAATGTTGGGATAACCGTAAACTCAAGTACTGCAATGTTGGGATAATTGTAAACTCGAGTACTGCAATGTTGGGATAATTGTAAACTCGAGTACTGCAATGTTGGGATAATTTAGCTTTTGGAAACTTGGCACTAAAATCTGTGAAGCATAAATATGTTCAACAGGCTACGATATGCTCTTAGTAGTATTACGTTAAAATTTGCTTCACTCATAATGGTTAACAAATTTCATTCTGGATACATTTAAAGGCTTTTGCAAACAACATAGAACCAGATCAGACGCTGCATGCTGATCAAGATCTATGTTGTTTGCTACATAGCCAAGTGTCTTAGCAAGATCATCTGAATAGCAAACAGCATAGAGCCTGATCAGACAGAACGTTCCATGGCAGCTGATCTGGCGCTATGTTCTTTGCAAATACTGTTTGAACGGTATCCAGAATGAAATGGGTTAATGAGTGGTTTAATTAACTGTCATCAGCAGAGCCAGAGTCCCACTCCATATGTCAAGCTTAGGTTCAATATTGACTATTATGCAATTTGGAACATTTTTGAAAAAACAAATAATTTTCATCTGTCAAGTATACAGGTATAATATTATATAATCAATATTATTGTATAGCTTATACAAATTTATTTTAGGTTGATTGCAAAACAAGTTCCTACAACTTCTAATCACTCTCGAGACCTCATTCCTGATGGAATCCATCGCCACGAGGGAGAGAGAAGAGGTAACATGGAATTTAAATGCATTGCCTAAGGGCACAATCGTAACGACTCCAACGGGGCTCGAACTCCGCACCTGAAGCAAACTGCACTATCACAATTTCCACAATCATTGTATAATATGCTATGCTTTTCGATCATGACCTATTGATATTATTATATATATTTCACGGTTATAATTTGGCACATACAAAAACATCCTGAAAATAAACCAGAATGTCTACCAAAATATTTCTGGGGGAATATGTCCCCAGATCCCCTAGCCGACTAGCCCCTGATCCCCTTAATGCCAATTCCTGTAAACGTTTCTTTTGTTGGTACAAGCAAGATTTATTACAACTCCTCACTAAGTGTAAACATGCAGATAGAAGCAGTGATAGAGAAAATGTCATAAACTGTAAGAGAAAAATAGTTTGCCCATACTACGAAAAAATACTCTGCAACAATCAGACATTGTCAAACTGTATGTGACATAAAGCATAGTTATACACTGTGATATATATAAGTACTTGCATCTACAACTCCGCCCTGCAAAAATATGAAATAAAATATTATCTGCACAAACTATCAAAAATCTCACAAGCCACATAAGCAGTTTAGGATATATAGAAACTTCCCTACCTTTTAACCCTTTCAACACTACAGACCTCTAAATAGGCTAACAAAAAGTGTAGATCCAGATGAGCCGGCTCATGATAAACCGTCTCATCAGGATCTGCACTTTTTGTCAGTAATATTACTATTTTTAGACACATTTTTTATCCATTTTGATAAATGAACTTATTAATATATTGGTCTAAAAATATCATGCACCAGTTCATGTTAGTTACTTGGTGTTGAATGGGTTAATATCATGCACCAGTCCGTGTTAGTTACTTGGTGTTGAATGGGTTAATATATTTCTTATTTCTATTCATTTAAATTTATTCATTCTTGGTTTTCGCATTTGTTTTCCGTTAATTTCATCTATTTGCTTTTATTATAATTCCTAGTTTTTCCACACAAAAATCAACAATATTATTTTTTCTTAAATCATAGATATGAAGAGTGTGTGTTTTACGTTTATTTATCGTCGCTACCGCTTGCCCATATGAGCGACGCCTCCTGAAGAGATTAGTTAACTTAGATTTTTTGGAAGATAGTGCAATGATACAGACAGAAACCCATTCTAGAGTCTCCTCTGGTTCTTTTACGTGCACGGTGTACAGCACCGACACGAGACCTAAGTTTAAAGTCCCATCTGATAAAGACAGTTAATTTTATTATGGTCAGATGGGGGATCGAACCTGCGATCACTGAATTACCAGTCCAGCCTGGACTACAGATCCGTCTGTGATATGAACAGTGTGATGGAAATAGACTTTTATAGCTTTCCTCTATGATTTCCAATGAATGATAGAATGTTCTCAATGAAAGAAAATGCTATCATGCACTGTGTTTTCAAACAGTGGAAGATGGCAGTTTCTCTGCCACTGCTTGAGTTTCGTATTCCTCCGCGGTTGTATGTACTTTTGTACTTTAGCTATGTTCTGACAATCATGAACAGTTAATTATAAAGTAATATATTCTACTGAATTTGTTTTGTCTGTTGTTTTTAATTTTGACAGCAAATAGAAACTAACTTGAAAATTATACGTGAACTATTTCTTATTACGGACATTCACACTGACATAAGTGGTTGTGCGGTTGTGTATTGTACTGAAATGAGGCTCACAACAGGGGCAGTTAAAATTAATTAAATTTTGATAACAAATATTGTAATATCCAAAATCATTGGAAATCATAAACGAAAAAGAAGATTTGTGTTTCTTAGTGTAAGATAGGATTTTATTTTATCTCGTGATCATGAAATATGTATTCCACAGTCCACACGTGGTGTTAACTAATCTATCTCGTGATCATGAAATATGTATTCCACAGTCCACACGTGGCGTTAACTAATCTATCTCGTGATCATGAAATATGTATTCCACAGTCCACACGTGGCGTTAACTAATCTATCTCGTGATCATGCAATATGTATTCCACAGTCCACACGTGGTGTTAACTAATCTATCTCGTGATCATGCAATATGTATTCCACAGTCCACACGTGGCGTTAACTAATCTATATCGTGATCATGCAATATGTATTCCACAGTCCACACGTGGCGTTAACTAATCTATCTCGTGATCATGCAATATGTATTCCACAGTCCACACGTGGCGTTAACTAATCTATCTCGTGATCATGCAATATGTATTCCACAGTCCACACGTGGCGTTAACTAATCTATCTCGTGATCATGAATATGTATTCCACAGTCCACACGTGGCGTTAACTAATCTATCTCGTGATCATGCAATATGTATTCCACAGTCCACACGTGGCGTTAACTAATCTATCTCGTGATCATGCAATATGTATTCCACAGTCCACACGTGGCGTTAACTAATCTATCTCGTGATCATGAAATATGTATTCCACAGTCCACACGTGGCGTTAACTAATCTATCTCGTGATCATGAAATATGTATTCCACAGTCCACACGTGGCGTTAACTAATCTATCTCGTGATCATGCAATATGTATTCCACAGTCCACACGTGGCGTTAACTAATCTATATCGTGATCATGCAATATGTATTCCACAGTCCACACGTGGCGTTAACTAATCTATCTCGTGATCATGCAATATGTATTCCACAGTCCACACGTGGCGTTAACTAATCTATCTCGTGATCATGAAATATGTATTCCACAGTCCACACGTGGCGTTAACTAATCTATCTCGTGATCATGAAATATGTATTCCACAGTCCACACGTGGCGTTAACTAATCTATCTCGTGATCATGCAATATGTATTCCACAGTCCACACGTGGTGTTAACTAATCTATCTCGTGATCATGCAATATGTATTCCACAGTCCACACGTGGCGTTAACTAATCTATCTCGTGATCATGCAATATGTATTCCACAGTCCACACGTGGCGTTAACTAATCTATCTCGTGATCATGCAATATGTATTCCACAGTCCACACGTGGCGTTAACTAATCTATCTCGTGATCATGCAATATGTATTCCACAGTCCACACGTGGCGTTAACTAATCTATCTCGTGATCATGAAATATGTATTCCACAGTCCACACGTGGCGTTAACTAATCTATCTCGTGATCATGCAATATGTATTCCACAGTCCACACGTGGCGTTAACTAATCTATCTCGTGATCATGCAATATGTATTCCACAGTCCACACGTGGCGTTAACTAATCTATCTCGTGATCATGCAATATGTATTCCACAGTCCACACGTGGCGTTAACTAATCTATCTCGTGATCATGCAATATGTATTCCACAGTCCACACGTGGCGTTAACTAATCTATCTCGTGATCATGAAATATGTATTCCACAGTCCACACGTGGCGTTAACTAATCTATCTCGTGATCATGAAATATGTATTCCACAGTCCACACGTGGTGTTAACTAATCTATCTCGTGATCATGAAATATGTATTCCACAGTCCACACGTGGTGTTAACTAATCTATCTCGTGATCATGAAATATGTATTCCACAGTCCACACGTGGCGTTAACTAATCTATCTCGTGATCATGAAATATGTATTCCACAGTCCACACGTGGCGTTAACTAATCTATCTCGTGATCATGCAATATGTATTCCACAGTCCACACGTGGCGTTAACTAATCTATCTCGTGATCATGCAATATGTATTCCACAGTCCACACGTGGTGTTAACTAATCTATCTCGTGATCATGCAATATGTATTCCACAGTCCACACGTGGCGTTAACTAATCTATCTCGTGATCATGCAATATGTATTCCACAGTCCACACGTGGCGTTAACTA